>CM053516.1:11687967-11752670 GCA_028627145.1 Eidolon dupreanum | reverse complement strand
AAAAAAAAAAAGTTCTGCAGATGTTCATCGGAATACACAGCTTCACTATACTTTTAAGTTTCAACGTTATATGTACTTAACTGCTTTTGTTTATATCAAAAAATGTTGCTTCCAGTCACTTTTTAAAAACAGTTTATTATTAGTTTCAAGTATACAGTACATTGGTTACACATCTGCTTCCAGTCACTTTTCAAATTGAGGACTGAAGTCTGAGGGATCTTAATTACGATCTGGAGCTGTGAGATAGGCAACAAAAGTGCACTTGATCTGTAACAACATTACAACAGAACTATGAAATAATACATCACATAACCCACAGCAAAGGACTGTTTACTCAGATTATTAGGTTTGTGGGGGAAAAAAACTATATAAATGACAGTCCGTGTATGCAATTACTTGAGCTAAAACACATGTTAAGGGCAGTCTATCCTTATGCTTCCGGCAACTGGCGGGCTGATTCATCACCAGATGGCTGTGAACCTTCTCTTACCCCGCAACCTTGCTATTGCAGAATAAGAAATAACTGGTTTCGCATTAGGGCTATCAATCTACACAGTTGGAAATGCCTTCCTCTAACCCGTGCAATTCTCATCTTAACAAAATATTATCTATTTACGTATCCATGTGACAATTCTTCTGGTACCAAGATGTATGAAAGGTTGCCACTGACCTCCATGTACTTGGCCCAGCGCCTAGCTCCGTTTCCTGAATGAATAAATAAATAGTAGGAGAAAGAATAAGTGATGTTCATAACAAAATAAGCGAAACTTAAAGCAAGGGGAGGAAAGTGATAAAGTTAACCTCCTCAAGTTGTCATCTGAACCAGCAGTAAAGCTTATAAATTAAAATGAACTATGCCATTGCATCAACTGTCATATAACTTGTTTTATAACTTGTCTTTTTCAAAGTATTTTTTAAATGAAGACTTAATATTTTTTTACAGTAGTTTTAGGTTCACAGCTAAATTGAGGGGTAAAGTACAGAGGCTACACACATGCATAGCCGCCCCCATTATCAACACCCCCAACAGCGTGATACACTTTTTACAACTGTTGAACCTATACTGGCAAATCATTATCACCCAAAGTCCATGGTTTACACCACGGTTCACTCCTGGTGTATAACTATGGGTTTGGACAATTGTACAATGGCATGCGGCCATCATTACGGTACCAAAGAGCATTTTCGCTGCCTTGAATATCCTCTGTGTTCCACCTATTCACCCTTTGTTCTACCAAGTCCTGGTCTTTTTACTGTCTCCAAGGTTTTGCCTTTCCCAGACTATCACATAGTTGGAATCATACGCTATGTAGCCTTTTCAAATTGGCTTCTTTCACTTAGTAATATTCATTTAAGGTTCCTACATGTCTTTTCTTGGCTTGACAGTTGATTCCTTTTAATATTCCATGTCTGAGGTACCCTAATCCATTCACCTGCTGAAAGACAACTTGACTGCTGCCAAGTTTTGACAATTATCAATAACGCTGCTATAAATATGTCTTTTTACCCCATCATACCAAGTACTCACCAAAGATAAGTGACTAAATTTTAAACAAATGTATAAATTTGGGATTCACATTTAACATTTCCCCCTACTAAATCCCCAATAGAAAAAAACATCCTCAATACTAAGGTCGCTACCTCCCAACACCACATATTTCTGAAAATGAAAAAAATAATTAGGGTTGCATTTCAGCCAAGGAGTCAATATCAAATAAGGTACAAATATAACTGGTCATGTGTTATAAGTGTTTTATATTAACATGTATATATGACATATATAAAACTATGAAACATAATTTTCAATAACGTTTTAATTACAGTATAGGTAGCATTTACTATGTGCCAGATACTGTTCTAAGAACTTAACACACACGCACACGTTTTTAATTACAAAAATTGTATGTTATGGAAAATGGACATAAACATTATATATCAATTATCAAGAAGACTCCATTTTATTAAGTACTATAAAATGAATCATTTTTTCTTCATTCACAAAAAAATCATTTTTTTTTGTTTCATTCACAAATAATCAAGTACTAAGCACTCAGATAACACAGTGATGATCAAGATAGAAAAAGTTCCTAATCTCATAGAAGCAAAAATAGACATACGAGAGCTAAGTAAATGAGTAAGACAACTTCAGTGACAATGGGAAGACAGGAATAGAGACAACAAGAAAGCATGATTTACTAGTTTCAGGCTGGTTCTGTTTAGGCTGGGTGATCCAGGGAAACATCTCTGAGAATGTGACAAACACTTAAAACATATTCAAAAATTTAGCTTCTGCTGTACAATAAATTGACCTAGGACAGATAATGAAATACACTCTGGGGAAAAAATTATTTTAAATCCCCACCTCCACTTGAAACTGTACAGCTAATCCAAAAGAATAAATCCACAGCTGTGCTTTTTTTGGATACCTACCAAGATACTTGTTCCATGCTCATTTGAACAAACT
This sequence comes from Eidolon dupreanum, assembly GCA_028627145.1. Taxonomy (NCBI): domain Eukaryota; kingdom Metazoa; phylum Chordata; class Mammalia; order Chiroptera; family Pteropodidae; genus Eidolon; species Eidolon dupreanum. The sequence goes on along the minus strand of CM053516.1, from coordinate 11,750,206 downwards.
CTGTACTGGGAAAATTTCAGCTTTCATATACTCATGATTATTCTGGAATGAGTGCACCAAACTGTGCCTTTATCATCAGCCATATGAATACATTCTTAATTAAATCTTAAAAATATTAAAGCAAATATATATTGAGAAAAATGTAATTTACAACTACTGCTCAAGATATCATTCAAGTGTAAAACGTGTTTTCATAAAAAATAAATGAAGGTGACATGCCAAATATCCAGTCATATATTCTGTATCTGAGTTTGCTACACATTTTTAAAAGAAGACTTATATTTGATGGAAAAAGCTAGCAATTTAATAAAACACCATTTCTTCATAAAAATCACTTATAAAATGCTTAAAGAAAATGCCTGAGAAAACAAGTTATATTTTTCCATAAATTATCTAGGCATTAAAAGTTCTTGCCAAGTATTCTCTGTCGGTTTATGAAAAATGTAAAGTCTGACTGGGTTTCTTTTGTGGAACTGTACAACTGTGTTAAAACATAATTTTGTTGGTTTACATCAATAACTCATTTAAAACTTAGATGCAAACATTTATCAAATACCACTTTCGTGCCAGTAACTGAGTGAGGTGCTTATACTTTCATCTTTCATTTAGCTCCCTTAAGTATATGAGAAACATTTTCCCCTTGAAGTTAAATGACTTACCCAAGGTCACAAGTCTAGTAGTAACAGGAGCCATCAGGACTCAAACCTGGGCTTTCGGAAGCCAAGTTCTAGGCTTTTTCCACAACCAGTCTCCTTTGTATTTTTCTCAAGTATATCTTAAAATGATCCCAGTGACTCTAATTCCTATAGACTCAGATTTGGCTTAAGAGTTCGATTATGACTGAAAAGCAATGCATTTTATCTAACAACATGTTCTCTGACAATATCTTTTTGAGCAATAAACACTGACAGTTCATGCAAAATTCAGTCTAATTTCAATCTACCTCATACCCTCCTGCTTGGCCGCCAGCAGGCTCCCAGATTCTTTCCCTCAGTCCATGGACAGGTAAGAATTAATCAGTTTATATTAAATTTGGAGAACAAAAATCAGCTGAACCATCTAGAGAAATGAGGCAAATTTAGTAAATCAAGGTACAGCATGCATCAGAAACCTTGAATTTGAAAGAACAGTAAACTATCTCTAGGCTCACTGAACAACTATGAATCTGAAAGACTTTAAGTCATATACCACTTAGAAGCAGGAAAAGGTACACAAAATTATCTCAAAGAATGAAAACAGAATCCACGGAGGGAGTGATAGTGGGAAGAAAGGAGAATGAGTTAGGGTCTATAAAACTCTGAAAGGCAAAGGTTTTTGATTCACCTTTTTTAGTTCACTCTATGACAACTTCTCTTGTTTCTTTCTTTTGTCTACAATGAATTTTAGGCACATCACTGCCTATGCGCCCTTTAAAAATTGTTTCTGCTCATCATCACTACCTTTCTTTTTTATTCGTTATACATTAACTGTTTGGGAAATAGTTATAAACCATTTAAACCACAGTATCGGCACAACAAATGAAAAATAAAACCAAACTTCAAAGTGCAGAATAGCTAACAAGTTTAAGACTATGTTTTAAGCAGGAAAATATTTGATAAATACCTAACAAATGCACTTATTTACTGCCTAATTAATAAGCCTAAATTATGCAATATTTCTTTTTACCTTTGTGTTAAATTATAATGCTCATAAACATAACAGTACTATGCAATAAAATTATGATGTTGGAAAGGTTCTATATCTACACTAACACTTTAGCCATTAGCAACATGTAAACTAGCTTTAGAGAAACAAGAATCACATGTTTATTTACATTAATTAAGGATTGCTTTAAATACTTCATAGCTATAGACTATAAACACACTAATTTTGAAAAGTTGCTTTACTATTTCTAAGAAATGTTATTAAAACTTTTAATCCAGCTCTTGTGACTAGCTCCTTGTACATGCAGCAAAGTTGAAATATAAAAATATAAATACCCAACGGAACCTAAGGATATCTTAGCCTTTCAGAATGCTATGTCCTAAAATTAATGAACTTTCAAAAAAGGGATTAATGTCTAGTAAGCCGTAAGAACTTATTCTGTTTTAAATGTTAAGTTTTTGCATTTTGAAACCTTTTTTTCAATATAATTGTCTAAAATATGTTTTAAAATGAATTATTAGAAAGTATAAAAAATTTTGGCAACCTTGAAAAAGAAATCAAAGTACAGACAGCATGTAGTTCATTTAAAGCTTTCCCCTCTTCCCTGCGGTGCCAAGCTTTACAGGGTAGTTTGTGATTCTGATTCTACCTCCTTATCTTTCAACTTTTCTTGAGTTTATCCTATATATTGAAGACTGAGTTTTGTCCTCTTTTTTCCTTTAAACTGCTCTTAATTAACCATGGTCAAAAATGTCCTCCTAACCATTAAATCCAATGATTTTTAATATTCCTCTTATATCACCTCTCAATATCTTTGATCACTCTTGCTTTCTAGAATCATCACTTTGGTTTCCTCTCATTTTGTGGCCTCTCCTCATTCTTTTTGAAAAGTCTCTATTTACTCTTTAAATGTTTGCTCTTTAAGGCTTACTTCCCAATATATGATCCCATTGAGACTTCTTTGAAGCCACTGGACTTCAAATACTGTTTTTGACATTACACCACACATCTAAATTTCAAGTCAAAACCTTTTTTATAAGATAGAGAACACAGCTCTAATTTCTTGCAAATCATTTTCAGTTCAATGAGCCCTCAGAATTAATTTGGAAAAAAAAAAAAAAAGAATCCTTTGATCTTCTGAACAAAATCAGCCTTTCCTCCTGTTTTCCCTAATCTCGGGGAATGACATTACCAAGCACCCAGCTTCTCTCTCTCCTAATCTCCCTTTATTTAGATAAGTCACTGATGTTTGCCACAGAAATGTATTTTCTAATGCCTGGAAAAGACCCTTTCAGCTTGGATTGACTGGGTTGACAACATGGGAGAGCAGGGATGGGGGGAATGGGCTGTAATTGTGAAGACTAAAGAAAAAGAAATTAAAAAAAGGTACCAGAGCACAGGAAATACATAATGTGCTGATTTAGAATGCCGAGACTAGAGGAGGAAACTATAAACTGGGCCCAAGAAAAAGAGAGAAAAGAAAGAACAAGTCAGATATTAGAACTGCTGCTGCCAAAAATAGATACCTGAGAAGTAGATGAAAGAAATGGCTGTTAAGACAATGTTTTTCGACAAAATATTCATCTCATATATACTTCATCTTATATATATGAAGGGCAGGGGGTATTAATTTGCAATTAACCTAAAATTCATTGGAAGAAAGATGCCAGATTCTATTAATATGAATAGAATTATGAAATATGAACCAACTCTGTTCTAAGTGTTATTCATAGTAATTACCAGACACGCTTCTGCTCAACACCAAAAAGTCCCATCCTCTTGTCCTCAGGCCACCCTCCCCAAACAAATTTCTAAATTTTATATTACTTGCCCTTCATTTAATTGCATCCTATTTGTTTTCACCTGTTCAATTTACAAATTTTGCACAGGGGATCCTTAACATACCAGAATTTGCTATGTGCCACTTAGTGACATAGGGTTAAACTGAGCTAATGGTAGAATCAAGATGGGGTGTATGTAAGTACATTGTCACTATGAAATTCAATATCCCTGTATGTTTGAGAATTTTCATTACAAATATTAGAAAAAAATCTAGGAAAAATATTAAACCATATATGCACAGCCCCTTGTATGACAAAAAAAAATATATCTAACAAATTAATTCTAGTGAAAGGAGGGAATAAAATAGTTTACAAAGTAAAAACTCTGAGAACACTATATGTAAAATCTACAGTACACCCAAAGCTATACTGAGAAAAAAAAATTATAGCCTTTAAGTGTGTTCTGTTAAACCAGAAAAAAAATGTTATTAATAAAGAAGCTAGTAATGATAAGTATCATAAATTAAAAAACAAATTAAAATAAAAAAACAAAAATGATAAATCAAAAGCTCTTTCTTAAAAAAAAAGTACTAATACCCTTGGCAGATTTTTTTTCTTCATTCATTATAAATATTTAGCTTTGTAATAAAAGGTTATAACCACAGACATGATTTTTTTAATTTATAAAATAATCATATCTACAACTTTGTGCTTCTAAACTTAACAAATCTCAAGTGAATAAACTTTTAGGAACAAGAAAATGATATAACTGACTCAAAAACAGGTAGAAATTTGACTAGAACCTGAAAATATTCTCAAAAACTAAGGCCACCCAAAACCTGTTCCAGAGTCCCCTTGTCATCTTTCAGATCATGTATTTATCAGTAAACTTGTTGTAATCTCAAATCAAAGGAATTTTCTGAATTAGTTTCACAAAATAATTCCAAAACACATCTGGCAAAAATAGGCATATACAGGTAACTAGGTAAGTTCTGTAAAACCAGTATAGTGTAAGCGATCTGTCCTTTTTATAAACAGATATTATAAATCTAAGCTATAAACCATGGTAATAATACAGCAGTGCAGGAATAAGTAGATAAGTAGATGAAATAAAAGATCCAGAAATTAATCCATGCATATTAAGAAAATAAATTGTGAGACAGTTATACAATAAATGGTACTGAGACAAAAGGTTATGTATGCCTAAATACATTTTTAGATAAGTTAACATATTTGCATGTTAAAAATCAAATCTTAAACTATACAAGAAAAAAAATATAGGCAAATATTCAATAAAAGTTTGTGCAGCAGGGTTATTTCATAAGGAAAAGGAAAAGAAAAATTAGGGCTATATACCAGTTAAAATCTTTGTTGGATAAAAATAATCAATTTACAAGGTAAATGACAATCTGGGAAAAAATATTTTACATGTATGACAAAGGACCTGTTGTAAGTGAATACAATGAACATTCCTTTCCAAAAACTGAGCAAAGCGGCACACACACTAGCAATTCCATTTAAAATACAATGGCCACTAAACATATTATTTAAAAATGTTGAGATATATTACTGATGAGAAATTTAAATAAGGTTCTTAGTTTATCAAGTTGGCAAACTTTATAAAAAGATGTATGATATCCAGCACTGGCGAAAGGTTGAAGAAACACCATCTCATACACCAATGGTAGAAGTGTATTATATTGGTATAGATTGGTGGGGAGGAGGTGTTATTAAAAAATTAGAAAAGGTGTTAGAATTGCACATATAATATTTAGAAATGTGATACAATTTATTTATTGAAACAGTGGAAGAGGAAAATACTGATTTGCACAGAAATTTAGTTAGAAATGTCCACTGCAGGGCTGTTTACAATGTAAAAAATATTCTTAATTTCCATAAATTGTAAATTACAAGTATGATAAAATGGACTCCTATACCTCCATGAAAAATTAGCCAAAAAGTTTAATCTCATGATAAAATGTTACCAGATTTAACCAGAATAAACAAGAATGTGTAACAGTGACGTCACCAGCTAGTGGGATTATGAGAGTGTCTTCTTCCTGATTTAAAGGGTATTTTCTAAATTTTCTACAATGTGCAAGGATTAGTTTTGTAATATGAAAAAAAAAAACAGTATAAAAAAATAAGGTGGCTTTCAGTTTGCAATGCATTATTTATTGACTGAGAAGTATTTATTGATTAACCAGGGCAAATAATATTATATGAGGTCCTTGTGATAGATATTTTGAAGTTACAGTCCACTACTTGCAATGTTTCCTTTTCACCAAAATAAATGTTTTCTACTTTACCCCAACATCAAGTATGCTCATTTCCCCTATCTGTTTCCTCAAATGAGTTTCTAGCTGACTGCCTGGAGTTCAAGACTTCTCATCAACCCCTAAGCTTTGAACTATATGTTTTCTATTTCATGTAGCATACGACAAATCATGTGACAAACCCTTATCCAGTAAAACACCTTCCAGAAAAAAAGCCAGTTAAAAGAGGGAAATTCTCCCTGTTGGCCTTGGAAAAAAGTAAGCTAGCCTGCTTATGTTTTGCTGACTTCATTCTCATTTAGACACTTAGAACTGAAGGATGAGTTTGGATCAGAGAAAGTTATTACCTCAAAGCCTCTCTCCAGCATCATGTCCTTTTCTCCACCCCCAAGAATATTATAAGATGATGTGCAAAACTGTCTGTGGGGGTGGAATGCACGGGAAGTAAAAACTATTCTTACAGTCAGAATAAAAACATATTTCTATTCATCACTCCAACCCAAACATTTCTTCAAATTTAATACTATCGAGTGGTACCACACGTGGGGCAAAGGGGAAAGGAGATCCCTACCTGTAATTACACCTTCCATTTGTCTTTTCCATCTACATCATTTGTTTTTCAAAATAAACTGTTGAAGTAGTAGGACTATCACTAGCTTTACTTTATAGATGAAGACACTGACCTTCTGAAATTTAAGTGGCATGCTGAAGAGCACACAATTAATGCCTCCAAGGCAATTCCTGAGAGCAAATTCTTCTGAGTAGCGCTGCCTCTCCAGTTCACGCCTCTGCAGCAGCAGCAGCAGCCACGTCAGCCACACAGCAGTGGCCTATTTATGATTAAAACTTTGTTCAGGCTTCGGATTTAGTAGTTTCTGGCAGAAGATACTGTGAACATCCCCACTGGTAAACCCAAATAAAGTGAGATCTAATAAAATTCTTTTCTCACAGACAGTTTACAGGAAAGAGGATATTATCTGATTTCTTAAGAAATATTTAAGTGATTAAAGGTGGTATAAGTGCCAGATCATTCCTTATCTGTAAATACATTTTTTCTCTACTGGGCTTCCGGAATGCTACACTCATTACCTCACTGGCTACTTCTTTTCAGTGCTCCTTGATAGCTCCTTCTCTCTTGCTAATCCTTCACTGTTAGTACCAGGTCTCAATTCTTAGATCTCTTATCAACATAATTAATGAACTTTCGACCTGAGCGATGTCTTCAGGTCTTACAGCTTTAAATATGGTCTACTGACAATGCTTAAAATTTAAATACCTTCAGTCTGAATCTCTCTTCTGAATTCCAGGCTAGTATATTCAACTGCCTTCTTGATAGCTCTACTTGGATGCTTAGACATTTCAAACTTCACGTGTCCAAAACGCTTGATCTTCTAAAACCAGAACACGATAACTTTCACTATCTCCACAGTAACCCTCCAGTGTAAACCATTAATATCTCTTAGTCTAGATCACTCAAATTTTATCTTAGTTTATTTCCCAGTTCCCATTCTTTCCTCCTCCAGTCTACTATCCACAAAACAGCTAGAGATATACTTTAAAGATATAACCCAATTCTTATGCCATTCCCCTGCGCAAAACCCTCCAACGAAAGCCCAAGGCAGTTTAAATAAAATTAATACAATCTCTATCCAACTTCATTTCCTCCTATTTTTCCTTCCTCTTGCTCATTCACCTCCAGCCAGTGGCCTCAGTTTTCTGAATTCACTCATCTCATTCTTGTCTGAGGACCACTGGAACTCTCTATCCAGAGATCTACATGTCTTGCTTCCTTACCTAATGCAAGTCTCTGCTAAATGTCACCTTTGCAGAGAGATATTCCCTGAAAATTCTAAAAATAGTAGCTCTCAAGGTACAGAACATTGTATAAAGAGACTATCTTTTTATTTATTTATTTTTTATGGTGACATTGGTTAACAAAATCCAGTAAGTTTCAGCTGTATACTTTAACAGTAAGGCATATATAGATTTACACTGTGTTCACCTCCCATAGTTAGATTTCTTTCTGTTACCACATATTTGACCCCTTTACCACGTCTACCTTCCCACTCCCACCTCCCCCTTTCCCTCTGGTAACCACTAGTCTATTGTCCATGTCCAAGAGCCTTAAAGAGACTATCTTTTATGTAAAAGAGAGGAGGTGAATTAAGAAAATACATTGTATTTGCTTAAATTGAAAAAGATTTACTGAAAGGATACAAACATAATAAAAAGTTACTTGTTGGATTAAGGAAAGTGGTCACTCTCAGATAAAGTGGGGGGGGGATTTTTCACATGATTTCTTTTAAAAATAGTTTGATTTTTTTGAACAATCTGAATGTTCTATTTGAATGAGTAAATAAAAATAAAAAAATAGCAGTCCTCCATCACTCTCAATCCCTTTACTGATTTATTTTTCTTCATAGCATCTATGCTTATTGACTTTAGATCATATAATTGCATAATCATCTATATCCTCCACCAGACTGTAAGCTTCAACCAATACCTTTAGTACTGAAGGATATAATGGTTTTCTCCTTAAAAACAAACAAAAACATTCAAATGGTTTTATCTTTGTGTCATCTTTTAACTCCACAGCATATTTTATTTATGTAACGTTTATTCTATTTATAAATCTGCATGGCTTTGTCCTTGGCTATATCTAGTTCATGACGGGGATGAAGACATAAGAGGACTGGCTAGTTAAATTTATAAATGTCAAAAAGCCAGGAAGGGAAGCTAATCCCTTGGATGACAGAATCATGATTCGAGAAGATCTCAACATTTTAATTTTGGCTACATTCCAGAAGATGGTATTTACAAGGGTTAAAGATAAACACTGCTTCAAAAACATCATGTACGTGTGTGTATGTATGTATGTATGTGTATACATATATATCTATATGTAGATATATATAGATAGATAGAGATGGATATAGATATAGAACGAGAGAGATCTAACATAAAAAAAGATATTGGTTTATGTTGACTATATCAGTGGTTTTCAGACAAATTTTCCAAAAAACAAAATGAGAAATAACATAAGGCTGTCAACTTTTTATTGTTTATCTAAGAACACTAAAATAAAATAAAATAAAAAATCCAATACAACCATCAAAAGAAACTTACCACCTAACACTATAATTTCATAAAGGTCATTTTTAACACTAGAAAAGGAGAAATACAGAATCTCAAAAAATCCCTTGAATTGCATAAATATAACTTGAAAAGCCACATAACATTTTTCTCATTTTTTGCTCAAAACTAGCCAAGATATTACTGTTATTGAAGAGTTAACACAATTTTAGATTGTAAACACAAGTGTATGGCTTGAATTAAGGAGGGGTAATTACACTATACTGCATTCAGAACATAACTGCAGAATTAATTATGGAAACCAGATCAGAACAAAAAAGAACAGCACTGACAAAACTGATTGAATCTAGTTGACAGAGAAGAGAAAGATAAAGAGAACTGAATCACATCAAGCTTAAGGGTTGTAACATTTAACTTAAGAAAGAGAAAACTTAGCAGAGAGACCTAATATATTGAAAAAAACTTTACTGTATCTCACTCATAAAGACAGAACTACAACCAATGGGAAGAAATTATAATTTAGATGGTATAGCAGATATTAGCTCAATTTAAGTAGGATCCTCCTATACTTTTTAAAAGCTAACTGAGCCATAGAAGTGTTGTTCATGTTGAAGATGGCTTTAATAAGATCTCAGGAATATTAGTAGTAGTATTGCATGACATGGCTTCTTAAGTCTCATGTAATCTAAAAATTTTGTAAATTAGAAGGGAATAAATGTTGCCTTTTTAACTTACTAAAAAAAATGAGTGGAAAGAATTCTGGCTTTAGTTGAAAAGATGAAGTTTCAATCATAGTCTCTACCACTTAGTAATGTGTGACACAGAGGCAAAATTATTCATGAACTCTGAGTCTCAAATACTCTCAACTAAATGTGTAAAATAATAAAAGACTGTTGCATGAATTAGACACATACACACTCTCTCTCTCTCTCTCTCTCTCTCTCTCTCTCCCCCTCCCTCTCTCTGCCTGGCACTTAGTAGGTGCTCAATACACAATAAGTTTATTTCATAAATATCATGTCCCAAAAGGTAATCTTTTCTATATTACTTATTAATTACTGATATACTTAAACAATGACATTCTCCTCTATGTCTCATTTTTTGTTTTTCAAACCTAAGCAATGTGTATGCTTGGGATTCTTTTCCACTTCTATGTATAATCCCTATTTGTATGTAAGTAATTTTTAAAAGGTTTCCTTTAACCTTCTTTTATTGGTTTCCTTTCTATCTTTATTTGACATAAAAGTAGGCTTCATCTTCTGTACAGATTGGCTATGTGATTTATTTTGGCAAAAAAAAATATAATATATCGCTGCACAATCATTTCAACTAACTGGACTATATATCCGGTCTGCTCAACCCTACTATCAGATGTATGTTTTCTTATTCTTTTATATCACTCGTAGTGGCTCAAGAATATATTGAGTAAGTACTTGAAAACCAATTCCACCAAGGGTAGTGGTTTATCAGAAATCTTAGTTATAACAAGTTTATGAAATAAAGATGGTCCAAGGTTTCTCCCCATAAGAGGAAACTGATTTCTTACGAAACACATCAACATTTAATGCTGCAGCCAATATTACTTATCTATCAAGGATTTTTCAGATAGTATGTAATTGTTCTTTTGTTATACTTTCAGTATAATCTGCAACTGTACAAATATTTTAGTTGGCAATTTAATACCATGCAGTCTGTTAGGTATTTATTAGAATAGCTTAACATTGCTAATATTCACAATAGAGAAGCATTCGTTACTCATTAATTAAAATAGCAAAAATTATTTTTCAGGAATAAATTTTGTTGAATAAAACACATGCTGATAACTTTAAACATAAACAGTATTCAATACTAGATGAGGGATATCTGATTACTATCAGATGCTACAATAAACCAAGTTTTTTACTCAGTGATAAAAACAAACAAGAAACTGACACTTGGAATAAAACAAATGATTAGGCCCAGAAATTTGTAAAAATACCTTCATATTTGCATTAAAAGGCATAATGTACAATAATTTTATAGTGTAAACTTCACTATATTAATGCTAAGATAAAAAACATGCAGATGGTTATTTCCATACAAAGTAATTTTAGAACATCATGAAATTTACCAGTAAAATACATTTCAAGTTTGATTTAATATAATTCTAAATAATGAATTTAATTATTTTTAAGCAAGTTGAAATTTAAGAGAAATAATAAATTATTTTTAAAAAGTCTATTAAAATGCAATGTAGAAATTAAGGCAACAAAATTACAAGACAACAAAAAACACTTTATGGAAAAGTCCACTCAATAAAAAAGCATAAATTTAATTTTGATAAAAAGTTCAAATTTTTTTCTCAAAAGGTAAATTCTTACACTTAATATAATTCGTTAAATGAAGAAAAATGAACTTCACAGGTTCTTTTTCTGTGGCAATTTTATTTTAACAGACCTTATAGAGCTAATCATATTATAAACTACTACTGAATATCAGGAAATAACATTAAAATATGGTTACTAATAAGAAGCAAGGAAAAAATTTCGAAGTTTCTGTTTTTATGAAAAGCCCATGTTATGGTATCAGTAAGTTAATTTATAAAACTAAAGTTTCACTCCAGTGGAATTACTATTTTTACTTCACTCCTGTAGAATTAATCACTATTTTTACATTACAAAGAAAGGGATTAAGATTAATACAACTGGGTGTCAATGAACTTGACTGTCACAGACAACACAAGAGACTGTACAGAAGCATTCCATAAATGTGCACAGGGTGAGGGGACTAGAGGACACAGTGGAAGGAGCATTCTGCAGGACAGGCCTTGGTTTTATTTGGCTCTCCCTTTCATTAGCAGTCTGGCTTGCACAGTCAGTTAACTTTCAAAATTTTAGTGTCTTCCTCTGTCTCTGTCAAGTGCACTTAGACTCTTCAGTTTTAAAACACCAAAATAATGCAATAGTTAAAAAGTTAGGAAGAACTAAAAGCAGCCCAAGTGTAACTTAAAAAGAACAATGGTAGAAAATTATAAAATGGCTTGTAACTTGCAGTGCAATATTTCCAGAGGTGAATTCCTAAATCAACGCACCCAGGTAGGATTATATCAGTGAAGATCTAGATATTGTATATTTCTCCTCTCACATTATTCCTCCACCTGCTCCTCCCCATTCTTCTTCATTCTCTATTTGTTTTATAGCCAGCAAACGGTTGGAAGCACTGTAAGTTAAGGATCAAACCATTTTAAAAGATGCATTTTCAATCAATTTTCATCTGCTTCACCACATTTCTCTCAAACGGGAATAAATTTTCAGAAAGAGAATAAAAATATGAACAAACAAATTCAGAAACAGAAACGAACCGGATCTGTTGTTTGCTTTGATTGCTTAAATAAACAAAACGGCAAAATGTATCCTACTGTATCCCCTTAGGAACGTGAATGCGTTACCCACCCAGCGAAAAAACAATTCTGCTGCTTCATTTCCCTGCTACACAATAGCTTCGTCGTCAGGCCCTCGCTAGCCCAGTCTTCACCGTCATCTAGTAATTTGATATTGATCACCTTGGCAATGCTTGCACAGGCACTGTTCCTGTCTTCCAGGGGCTTACGTTCTTCAAATAAATAAAGAGCACTCTACTGAACACCAAAAAACAGAGATTCTATGACTTAGGATACGAATCTCAGGTCTTCCCGCCCAGCGTTAGGCAGCTGCCAATATTTTTTTCCCTTGGGTAATAAAATGAAGGGAACCAACCACACCAAAGCCCCACATTTGAATCTTAGGACAATGAAGCTGACAGGAAGCCACTCTCTCCTCCCCCGGGTTTACTACGGAGCCAGAGCCCGCGCGGGGTGCAGTCGCCTGGCAGGGTGCGTGCAACCACGTCTTCCACGCCCTGCGACCGCGTCCCAAAGGCTCCTCGCCTGACCTCCCGGCCAACCACTCGACATCCCAGAACCAACCACAAAAAAGGATCGGCACTGTTAGCTGCTCCGATCCGGGAAAAATCGCTTCCCCAGCGGCAGCGCAGCCATTCCGTCCACTGCGCCGCCCGCGCCCCTCGCCCTGCTCCTCGGAGGGGGGAGGGCTGCACAAAGCCCGGAGAGCGCTGAAGCGACTCGACCCGATCCGGGGACGAGGCGGCGGCGGCACCGGAGGGCCGGCGGGTGGGGGTGGGGAGAGGGTGCGGTGGGGATGGGAGGGGCGGCCCCGCCGAGCCCTGAGTCGGGTGCTTGGGGGTGACGGCGCCGCGCGGAGCATCCGGGAAGCGCCCCCGGGCCCCGCACCCCCGCCCTGCCGCAGACCGCGGCCGGAGCCCCGCGGCAAACCGAGGGAGGAGGATGTGGAAAAGTGGCGGCGGCGGCGGCGGCGGCGGCGGCAGAGCCGAACCCCAGCAGCTGAGCGCATCACTTACCCCTCGCCGCGGAGAGAGGGACCGGATGGGGGAGGCGGGGCGCGTCGCGTCCCGTGAGTCTGTCGCACGCCGTCCTCCCCCCACCCTGTCTTCGGCGTCGCCGCTGTCGTCGTCGTCGCTGCCGCTGTGGGTCGAGCTCCCGGCCCTCAGTTCCGCTCGGCACTAACGTTATTCCACACACGCCCCACACATAGCGGTAACGGCAAAGAGTGGCCGACTAGTGCGCAGGCGCCTGGGGAAAGGGCGAGGAGCCCGGCCCTACCCCCTTCCCGGCTCGGTCCCAACGATCTCTTACTGCGCAGGCGCCGAAAACAGACAATGAAAAGGGGCTGTGCAGAGGGTCTCACCCGCAGGCTTTTCCAGCTGCCTACTGCGCAGGCGTGCCTCAAAGACCAGCTTGAACAATGAAAAGGACCCTGGCGTTCGCAGGAACCACTACCAACACGGACTACAGTTCCCAGCAGGCAGTGCGCCAACTCCAAGGGGAGGTCGGGTTGCAAGGCATGCTAGGATTTGTAGTGTCAGCCTCCTTTTACAATCAATGCTCTTTGGGAGGCTTAGGGCTTATTTCTCTTGAGAATTCATTTGGCCGTCTTTGCAAATGTCGTAGCTGAAGAGTGTGGGGCTTGTTATTTGCGTCCTTGAGAAACTTCAAGGATCGACCGCATACTAGCAGAGTTAGAAGAGTCAAGGCCTTCAGTGACTCCTTTCTTCAGCTGGGTGGTCCACACAGCAGAATGAGATGAAAGCAGGACTAAACGAGGAAAGGGGCGGAGCCTCCAAGCATCTCTTGGCAACCGGATCCGGCAACCAAACGGCCGAAGCCTGCTCTCGGAGCGCGGTGCCCTCTGGGAATTGTGGTGTAGTTGGAGGAGTTCTCAGGAGCTTTGGGACTGCAGGCCCGGAGTCTACGAACCACAACTCCCGTCATCCACCAGGAGGGCCAGTAGGTGGGAAGAGTCCCCGAGAGCTCCGTCCAGGGTTCCATGCTCCCCATTGACAGTAGCGGCAGGAAGCAGGCGGACAGTTCTGAGGCGCCCAGGCCTCTTGTTGTCCGAAGGAAGTGCCCTGGACACTTCCCCACGTAACTCCCATCTCTGGGCCCCGAGTCTGTGCATGGCGAAGTCCCCGGAGAACTCTAACCTGGAAGAGATTCTGGGGCATTATCGACGGAGTCTCCGGGGTGAGTTGCTCCGAACCTCCGTGCCATATAGCCCCTTGGTACCAGGGCCTAGTGGGCGGGAGCTGACCAGGTGCGTTTCCTGACACCTCGATTCATCCCCAGCCAGGAGGCAGAGGAAGAAGATGGATGTTGCTGTGGAAGGATGTTTTTGAGGAAGGATTAAATAGTTTGTATTGATTTTTACTTATAACCTAGTGTTTCTCTTGATTCCTTTAGTTACCTGAACCCACTCTCTGATCTTGTGTTAGGCATCTTTCTCACCCGGTGCCAGCAGAAACTCTTGGACGGCGCTATGCCACTTTTGCACAGTTCCCATACTTTGCTCTTTAATAAAATCCTGATTCACACTTTACACAAATTCGAATTATAATCTAGTGGATTAAATGTGATTTATTGGACCTGTAAAAAACAACACTAAGAATTATTTCAAACACAACAGCTCTATTTAGTGGTCTAGGCTATTTACATACATTAAATCATTTAAAACAAAACAATCTTATGAATATCCCTAATTTACACATGGAGAAATCTAGGTGCAAACACGTTCAATTAGGAGAAAGCCCACACAACTGGTTAGTGGCAGAACCAGGTATTAAATTCAGTCAGGCCTGTCTTGAAAGCCTAGGTTTTTCTTTATGAATCATGTCACAGTTACTCTTACTGAAACCTTATTTAGTTAATTAAGATTTTCTTAGTTTAGTATCATAGGAGTGAGTATCTATAGAAGTGAAGTCTATACTTAGAGATAGCACTGTCATCTTGGACATCACATATAACATCTAGAAACCTAGTGCTGTTATGTTAAAGTGGAAGTTATGGTGTCTATAAAGTTATTATCAGGAGTAAATAAGAGAATCCATGTAAAGCAGTAATTTTCAGACTTTTTTTTTTTTTTTTACTGTTACCCATCAGTAAGAAATATGTTTTATATGGGACATATATAAACTAAGTTTCATTAAAGAACGTTTATTCTACTAGATATAATACACTCTATTTTCTACTCTGTTGCATTTTCTTAACCCTCTAGGTTAACAGGCATTTAGGAACACTGACTCATTTATTATTTTAGTGCCTAATATGTGTAAGGCATATTAGGTACTGGGGATACATAAGAAGCTAGACAAAGTCCCTGTCCCCTTTGAGCCTCTGGATTAGTGGCAGAGAAAGACAATAAACAAATAAAATAATCACAGATTACTATGATAGAAAATAAGAGTAAAGATCACCGTTTGGCACATAAGAAGCATTCATTAGATGTTAGCTGCTATTTATAATTGATACCTACAGCAAAGTGAAGATTTTTCAAGGAGATTAGGAAATTTATTTTC
This sequence comes from Eidolon dupreanum, assembly GCA_028627145.1. Taxonomy (NCBI): domain Eukaryota; kingdom Metazoa; phylum Chordata; class Mammalia; order Chiroptera; family Pteropodidae; genus Eidolon; species Eidolon dupreanum. The sequence goes on along the minus strand of CM053516.1, from coordinate 11,734,506 downwards.
AAGTGACTCTAGATTTTGTAAGACTTATTATTTATTGTTCTCATTTGTCAGCAGCATTATAAACTCAACATTCTCAGTATTTAAAGTATAAAAGTAAAATAATTGGTCTTGATGAATACCTTCATTAGCCTAATGATATTTCAAGATATGGAAATATCCTGTTAGATATGGAAATAACCACTTCTAACTTTTATTTGAAAGCAAGAAAAGTACTGTGCACAATGATAATATGAGTGATTTCGTTTAATTTTTGAGATTGGCAAAAAAATTTTGTTTCCCATTATAAGTGTCTCCTAATGTTCCTCCTTCTTTGACCTTATTTTGAACTTTTATGCAAGCATTAGAGGTCATTTAATATTAGGCATTTTGATGCAGTGATTAATTTCAAACTAATGTTATAGTACTATGTTTAACACTCATGACATTGAAAGTAATTATAAAGTGAAGAGTTTTCATTCAAAGCTAATACATTTTACAATAAGTTTTAAATTTAGTGTGCTAACAAAACAAGATAATGAAAACATAATCAAGAGCAGACATAAAGCAGAGAAAAATGTTAACTTTTAAAGAAAAGTTTTAACAACGAATCTAGAAATGGCACCTGAATTTTCACGGGTTTTCAGGAGTTATTATTTATTTAGTAGCATTTTTTTTCATGGTTAGTTTATGTAACAGCTCATGGAAGGAAACAAAACAGAGCTAACTTTGAAGTGAAGCATGATCAGTTCTTTACTTTGTGCCTATGAATTACCACTTTTAAATAGGATAATTTCCTTTCAAGTCAAAATTTGTGTTTGTGAATAGACAAAGTATGGTGGCATTATTCTATATGGGGAACTTCATTTTACTGAGTGTGTGTGCCTAATAACTTGAGAATTGTGTTATTATACAATCAGATAAAATGCAATTCAAAGTTCTCTCACTTTGTTTTGTTTTGGTTTTGTTGGTTTGTTTGGTTTTGTCTATCTGCCATTACATCCCCAAAATGTCTTGCCTAGTTCATGCTTAGAGAAAAGACTAATAAGCATTCTTGGACTTTCCTCACAAGTTTTTCCTCTGATTTTTAAATAACTGTACATGTAATCATTATGAATATCCACTTATAGCAGCCAGGAAGTAGCCACATAAAAATGCAAAATGCTTTCACAATTTTTCATGATAGTCCCTCATTTTGTATAGATTTTTCTTATTCGTTCACTTTAAATGTAATTTTTGGTATTATTATAGTATATTAAGACTTTGAAGTTCTGATGTGAAAAGCGAAGTTCACTTTCTTGCTTTTCAAACTTGAGTGGAAGTCTTGGCTCCCCTCAACTCTGATGCTACCAGAGCAGCCATGGGAAGAGGGAGCCCTTTCCACCCTCACCGCCCATCCTTCCCCTTACACCTTCCTGATATTCTCACTGTTTGTCCCCTCCAGGGATAGCTCTTGCTTTTAGTTGTCTCTGCCTCCACTGCAAGTTGGGCAAGTGTAATGACGTTCCTTCAAAGTAAGAGTTCTGGTGTAAAAACTAAAATATTTCATTGCCCTACAAATCTGTAATATTACCCCTGGGCAGTAGATGACATGAACGTTTCAGTATGGTGAACAGTGGGCATATCCCAAGTATCCTGGGAGTCACAGTTTAATATAGACCTGGACGCAACTTGGGAGGTCTCCTGGCACTGTGGTTAGGTGCTCATTCACTCTATATGCAACTATAATTCAAGACCCACAGAATAGCTGAGAACTATATTGGTAACTGGGGAGAATAGCAAATGCCCCTCCTCTAATTTAAATTCAGCACATCATTGTACAAGGCGTTGAAGTATAAAATAAACCAATTTGTAGCTAAGAAAGGGTCAGAAAAACCAGAATAAGGGGCAATCCAGGCCATTTTAAGTTTTGTACACTTGAATATAGGGATATGATATTAAAACAGGGAGACCTTGCTAGAAATACAATGTCCCAGCCTTAATATCCCAGAATCATGTCTAGTCTATTGCTGCTGTGCTAGCTACAGATACGGTTTTGACACCTGCATACATGACTCATCTATTCACCTAGTTTCTAGCCACCTTTGGTTGCATGGGCATAAAGAAATGTGAAACAAACTTGTACAGTGATAGGAATATATCATTTATTTTCTATACATTTTATATGCTAGTTTACCCTTTCTGTTTCAGCACTTTGGTGCTTCAGGCCCTAGATTGAATTTGTGGGAGGATGCGACGCAGTCAGAGAAGAGAACGTGGAACTAGGAGCTTTCACTGTTGCTTTACTGTGAACCTTCTGTTACCTTAGCAAATTAATAAACTGTTCTAGGATTCTTGGTCTTCATCTATTAAATGAAGTTTGAGCTAGGTTTGGGAATCATTGCCTTTCGGGGCCAAACATGACAGAATGTGTGATGGCGTCAGTGGAAGACGCTAGGGAATGGTGAGGCTCGTGACACTATGAGGCAGTTTATGCTTTTTCTAAAAAACAATCCAGTTTCTCTCTTGCTTCCTCCTTCTTTTCTTCCTTCCCTTTCTCTTTCTTCTCCCTTCCTCCCAAACTGTACCAGCCCAGCAAAACACATGTGACAGCCTGGTTCCCACTCTGGTCATTTCTCACAGACCCCTGGCTCTCTACGTTTCTTCCGGCAGCACTGGCTTGGGCCACATGAATGAAAAAGGTTATGTTTCTGTCTAATAAAAGTAAGAAAGAGTAAGGAGTGGAACTACTTTGTAGAAAGTGAAAAGTTGAAAATGGAAATAAAATATATAACTTGGGAGTGATCCTTTTCTTTGTGAAGTGATCAGGTTTGAGAAAAACAGAGAATGTCGATGTTCTACGTTTTGCTTGCCCATGATTGGTACCTCTCTCCAGATCCCACAGAGTGTTTTTTTTTCTCCCAGGGCAGGGCACACATCTGTGGAAGGCCTGTGTTATTCTTACTAGCCAATAATTTGATCACTGAATTAGCCAGCAGTGATATCATCTGGACCTTTGGCAAACTTACAAAAACATGTGTGTAACTTAAGTAAAAGTTCTTTTTCCCAGTTTTACTCATCGCACTTATATTTCTTCTTCTCTTCTTTCTTCCTCTCTCTCCTCCCTTCACCCCTCCCCTTCTTGCTCCTCCTGTTCTTCAGCTTCTCCTGTTTTTATTTTTTGCTTTTCTTAAAAGTTTTCTGAATTTTTTTGTATTCTTTGCTATGTACAATATATATATATATGTGCACCCCCCACACACACACACCTTCTTTACAGCTAATGTTTGCTTATTTGCTTGTTTTACTCTCAGCCTCATTGAGATCAAGAGAGGCAACAACATAGTAAAGCCTCTGGAAGCATTTGTTATGAAATGACAAAATTATTTTGGTATTTCATTGCAGACTAAACATCTTTGTTTGCTAAAATTTAAAGAAATGGAATGGTTTGGCTATTAATAAATAAGGCTTGTTGGTGCAAATAAAACTTGTAAATATCTGAGTCCTTTTATTGTTATTAAAATTTAAATTACATTTATTCATGTTTTGCTGTATATACTCATAGCTTTGCATTGTAGTTTTAACTTTCACGATCATTTCTTTTACCAGAATAAGAAAAAGCCAGTAGACTTCCAGGTTTCTTTCCTTAATTCTGTTGAGATAAGAGAGGCAAAAAAACAAGACTCAGCAGCCACAAAAAGTTTGATTTATAAGTAACTAGTCACCCTAGAATCATCTAGAACCAAACAATTTTTCAGAGTTATGAAATTATAAGGGCGTTTTCTAATGTTCTTGGACAGAAAAAGAGTTTAAGTTGTTCTCAAGCTATTGAGATACTGAGAATAATTATATTGAATCTTGGGATGTTTAAAAGACTTAAGGCATTTACTCAGCTTGTGCTAAGGTTTTTTACCTTTTCACTTAGTGATCCTCCTTTCAGGGCCAAAAAGTAGAGAAAATAGCTCACAATGCACTTGTGCACTTGATTATGGTGGAGCTTCATCAAAGCCCAATGGAATATTTAAAGGAATGATCACCTAAGGTAGCTCTGAAAAATGCCCTTAGAGTATAACTGTTGCCTCATGTGTTAGGTCTTGAAAGGAAATATAGCAACTATGAATTCCAAGTTCTCGATTGTGGAGGATGTCGATATAACTCCCACTCTTGACACCCGGATCAGAAGTGCCCCAGACACCACACTGCCAGAGCAGCTCACTGTCCTGCCCACTTTTCATCAAGAGGTGGCTGCAATTAGAATGTTGCAATGTGGGAGGTTTACTAGGAAGACCGAACATTAGCTGTCTTGTTTAATTGATCTAAACCAGTGGTTCTCAATCAGGGCAGTTTTTTTGCCCAGAGGACATTTGGTAATGTCTAGGGACATTTTTGTTTGTCAGACTTGGGAGGGGAGAAATACCGCTGGCATCTCATGGGCAGGGGCCGGGGGCGCTGCTCAACACGCACAACACAACCCTTAAAACAAAGAATGATCAGGTTCACGTGTCAGTAGTGCTGAGGTTGTGAAACCGTGATCCTGAAGTAGCAAAGCTTATAGCCCTCGCTCTGCCAGAATCATCCTTGAGAGTGATTACAATTAAGGATACAGATTGTACTGGCTGGCGATTTTGCCTGTGTTCTGCCAGTCTGGCTAGGATTACGTCTTTATCAATGGAAAGTGACAGGTGCATAAGTCCTCCCAGTTGGTGCCAAAAAATACCAGGTGTATCCCTCATAACGCATCTAGCCAATCTCCTTGATTTGCCAACATTCATACATCATTAATGATCTTCCAGACACTGCTTTATTAAGACGTTTACATTCTTGGTCGGATTATCTTTCAGTCCTGGCGCCAACCACTTTAGCCCATTTGTCAGCTATTAAGAGTCTTAAGGTAGTATTTTCTTTGAAACCTTTTTAGTTTCTGCATACTACTTTTAATCTCTTTCCCTGTTTTCATTACCATTGACAAAGCTGGCTTTGTCTGACTTTGGATTATGCTGTTTTATCTTGGTCGTACTACCTGTCAGCCCCTAGTAAACAGTGACAGAAATCCTCTGAAGTAGGCTGAGGCCCAGTCAAGTATGGACAAACACATGTATCTCTTATCTCGCTGTGGTCTCATTTTTCTACTTGTCTGCCCTAGTCTTAGCTTGTTCTGAGAATGGTGCTGCATCTCGTGTCTCAGCCTAGGGAGGTCTGGTCGATTGCATGTTTTCTCAGAGACAGCTGGGGCTTCACAGGGTGTGGTTCCCCCTCCCTGTCACCAGGATAATTCTCCACATCTCCCACTACAGATGGAGAATGTAGAAATTAATAATTCACAGTATGTGTATAAGTGATGATCCCTCCTAGGCTGGGACATATTTGCCTTTTGTTCAAAAAACATCTTGATGAAGAGAGGCCCAGTGCTGAGCTAGGAGTTAGAAGTAAGGAAACTAGAAATAAAATAAGTACAAAAATAAAGACAGACCTAAATTGTCAGCAGCTCAATAACCTTTTCAGAGCTCCTTGTGGTGATGTTTGGATAGTAGACTAGCAGAGATGTGTACTTACACTTATGTTCGTGTGATTTTGTAGGACCCAGAGGTTTTATTTGTGTTTGTATTCATTATTAAGTTTATGTTCAGCCCCTGATTGGTGCTGGGGAGAAGAAATCAGGATGTGTTGTGAAATACCCTTTTTGTCCTCTCAGGAGAGAAGAGGAAATGAGTATTCTTTCTGCCTCTTGGTTCTAGGCAGATGAAGCTTTGCCCATTAGGAAATAACTGGAACCTCCTGTTTAATCTGGTTTTCTCATGTGGAAGCAGTAAATAACTGCATCTGGGGAGTAGAGTTCTGAATATCGTGGGGCCTTCAGTTGCACTGGCTCCGATTGAAGAGCAATGGGGTTTCATCTGTCTTGGATCATCTGAAAATTATCATTCCTCAGACTAATGATTATTCTATTTGTCTGTGAAGTGTATAATGTATGTTTTGAAATGTAGCATTGAAATGACTTAAAAATATCACTTACCCGTTAGTTTTAGTTTTAGGACATAGTTCTGGCACGTTCCTTCTCTTCCTCTATGATCCTCATACTTGAAGTCAGTGGTGGCAAAAGAACCTCAAGCCTTGGGTGTCACTTTTCCTTGGGGTGGCTGTTGAGTTCAATATCTCAGTATTTCACATGACGCTATTTCACATGTCTTTGAATGTTATAAATGCTAAAAGATTAAACAAGAACATTAGAAAAGGGATTAAGTGGGCTTATAAAACTACACATCCTTGTAATCTGATGAAAGAACTCTACCTATAGAGATTTTCAACTGTGCAACTTTTTTCCAGGTTTCCTTTATTGTTCCTAATGTAGCTTATTTGCTTTTAGTCAGATTAGGCATAAATAAATAATTATCCTTTGTCTTAGAGGTGAAGTCATTTGGTAACTACACAGAGCACACTTCATGTTAGTCACACCTCTATTTCCTTTCTAATGGATACAGTAAAGATAAGTGCTTTATTCATAGATTTAAGTGCATAAAGCTGAAGCTCTGTGAACGAAATTGCTTATCATGTAACAGTTCGATTTTCCTTTTCCATTAACAAGTCTCTTTAGAAAATACTAAGTTATGGGAAAACTGTTGGTGCTTCTTATTTTGCTAAAATCAGGAATGTATCTTCTCTGGACTTTTCTTAGACTCATTATGAGTAAAAGGAGGCCAGGTCCGGTTAGTAAACATCACCAAATTCCTGTGAGAGAAAGATCTGTGTGGAAATCACACAGATGGATTGGTGTGGAGAAAAATGTAGTGATAAATTCACTGTGTAGATGAGTGATAGAATTTCATTGAATCAGCATTGAACCCTCACTTGAAAGCCCTGTTCTTAGTTTAATCAAGGTAGAAAGTGAATTTCTGTATGTGAAGAACCTATATTAGATATTTTGTAATATAGGGTACTTTTAGGGTATATATATTTTTTCTACTGAGTTATGGTTATTTTTTCTATTCCATACTTTGAAATTAATAAACTTGGAGAAAGTGGAATCTGTCTTTCCAAGTCTATAGGATATATGTTTATAAACTTATTCCCAGCAATGATTGGTATTGAAAACACAGGAGTTTTATAGCTTTCTAGGGTTCCCATTGAGGTAGAGAGGATAGGAGGGTTGTCTCCTGAGGACACACGTAGTAATAGGTCTAAATTGTCAAGAAAGGGCCAAGAGCGGAAGAGACTAAGAACTTCATTGCCCTCGTTTCTGTGAGTTGCTCTCACTGCGAGAAAGTACCATCTCCTCTGAAGAACTTAAGAATTGTTTAGATGGATGGAATCCATTTGAAATAGTTAGATAATCGTTGTACAGGACCCTGTGTGGGAATTCACCTTTTTCAAACATAAATTTCTGTAATATGTATCTCGTACATATGTAAATATTCAGACAAATAATTAATGCATTAAAAAATAGCTTTCAAATACAGATGTCAAAACTTGAAAATAGGGATTGAAATCTGGGTCCCAGCTCTAATGTACAAGGAGCATTTTAAAAAGATATATATTTACTGTTTTCTGGATTGGAATCAGTGAATTCGATCATGATATTAGAAGAAACGAGTTCAAACTTGAAAAAGTAACTGGACCTTACTTAATTCATGAAATTACCAATTGATTGCCTGGTTCTCCAGTTGTTATTCATGTAAAAATATCCATAAAGTAGGGTAGAATTATTAGTAATGTCATCACCAGTTTCATTAATATGGTTCTGTTATTAATGGAAGACTTGAATCCTTTGCTGAAAATGTTTTTGGGTTAGTATTTTCCTGAATAATTATTTCAGTTATCTATTGCTGCACAACAAACCACCCCAAAACCTGGTGGCTGAAAGCGTTTCAGTGTCTCTCACAGGTCTGTGCGTTGACTGAACTCGGCAGGACAGTTTTTCTGGCCTCTTTTATGCGTTGCAGTCGGACAGTTTCTGGCACTGGAATCAACTGGAGGACAAGCTCCTTCTCTTTGGGGTCTCAGGGCCTCTCCTTTTCCCATGGCCTTTTCACAGCCTCTCCTCCTCAGTGGCTTGGGGCTCACAGAAGCAACCATTCCAAGAGGAAGGAAGCAGAACCTAGCAGACATTTTGAAGATGAGGCCTGGTCTGGCACGGCGTAACTCCCGCTGCATTCTACTGTCTTCAGACCTGCCCAGTTTCAACCTGGGAGGGGACAAGGGCTGAGGCTGGGTTTCTTGGGGGCTGTTATTAGAGATGAACTAAATAGCCATATGCCTTAAAATACTTCATTTTAGACTATTTATGTTAAATATGTCCTGGCGAGTTTAAGCTTCAATTCTAGGGTTAGTCAGTTGCACTAACCAAGAATTTCTACGGGAGATGTAACCGGCCAGCGGTACATACAAAGGGCCGTGTTACACAGGCTGCCACTAGAAGCACTTTAGTTATTCAAATCTTGATAAAAACTAGGTCAGGCAGTTGGATGTCTCTTGGAGGGGGAGGGGCATCAGGCCCCCAGGGACAAGGAGGCTTTCTTGGGCAGGAGCTGCATGTGGGGGAGTCCTCTAGTGGGTTCTGCCTGCCCTTCCCTGTCTCCAGGTGGAGAAGGGGAGTCTCAGGTTTTGAGGGGAAGGACAGCACTTCCACTGGTTGGGTAAAGTTGGGGGTGGGGGTGTGGGAAGGGGAGGAATTCTCCCATTCAGTCCTCCCTGCCGATAGTCCTAGATACAGTGAATGTCAACCACTGAGGCCTCAGGGACCTTGGAGATCATCAAGTCTAACCTCTAACCCATGAACTTAATCCTCTCTCACTTCCTCCAGCATGTTCCTCAGCAAGCTAGGAACAGAACTCCGCTTTTTTTTTCTATGAAGTATCAGAAATAATTGCTTCTCCTTTAGAAGCTGTCTTGAGTGGTCCCCCAGATTTCACTGGCCTCTTGTTGCAGAACGTGCAAATAGAAGCATTCACCAACTGAAATGTGCCCTGAAAGAAGGCGACGTCACCGTTGGGGACGAGGCACTGGATCCTTCTTTTAGCGCCAGTGGAGGAAACGAGGACGCTGCCACCACGTGGCATGAGCTGCAACATAGCCACGCCGGTGAGTACGGACGGCAGTCCTGGCCTGGAGACGCACCGCGAGTTCTTCACACTCCGTCTGTCCTCCACTCTGCTGCTAGGATTTTATTCCTCAAACACAGATCAGCTAACATAATTCCCTGGCTTAATCTTTACCTTTGACTTTGCAATGCCTATAGGCTGAAGTCCGAAATTCTTAGTATGTCGTAGCAATATTTCCTTAAGATGGCTCCAAGCTACCTCTCCAGCCTCATTTTTCTGTCCTGCTCTCAACCGTCTTACAAGCCGTGTTCTAATCAGACCAACCCACTGGCCATTCTCCTATGCTTTTGCATGTGCTGTGCCTTCTACTGGACTTTTTCTTACTCTTTTCTGCTCCGTGATCTCCTATTCATCCTTCACAGTGTTACTGCCTCATGAAAACAGGCATGATAAGGTGCTTCCTCTTCTTATAGCACTATGTATGGCTCTAGGTCTATGTACAAACTTATGACATTGTTTTATATCTGTTAGTGAATCACTCTTTCCCAGAGGATTCTTAGCTCTTAAGTAGTAGACATTTTCTCATCTTTGTCTTTGCATCCCCAGTCAATAGCACAGTTCTTGATGCATAATATGTATTTCAATGATATTCGTTGGATGGATGGAAGGATGGATGGGTGATGATAAATCATGGGTCTCAAACAAAGTTAATCAACCCATTGTCTTTGCCCTGTAGTTAATCAGCTCAAAGCTTTGTTGCACCAACAAGCAGCTAAGGAAAGTGAGGTATCTCCATCAAGAAGACGTAAAATGTCCCCTTTGGTAAGTATCAACATTTGCATTATTTTTCTAACTATATTTTTTTAATAACGGTGTCATTTCAGTAGTACATGTAGACAGATTCTGAGCAGGGCATTCTAATAGTGTAAAGCCTTAAAAGAAATGACCTTTTCTCCGATTATTTTGGATGAAGAAAAGAGATTTATCTACAGCAGATGGAATCCTGTTTTTTATATTTATTATTTACTTGAAAATGTCAGTGAGGAAATAGTTTGGAGAATTTACCTCTCCATTGTTAGCAAACATAAAAAAGGAACGAAATATGGAAATGAGTAGCCATTTCTTTTTTAGAGGTTTATATCTGTATTTGATTGCTTTTAGAATTTAATTATAATTCTAGCTGCCCTTTGTAATACTCTTTATTATGAATGTCAAAACAAAAGTGCGTAATCTTATTCTGCATTTTGAAATGTGTGGTTGTAAAATTGTGCGATACAAAAAGTTACACTTTATTTCTTCTGAAATTGTTTTTTATTGCTATGGCTTTGACAGAGTATATTCTTGATCAAGGCAATGCGATATGCTAAGGGCTAACTAAGATGTGAAAGAAGGATAGGTAGGTATAAGGAGAAGGTTGAAGAGAAAGATTTGGCCAGGTTGAAATGGCCAAAATGATAGTGTAGGCTTTAGGTCTGTCTAGGGTACATCACATAGTCTCTAGAAGGATATTATGCTTATCTCACAGTATTTTTGTAATAAAAAGATAAGATTATGTATTTAAAGTTCTTTGGAAACCTATGAACAATGACACAGATATAGCACGTCATAGCAGTAAAACTACCTTGCATTTTCCATGTATGTGACAGTTGGATACCAAGGCCGTATGCCGGAAACCATGGAGACATGACACTCCCCTTTACTCACAGCTAAAACGTCGTAACTGTACCCCCATATTAACACTTCATTCCGGCCTGACATATACTTTCATTCTTAGTTCCCACTTTATAGGAATGCACTTCATACTCCTATTTCACATTTATATGTGTAAATTATAATTTCAATAAAACATTTCATCATTCAGCGAATTTATTACCGTTGACGCCTAGTTTCTAGATCTTAAGCACACACTGGACAGAGTACTTTACAATCTATCAGAGGAAGTTGCTCAGACATGCTTATTAATATTTTAAAGGTAAAACTGAGCAATGCCGTCATGAGCTGATTGAATCCAGAGAGGCAAGAGTATCACATCAGGATATATAATATATACTTTACAGACACACAGGTCTGTTTATACAGAGCTATGTGAAAGAATGGAGCTTAGCCTCCAAATGTGTACAGCCTACATCTGATGGTTACAAGTCATAATAAGTAGCTTTTGAAGATTGTATCCTTCAGAATGCGCTTTTCATAGCTAGTATGACAGATCAGAAATATGTGGCCATCTTGAGAGTAAAAGTGAGGTACTGTTAAGATGAAAAATATATCTAGATATTATTGTTATTTCAAAATGTGGATATCGAGCTATAATAAGCCCTTTAAAATCTATATGAATGATCTTATGTGAGTATTTCCACTCAGTATCAGCTATTCTATTTTTTACATAGACTATCTCTTATATACACATAATAATACTTAATTCATATTTGCCTATATTCTGGACCCATTTCTGTTAATATAAATGACTATAATTAATTGCTTTCTATTCACCAGAGATAATTCATTTAATTAAGTTACTTTGATTTTTACATTTCTTAAATATTCCAAAAAGCAAAGATCTGCTTAATTATTCAGCCACGATAGCTGCTTTTTGTTTTTGCAATTTCCACTGGATTGAGAAACAAAATGATTGTGTGTCTCATCTCAAGCTTTCCTCTGGGTTCGCTTTACTACTTGAACCTCATTTTCCCTTTTCCTGAGTTTCTCTCTTTTTTTAATATCATGGTATGATATACGATTTTATAAATTTTACAATCCTGTTAGGGTAAGGTTAAGATACACATTAAAAGTCAGTTCCAGAAATGCTGCAGACATGACCAGAATTAACACTTTTTCTGAAGTTTCTTCATTGGACCCCTCAGGACAGGCAGGGTGCCTCTCAGTTTCGTGTGCGTCTTCTTTGCTAACGGACCCCTGTGAGATGATAGAAAACATACACATTGGTCCCTGCCCCGGATTCCTGGCTCAGAGCTCCTAAAACCCTTGTAAATTCCTAACTGATAAGAGCACTAGAAGCATCTTTTGTTCAAATGAGGTGACTCTAGGTGGGCTCCTGAATGGCTTCTGTGTGGGAGCTGTCACCAGAAATACCAAGCTGTGATGAGAAGCTTGGAATTTTAAGAGAGGAAAGAGGGGCTGGAATGGAGTTGATCACACTCACGTGAGGAAGTCTCCCTAAAGTCCCTCTAGGACAGGATTTGAAGAGTTTCCAGGTGGGTGAACACCCCCACGGACCAGGAGGGTGACACACCTCGACTAGACAGCGGCGGAAGCTTCTGCGCTCAGGACCCTGCAGACCCTTCCCTGTGCTGCTCTTCATCTGGCTGCTCATCCACATCCTCAGCGTGTCCTCTTATAAACTCTAGACTTAAGTATTTCCCTGAGTTCTGTCAGCTGCTCTAGCAAATTCATCAAACCCGAGGAGGTCATGGGAACCTCAGATTTATAGCCGATCAGTCAGAAGCACAGGTGACAACCTGGACTTGTGATTGGCATCTGAAGTGGGGTGGGACTGTTTCATGGGCTGAGCCCTTAACCCATGAGATCTGGTGCTGTCTGTAGGTAGGTAGTGTAAACTTCGAGTCCAGTGCTAAGACACCCAGCCAGCATAACAGACTTGCTTGGTGTGGGAACACCCACCCCCTTTCTCCCGCTCCCACACACACACATTCGGTGACCAGAAGTGTCAGAAGCGAAGTGTACTCTGTAAAAGTAAAGGAGATACACAGGAGGGAAAGAGTGGGTTTTTCCTACTCAAACCTTTGAAGATGGATTTTACTCATTGACACACACTTGGCCTCAAACTCTTGTCTAAAACATCCCTTCATCCGCTAGCAGTTCTGCAGCTTCAGCCGGCACTCCTCTTCCCTGGTGCTTCCTTGAAGAGTTGTCCCTTTGCCTCAGCATAACGGAATGTCACACTTTCAGAGGGCTCAAACAGGCAGTTCATCTCAAGCCAGTTATGCTACCCCAGCATTTTTCCATTTGCCATGTTTTTTTTATAGCCACTTTCACTTTCCATCTTTAAAAAATGATGTTCATATCCCCGAATTTTACCTATTTGTAGAATTTATAGGATAGTGAAATAAATGCTATTAGCCATCAATGCTAAATTGGATATGGAGATGGTATTAATTGATTTTTTTGCTTAATCCAAACATGCTTCACTTGTCATTGTTTTTTCCCTTAGGGGTCATCAGAATATGAGGAAACCAATATGCCTACTGTACATAATCTCGTCCCTATCATCAATGACCAGTCTCAGTACATTCATCATTTAGAGGCAGAAGTCAAGTTCTGCAAGGTAAGTTTCTCATTAAAAACTTAAACCTAACATAGTGAAAGTTCATATTAATGATACCTTGTGTGAAATTTTGCCATCATAAGCCTTCATGTTGATAGCCATACAATGACAGGTGCCATGCTTAGAAAGACTGATGTATATCAGGCTTGGGAATGATATCCTTGAACATGCCATTTCTGATTGCTTGATTTCCCAGTAGTTCATAACTAAACTGTGTTTAATATTTTGATAATATAATCTCATGTTTCAGAATTTTTCCTTTCCACCCATTTACTTTAGCTTAGCTGATGGCAAAGGCTTTAGAATAGTAATACTGATCATTCTCCCACAACTGCTGACCTGTTGAAGCTGGCGTGCAGCAAGCAGAGATTCTAAGCTGCCGGACTAAACCTGCTCCGTTGTCAGTATAAAGGGTTCTTACCTTGACTTTGAATGATAAGAATGGCTCATGGGGACATTGATAGTAATGATCAAGATACCAGATGTGTCACTTATGGTTGGTAGCACTGGACAGTTATTGATCATTGGAGCCCTCTGACTTCCCAAAATATATTAACATTATAGTTTTTCCTCCTTTCTTTTATTTTTCAATATCAATGCATCAAATCATGTGAAATTTTATAGTAGTTACTGATATCTTTTTGTATCATATCCTTGCCCCATTTGGTGTTGTCAGTGTTTTGGACTTTAGAGTGTCAGAGATGTGTAGTGGTATCTCATTGTTTGAATTTCAATTCCCTGGTAACATTTAAACTATTTTCATATGCCTATTTTCCATTTATATACCTTCTTTATGAGGCATCTGCTCTGGTCTTTTGCTCATTTTTCAATCAGTTTGTTCATTTTCTTATTGTTGAGTTTTAAGAGTTCCCTTTTATGTTAGATATCACTCATTTATCAGATATGTCTTTGCAGTTTTTTCTCCCAGTGTGTGGTTTGTCTTTTGATTCTCTTAACAATGTCTTTCACGGAGCAGACGTTTTTTATTTTAATAAAGTCCAACTTATCAAATTTTTCTTTCATGGATTGTACTTTTGGTGTTATATCTAAAAATCATTACCAAACCCAAGGTCACCAATATTTTCTCTATTCTTCTTCTAAGTGTTTTATAATTTTGTGTTTTACATTTAGATTGAGGCTCTATTTTGAATTAGTTTTTGTGGAAGATATAATTGTGTCTAGATTCATTTTCCTTGTTTGTGGACGTCCAGTTGTTCCAGCAGCGTTATTGAAAGACTGTCTCTATTGAATTGCCTTTACTGCTTTGTCAAAAAACAGTTGACTATATCTGTGAGTCTGTTTCTGAGCTGACTGTTCTGTTCCATTGATCTATCTGTCTGTTCTTTCGCAAATACCATGCTGTCTTGATTCTTGGAATTTTATAGTAAGTCTTGAAGTCAGATAGTATCAATCCTCCAACTTCATTCTTCTTCAATATTGTGTTGGCTCTTCTGGGTCTTTCACCTCTCTTTAAAATCAGTTTGTCAATATCCACAAAATAACATGCTGGGATTTTGATTGAGATTGTGTTGAATCTAGAGATAAAGTTGGAAAGAACTGATAAATTGACAATATTGTGTTGTCCTATCCATATACATGGAATATCTCTCCATTTATTTAGATATACCTTGATTTCTTTATCAATCTTGTTGTTTTCATCATGTAGATCTTATACATATTCTCTGAGGTTTATACCAAAGTATTTCAGTTTTTGGTGTTAATGCAAGTGATGTTATGTTTTTAATTCCAAATTCTAATTATTTGTTGCTAATATATGACTTTTATGTATTATTTAACCTTGTAATCAGCGACATTGCTATAATCACTTATTAGTTCTAGCAGTTTTTTTTTTTTTTTTTTTTATTCTTTGGGATTTTCTTCCTAGACATTCATGTCATCTGTGAACAAAGACAGATTTTATTATTATTATTATTATTATTATTATTATTATTATTTCCTTCCCAATATAGATAGCGTTTATTTTCTTTTGTTGCATTAGCTAGTACTCCTAGTATGATATTGAATAACAGTGATCAGAGGGAACATTCTTGCCCTGTTCTTGATGTTAGTGGGAAACCATCTATTGTCTCATCATTAATATCAAAATAATATTAGCTATAGGTTATGTCCAGATGTCTTTCAAATTGAGGATGTTTCCCTCTCTTCCTAGTTCGCTGAGAGTTTTTATCTTGCATGCTGCTAGATTTTGTCATTTGCGTTTTCTGCATCTATTGATATGATTGATCATAGGATTTTCTTCTCTATTTTGCTGATGGAATGGATTACATTAGTTGATTTTCAGATGTTGAACCATGCTTATATACATGGAATAAATTCCACTTGGTCCTGTTGTCTAATTTTTTTTATACATTGTTGGATTCAAGTTGCTCATGTTTTGATGAAGATTTTTTCATGAGATATACTGGTCTATAGCTTTCCATTCCTGTAATGTCTTCATTTGCTTTGGATACTCGGGTAATACTGGCTAAAATTAGTCAGAATGTATTTCCTCTGGTATTTTATGGAAAATATTGGAGAGAATTGGTAAAATTTGTTCCTTAAATGTTTGGTAGAATTCACCAGTGAACCAATAGTAGGCCCGGTGCTTTCTGTTTTGAAAGATTATTAATTATTGATTCAATTTCTTAAATAAATGTAGGCCTATGCAGATTATCTATTTCTCCTTCTGTAAATTTTAGTAGATTGTACCTTTCAAGGAACTGGTCCATTTCCTCTAGGTTATCAAATTTGAGGACATAGAGTTGTTCATAATATTCTTTCTTATCCATTTAATATCCATGGGATCTGTAGTGATAACCCCTCTTTCATTTCTGATATTAGTGATTTGTGTCTTCTCTCTTTTTTTTTTTTTTTTTATTTAGCATGGGTAGAAATAGCTTTTGTTGCTATTCTCTATTGATTTCTACTCTAATTTTTATTATATCAACTTTTCTTCTACTTCAGATTTAATTCGCTCCCCCCCCCCCTTTTTTTTGTTAGTTTCCAAAGACAGAAGCTTAGATTATTGATCTGGAAGTTTTCTTCTTTTCTAATGTTTTTCGCTGATTTTGCTGCATCTCACAAATTTTGATGTTATGTTTTTATTTTTATTTTGTTCAACATATTTAAACATTTCACTTGAGATTTTATCCTTGACCAACCCATAAGTTATTTAAGAGAATGTTCTTTAATCATCAAGTAAATTGGGAGTATTCTAGCTCTCTTCCTGTTACTGATTTCTAAGGTAATTATATTGCGGTCTGAGAACATACTTTTTATTTCTATTTTTAATTTAAGATGTTTTTAGACCCAGAATATAAGTATGTTTTGGTGACTGTTCTGTGTTAGCTTGAGAAGACTGTGTATTCTCTTGTTGTGGGATGAAGTCTTCTATAAATGTCAGTTATATCCTGTTGATTAATGGTTTGTTGTTCAGTTCAACTATGTCCTTACTGATATTTTGCCAATATGCCAGATTGGCTAGATCTATCAATTACTCATAGAGGGGTGTTAAAATCTCCACTTGAAATAGTGGATTCATCTGTTCCTCTTTACAGGTCTATTAGTTTTTGCCTCAGGTATTTTGATGCTCTATTGTTAGGTACATACATATTAAGGATTATTATGTTCTCTTGGAGAATGGACCTCTTTATCATTATGTAATTCCCCTTTTTATCCCTGATTTTTTTTTTTTTTTTTTTTGCTATGAAGTCTGCTTTGTCTGAAATTAATATAGCTACTCCAGCTTTCTTGTGATTTATGTTGGCATGGTATGTCTTTCTCTATCCCTTTACTTTTAATCTATCTGTGTCTTTATATTTAATGTGGATTTCTTGTAGATAGCATGTACTTGAATCTTTTTTCTTTTTGAATTATTTATTATTTATTATTTATGCCTATAGCACCTGGTCTTCCTAGGTGGTCTCCCATCCAAGTACTAACCAGGTCTGACCCTGCTTAACTTCTGAGATCAGACACTGGACTTGTTCAGGGTGGCATGACCATAGACCATGGACCGTGGCTTCACTGGGGCTCAAACTCAGGACCTTCTGTGTGTAAAGCAGACGTGCTAACAACTACACTATGGAACCACGTCCTATATCTTGCTTTTTATTCACTTTGACAGTTTCTGTCTTTTCATTGGTATGTTCAGACCATAAAGGTTTAAAGTGATTATTGATAGAGTTGTATATCTATATAATAGCAACCATATATGTTATTGTTGTCCATTCATTGCCTTTGTTCATTTTGTTTGTTTTCCACTCTTTTGGCTTTGTCTGCTTTTAAGTGATTGATTTTTTTTTTGTATTTGGATATGATTATATTTTTCCTACTCTCTTAGCATGTCAGTTGAACTTCTTTTTTTACTTTTTTACATGGTTGTCCTTGAGTTTGCAATTACACTTGCCACTAATCTAATTTTACTTTCAAATAACATTTTACCCCTTCAGAGGTAGGGCTAGTTCCTTATAACAGAGTATTCTCAATTCTTCTCTCCTATTGTTGATAACATTGCTGTTAATTCATTTCAATTATTCATAAGCTATAATCACTGCATTCACTGTTGCTATTATGATGTTGAGCAAATTGTACATATATACATGATCTATATATAGGTTAATTAAGATTAAAAAAAATTAAAGATTTTATCTCCATATATTTCTTCTCTAATGCTCTTTTTTTTCTTTTTGTAGATATGAGTTTATAACCTACATCATTTTCCTCCTTTCTGAAGAAATTCTTTTAATACTTCTTGTAAGACAGGTCTACTGGTGACAAATTATCTCAATTTTTGATTATCTGAGAAAATATTTTTCCCTCAATTTTGAAGGTTAATTTCACCAAGTACGGAATTGTAGGTTTGTGATTTTTTTTCTTTCAATACTGTAAATATTTCATTTTATTCTCTTTTTGCTTACATGGTTTCTGAAGATTAGTCCGACGTAATTCTTATTCTTGCTTCTCTATAGATAAGATTCCACACCACCCAGCTGCTTTCAAGATTTTCTCTTTGTCTGATTTTCTGCCATTTAAATACTTAGGTATAGACTTTTTGGTATTATCCTGCTTGGTGTTTTCTGAGCTTCCTGGATCCGTGGTTTGGGGCCTATCATTTATTTTGGAAATCTCTGAGTCATTATTGCTTCAAATATTTCTTCTTTTCCTTTATCTTTCTCCTTCTTCTGGAATTCCCTTTGCACATCTGTTAAATCTTTTGTAATTGCCCCATAATTCTTGGATATTCTGTTATTTTTTATTCTTTATTTCCTTTTGCATTTCAGTTTGGGAAGTTTTTGTTGACTGTTCTTCCAGCTCATTAATTATTTCCTTGGATGTGTCCAGTCTATTTAATGAGACCTTCAAGGCATTGGTCATGTCTATGATGGTGTATTTTATTTCCAGCATTTTCTTTTCATTCTCTCTTAGAGGTTCCATTTCTTTCTTTCAGTTGCCCATCTATTCTTACATGTAGTCCACTTTTTCCACTGGACTCTTTCACATATTAATCATAGTTATTTTGACCTCCCCATAGTTATTTTGACCTTCCAACATCTCTGCCATATCCAAGTCTGGTTCAAGTCTCTTTAAACTTTTAAGACTTTAGTATACCTTCTAATTTTTTGTTGAATGCTGGACATGATGTACTGAGTAAAAGGAACCAAGGGAAATAGGCATTTAGAGTGAGAATTTATGTTTACCTGGCTAGGAGTTAGGCGGTGTCTACTGTTTGCTGCTGCCATAGGTGTCAAAATTTCCTCTAGTGTCCTGGTTGTTGTCTCCCCTGTAGTCTTTGGGCTTCTCTCAGGAATTCTTCTTAAATACGGTGTGAGCCATACAGTTGTTTTAGCTCATTCCCCTGTCGTTGTGTAGGAGCCCTTTTGATGTGGTGGTGAGTTATGTTAGTAGGGAAGCTTATTCGAGTCCTCTGATTAGGTCTCAGCCTTTTAGGTCAGTCTGTTCCCTTGACCATGACCTTCACAAATGTTTCTCAGTCTTCTCCTTCCTTTAAGTAAGATGAGAAAGCTAGAGGAAACTAGAGTTGGATATCTCCCTTCCCCCTGGTCATTTATGGTCTTAAAAAACCCAGTTTTTAGACTTTGGTAAAAGGGTAAAACTGCTTCTCCTGAGGCAGGCCTTGCTAAGAACAGGGTGCTTTGGGCATATTTCAAAATGGCTGCTTTTCCTCTCCTACTGGTGGAAGCATGAGCAGATTTTTCTATAGTTTTGGCTGTAAGAACCTGGTGTCCTAGAGATAAAACTTACAAAAGTGTAGGAGCCCCCTGGCACTGGGTCCCTCTGTAGTTTTTAACCCTGAGATGTGTCTTCACTGAGATTTCATCAGTTACACGTTACATCTTCCTACTCCGGCACCTGTTCCCCTGGCGTTTCTGCTCGAGTGTTTCTGCTCTGGTAGGCTGTGATTTTTAGGAACACCTGTCTGTCTCTCCAATTTGGGTGATAACAGTTTTTTCTGCGACTTAAATTCTCTGATGGAGTTAAAAAGAGTGGTTGATATTTCAGTTCGTTCAGCCTTTTTCTTCTTGTGAAGACGGGAGTGGTATTTTATAAGCTCATTACATGCCAGACCAAAAATTGGAAGTCTGCAATATTTTTTAAATCACAGCTTTCAATTACAGCTTTTTTTTTTTTTTTCCCTGAATAAAATAGTTGAATGGTTTTTGCCTATATTACATAAGAGTTTTTGGTTACATTAGTAATAAAGATTAAGTATTGTACCATCAAAATATTGATATTTTCGGCAGTTTTTCAGAAAATGAGATGCTACTCAATCACTATTCTAATTGTTACTTACCTGTAATTCCTTATGCCCTGCCAGGCCAATGAAACACCCAGAATTCTCCACCAAACTATTCCTCTAATAACTTCCCTCCACCTGGCTACCAGTTCATAGATAATCATTGCAGCTTTCCAAGCCTTTTATCTCAGAGTCTTCTCTTATCTACTAGTCGTATGTCAATTTTCAACAAGTTATTAGTGTTTGAGCATAAGTAATAATATATCTTACCTTAGTTTTCAGCAGTCTACCTCATTCTTAAAAGTCTTTTAGACAGCCCCTTTAATTAAAGCCTTTCTATGAGCTTTATCTCTTGGAGAAAAAAATTTGTCAGAGACCGTACATTTCTGTGAAAAGGCTACTAACAGTCTCCCTGCCACACACCTCCAGCCTTTTCTTGGTTTGTTAACTAATGTTTCCGTTGCTTTGTCTAAATATATAATTATAGAACTTCAGAAAATGGATATAGAGCATAAGTCTTCCATGCTTTATATCATGTTGGACTGTTTAGTAATCAACAAATAAAAGCACTTTTGGTATCTGTTTTTGCTTTTTATAGGAAGAACTCTCTGGAATGAAAAATAGGATACAAGTAGTTGTGCTTGACAATGAACGGCTTCTACAAGAGTTGAAATCTCAAAGACAAGAGGAAACAATGAGGGAACAAACACTTCTGGATGCATCTGTGAGCATTTTTTTAAAAACCCTAATGATATTTTGGTGTACATGTTATCTCCTGCTCCCACCCCCCTCCCCCACTACCACCAGCCTTCTGAACTGCTTAGTTCTCTTCTTGCAATTTGGCAAAAGTATTCTGGTGATACTCTTTGGGTCCTCAAAAATTAAAATTCTCTGTGATGGAATGGTCCTGACATGAAATCATATAATGATGTTTGTTATCTACTTTGGTTTCCTCTCAAGCGTACCATTCATGTTTCTTCCCTGTAGAAAGAGCAGATATGAAAGCAGGAAGTGTGTCACATAGCTAAATCCAGAAACTGTTCAGAACTGTAGCTAAGATGTCTGTTGCAGTTCTCTAAATTTTCCTTACGCTCTGAATTCCAATTAAGTCTAATTAGCAGCATGGTGTAGCAGAAAGAACACTGTCTGAAGATCCAAGAATCAAAATGTTCATCTTCTCATTGTCCCTACTAAGCTGGATGCTTTCAAACATGGCTTAACCTCATGGGCCCTCTGTTTACCTGCAATTTGAAAAGACTCCTCTATATTAGCAGTTTTAATCTTTAATATGAATAGCAATCACTTGGGATACTTGTTGACAGTGTAGATTCCAAGTCTGATTCCATTGGTCTGGGTTGAGTCCTTGAATTAAAAATATGAAATTTTAACAAGTTGCCTAAGTGATTCTAATTTCAGGGACCACATTTTGAACAACAGCAGATTAAATGATCTTTATAATTCTTGTGATTATATTTAGTGTTTAAACTTAGTATCTCCTAATGATCTGTCAGAGATACTTTTGCCTTGAAAATGTTTTTCACTCTTGGGATAGGATGCAGTTAATCACAGCTTGCTCTGCTTTTTGAGACAAATTCAACTTTCAATGAGGAAGTTTTAATACTTGCCTGTTTCAGCTTTACTTTGCAAAGGATTTTGGTGGCCGGATGGAGTTGTTGTTAGTAAATCAGTTCTATTAAGAAAAAATATGTGCCTTAATCTTTTACCTAGGTGTCCTCTCATTTTTGTTTTTGAAATTTTTTTATTTACCTGACCTGATGTCTCGTATGTAATCCCTGAGTTCTACATGTTAGAATTTGCTATTTAGAAGTATCCAGTTGTATTAACTTTGAATAATGAAGTGGGCTGATTAGTATTTCAACTGATTTTTCTGCAGTTACATTTCAGAATTACAGTTCAGGATCAGCTACTTAATTTAATTGAAACTAATTAAATTGCAGTTTGTGATTAGCTATTTTTCCTTTGCTATATGACTTTTTCTGAATACATTATTAATATTAGTAGTTAAAAATTCCATCTTAGTTGCCTATTATTTTAATGTCAACTTGAAGATACTACAGCCATACAAAAAGTACTTAGAAGTAGCTCACTTTTAAAATAAATATCTTCTTCTGCTTTTCTTCAAATATGTAGTCACCTAGCAGTGACTCAATTATTCATAATCTTCAATATTTATACAATGGCAAAGAAGTAGAAGAAGGGGAAGTAAAGTGAGAAAGGAAATTAGGCAGACAAATGAATCAGAGGGCAAGAGAAGTGAGTAATGCTAAAGGGGAAGGAAGTGATGGTAGGAGCACATGAGCTTTGCCATAAGAACAAAGGACACTCGCTGAAGAAAACTACAGCCATAATTATAGAAAGAGCAAAATCACAGGGAGTTTTTGTGTTTTTTTAAACATTCCCAGGAGCTAAAATACAATGCAAATATTAAAATATTGTTACACATGTGTCTGATGACCTTGATTTCTATTTTAATGTTGGTCTTCTTTGTTATTTTGTTACAGAATTGTCACCCCTACTTTTTACTTGTATAGGTGAATTGAGGCATTTCAGGAACCTATGCATGGTGCTGGATTGAGAGTTTTAATGTAAATGAAATTTATAGAATAACTTAAATAGAAACAGATCAAAAGATAGTATCTTTTTTTTTTTCTGAACTCTTTTTGATGAGTCTGTTGCCATGTTGATGGTAGATCTTGCTAAAGCTTTTGGCGGTTTGAATATAGATTTACAGTGTTTCTTAAAGCCTTTTTTTAAAAAATTAATTTAAATAGTTATATAGTAATAATGAGTATTTATGGATGACCTCATGGTTATGATGTTCTAGGCACTGTATCAAGCACTTTATTTACATTATATTATTTCAAATTTACAGTAGCTATACAAGGCACTGTTATTATATCTATTTTCAGATGAGTAAATTAAGGTTTAGAGTGATTAAGTAACCAAAGCAACTGATCTGATGTCACAAAGGTAGAAAATGGCTAACAGGGGACTGTCTGACCCTAAATTCATCTGCTGAGCCTCAAATATTACTGCCTTTCTGCATAAATTAGGAATAGCTTGTCAATATTGAACCAAACTGTTTTTGTTTGCCCTGGGATAAAAGATTCCCCTCAGCCTTCTCTTCATTGTTTCTAAGTTTTAACCCTGGACTTGGGTGGTAGCCTATGTGACTTTTAGCTTTAACACCTAGCACTTGAAGAAGCAAGCAGATTATTTCTAAAAAACTAAAAACGTTTAAAGATGATTTCATTTTCCTCATTTTTCATCACTTTTTCTTACAGATTTTCTCTTCAAGAAGGGCTTTTATTGAGAGTTCAAAAATCGTATTAGAATATGCTATTTATTAGAAATTTTGGGATGTATACTCACTCAAAGATTTAGGAGATTTTTTTTTAAAAGTAGCAAATTTCTGAGCCGTGTTTTTCCATGTCTATTCTCGTCCCCTCCACTACTAAGCATTCTCCCCAATTAAGAAATCAGAAGTTTTCAGTAATCTTCAGGAATGTAAATGTAATTAGATTTTTACAATCTTAGTGAACTACCATTCAACTTTTAAAAGCTATCTGTGAAAGAACAGAGTGTCAATTAGACCAGCACTTCCTTTCAGAGAGGGACAGTATTTTATTTCATAAGTCAGCGATCTCAGGTCTACACACTTTCTCCAGTTTCTCCATAGGAAAACAGTCCCCTCTCCTTCACTGCTCTCTAAGGCAATTTCGAATGATCTTGGGAGCTTTGTCCCTACCAACAGAGTCAAGTTCAAGCTTATTATGCCATACTTTCCAGACCCTCCCTTGACTCTCTGGCTACACCTTCCGACACCCATTTCTCGTGCTGCAACCTCTAGTAGTGCTGAATTTCCTGAGTCCCCTGCAGGCACTAGCCTATTTCACACCGCTGGGACTTTTTAAATAATGTCCTCTCTTTCTGGGATGCCCATCCCATCTAGCTTACTTTATTTATCCTTCAAGATATCACACCAGTTTCTCAGCTTCCCCAGAAAGCCTTCCTCGAATCTCCTGTTTCCTCCTCCATTCTGGCATTGTCCCCCATACTACCTCTGTTAAAGTGAAATTATCTGCTTAGGTATTTGTCTCCCTCATTAAACTGGTTGAGGGTGTGATAGGTCTTGCTCATTTTTACCCTCTAAGCTCTTAGCACAGTGCCCAGACATAGTAGGTATCATACAGAAAAAAAAATGTTTGCATTAAACTGAGGTTCCAAAAGAATATGGAATAGAATCTCAGAACTCTACTTTGGATGCATGTGGTTTACCACATTCTAGCATGACATTGAAGTATACAGTTCTGTGTTTGGGCCCCTGTCCTCTCTTTGAGTACTACCTGTAATCTTTGGCCCTTAGCAGTTCAACAATCATTTATTGAATTAAATGAACGTAAGTATTTTCGTTTTTGTTGCTCACATAAATTACCCAGGTCTTTGGGTTGATTATTTCATCAGATGTCGAAAGGGTGCCAGAGGTGGCCAACAGACAGTGGTTACACCAAATTCCATCTGTAGACCTGTTTTGTTTGTTTGACGAGCTTTGAACCAATATTCAACGACATTTCAAAGGAAGAGCCAGAAGTCTGCTTATCCGTTTAAAAAAATCAAAGGGGTTTTGGTAATACGAGTTCGCATTCGTATATGGCAGCCCCCGACTGGAAATGAGTCGTAGTTGCTTCTTTGGGACAGTTTGTCATGGTCCCCAGTACTCCTTTGTGAACCCCTGACATGCAGGCTACATGTCAGGTCAGTCTGTCACTGTGGACTGTTTTTCTTATTGGAGGTAAACATTTTTCTGGAAAGGCAGAAGAGCACAGTGATTTTGGGCATGTGGAGCCACGTCACCAGGCTTCAGAGACTAGCTATGCCACTTATCAGCCACTCCCCACCTGTGTGACTCGTGGCAGGTTACTCTGTGTGACTGTTTTCTCATCCGTAAAATGGAGATCACAATGAAACTTACAGGGTTGTTCTAATGCTTAAATGAATTAAAACACACGAAGCACATAAACAGTGTCTGACACACAACAAACACCGTGTATATTAACTATTGTTATCATTAGTCGTGCCTTTATGTAATGTGGAAAGTGTAAGACAAACACAAACGGCTGTGTTTCAAGAGTATGTATATTCAGAGAGGTAAGAGATAAGTTCATTTGTTGAATACACTGGCATCTAGCCCTCTTTGCTCATTTATGTTAGTGCCTGAACCTGTAGGAATTTGACTTCATAACACTTGTTGTGGAATGTGACCCTAGCAGTCGGAAAATGTAAAATGATTCTTAATTTATAGTTTAGAAGCATCTGCTTTTTTTATTCTTTCATCACAGATAAGAATCAGTATTCCATTTGTAAAGCATGCACGTTGATTTAAGGTTAAAAGTCGATTGCAATTACTGGCATGTTTTATTTTAGGGAAACAGGCAGAATTCTTGGATTACAACAGGTGAAGTTTCCAGGGGGGAGGAAGCTGCCGTGAGCTGCTTTTCCCATGGCAATGCAGATATTCTCAAAGCCACATCTGCTGATGAGGCTGAGAGATGGAAGCTAGAACTGGTGAGTGTTTGGATGCTTTTCTCTTATGCATGTATTTTTTTGGTACTTTTTTATTGTGGTAAATATACATAACATAAAATTTAGCACTATGAACTTTTGAAAATTTACCACTTAACCATTTTAAGTGTACAACTCATTTGTATTAATTACATTCATAACATTGCACAACCATCAGCACTGTCCATTTCTAGAATTTTTTCATCATCCCAGACAAATCTCTGTTTCCATTAAACAATAACTCCCAATCTCCTCTTTCCCCAAACTCCTAGTACCTTCTTCAGCTTTCTGTCTCTATGAATTTGCCTGTTCTAGATACCTGACATAAGTAGAATCAAACAATATTTGTCTGTCGTATTTCATTTAGCATAATGTTTTCAAGGTTCGTCGTATTGTAGCATGTATTTTGTTCCTTTATGAGGGTGAGTACTATTCCATTGTACGCATATACCACACTTTATCCATTCACTTGTTGATGGACTTTTGGGTTGTTTCCACTTTTTGGCTCTTGTGAACAAGGCTGCTATAAACACTGATGCACAAATATCTCTTTGAGTCCCTATTTTCAATTCTTTCAGATGTATACCTAGAAATAGAATTGTTAGATAATATGACAATTCTTTATTCTTTTTTCTTTCTGCTCCTCAGACTCAGTCATTTCAATTGTCCTATCTTCAAGTTCGCCGATTCTTTGTTCTGCTGCTCACATCTGCTCTTTAATCCCTTTGGTGAATTTTTCATTTCAATCATTGTACTTTTCAGCTCCAGAATTTCTGTTTAGTTCCTTTTTATAATTCACTTTCCTGGTTTCTTTCAGCTCTTTGTCCATGTTTTCTCTTAGCTCTTTGAGCATATTTAAGATAGTTTTTTAAAGTTTTTGTCTAGTAAGTCTGATGTCTATAGTTTCTTAGAAATGGCCTCTGTTGATTTATTCTGTTTCTTCGAGCCATGTTTTCTGTTGTAACTATTCTTCCCATTCTATGGCTTACATTCTCTCTTGATAGTTTTCTTTCTCCCTTTCCTTTCCTTCCTCTTCCTCCCCCTCCTGACCTTTCCTCCCCTCATTTTCTAAGTCCTCATTGCTGGGGTGGAGAAAAGCATATATATTTTTGTATTTTGACTGACTCCCATTTTCTTCTGATTAGTGTTAGCATGGTATATTTTTTTATCCTTTTAATATATTTGTGTCTTCATATTTAATGGGGGTTTCTTGTGGATAACATATAGCTGAATTTTGCCTTTTCATCCAACCTAACAATATCTGCCTTTTAAATGTGATTATTTATCACTTGTGTTGCTATTTGGCTCCCCCCCCCATTATTTGATTCCCCTTTTCCTTCCTTCTTTTGAATAGTTGAGTATTTTTATGATTCAATTTTTACCTTCCTTGAACAGTCTAAAAAAATCTTTAGTCCCAACATTCACCTGGCTATCTGGCTGCTCAATTCAGAAATCCAGGAATCTTTTTAATGTCTTTTTCTCTACCATATCTATTCAATCATAAAATTCTGTCAGTGTTACTTTTATATAGCTCTATACTAAATTATTTTCTGTCCTTACCACGTGACTACTCTTATTTATGTGCTTACTCTTACCTATATATCTGCAAAGACTTCTTTATTGGTCTGCCCTTTTCCATACTTCAGGGTTTTTTAGGTTCAAATCTGATAAAAAGTTTTCAGAGTTCATCCAGTGCCTCTTCTGTATGGAGACTGCATGAGTTATCTAAATAAAGGTCTTAATATTTTTATTCTTTCCATGGCTCAGTCTTACCTATTTAGCCCATCTCTATCCACTTTCCACCTAGAATTTTACATCTCTAACTCTGTACCTTTCGTTCTATTAGATATTATCCTTTAAGTCTTAGTACTTCCTCCATAAAGTTTTCTCTACTGCTCTTTGGCTGAATTACAAATTCCTGCCTCTCTGATTTCATTTTACCTTCTGTACATCTCTACCATAAATTATATATAATTGAATGTTCATCTGTCTTTCTATTTCTTCCTGGAATCTAAGTTCCTTGAAGTTAGAGACACTTCATCTTTGATAGCTAATGAACATTTGTTGAATGAAAACATAAATGGATACCAGCAGAGGCTTGTAGATAGTTTGGTCTATCATATGATTATAACTTAACTTCTCTTTTAGCATCCATCCAGTTGTATGTTATATACATATTTATTGTATATATTTTTATTGTATGCCAAATATACAGCAATCACAATAGGGGATTCTAGTAGGATTTGATCCTTGCCCTCACTGAAGTTATAAGTTAAAACTGGTTTTTCCCAGCATCACACTTTTAAGAGTAGGACCTGACTTATGAAATTAAAAAGAAAAATGTTTTTGTCAGTTATTGCCATTTTATGACTCCATAGTTCTTTGCAAGTATTCGTTCAATAAATATAGAAAAATTTGGGTGGACTAAGGAAAGTGTTTCCTGAGAAGACACATTCTTTCTTCTTGGGTAAAAAGAAAAAAATATTCAATTTAATTAAAATTTGCTTATAAAACACATAACATGGAGGAAATTTACTTTTTTTTTTTCTTTTCTGAAGGAAAGGCTAAAACTTACTTATGAGGAAAAGAGTGAGATCCTGGAATCTCAAGTGAAGTCCTTGAGGTAAAGTACTATCATCCATTTAAAGTCATAGCAAAAGCATAATGACTTTAAAATATATTTGAATGTTTGCTGAAATCCCACTTTTATCAATATAAGAAGTATTTGACATTTTATTTGCAATATAAGACATTTCCTCACGTTATTAAAGAATAAGGGGAGATAAAATTGTGAAGTCCTTTTCCAAATTTTATTTCAAAGAACTGTGAACTAAATAATAAATTTTGTTCTTTCATTAGTTTTAAAATGTTACTATTGTGTGATAGAAATAAGACTCATAAGCTGCTCTTATAAAAATTATGCTTTTAAAATAGTGAAAATAAAGCACTCTAGTTTTCATATCACATGCAAGTGGTTTTTTCTTCATCTAATTTTCAAATTGCAACAATAATATAATTGAGCATTTTTGCATACATGATGAATTTGAGTATACATAATGAGTTTTCATGTACTTTTTGATGTTTTCAAAAATCCCAGTGAAACTTGTATATTATAGATTAAGTTAGTGATTTATTATGTATTTGTTGTCCAAAAATTTAAGTGCAACCTTCTTTTTGAGCTAGAATGGTTTTTTTTTTAATACAAAAAGATACCAGGCATTATTTTTTTATGTTAAAGATTATTTTAAATAATATTACTGAGATATTTTCAAATCAAGTAAACTTTAAAATATTCTTAATAATTTAATATGTCTCATTTGAATAAAATTTAAAATCTTCAGGCCATGTATTGTTTAGAGATATAACTAGAGTAATGCTAAGAACCAGAACTCATGGCTTTCATTGCACATGTTATTATTCACCAATTTTAATATGCTCTTATGCTTTTCATACTTTATCCTTATTCATTTTAGGACTTCTATAGAGATTTTTACTTTTTCATAAAAAACCTAATGTTTAAAAATGGTGTAATTTTGCTTTCTTACTTTTTATATTGTGGTTCGATTATTTTTAAAGTAATATATTTCTAGCTCATTATATTTATGGTAACGTGATTTATTTTGTCTCGGAATTCAAATATGCCATCTTTAATTACATTAAAACACCACCTTACAATGACCTAGACTTTGCTCTCCGTACCTTCTGCTTCTTTCTCTTCTTTTAGTGTAATTTAAGACTATTGAAAGAGGCATGTTTTTAAAGAAAGAAAGAAAATCACTATTCTCAGAAACTCTGGCTTTATGGTAACTATTTTTTTTTTTTCTTTTTTGCCATTTCGAGACACCAAGGCTACTTGAGTGTTTTGAACTTGCACCTGACGGAAATAGTCATGGAGACCCTTGGACTCTGGAATGTGCTTCCAGAGTTCTTTTTACAAAGCCTGTGAAAGTCAGACTTTTTCCACTTAATAACTTGATACTTAAAAAGAAAACTTGTTATGTCAGAGATACTATCTTGGAAATAGGGCAGAAACAGCTCCATTTTTTTCAACTTTAGACTATCATTAAGTTAGATTTTTTTTTTTTTTATGGTGACATTGTTTAACGAAATCTAGTAAGTTTCAAGTGTACAACTCAACAGTAAGGCATATATATATTGCATTGTGTGTTCACTGCCTATAGTTAGATTTCTTTCTGTCACCACATATTTCAACCCTTTTTTTAACGTTTCACTTGCCCGTGGATCTTTCCCACCTCCCCAGGCTGCCTGGAAGCTCCTCGGACCCCAGAAGTTGAGGTTGCAACTCAATGACAGTGAGCAAGTCAGGACAGCTCTGTGTTCCCGAGTATTACAGAAATTGACAACAGAGAGTAGCCTGAGCCAGGGATAAGTGCCTGCCTGCAATTCAGTAGTCCAAGGGCAACTTTCTCCCTTTTGAGCAACTTTTTATACAGTAGAAAAGGGATGTCTATGCAAGGAAGCTCAATTGCCCAAGTTGACTTCTACCAAAACTTGGAGAAAAACCTCATCCAAGGACTATCCCATAAAGTAAAAACAAACACACAAGCGTGCGCCCACACACACACAATATCCCAGCCCTTTTTTTTAGCAAGCTGCATATTTCCAACTAATGGCTGCTACTTAGGAAATCTTGACTCTGGTGAGTTCCACATAACTTCTTTCTGTAGCCTGCTGTTTTTTAGAGTAGCTCTTTTAGAAATTCATGGTCTGACAACTTTTTAATATTTTTTCTTCTTGAAGAAAAATGAGCAATAATAAATTAGTCATGGGTAAAATCCATATCTTTTAGGTGATCCTTTAAGGTACTCTGTATTAATTTAAGGGTTAACACTTGAAATTAGGTATTTCCTTCAATTCAAGGTTGTTGTGCTATGCACCCCTCCCCTTTATGAAGGGAAATGAGAATTTGCAATTGGAATTTTATTTTTGTTCTGCAGATAATGTAATGTCAGGGAGATGGGATCCTGTGAAAAGAGAGCCAATATTTTGCAAGAACTTGGGCTAATTATTTAATATATTCAAGTCTCATTTTATTCATTGTCAATTAGGATAATCACACAGTTCAGGGTTGTGAAAAGAATTAATAAGGTATTATGTGGAAAGCATCTCATAAGGTAAACAACATAAATAATAGTAGTTATCACACTGACGATCCATTGAGAAGCAGAGTACTTTCACCTAGCCATTTACTGGAACTTTTCCCCCTTTCTTTTTAGGAAAGAATTAGCTGAATATCAGAGAAATTGTGAAGATCTTAAAGAGCAACTCAAGCACAAAGAGTCACTTCTTGCTGCGAATATTTCTAACCGCGTTGGTGGTCTTTGTTTGAAATGTGCTCAGCATGAAGCTGTTCTTTCCCAAACCCACAGTAACGTTCACATACAGACCATCGAGAGACTGACTAAGTAAGTACATGCCTACATCTTTGGGGACATGGAAGTTACCTTTAAAGAGGCTTTGTGTTCTTTTATCCCCAGGCTAAATTACATGTGATTAATGGGAAGCTTCAAATAAAATGGATTTAAAAGGTTCCTTAATATAGTTTTCTCGAAGACAGAATAGGCGAGTTCCACCAACTGTGGGTAACATGTCACTTTGGACAAGTAATTTTCTCTCTCTTATTTTCAATCTCATCTTGAAGTGAGAAAAGTGAAGTGTATAATCTGTACACTCCTGCTCATTTCTATGGCTTTGTAATTGTAAATCTAGTGCTGTGCTTAACACAACTGAGCTCTAGAAGAATCCTTTAGGTTTTGAACGGATTCCTGCTGTAGTTTAGGTAGAGAGCATTATTATCGGGTCTTCATCACGTTGTGAAAAATATCACAAGTGCCTTGGAAGAAGTTCCCACTGTGTCCCAGTGTTAATTAATATTCAAGGATAGACTAAGGACAAGTTACAAATGAGCATTTATGTAGTCAAAGCTTTTATCTGGGCTAAAACACTGCAGTTCTCTGTGTACATCTATTTTTGTTGTTTTCACTATTCCAGAGGAAGCTTTTTCCTGTGAAAATTTTCTTCTGTGGAAGTCGAGAATTATTATCTAATATATTATCCAGTGATGATTTAGTGTCGTGTTCACCATGCCCCTGCTTTTCTCTGTGCTCACGGTCGCCTCTCTCTTGTCTGCTCAGGCTCATTTAAATAGTCTGAATGTCGCTTCCTCTTCGAAGTATTCTTTCACCAGCCTTGCCTTGTTTTTTTCCTTCAGCTGACGTATGCTCCTTTCTTCTGTGATTCTATATTACATTCTGTATACTTAGAAGCAGTAACTATATTTTGTTTATCTTCCTATCTCTGGCTTCTAGCAGAGTACCTGTGGTAGACTCGTTACGTTTGCAAGTTCACGTGACAAGGCATGTTGGCATTCACCTTTTAACAGAGATCCTCCAGTTGGAACTTGCGTGGAGACTGAAAGACTATGGTCAAAGTCAGACCAGTTTTGTTTTACCAGTTTTGACCTTTGACCAAATCACTTTGCTTCTCTGAGTCTGGAGTCTTCAAGTGTTGGGAGGAATAATACCCACCTCTTGGCATTTTACTGGGCCAGCTTAGCCTGTGGCTAGGGCATCAGCTTTTGAGTCAAACATTCTAGTTCTACTGCGAACTTACTACGTAACCTCACAAAAGTTACTCAACGTCTGTGTCTCCATTTTACCATTTTTGAAATGGAGATAAAAGTACCTAATAGGGTTATTTTGAAGGGTCATTGAAAGAATACCTATATAGTGCTTAAAACAGTTCCTGCCATCTAGTATTTGCTTCATACATATTAAAACCCTCTTTACCTCCCATAGTCCGAGAACAATCAAACTGTCTAGGAGCCGCACATGACTAAACTATTCTGTTGTTACACAAAAACTGAATTTCTTTGGTATGGACTGACTAGTAGCTTTTATGATCTGAGCTGATGGTTCTGTTTTTGTTAATTATTATATTAATTATTAGCTATATTATTAAATTATCCATATAGGTTCAGTATAACTATACAATTTATTAAATATATTTTCAGAGCTAACTAACATGTAGTAAACATTTATTATATGCCAAGAAGTGCCAGGCAATTTAAAAATATAATCTCTTAATCATAGTAAAGCATTTGTGAGTTAAATGTTCTTACCCCTATTTTATAGACTATTTATATTTGAAAAAATAAAAATGAATGGAACTATACCTCACAAAATAAATTCAAAATGGTTTAAAATCCCAGGTATAAATTAAATGTAAAGACTGGGGAAAATATTTGCATCTCATATAGCAAAAAATTGGTACGATGTATAAAGAATTTCCTTTGAAATTAATAAAAAGGACAAACTGCTAGTTGCAAAGCTGTGGAGTTGGAGAGCTTCTGAGTCAGGACCACATGGAGGTGCTGGGAGGGTGGCGTGTCCGTAAGGGGCATGGCAGCTCCGCACCCCTTCCCACATGCCTTGCCCTACACATCTCTTCCATTTGGCTGTTCATTAGTTGTATCTCTCACAGTGAATGGGGAACAGGAGGTAAGGCACTTTCCTGAGTTCCGTGAGATGTTCTAGCAAATTATCAAACCCGAGGAAGGGCTCATAGGAACTCCCTATTTATGGCCAGTTTGTTAGAGGTGCAGGTGACAACCTGGGACTTAAACTGGCATTTAAAGTGGGGGATTAGTTGTGTGAGACTGAGCCTTAATCTGTGGGTCTTTGTTGACTCTAGGCAGTTAGTGGCAGAATTGAGTTAGTAGCTGCCAAGAATTAGAGAATTGCTTGGTGTGGGTAATCTGCACATTTAGTGTCAGAAGTGTTGTGAGTACAGAAATCAACTGTAGAAGAAAACGAGATTTTTCTTTTAGGTGTGAACAACCTAAATATCCTTCAAAGGAAAATAACTAAACTATGGTTTAGATAAATTATAAAATTGTATGCAAAATAAAAAAAAAAATGAAATAGATCTGTATGTACTAATATGGAACTAAGTTCCAAAATATATTTTTGAAAGAAAAAAATAAAACAAAACAAGATGAAAAAGAGACACCTGGTATGAATCCATTTGTATTTTTTTAGAAGTTCATACACAACCATACTATATATTTTCTCTAGGTTCATGCATATGCATAGAAAAAGATTTGAAAGGATAAACACCCGATATTTAACAGTGATTATCATTGAAGAGTTGGAAAAAGGCATTAGAAGTATGTGTCAAATGGGTCTTTAATCATGTTGGTAATTAATTTTACAAGGAGATGGTAATGGAAAAAAATAATTTAAAGAAGAAAATGTATATTCAGTGTCACAGATAAAAAGAGGCACAGTTTAAAACTAGTCTAGCAAAACCAGCCAACAAATAAAAAACAGGGATTTTTCCCCCCTCCCTATTACATTGCCTTTCATCTTGTTCTTGTAGATCATGAGAAAAATATTTTAAGAGGAAGCTACAGTGTTGACGTTGATTCCAAGTCTGGCAGTCATTTAGAAATTAGATTCTTGCTCAGTTATATATTCCTTTGTATCTATTCTTAAATTTCAGCCCTTAGCCTCGTAAAATAAACTGAAACCTTCTCAGTTCAATTTTCTACTTTGTCAGCACATTGTTGGCTCATGTTCTACTTTAACAACAGAATACAGTGGAAGGGTTATGTTTTTATTGTCAAGGAAAATCTTTGTCTATACGATTCCCTTGGCCTAACCTGGTGTTCAGCGTCTTTCAACTTACTAATGCAGAATGCTGAATATTGAGCTTTATGCTGACTTTGAAGCGTGGCCAACACTTTTTTAGGCTTGGATTTCTAGTTTTATGCATAATTAGAAACCTGACTCCTCAGTGAGCTGTATCATTGTATTTCCTGCATGACTTTAACATGAAATAAAAAAATTATGTCCCAAATGTTATAAATTAAAGGAGTTTCCTGGCCTCTGTGGGAAACATGGTACTGTGACAGCAGCACTAAGCTCCTCCGTTGATCTTCTAGCAGCTAGCGTATTGAGTACATGACACAAGAATGACTCAGGCACTTGGAAAGGCGAGAATCCGGCATGACTTGCAGACCGGACCACCCGTATGTTTGCAGTGTTTTGTTAGGACCTTAGGGACTTCTTGGAGAGTGTAGCTCACAACTTACTGATGACACTGGATAGATTCTAAAAGTTGATTTGAAGTCCTCGTGTTTCTGAACTTCTGTCTTTCACTCAGGCCTCATTATGTCATGTAGTAGGTAAGAGCAACGCTAACCTCTCTTTCTTGCTTTATGGATCAAAATACCTTTGAATGGTAATCGAGATTGTACTGCTTTGTGTTAAATTCTTTCCTCCAGCTCCTAGTGTCTTGGAGAACCGTCAGTGTACTTTTCAGAAAGGAGGAATGATTGCTACTGTACTATCCTGGGACGTTAGTCCAGCTCGTGGTTTGGGGGTGGATCGTTGACAGTGTTGTGTGTAGTTGGCTTTGAAAGACTGGCAGGAACTTCCCAGAAATGAGGAACAAGAAAATGCCATAGTTGGCCTTTTAGACTTTCTTTTTTAAAAACAGTGATAATACTTATTAATGATGCTTAGAAATGATTAAAACTGGTACTGTGGGCTAACTTAGGAATTAAAGTTAGCGCCTTTCTTAGGCATTCCATATTTAAGATGAAGCTCATACATATATATCAGATGAAGTCTCTCTTTTCCTTATTTTCAACATTTGGCCAAGATAATTCAGGGACTTTCTCAGTCTTTTTTGCTCTGATTGTTACACTAAGTTCCTTAATTGACCCCTGCTCGTTAGTTCATCCCAGAGATGACCCTCGTGCTCCTGAACTCACCCTCGGCCTTAGGACGATGGTGTGTTGCAGGAATAACGCTGATTTGCTGGCTTTGTTTCAAAACACTCCTTGATCTCATTTATCAAGACGTTTATGTAGTGTTTTTAGGCACTCACAAAACTTTTGCCGTGCAAGATGGTGATTTGAACAGCCCTGTCGCTCTCACACTGATGTGTCATGTATATTGTTCAACTTCCCACCTGAGAGGCTCACTCTGGGCTGGCCCTGTGGACGGGGACAGCAGTGACTGGTAGTTACCCCAAGTGGCTGGAATTGACTGTTTCCAGGGACAGTCATGAGCGGTAGTGTGGGGCAAAAAAATGGGAGCTAAATCAAGAAAGTGACAGCCAGATGACATTAGGAATGGGGCAGGATTCTAGGTCCTATTTGAATTACATATTCTTTATGAAGCTAGTCCCTTT
This sequence comes from Eidolon dupreanum, assembly GCA_028627145.1. Taxonomy (NCBI): domain Eukaryota; kingdom Metazoa; phylum Chordata; class Mammalia; order Chiroptera; family Pteropodidae; genus Eidolon; species Eidolon dupreanum. Next base: position 11,698,652 of record CM053516.1, on the reverse strand, counting down.
TTATGGTAGAGCTCATTTTGAAATATAAATAAATATAAATTCAGTTTTGCCTTCATTTAATTTAATACGTAACTAGAATAATTTGCTTTGATTCTTCTACTTTTTCACATAATCCTTGTATTTTTTTCCTAAAAATAAGTAACTTTTTAAAAATTTCCTTTAGAACAGAAAAAGTAAATTATATTTCTCAACTTAAAAGTAAACACATCAGGAAATTCTAAAATGAGCGTTACCATGCTCCAATGAATTTTATGATATTTACAGCAATTTATTCTTTTTTTTTTAAACAAAAAGCTTTTATGAAACTGCTAATAATTATAACTTTGTTCGGTATTACATATTTCTCAAAATATGGCTGCTTTCCAAATACCACAAATAGTTTAAATCATTTTATCTTTAAGAGATTTTTTAAATGGAGTCATTGATTAATTCTGAAAGCAATTCAAACTCAGAGTGTATAATCTTTTAAATTATGACTCCTTAAAGTTTGTTAAGTTTTTTAAAAATCACAGTTGGCTCTTTTCTAATAATTTAGACCTTGGCAACAGAAAGAAAACTGCAAACAGTTACTCCAACTGAATTTGAAACCACAGTTTAAAACTTGAGCTCTGTAACGAAGCCTGGAATAGTGCTCACAACAACCCTGCTTATAGTTTTTTGCTTTGTGTGTATAGGAAGTTTCCCACCTCACTGTCTTTGGTCTATTGGTCATTTTTATCCAGTGGATAAATTCCAAATATCCTGGAATCTTTTATTTGGGGTTTATTTAACCCATGAGACTGGATCTTGCTAATTTACATGTTGAAGCGTTTCTGCATTCCATTCCCTTCTTTCCCTGAGAAATGGCCTAGTTAGGGTACTTTTGAGAATGGATGGGGAGGGAAGAGGCTGGGCAAGGAGGAAACCCAGTGGGATAAGATTTTGTTAACTTAGGGCCATTATATGCTGACCAGGGCGTTTGAAGGGATGCGGCAGGACCACCCACTGAAAGAAGAAATGTGTTCCCCAGTAATTGAAAGAATTTAATTCAAAGAGTGAAAAAGAGCATTGTGGAGGAAGAGAAAGAGCACGTGTCTGTCCCACTAGACGAGAGGGGGATCGGCCGTGTAAACAGAACCCTAGCCGGGCCTTCTTAACGTGTTTACTTCCTCTTTGGGGTACGCTCCCCACCTTCCCTACCTTGTCGCTTTATTTTCTTTTCAGCGCTGCCCCCCTTCACTTGTAAACTATTCCCTGTCTTCCGGGCTTTCATCTGCGGCCCTCAGTGTGCCGGTCCCCCCCAGCAGGCCACTGTTCCCGCCGACGCGGTCCCCTCCAGCCGGCCACCGTCCCCGCCGACGCGGTCACCCCCAGCAGGCCACCGTCCCCGCCGACGCGGTCCCCTCCAGCCGGCCACTGTCCCCGCCCATGCTGCCCCCTCCGGCAGGCCACTGTCCCCGCCGATGCGGTCTCGCCCTGGCCGCCGCGCCGCCCCGCGCCCAGCCCCCCTCCTGACCCGTAGCCGCGCTTGTCCCTTCTTGACTTAGGCATCCACGGTCGTGTGATCGGTCGTGTGATCGTTTCTCGTCGTGAATGTTCTTTCTGTGCTGACAGGGAAAGAGACGAGCTGATGTCGGCGCTGGTGTCGGCGCGGGGCGGCCTGGCGGACGCGCGGCGCCGGGAGGCGGGCGCCTGCGAGCAGGTGAAGCAGGCGGTGCGCGTGGCCGAGGAGGCCGGCTTCGAGAGAACCAAGGCAAGTCTGCGCTTCAGAGTCAGGCCGAGGCGCGCCATGTGGCTCCTTTTTTCTTTTTCATGAGTATTTTTTTTTTTTTTGTTATTCATCCATAATTAAAGTCTTTTTTTCCAAACACGCAAAGTGAATACCAATCTGTTAATGTTGACTTTTCTAAATTAAACAGATTTGCTGTTTGGAGAGTTCTTATTCCTAAGCAAATACTCTTGTTGTATTGCTATTGGGAGAACATAGTACAACTTGGAAAAGCACTTCGAGAGGCTCCTATGCTTAATCTCTTTATTTCCTGGGAAGTCTCTGCTGTGAAGATCTTCACACCCACGTGTGCATGTTCACATTTGACTAAAAACACGTTTTTTCTGTATACACGGGAAATCCTGAGAACATCCAAACACGCTACAGATAACAGTATATGCGTATTTAATAGCATCTTTAGCTGTGAGTCTGGTCCACTGTGTGCTGAATTAAATGTGTCTAATGATAATGACCATGACAATAACAGTTAACGCTTAGCCATCAGGCAGTGTGACACTTAAATAACAGGCGGTCACTGTTGGCTGGTGGCTGGATTTGGGGGCCACACCTCAACCCCTTATCGTTTCTGTGGACTTTCCTTTGACACACCGGCCATGTTTTAGGTGCTGACTGGCCACAGGTAGCTCGCGATTGTGGGAGGGGCCGTGCAGAGAACATTTCGGCCATCACAGAAAGTTCTGTTGGTGACCATCGGTGTAAGCCATATAGTAGCATCAGCATTTTATTAAAATTCTGGCCATTCTGCAGTGTGCTTCTTCTCAGTCCCCGCCTCGTCTGTCTGTCGCTATCCAGTTTTTCCTCAGCTCTCCCCAGACCATCTGACCATCGCTGTTTTCTTTACCAATGCTTCTGTGCTTTCTGAATTTACGTTCAGTTCTGGCCAAACGCCCCAACACGCTTCTATTGTTTCCTTCACCACTCCTGTTTCGTCATTCGTACTGACGTCTAGTGGTCCCTTGGTCATGTCGTGACCCTCAGAACCTCCAGCAGCGAAGGCCTTTGCCACTCATTTCATCTCGTCTGGCTGTGACGGAGGGACCAGCGTTCACTTCGCCCCGACCGCCCTTGCCAGCCTTTGTTTTGGCACCGACTTTCAGCCACCATTTAATCTCTTTGAAATCATTGTCATTCTTCCTCTCCCTACTTTTAGTTAATATAAGCTTTCCATCTAGAAGACACTATCTGACACTTTTTAAAAGAAATTAATTCATTTTACTACTTGAGTTTATAAAATAGTTGTGGTATCTTTGACACTTTTTAAGAGCTTTAGCATCGGACCCTTTTCCCCCTTGTCTGTGTCCGTCCAGGCTGCCATAACAAAAATATCATAGCCTGGGCGGCTTCAACGACAGACATTTATTTCTCACATCTCTAGAGGCTGGAAGTCTAAGATCAAGGCACTGGCAGTTCAGTGTCTGGCGATAGCCACTTCCGGTCCATAGACAGCGGCTGCTTCTGAGTCCGCACATTGGGAGGGGGCGATGAGCCCTCCGGGCCTCGTTTATAAGGGTACTAATGCCATCGCGAGGGCTCCACCATCATGACCCAGTCACCTCCCTCAGGCTCCACTTCCAGATCCCATCACACTGAGGATGAGGAGGGGCACAAACAGCATCCTCCACCTTAGCTCCTCTCGTCATTTTTAAAGGTTTCGGCATCCGTGTTGTTAATATATTCATGCCTTAGTCCCAACAGACTTCGGCTTCCCCAGTGCTGACACGTCCTCCTAGTGTGCGCCTCCCATGTGAACCGAAGTGTCCCCGAGGCCTCGACTCGGAAGCCAAAGCCGCTCTCCGGCCTGCGCCTCCCTCCTCCTCCCCGCTGGGCACACCGCGCCCGTGCCCGCCTCTCGTTCAGCCTCTCGTCTCATTTCATCTGTGGTCTCCAGGCTGGTGTTCTTTCCTTCCCCTTTAAATATGAATTTTACAATCTTAACTTCTGTGTCATCTGCTCACTGAATGGCACCTTTATTCACAAACATGCCCTGACCAGAAACCCGGCCAGCACCCCTCCGTCGTGCCTGCCTTCCAACCAAGCACAAGGCACAAATCTCAGTTTCTGAAGTTTTTCGAGTTCTTTCCTCACTATCACCTTTCCTGTTCAGGCTACCACAGTCTCTGTGTTTATGAATTCCAAAATTCTCATGTCCCTTTCTTCACTCCATTTTCTACACTGCAGCCAGAAGTGATCTTTCTTTGAGGCAGATTTGATCATGTGACTCTCTTATTTATAGCCCTTCAGTGACTTCCCTCTACCTTCAGGACAATCTCCAAACTCCTTCACGTGTTTATGAGGTCTGTCATAATGTGCTTCCTTTTAACCCTTCGCTGTCATTTCTTATTTCTCTCTTCTTACACCATATCTTCCAACGGAGTTGGTCATGGTCAGTTTGAAAGGCAGTAGAGTTTAGACGTCGGGCATGGTCTTATTAGAGTTAGCCAGAGCTGGATTAAGCTTCCAGCCTCACCATTCACTAGCCACATGACTTAGGGCACTTTATTTAATTCTCTGTGCCTCAGTTTTTCCTAATCTGTAAAATGGAAATAATGTTCCAATTCATAAGGTTGTGAATGAGGACTACATTTTAAAAGGTGTATCAGTTATTTTGTAGAAATTCTTACACAAAATATTTCCTTAATAAGTAGTGGCGGTGGTGGTGGCAATGGCCTGAGTTTTCTTTCCAGTTTACCTAGCTGTCCAGTGCCAGTGAAAGTTAAGCCCAATTACATTTTTTTCTGTTACTCCTCTCAGTCTATCGCTGAAGAAAGCCACTTAAAACGAATTCCACAGAAGAGTCCCATCGATACCTTCAGTGCTTACGAGTTCTTTTAACAGTTCGTTTCTTTGCGGCTGTCACCTTTTGTACTCTAGACAGTAGTTTCACTTTCTTCATTTCCCAGTCGCACTCTTAGCACCCATTCTTAGTAGGTGACCCGCCCTACGTAGGTCACCACCAGCTGACCAGAGCCTGCGCAACACCTTCTCATCCCTCAAGTGTATCTTCTATTAATTTTTCTTGCTTCTCTGGCTCTCTTACTTCCCAAGACTAATCTCTTGCTCTGAGTTCTTGGTATCTCCTACTTCTAGGGTTTCAGGGACCCTGAGCCATTTGCCATCACATCTTTTGTATCTTCCGTCCTTCCCTCACCACTGCTTTTCCCCCTCCTCTATCTGTAGCTGTTATTCTGGTTTAAACAAACAAAAAGCAGCTTTCTCTCGATCACCTTCGATTCAGTGTACTGCGTTCTCCGCGTCAGTTCACGGGCAGACCTTTCCGAATAGCTGTTGGCCCGTGCAGCTTTCCACGCATTTCCAAACGCGTGGCGGTCAGGCTTCCAACAAACTGCGGTCTGATTTCATGCTACCGGTCACTTCCTGATTACTAAACCCGGTGACCTCATCTCAGTCCTCATCTCACTCAGCTCTGCAGTGTGGGAAGCCATATCTGTCCTACATTACATACTGCCTCTTTCCCTTGACTTGTCTGATATTTTATGCTTGTGGGTCCTGTTTGTCTTCCTCTTGTCTTCTCTTAGTCTCTTTTAACTTGTTTTCCATGAGCCTTAAACACTTTCCTCAGAGCATCTTTCGTCCATGTTGCCCTAATTTCCGAGTTTGTATCTTCTCTCTGGCCAAACCAGTGCCTTCATCCGAGCACGCCCGCCGGTGCCTTTAGCCCTAACCACTGTCCCCAGCCCCAGACCTGCTTTTCCGGTTGCTGCTAAACCTTTCTGTGAACGGCATTCCACTTACACCTGAAAACTCTACATGACCAAATTACCAATTCTCTCCACTTCCTGCCTACCACTCCTTCCCTTCTACCATTTTCTTTATCATCTTTTTCAGATAGAGGCATCACTATCTTCCCAACAGCCTTGGCTCGTATCCTTTCAGATATCTTGGCTCCTTCCATCCCTCGCTCTCGACTGGCGGTCATGACCAAGTTCCCTCCCTGTCCTCAGAGCCCCTTACTGAGCTGTGCCTGCCGACTGTTCCGCCCACCCGGCCCCGGCCCCGGCCCTGGTCCCAGACCTGGTCCCGGCCTGGTCCCCGCCCTGGTCCCGGCCTGGTCCCCGCCTGGTCCCGGCCCTCGCGCGCTCCTGCTGCGGTCGCCCGCCGCACCCACCTCCCTCGGGCTCGCCCGATGCCCGCGCCTGCGCGGCACTGCCCGAGTCGCCCTGCGGCCTGCGCGTCCCAGTTCAGGGAGCAGCGCTCCTGTCGCACAGCACGCGACAGATCTTTCCCCATACGGTCCCAGTCTAACTTTTTCATCCTTATCTTTCACTACACGCTTTCACATGACCTGTGCTGTGAAATGCTGTTTCCAGAATGTGACCTACAAATGACTATTTCCTTGAATTCGGTCGTGCTTTACATTTCTGAGCTGTATTCATCTGTGAAATCATCTGTTTAACCGGTGAGGCTCGCTTCAGGTAGCATTCCTCCCAAAGCTTCCCCAGCCCCTTCTTGCTGGATAAATCTCTTCCTCCTCTGTATTCCCGTTGATGCTGTGTACAGTTTTTGTGGCTTTTTATATAGCCCTATCCGCCAAAAGACCTTAAAAACTTAAAAAGTCAGGTCTGTTTAGTCTATCACTGTATTCCTTGTGGCCAGTTATGTGTCAATCGTACAATAAATGTTTGTTGAATTAAAGTCAATTATTAGCTTTAAAAATTAATATGAATTTTCATAGTTAGGGATTTGAAAAAAATAACAGCTAAGAACTGGAGAGGCTATGGTATATTGTGAATCTTTAGTAGCATTTTTCACTCAATTAGTAATAAGACGAAGATTGATTTCTAAGTCGTTTACAAAATACAGTGCCAGTGTACTAGCTTTATCTCTCAGGTATGTTAAAGCACCTTAGGAATTTTGCTTTCTGAGAGTAAAAAGTGAGATGGCATATATATTTTAATTTTAAAACCTGTTACCTACTTACTGCATGCTCAGTAGGTAAACTGAATTATTTTTGAGCTACAAAATGGTTACTCTGTTCTTGTAGTTCCTTGACATTTGGTGCCATCTAGTGTTCAGTTTTGCATATTGCATGCTCAGTAGGTAAACTGAATTATTTTATGCATTTGCATTTATATTGGCGGTGAAAACAGCTGAGGATTTTATCAGAAAGAAATCTATAACATGAGGAAATTATAGTGCCATGCATACACTCAGTGGTGGAACTACTTGTAAGAAATCTCTACTTTGCCGCTTTCTAGGTCTGTGATCTTGGTCAAGTTACCTAATGTCTCAAAGCTTCAATTTCTTCAACTGAGTAAGGACCGCTTAAAATTTAGTGAAGAAGCTAAATAAATTAATCCATTTAAGCCGTTTAGCAAAGTATCTGGCACATAGTAAGTGCTCAGTAAATGTTTTGTTTTCTTTTGAAAATTGGAAGCCGTTACAACTGGGGATAATTTCAAAAGAGAAAAACTATTAACCTGGGATTAAATGAGAGTGGAAAAGTGAAAGCTTTTGCTGTGATTCCTTGGGAAAGCTACAAATGCAAAGGTTTTTAACCAAGGCCGTAGACCCGCCTGCTTCTGTTCGAAGGGAAATGGTTGGCTTCAGCATGAAGTCCCCATGAGCATATCTAAATGACATAATCTTCCAAAGAAATGTGTTTTCAAAAATACCAACCCAATAGGTTCAACAAATGTCCTCAAGACATTTTTTCTCCATTTCAAGGATCCAAATTATTCTTTTTCCTAGGCTATAGCAGAATCACAAAGGCAAGAATTAGAATCCTGGATAAAAAGAAAATCTGAAAAGCAATGAGTATTTGATTGCAGGCACAGGCATAGGAAATAATGCTTCTTGACATGTATGTTATCTGCCACAAAACAAAAACAAATGATAAATATCTTGACAATGGGAGATAAGGATAAGACTGACAATAAGCAAGAGTTTATAAATTAAATGTCAGTAGATTGCATTATTCATAAGTTAAATGTTTAAAATGTGTTGATAATCATTTTTATTTTGTGGCCTTTATTTCATAAACATAAAAACATTTTCATAAGTTTTAAAGTTTATATTTACAAGTGTAAAATATGTATTTCCCATAAGATTTTTAATTCTTTAACTATGAATTCTAACACTAGGATTTCTATGAGCCTAACCCCAGTGGTGGGGAAGGACTTCTTTATATTCTAAAATAGATTTTCTCTTTTAAAAATTGAGTTAACTAGCTTTGAATTTGTTTTAGAAATGTTTTGACTGCATTAAGCTAGTAATACATACTCTTTGATTTAATAAATTAGGAGTGGGAATATCAAGTCCAATAAATTATGTTTTGAAAAATGTGTTAACATGGACAGCACAGAATGACCACAAATAGAGGAATTTCCCTTGTGGATTGAATCTACTGGGTGGGGGAGAGTATAATTTCCCAGCTCTTCCAGACCTCGGCCATTGCCACGTTTCCCGGGGCTGTGCTCATGGAGGGGGAGAAGGCACCGCACTGGGAACGGGGTGGGGTGGTAGCTGCGGTCCTGGAATTACTGGCTCCTGGGCGAAGATCTGTCAGTCAGTTCATTGTAATTGACTGTTTGCCAACTTAGCCTTTGAGAATTCAGCGATGCCTTTACTACATGGCTACATGAGTATAATTGGGGAGTACCGAATCGGCTGGGATTCTGGAAACTAGGGGTGGGGACCTTAGAATTAAAACAAAAAACTCTAATGGAAATAGTGTATATGTATTTATTTAGTAGAACCAAATCTTCCTAGTATATGAATAAGGTCCACTGTAAGACAGATATCTTTAGAAACATTAAATCCCTTTTCTAATTCCAAGTGCTACTAAGCCTTAGTATTTTCTTCTTTGTGACCGGGCATATATATTAAAATCAAAGCAAGTAAAAGCAAATGTGATATTATAATATGGAATCATTGATTATACACCAAGATTAAGCAGTTTTTAATCTAATACTTTTACTCTGTTTCATTAGTTTTTCATTCTTACTTATCATGACCATGGGTGGTGGCTCGTTCTTACAGAGAGAGGCTTCAGCAGTGGTTTTCAATGAGTTATAAATTCTTGCCTTATACTTTTGCTTTGTATCATCTTATCTTTGCATCAGGCCTCTTCCTCTGTCAGGATCATCTGCTGTTCCATGTCCCTGATTGAATGAATTCTTCAAATTGATTCTTTTGTTCTTCACATCAGCCTGCTCCTTAGCTTAATATGCTTACTGTTGACTCCTGAGGTTATATTGGTTTATGTTCAATAATCATTTTATTTCATACCAGTAGTATTCATCATATTAGTTATGAACATTTTTATTAGGTTCACATAAAATATTTTTCACAAGAACAATGGTATTCTGAAGCACAGAAGTCTCTAATTCCTAATATTTCAAGTTCCAAGGGCTTAAAGTTTGGAAAAATTATGCTTTTTCATTTCTTGTAAAATCCAATTTTAAATTTTCCTTTCAAAACATTCTCCACTAGAATTGGACTTGGGATCAACTCCCTAGGAGAATCATTTTTTTAGTCACTGTATTTGCTTATTGGGTAATCTGAGATAATTTAATTTTAACCTCATACTTTACCTAGGAGTACAGAAACTTTCTGAAAGAGTTTGAAAGAAATCAAAGTTTAATACTTTGCAGATGAAGAGGGGAAAATTCCCACATCTAGATATTTATCGTCTGTATTTGTTATAGCTTTCACCAGAGGGAGGCATAGCCATGAATAAGACTTAGAGCAGTGCTTACTGAGACCATTTCTGTCTCCGTCAACAACCAGTGAGACTGTCAGATTTATAATCACACAGTATGTGACTCATATATCATTTGAGTTTCTTTTTTTCAATTCAGGGAATAATAGAGATGGGTAAGGTAGATACTGTAAATAAGATATTGTAAATAAGACTAATACACTATAGAATGTCTCAGATTTTCTGTGCTAAACACCTTAATTTGGGGGGGATTTTTTAAATGGGATTTTGAAGCATAGTTTATTATTGGGTAATCTATATCAATATATTATGATTATAGCCAAGAGGAAGTTATAGACTTTTTACTTCTGGAAATGAAGAGTAGGAAATTTAGACTAATGGACAATTATGGATTATTAAATTACCAGAAATGGAAGATGACAGTTCTCATTTTATAAAACTAAGTAGTAAATGCTGTTTTGAGTCTCTTTTGTCTTAACTTTTGATTACTGTCTAATTTTTACTATAGTTATGTGTATAAGGGGAGTGAGGTAAACCTTACCTTAGTTATATTTAAATAAACTTTATTATCATATAATGTTAAAAATTGATGCCTGTATGGAAAGGTAAATACATTATCTCATTTAAAATTTTTTCATCTGTTTATCATTTAAGATATTCAAATAAGTTTTAATCATGAGCAGATGAAAAATCAGTTAAATTGGATACTGATATATTTCATGCAGTATAAACATGATCTATAACTGAAATAACTAGAATAATTTATTTTTCTGTTCTCCTTTTTCAGAATTCTTACTCATCAGTAGCCTTCATCAAGGCCCGTTACCGAAATTTTGTTAGTTGATAAGTTAATATAGCCTTAATTATGAAAATTGAAATATGTGAACAAATGTGACATTTCAATACTGTTTTATCAATAAGTGGTATGAATAAATAATGTAATTTTTCTAATTGACTTTTTGGTGTGTTTTAACTATTTTAAATAAAAGTAAAACTTAATTGTGTCATTCTACCCTTATTTTTTTAAATCCTAAACTCCTATTTTACTGTGTCTTATTGTGACAGGCCTTAATCCAGTGTGAACAGTTTAAGAGTGAACTGCAGAGGCAGACAGAACGACTTCACAAAGAACTCGCCTCTCAGCAAGAGAAAAGGGCCTTGGAGAAAGAGATGATGAGAAAAGAAATAACCAAAGAAAGGGAGGACATGGGCTCAAAGGTACTAAAGAATTCCGTT
>CM053516.1:11613845-11687467 GCA_028627145.1 Eidolon dupreanum | reverse complement strand
GAATTCACACCCATATCACTGTACAATGGTAGATTTCAAATGTTATTTCAAATTCATTAGCAGTTCTCGTTTTAACAGTTTAAAAACTGATAGATATCTCTATATATTTTGCTCTGGGATAGGTAGCATTTCTTCTTTATTTTAAAATTGCTAATACAAATAAGAAATTAAGAGCCTAGAAAATTTTTACTTACTGGTTAGAATAAAATGTGATTGCAAACAAACAAACGAACAAGACTATAAGGCTGAAATCTAAGATCTAGAAAGCATTGCTCACCCTGAGAAGAAACACTAAGAACGGGATTTTCACAGAGTCCCTCAAAAGCCAGTTATTCTCATTATCCATTTATTCATCAAACATTTGGAGCCTCCAGAAACATGCCCTTGAGGGACTGCTAGTCTGATGAGGGAACAGACAAGTGGAGGCGGGGGTGGGGGCGGCAGAGGTACACGGAGGGGCCTGTACAGCACGTGCCACCGCCGGTGCAGCATGGACGACAGTCAGTGAGGACAGATGCCAGCTGCGAGCAGCAGGCACGGCCGTCCCATGCGCATCAGCTCAGTATCAACCCTGAGTGTAGGGCGAGACTTCGATCTTGTGCCGGGAGCTGGAGGTCCAGGAAGCCTTCCTGGAGGAGAGATGTAATGGCTGGTGGGATCCTACTTGAGGAATAAGGCTAGCTGGGTAAAGGAAGGCTGGGGTGGTCACCAGCGGGGAGCTGCCGAGAGCCTCCTCTTCAGTGGTGTGGGGGAGGGGAGTGGGTTTCACGGCACAGGAGCAGCTCTCTAAAATATCTGCCTCCAGCTCTCCGGGTCAGTTCCTTTTATTCCCTCCATTTGGGGGAAGGGTTCAGAGTTGTCCGATTTTTTGATACCCCCTCTGAAATTTATTCATGTCAGTCCCTTCCATAACTTTCGTAGATGTCTGATATCTGTCGCCTTAGAGTTTCAACCGAAACTTTGATTTTATCATCTTGTTATGTGTTTTCCAAAACAAGAGTAGAGACCAGGGCGTGCATAGGAGGGAAGTACATATCCCAGTCACGGGGGACAGATGAACTGCAGAGGCAGAGAAGGGGACATAGCCAACCCACAGAGAAACAATGTAGAAAGAGGACTCAGTGGCTGTGCTGAGACTGTATTAATTCAAGATACGTTTACTATTTATTTTGCCAAATGACATTATCATTTAGGGTTTTTATTTCCTCTTACAGATGTTGACCCTGTCTCAGAATATCGCCCAGCTGGAGGCCAAGGTGGACAAAGTTACAAGAGAGAAGGTTTCAGCTGTCAATCAACTAGAGGAAATTCAAAGCCAGCTTAGTTCTCGGGAAATGGATGTCACAAAGGTACAAAGAGAGATTTTAGTTTAATAATTACTTAAATATTTTCTTTGAAAAAATTTTTCCTAATGTACGAAGTCCAGAAAGAAGTTTGCAGTAGGAAAATTTTGTTATTTCAAGATAATAAAGTCCACAGTACCTCCTATCAGCAGCCCTTTGCTGGGTGCCACACCTGGAAAGATGAATTAGACTCACGCAACGTCCTGAAACAGTTACAAGTCCCTTCACTGAGACAAACTTGTAAATAAGCAAGTTTCATTCCTTTAATTATCAAATATTTGGTAAAATTGTATTTTAAAATTCATTAATTAGGAGTAACATTTTCCATAGATAGCATAGGTTTGGTCTTCACAATAAGACTGAAAAATGTATATTTACAACATGAAGAAAGTGCTTACATAAAAAATTTTCCACCCCCGCCCCCACCCCATTCCTATTCAGACCTGGTCTTGAAAATCAAGATTCTAATACTACAACTTCTTTTTTTTATTGGTCTTTAAATTTATACCTGAAAATGCCACAGTGTTTGCTGTATGAGCATCACAGATTTGTGAACCTAGAAATGAAATGTTTAATGGTCTTAACTGGCTAATGTTAGGTACATATTTAAGAAACACTACAAGTATATTTCCATAACCAATTGCCTTAACACTGAGAAGCTAAATATAGGCATACACGATGTAGTAAATTAAAGGAATTTATTTTTGACCAATGCACACACAGATTATTGTGTTTAAAATACATGCCCTTTTCAAATTTACTTCTCAACATATTTTTCTAAATTTTGACGCATTTTTAATGCCATTGCTACTTTACAATTCAGTAATTAAAGTGAACTTTAACATGTATTAATACAGTAATTAAAATGAACTTTAACATTCGTAAAAGGAGTCTATTTTTTCTTTTTCCTCCTCAAATTTCTATAATTATCATTTGCTCTCTAAAATGCAAGCTAGTGAAAGTAGAGGTTTAAAAATATCCTATTTGCCAGTATAATTGATGTGCTTGTGTGAAGGGAAGGGTAGAAATAAGAGAATTGGTGTAGAGGGATGGAAATGGTTAACTCAGTTCTGGGCGAATGCTGTGGCAAGACTTCGCAGCTCATTTCAGGAAGAGAACTTTCTGCTGAGACGTGCACAGTTAAGAATGAGAATTCTCTGTCTTTAGAACTGTCCAGAGGGTCCCGAGCATCAGAAAATGCCTCGAGGTTGCTTCCAACCTTGAGATCATAGAATTCTAGTTCAGTTTAATTTGTCAATTTACTTTAAATAGAATTTAAATGTTATGGATGAACTTAGTAAATGCTACACTAAAAATAGTAAGGCAAGGGAATTTAAAAGAATAAAATTAAGGGATAAAATAATTTTAAATAGGACCTAATGCTTAGACATTTATTACATATAATAATTTTGTATTGGTGTTGAGTTTTAAACACCATGGTTGTATAATTGTCATTTTCTGGTATTATCAAGTTCAATATTTTTTATTTCATTCATACATGTTAAACAAATAGATTAGAACAGTGAAGAACTAAGAAAGAAATAAAATTAGAGCCCCTCTTATTTTTTCTTTCATTCTTAATTTTTAAATTTTACTTAGTTTGAAAATTAATAACTTTTTGTAAATTACTATTTTTTTTTAAATGGAAAGGATCAACTCTCACACATGGAAAGCTTTTGAATTTCAAATAGAATTTTTAGTAATCTTATTCTTTTTCTAGCTTAACGAGGGCTGCCGGGGAAAAGCTTAGTGACTTTTTCTTCTGTCTTGTCATTATAACTTATATATACAGATTAGTCTATTTTTAAAAGTATTTTAAAAGTATTTGAACATAGGAAACAGGAAATACATATTGGTTTTCTGAGGTTCTGATACCTCAGTAATGATGAAACTAATTTCCAAAGTTCTGATCATCATTTTTGGAGAAATATTAAAATTGAAAATTTTCAGTCACACATAATCATTGCATGATACAGATTTTTAAAACTTGTTTTTGTAAATTAGAGGCTGACTTAGTAGAACTGTGTATTGATCGATTTCTCTACAGGTGCTCAGTTATCTCAAAGGCTTATAATTTCTTCATTTAGATCTATCTGCTGATTGTACTTTCTAAATACATGTATCTCTGTAGAGGCCATGGATTGAAAAAATTGTATAGGGGGCACTTTTATGATACTATGTGTGCTCATTATTTATGATATATTAATATCATTTCACTTAAATATACATTTTCATTGATGTTGAATCTGCAGTTATAAATGCAGAGTGTGCTTATTTCCAGTCTGATTTTGACCAGATCATATTTCTTAACTTAAATACATACTACTTTACATTAGTTTGACATTATCTACATAGGTTGACATTATCTACATAGCTTACAGTAAATACTGGCTACTACTAAATATCAATAATATAGTCCATTAGCAAAGAGAAAAATTCCTTTATAAATTTCCTTAAATAAAAGCCTAACTTATAAAGTCTCTAAAAGAAAGTTTTATAATATAGTCTGTTTAACCATAACAATTTGAATGAGTAAAAACATAGCTTATTATTTTAATTCATAATTTTACCTAAAGTTGAGATAATAGTGCATTTTGGATGATATACAATTCAAACTATTTTACATAATAAACTATGGATAAATTACTTAAATTGCTTAGTTATACACTTCTTTATAATTTGAATTTGTTAGACTCAATAATACCTGATATTGCCACTACATCTTAACAGAATATTATATTGAATGAATATTCTAATAGAAAGTGCCATTCTTAGAAAAGTTCTGTTGTATTTTATTTATATGACCTCTAGGGGGCACCAAAAGATCTAATTGCAGGCATCGCCTGGTTGATTCCAGCAGCTATTGATCTAGTTTTTATAATCTAACAGGTGTGTGGGGAAATGCGCTATCAGTTGAATAAAACCAAAATGGAGAAGGATGAGGCAGAAAAGGAGCACAGAGAGTACAGAACAAAAACTAAGAGGGATCTTGAAATTAAAAATCAGGTAAGAGATAACACAAGAGTAACTGCAGGAATTAAGACATAACTAATTTTCTTCCTGAAGTTGATGTGGTTGTATTTCTAAGTCACTTCTTTCAATTATATTGTTTCTCACTAACGGAACAATTCAGTTTACACCATTAAAAGGATTTCATTTATAGTTGCCTAAAATTATCACCTTTCACATGAAATGGTGAGAATACAACTGCATGCATATAAAATTCCAATCTGACAGGTCATAAATATACATTTGGATATGTGTATCTATTACTTACAAAAGTAAAAAAAAAAAAAATGTTCTAATGCACAGTTTGAACCTAAAATATACGTACATAAAGTTCTTGAAAGATGCCAACTTGAATCCAATTTTAAGTGTAAAAGTTTAAAATTTGTAAGATGAGATGAGTTGATATGTAAATATGTCAATCAAATTGATTGTTGGCAGAGTGAAACCAGTTTTAACTAAGATAACCATGAATACGTTTGCTCAGGATGCCTAAATACAGTGAAATTAGAAATGTTAAGGAAAAAAATGCTACTTACTTCAATTTCAGTTTGAACAGATGTTTTATGTTATAGCTTTGTTGAGATCATATATATGTTCCAATTTTAATTGACAGCATAAAGAGTCTCACTTTTGATTTTCCATTTTTAAGTTACAGTACTGAACATTGAAGGCTTACATTCCTTATATTCTTGATAAATCTATTCAATTAAAATAAGACTGAGCTCTTAGTGTCAATATGTTAAATAAATTGTTACAATTTAAAAGTAAATTTTAAAAAAATACATTTCTAGTTCAAAGTTTTTTATCGTATTCTCCAACATATTTTCCCTTTCAACCCTAGCAACTCTCTATGTAAATGATACAGACACAATTGTGAAAAGTATTGAAAATATAAGTAATAATAATATTTAGTGTAAAAAGTTTTTAAAGTCAAAACTGAAATCCCTGGCATTAAATTAAAATCTAAACAACCAAAATCAAATTTTGATTTTGTACCACTATATTCAAAGTGTCACAGAATTTTAAATTTTCAGAAGACTTTTCATTATTAACATGTACAAATAATTGAACTATTTTATTCCATCCAGTTGGGGGCGTGCCTGATAGTGGAATTTAAAATCTTTTCTATCAGAGACTGAAGGTTAAGGCTACCAAACCAAATACAGAACTTCCCTTTACTGATTTATTATGACTTTTTAAATAAAAATATCATGTTGGTATGCTCACTGGCATTATTATATACCATTTGTGTTTTTATAGCATGTACCAGCATAACGTTTTGAGCTAACTGGAAAAATATAGCAAGGAAGAGTCTCTGAATTGTCTAACATTATATTCTAATGTTCTAGAGAGAAAAAAAAAACACTACAGGAACAATTAAATTATAGTATCACTTGTAAATGAATAACGTGTAGAAGTAATTGTAATATTTGTCTTTTAGCTGCACTGTGTCTCATATCTCATTTGAATTAACCAGCAATGAATGGTGTGGAGGCTAAAGTTGCAGGATTTTAGAAAAGAGGAGCTTTCATTTATAAACATTTCCTACTAAATAGTGAAACATGAACAGTTTCAGAATGATTTTTAGTGTTTTTAGAGAGATGTGCCTCTTTGGGAGATCAGAGGGTTAGGAATAAAACCTCTGAACAGTTACAAGATGTCTGTGATGTGATGTGTTTGTCACCATTTTTCTTTGGACAGAATGTGAGGAAATCTTGTAGGTAGTCTTTGTCACTATTTTGTATTGAACAGACAGTTTCAGAAAAGAAAGTGATGGTGTCTCATTCCACGGATGATCTGGAGTAGCAAGGCAGCAATTGTTCTCTGGTCTTTCAGCCATGACCTGACCTTCTGTCTCTAAGATCCAAGAGCTACTCTGTGTGGCCACCATCTGCACTCAGGAGAGAAATTTACATTTAACTTTCAGCAGCTGGGCACGTCGAGCGTTTATCCGAAATTCCTATAATAATCCAAAGTGTGTTTAACTTTTAAGGTGTTACGTATCATGCAATTCAGAAGAACAAGAAGATTACCTCTAGGTTTACAAAAAGGTGTTCCTTGTAACATAGTCATTTTATTCATATTTTTGTTAATCTGAACACTTCATACATTTCTGAAGTAGGTGGGAAACTGAGACTGGAATGTGGTGAGAACAAGAGCATTTTTGATGTACACAAAATGGGGCAAATGGTTGAGCACCGAAATCATTTTCCTTGTGACCCGAGCCTTGACTCTGGCATAATTAGAAGGAAAGGTTAGGAGAGGAACAATAGAAACCTCTTCCTCCCACTTTCTCCTTTTCTTTTTTATGTTGTGTCAGGAATCGATGGGCGGACCATCTTTCCCATCAACTCCTTTGTATCTCTTCAGCTTAAAGAGCTCCTGTCAGCCTCAGAGGATGCTTGCACCAAAAAAAAAAAAAAAAAATCAACACCAACAAAAAAAATATTGTATGGAGGAGAATGAAAAATCTGTATTCTGATTTTTATTAGAATATTTGTGTAGGCAGAAGCCACACACAAATACTCCATTGTGGGAATTTAAAATATACATTTTTTTAAAGGCTAAAGAGAGCATTATAATGAATTCTCACTTTTCTGTCAGTGTCATCATCTTGCTGGTTTATCATCAACTTTTTCTTCTCCGTCTTCTCTTCTCCAGCTTCTTCTACTTCTTCTTTTGCTGAGGTATTTAAAGCAGATCTCAGACATTACGTTATTTCACCCACAAACAGTTCAATGTGCATGTTTGAAATATTTTTTCCTAATCACTGTCATTATCACACCTAATGAAAATTAACAATAATTCTGTAATATCAAATAATGCCCAACCCATATTCAAATGTCTTTGATCATCTCAGCAATATTTGTTTTACAGTTGGTTTATTCAAATCAGGAAAACAGGTTATGTTAGAATGTTATAGCATCACCACTAATATAGGAACTATTATAAAATTTCAACTTTCTTGGTCTTATTAAATTTCATGCCCAATATTCTGATTGCACTTTACATTTATAAGGTGACTTATCATTTGAAAGAAAGATGAATGAATCCTTTGGCAAACGATTTGAAGGAAGCCCCAGTCATCATGTCCTGAAAGGAGCTCCCAGAGTGCGAGGTCCGAGTGCAGGATGGATTTCAGAGGCTCGGTCTGGCGTTAGGGATGCCGCAGGGAGCGCTGCTGTCACCCGGCATCGCGGAGGTTAGCCGGCTCAGAGCCGTGGAATTTTCTTTGTCAACTTCCACTTCGGTAGATGAATCTCAGAAGGCGATGCTTGCTAGCCCCTAAGCTTTGATCAGGGCCTAGTGTAAAGTGAAAATGCAGAGCCCTTTGTTCAAAAAGCAGGAAAAAAGTGAGGTTTCAGGTATAAAAATATAAGCCATTTTCCTCTCCTCCGCAGTCTCTCCCCTCTCATGCGTCGTGGCGTTTATTGGTTTGCGGTTTCCTGCCCGGGTGGGTCAGCGCGGCGGAGCAGAGCCCGCAGCGACCAGCACCGCCCAGCAGGAGGCGAGGTGGTGGGCAGTCCTTCTTCCCTGTCCCGAGGAGCCTCCAGTGGGGACACACCTGGCACCCGGGTCAGGGTGGGCAGAGGCTCCACGCTGAGGACACTGCCAGCCGGGGACGGGGCGCTCACTTCAGGTCCTGCCCTGAGACGCTAGGGGTGCACATGCCCAAGCCAGCCTTCCTTCCGCAGGGTGCCCTGAGACGCTAGGGGTGCACATGCCCAAGCCAGCCTTCCTTCCGCAGGGTGCCATCCAGGCTCCCGCCAGGGCGAGGACAGCAAGGTGGAAGGGCAGGGGCCAGGAATAGGAAGCTGGAGGGAACAAGTGCTTGAGAGCAGCCCTCGGGCCACCTGGGGACAGTGGAGAAAGGAGATCTCCCTGGGGAGCCGGGCTCCACTGTCTCTTCAGGCTTAGAAGCACAAATTCTGGTACAAAACTGTTAAGAGTTTCAAGACGTCGACCGCAGAGCATGGAACCGCGCGCACTGACCCGGTGCCCAGGAAGCCGCCTTGGTCATGGGGAGGGGCGGAGGGGTTTGCTGTGCTGATGCCCGCTGATGCCTGCAGACGTGCACGCACGCCTAACACGCCCGTGTGCCCTGTGTCCGTGAAGGGAGGCGACCAGCCGCAGCCCACGGGCCCTGTTGCCGGTTTTCATAGATCAAGTTGTCTCAGAACCCAGCCTCACGCGTTTGCTGATGTGTTGTCCGTGGCTGCTTTGCCGCTACAAAGGCAGAGTTGAGCAGTCCTGACAGAGACCACATAGCCCACAAAGACTAAAATATTTGCTTGTCTGACCCTTTACAGAAGAAGTTTGCTAAACCCTTCCCTAAGTATAGAAAAACAGCTGTTCATTTCCCTTGCCTTACGAAAATGTGGGACATTGAGTTAGAAGACGCATCAATCTTAAATTATAACTTAGTGGTTTTAGAGTATTTTACAGTGCGGCAGATATGAAGCATCCCTGGTCTCGTAATCATCCATTGCCTGGTGAGGTTATGGTGTCATTGTCTTATTAGTAGCACCTGGCTTAATAATGGCTTGAATAGGAGTATACATATAAACATAAATACAAATATAAAAATTGTTTTATATTTACAATTTTGTTTTTAGATTGGTAAAAAATCTTTTAGAGGTAAGACTTTCTTACCAGTATTGTGTAAGTTATAACTTTGGAATTGTGGCTACCGTTGAATGGGAAGCATGGAAGTTCAAAATTACCTGAACAGGAGAATCAAAGCAAACATTCAAGGGTTGAGCGCATGTACAAAAGAAATAGATTAGAAAATGGGCAAAAATGATTTGAGGGTCACTTATGTCTATAGCAGTGCAATTCAGCACTTTGATACTGACATTGAACGTGGACTGCCTCACACAGGAGTCACTCCCTAGGCTCAATGGAATTAATCAGACAGTGGGAAGAAGTGCATCTGCTTTGTATGTCTTTGTTGTAAAGATGAGAGGAAGCCCTGCGAGTCCTAAAAATAAGTCCTATGTAAAGTTGGAGAAATAACAGCAGTAAAGAAAAGTTGCAGACCTATACCTTCGAGAAGACGGAGCAATTGCTCACTGTCTTCAAGGACTCGACAGATTCTTTCAAGGAGAAAGTGAAGCACCTGTTCTTGATCTTCAATATGGAAAGCATAAGAATAGTGATTTAATTGCAGGAACTGGAAATCACAATAGCCTGAAATAAGAACTTTTTGACAGTAGGAAGATGGAAATAGTTTGCCTCAATAGGTAGCAGGCGAGTTTCGTCCCTGAAATTTTAGTTTTAAACAATAGCAGCGATGTGCTTTATTTACCTGAAGACCCAGCTCATTGACCTCTAAGGTCCACTGCCTTCTATTTAATTCTGGAAACATCCTAGAAATATTTCATCACGTTTGTTAGAGTGGCTAGTGGTGGTATTAAGTCTTTTTCTACTTGTAACTTAGCAGCAACAGTTCGAACTAAGTCCTGTTCAGCTCTGTTCTCTCTTTGTGCCTATAATTCTATATTCTCTCCTCAGAAGACTGTTGGGGAGTGCACTGAGGTAGTAGATGGCTTCTGGAGAGCTAGACATCAGAGACTCATCCAGCTACCACCTGCAGTCTCACTTCTATCTCTAAAAAAATGACTGGGAGAGGGGCCACTTGGGCATGTCGCTAGCACGTGTAATCACTCGGTCCTGGTGATGACAGAGCTGCTCTCCAGTGTTCTTCACACTCTCGCTCGGCGCTGGAGGCTTAGCACGTTCGTTCCCTGCTGCTTGCTCAGACGACAGCGGGTGCCGAGGGCTTGGCCTGCCCAGACCAGCACGCGAGACCCTGTGGGGGTGAGAACTGGAAGACCCAGGTCCTGCCCGGAGGGAGTTTATATTCTAGATGAGGAGACGGAGTACACATGTGAACATACCTTACAAATACTCACAAAGCAGCATGTCGACAAGTGCAAATTAATGTAGTGTGAACTTCGTGCTGGCTACAGCCCATCAGAGGGAGAATCTGGTTCCGTGTGTGATGCAATGAAGCCTTTTTTTTTTTTTTTATAGCATCTTCCCTAAGTATGCCCTGAAGCATTGTTCAGCATACTTAGATAAATTTGTGTTCTTATCACAGCCTAACCAAGAATTCTGAGAAAATTCCTCAGCCTGGCGTATGTCTAATAAATCAGCCTCCTTTGTTCCTGCACCGTGTGATGCTTGATTGGGACAAATAAGATTCTGTAAATAATTGAAAATAGCTTCATTTAATAAAAGATGATTGAACTTATTATTTTTCTAAAACACCATGTGAAGTTAATGTCTTCATTTAAAATCATAATTATATTGGTAAAGTCACAAATTTAGCAACAAAAAGTAAGTTTGATTTTTTTTTTTTAACTGAAAGGAACAATACCAGATCAACCCAGTAAATGGAATCCTTGGGGCATCACATATTTGGTAGCTTTGTAATTACTTGGGCAGTGGTTTTAGGTGGCAGAATATGTGTACCTCATTCAGAGAAACATTATAAAACTTCACAGACTTGAAAAAGAAGCATTTGATTTTCCAGCAAACATGATAATGCTGTTCACTATAGTAATACAGTTTTTAAGATCAAATGTATAAGCAAAAACAGTATATCTGAAGATAGCAAGTTAGAGCTATTGAGGAGATAAGAGCACAGATAGGAAATAAAATGAACCCATTTAGAAAAAAATTCAGCGTATGGAATAAATATATAAATATAGAGGTTTGCCTTCTGATAGGAATATAAAACTGTAAACTGAACTCAAGAAACATTTTCGTTTTATGGAAGTCATAAGGTTCATCAACAACTGGTCTTAAATAAGTATATTTTTTTCTATATTTTCTATTTTCTTGAATGATACATATTTTTGTCCTTAATTTTTTTTTTTTGCTTATTTTGACTTCCAAAGTTGGACTCACAAGGCCAGTCTGCCAACCTCACGGAGTATCTCCTCAGGTACCATGTCTGCGAGTCTGGTCGCTCACTGTGGCAGCAGTGTTTTGAATGAGTGTCCAGGTAGACCAGCAAGCCGAGGAGAATTAGACGTAGGACAGTCCATATGCTTTTTTTTTTTTTTTTACAATCCAGAAATATTAGTACCAAAATTAAGTATAAATGTTACTAATTACCACATATGTATTTAAAAACAGTATTTATTGTATAAACATAAGCACATTCACAGAAGCCAGTAATTCCATCCCCCAGTAGAGCAAATTGTTTTCATTTTTCTGTTTTACCTTCCATTTTTTTGTCCATATGCATATATGACATTTGCAAATAGTCAACATAGCCTAGATGGAATTTTGGTTTTTACTTTCTTCACTTAACAATATCTTAAGCCTTTTTATTTGGTGCTGCCCGTTCTTCATAGTGATCACTTTAATATGGCCATTTACACGTACTTTTAAAGTGAGAATAAGTCAAATTTCAAAGAGAACAGGCACTTACAAATTTGGAATCTTTTGCCCTAAACTTCACTTGTTGCTTTAATTCAACAACAGTATATCATGTGCACTGTGCTGGCCTTAAATGAATTTCTGTTCCTAAAAAAGAGAGTTTGTAAGACTGATATGCAGATAAATATATGTCAGTGAGAACGTAGCAGCTGTCACCAGCAAACTACGAAAGGGCATGGGGGTTTAGAAGAGGGAAAGATGGCATCCTTGAAGGACGATTAAGATGTCGCCCAGTAGAGATAGGAGAGGAAAGCATTTCCGTTGGAAAGTCCATAGTGGCAGCTTGAGCAAAAGTTTGGGGATGAGAAGGAGCGGGAAGGTGGTGTGGGGGAAGGAGGATGCTTTCAAGGAACATATGTGTCTTCATTCCATAGCATACTTGCATAACGGACCTCAATGTCTGAAGTACCATGTCCCTGTTATAAAAGTTTCTCCACAGAAAACAGGCTTCTCTAAGGTTCAGAATCCCAGTGTAATTGTCTGCTTATAACATGTCGCACGCCTGAGGTCAGGCGCAGAAGTCGTATTATATATTGGGAACATTTGCATAGGTTTTTCATTTCCTTTGTAGTATTTTCTATGTAGTGGAACAATGATAAGATTTTCAAATTTTAGATAACATACAATAAAGTGTCATTTTATTAACACTGTTAGAATCGAGTAGGATTCACTTTTTAGAAATAATGATTTAATGATTAAAAGATTTCCACATCGCTGATGATGGAAGGCAAGACGCAGAGTTTGCAGGGTCCTTACGGCCTTACCTGTGGGCAGTAAGGCCAAGGACCTGAACTCTTGATTGGGCTTCTCAGCTCAATTCCTGAGCAAACCTCTCAGAGCCTCGCTTCCCCTTCGAGTGAAGAGAGAAGCTTGAAAAAGTAATAGCTAAGGTGTTCTCTAGCTCCAAATTCCTATGCTTCCAGAAACATACGAAATGTTTCTCTGCCTCACTTAATTATGAATTAAGTATTAATAAAGTCAGTAAAAATTACATGAGTTTCAAATGTCATTCCAAATTTTTCAGTTATTCACCCAGATTTTATAAAAATGACACTTCTGTTAAGATCATAAGAGTATAATTGTACTGTCACTTAGCAATTTTCGATCGTATTCTTTTCATTATCATTAATAATAGAACAATAAAACATCTAGCCTTTAATTACAAGACAGATATAATTTTATTTACAGTAAGGATTAAATTACTTTTCTAAATTAAGAATAAATTTCTACTGGAAAGATTTTAGGCAACAGCAAACTGTCCCAAGTAGTATTTTGGTGGAATTAGCCAGCTTTCGTGAAACCGGTGGGAATTAATGTCCTCAGCCCGTTTCTTGTCTGTGTGAACTCACGATCCCCGAGAACTCATCAGTGTACCTGCTGGGGAAATGCAGCATTAAAAGTTAATGCTTCCCCTTTCAGTTCTCATTTGTTGCTTTCATAAATGCAGCCACAGAATGAAATTCTGTGGCAGTTCTGGACCCCGATGGCCTAGAATCTGATTATATTAAGTTTTTGGCTTTTTGATTTTTTTAAATGATCAAAATGAAAACAAAAAATTAATTCTCTTAGAGAGTTCACTTAGTCCTGGCAGGTTTCCCTGACCGCCATTGGCATTCAGTAGGAGAGACCACCCTAGACAGAAATTGTAGACATCATTGCAGGCTGCTCAGGACTAATAATACGTTGCAAGGTATTTAGATTTTCACATTACCCTTCTTAACAGATGATCAAGGTGATTTAACCCTTTCTGGTGTTAGCCTCTGTACGTAAGTGGATCAGTTACACTAAAATTTAGTTTTTAAGGAAAGGGCAGGAAAGCAGCAGTGTCCTTATTTCTGGCCTGTCTCTGCCATCCTTGAGAATGTCTGGGGTTCCCTAAGAGGAATGGAAAATTCTTCTTTATATAGAATCTCTCTACTTATAACTGAAGTTTTGTAATTCTCTCTCTGTGTCTCTCTCTGTCTCTTAATAAATCATGCAAATATTAGCATTAACCTGGTTTCACATATCACAAGTCAAGCTGTGGTTGGAAGTTCTCATTGAAGTGCAAAGGCGGGCTCCTGTCTTCTTAGAGTGGCAGCCAAGGGGAAAAGGGAGACAAACACTTAGGGAGATTTTAAGATGAAGGAGAAAGAATTGTTCCACCTGGAAGATCGTCCCATCTATTGCAAATACTACCTTTTCTTTTGGACCCTTCTTTCACTCACTCAGAATTTTCTGCATAGAATCTGACTTCAGTCATATGGAGAGGTAATTTCATATCCTAATTTGAATTAGAAACTTTAGGGTGTCATTTTTAACTTGTTTCCACACATAGTTTATCATAGAATAATAAGACTAGGCAACTGTTTCTTCCCTAATTTACTGAAGATCCATTATGTGTATAGTGATTGGAGCCATACACGTTTTTATAATAAGAACCAGACAGGTTTTAGTATAAAGGGGGAGTGAAGACAATGGATGGATCGAATATTTATATCTATATTTTTAAATCTATATGTGGATATATATCTATATATCTTAGTAATATATAGCATAAGAAGTGTGACTTGATGATGTTTCTTGAGCAAAGTCTGAAGTTTGAAATCTGTGAATGCTGGATTTAGGCTACCTTAGATTTACCTCATCGGCCAGGAGAGAAAGACTCTACATTTGTTCCAGTTATAAAAACAAGAGGAGAAAAGAAAAGTAGAGGGAAAGGAAAAGAAAAGTAGGAGGAAAAAATGAGAAAGATTTTAGAAGGAATTATAAAAGTATTTACCCTAAGAATAACTGGGCTTTTACCTCTGCTTTATTTCACATTAAATGATAACTCAGAAGAGGCAAATGTGACCACACACTCATCATTATATTCCATCAGTTTTTTCAAGAGAGATTCGCAGTAATGGAGTTTTTAAACTATAATTGCTACGATAACATCTTCCTGCCCCCCCCACCCCTGCAATTGTTTATTGTAGAGAGTAATTTCATGTAGCTTGGCATTTTTCAGAAGATGCTTTTTAACCACATAGCAATAAAATTCATGAAGCTATTTTTATCCATAGTATCCCTTATCTCAATGGCCACGTATGAAAGACCAAAGGGAAGGCCTCAAGTAATAAAGAGCAATGGCATGGTGGGGACTAAGAGCCAAAAAGACCTTAATGACTTAGTCTGCCTCCTTCATTTTGTAGGAGATTAGACTGTGAGTGAGCTGAGGGTGATTACTGCACTGTATGCATTCATTAATTTAACTAATAGTTACTGATAACCTATCATGTATCACTCACAAATAGGCATAGAGTTTGCAATGAAAATAAATTTATTGCTCATACAACTCTTATGGTTTGATGAGGATGTTTAATGTGATAAACTGAGGCCTCAATAGAAGGAGTGGCTTACTGTGGTGGAAGAGGGTTCAAAAAATTCTACTAAACAACCTATCAATTTTCAACAAGGATAACCAGGGGAAATAATAGTTTTCCAACAAATGGTGCTGGTAAACTGGATCTCCCCAAATAAAAGAATGAAGTTGGTCCACTACCTTACACCATATGTAAAAATTAACTCAAAATAGAGGAAAGACCTAAATGAAAGAGCTAAATTTCTAAAACTCTTGGAAAAAAACATAGACGTCAATCTTCGTGACCTTGGACTAGGCAGTGGTTTCTTAGATATGGTACCAAAAGCAAGCAACAAAAGAAAAAAATAGATAAATCAATGTTCAAAAATTTATAATGTTCCTATACTCTGATAATGAACTGTCAGAAAAAGAGGTGGAAAAAACAATTCCTTTTGCGCTTGCAACAAAAAAGGATAAAATACCTAGGAATAAACAAAACATGTGAAGGACCTACATAATGAAAACTTTAAGACTCTATTAAAGAAATTGAAGAAAATGCAAAGAAATGGAAAGATATTCTGTGTTCTTGGATTGGAAGAACCAATGTAGTTAAAATGGCCTTATTACCTAAAGCATTATGCAGATTTAATGCAATCCCCATCAAAATCTCATTGACAGTTTTTAAAGAAATAGAACAAAAAACCCCATCAGATTTGTATGGAAACACAAAAGACCCCAAATTGCCAAAGCCATCCTGAGAATAAAGAACAAGGCTGGAGGTATCACTTTGCCTGACTTCAAATTATACTACAAAGTGACAGTAATCAAAAGGCATGGTATCAGCAGAAAAACAGACAGACCAGTGGAACAGAATTGAGAGTCCAGAAGTAAACCCATGTTTATATGGACAAATAATTTTTGACAAAAAGCCAAAAACATACAGTGGTGAAGGGAAAGCTTCTTCAATAAATGGTGCTGGGAAAACTGGAAAGCCACCTGCAAAAGAATGAAACTAGACTGTTGTCTATCACCGCACACCAAAATTAACTCTCAATGGATTAAGGACCTGAATATAAGACCTGAAACAATAAATTGCATAGAAGAAAACATAGGAACTAAACTCAAGGAACTTGGACTTAAAGAAGATTTTATGAATTTAACCTCAAAGGCAAGGGAAGTAAAAGCAAAAATAAGTGAATGGGACTACATCAAACTAAAAAGCTTCTACAAAGCAAAAGAAACCATCAACAAGGCAACCATCTGAATGGGAACATATATTTGCAAGCAACACCTCCAATAAGGGCCTAATATTCAAAATACACAAAGAACTCATACAACTCAATAACAACAACAACAACAACAACAAATTAGTAATAGACATATGAAAACATGCTCAATTTCACTAGCTATTAGTGAAATGCAAATCAAAACTACAGTGGGATACCATCTCATACCAGTTAGAATAGCTATAATCAATAGGACGAATAATAACAAGTGTTGAAGAGGGTGTGAAGAAAAAGGAGCCCTCATACACTGTTGGTGGGACTGCAAATTGGTACAATATGAAAACAGTATGGAGGTTCCTCAGAAAACTAAGACTTGATCTACTGTATGATCCAGCAATCCCTGTACTGTGTATTTACCCCAAAGACTTGAAAACATATATCCGAAAAGATATTTGCACAACGATGTTCATAGCAGCATTATTCACAGTGACCAGGATATAGAAGCAACCAAAGTGTCCTATGATAAATGATTGGCTAAAGAAGCTGTGGTACATATATACAATGGAATATTACTCAGCCATAAGAAGAGATGAAATACTGCCATTTGTGACAACATGGATGGATCTCAAGATAATCATGCTAAGCAAAATAAGCCAGACAGAAAAAGTTGAAAACCACACGATATCACTTACATGTGGGATATAAATCTAAAAACAACAAACAACAGAGACTCATAGATATGGACAATAGACTAGTGGTTACCAGAGGGGAGAGGGAGGGAGAGAGATGGGGTAAAAGGAGTCAAATACATGGTGAGAGAAAGAAATCTAACCACAGGCAGTGAACACAATTACATGTACGTATGTATATTACACTTATAATGTTTTTTTTTATTATGGCGACATTGGTTAACAAAATCCAATAGGGTTTCGTAAAATTTGAGATAATCTGTGTTAATCTCATAGCACAGTATATGACAGAGTAATTGATTTCTAAATGTTAATAATTATTCTTACTAATGTTATGATTAT
Organism: Eidolon dupreanum; assembly: GCA_028627145.1. NCBI lineage: Eukaryota > Metazoa > Chordata > Mammalia > Chiroptera > Pteropodidae > Eidolon > Eidolon dupreanum. The sequence continues at coordinate 11,670,084 of CM053516.1, read as the reverse complement.
TATTTACATTCTCTATCTTCGTCTCTCTCTCCTCACTGTTCCATTTTATCTAGTTGCTTTCCAGAGTCATGATGATAACCATTCAGAATATGATGTTTCTGGTATAACCTGACCAGTACATAGAATTGGGGCTGTCATCTAAGCTTATGTTAATCAGACTTTAAAGCCAGTTATCACTTGAGTTGTGTGTTTATCAAACATGTCTCATTGTGAACTCTCATTGAGCTTACGTTCAATTAAAACCTCTAATGGCGCCCCATCTGCTACCTGCAATTGGGCAGTAAGTACAGGTATCTTCCTTGGTCTCTCTACAATGTGATCATTTTAGTTTGGACCTATTGTTGCCTGAACCCTTTTGGATCCTGTTTGTGACATCGCACCATAATAAATGGTTCCTCTCAGGTTCATGTCACAAGCAAATTTGAGTAGCGCACCATTGTTATTATCCTCATTAAAATCAGTGAGTGTAGTCCTGTCACTTGTAGTTGAAGACCTCTTTATGGCTTGATATTTCCTGTCTTCCATGTTTTTTTTTTAACTGATATGTTTGTTCTCCTGTTAAAGAACCAGCCCATTTGCCTTCTTCAAAAGAATCCTAAGCAAATCAAAAGACATTTACTTTTGTACCTACTGTGTATAAGTAATGTATTTAGGTAGCATTAAGCCATGTGCCAAAAGATTCCACTGATGGCAAATAATGAAGAAATTAGGCATGTATGGCTAAAAAATCAAAGTCCCTTCATAAATACGGTGCAGATTTATAGTTGGCAGGATTTAAACCTGTGTTGCAATACAAATGAGCCTGTTTGAAATTTCAATTTCTTCATCTGAATAACCTGGATAAGTGGACTAAATTGGAAATTTGAGGAATTAGAGACTATATAATTATTTTGAGACTTCTTTGATCCATTCTATTGTGAATCCTTTTAAAAGTATTCTGCCCATATACTTATATCATGTTGCACACCTAAAAGTAATACAATATTATGTCAATTATATCTCAATAAAAACTTTACTTAAGTCATTACTCTATACTTACCTGTTCTACACCTATTTTTTTTCTGAAAATGAGTGAAAGCAAGAATTGTCAGTTTTCTAATTGTGACAGCATATATATTTAGTAATGTATATGAAAGTGTTTTCTAAACTATGAAAAGCTGTAAACATCATAGAAAGTTATGATTAAATGGATGGTCAGAAAATTGAATAGATGTACTTACTTCTTTGTATGTGGATACTGTTAATTTAAAAGAAACATACTCAAAATATTTATTAGCTTAAGTATCTACTTTACATTGAAGCTTCTTCCCAAAATTAGTTGGGAAATATAGGTTATTTTTGAGTTAAAGCAAAGTACTATAAATTCTTAAGTTCTGCAAATAGAACTTTACAGAAATATTTATATAACCCACAGCTAAAATGAATTTTCTAAAAACTCCCCATAAGGTGAGATCACGTACACCATGTCTCAGTACAGAAGGTTTTTTTTTTTTTCAATCAGTTATGTCTCTAAAAATAAACCTAGTTTTGTTGTTAAAATTTGCTATTTCCTCTTCATATAAGAACATCTCATTAGTTTTGGTGGAAACCTTCTAACAAGATAAAGTTAAATAGTCCAGTTTTCCAATGGGAGAGGATCCATTTTGTGTCACCACGAGAAGAGTAGCAGCTAAGAGGTGAGTTGAATACAGACAAGCGATTTCAATGATTGGAATATTTTGAATCCAAGCATTAAGTGTTCAGGCAAGAGCTTGTAGGTTTGACTGCTCTAGGTATGCTGTCAGCAATACTGTCTCTCTCTCACTCTCCTTAGGGTCTTAAAGCCAGAGCATCGATATCGATGTTCTCTGTAAGCAGGTCCCCCAAGGAGTGGCAGAAACTGGGTAGGTAGGAGAGGCGACCTCACAGAGGTCTGGTATGTTTGTGTGGGGGAAGAAGAGATGCTGTATTCTCTACTGTTAAGTGATCCAGACATGTAGATAGGAGTTTCCTTTGATCATTTGAAACTGATTTAGTGAGAAATTAAAAACGATTTCTTATAGAATATAATCATTCAGTTTGAAGTGAAAGGCTGGATATTGAATTTGGTCTAAATGTTTGAGCTTTTCTTGGTTCGAGAGAAATACATCATTTTGCTCCAGCATCTGTACTAAATAATCATATTGATAAAAGTAAAATTCAATAAAATATATTTTACTCTTAATTAAGAAATGATGTATATGCTCTTACAAAACTTTTTTTTTTTTTAAAGGGAGTCTGAGTCTTAAGTTTGTTGATTGTCAGAGATTGACAGAATTAAACAAGAGAATACACGATGCAAAAAAAAACTTGTTGAGTAACAGTTGTCAAAGGAGAAACAGCTGATGCGTTTTCTTTATTGCATTTAAAAAATTAATTATTGCCAATAGAAGCTTGTTTGTGCTTGTAACTGAGTTAGCACTGTGATCTGGCATTATTCCACATTCAAAGGGAAACGGGGATCGGCGAAGAGTCTGAAGCCTGAGTTCTAGTCTGGTCAGGTGGGTTTCAGTGGGTTGTTTAATCTCATCTGTACAGGACGAGTAGAGAAAGGTGATAACCGAGGTATCACCCATCTCTAAGTGTACCTTTTTTTTTTTAAGGCCCGTGTTTTTATTAAACAAAGTCTTAATGTAAACAGGGGAGTTAACTTTCAAGTGTTTTAGCAGCACATTTTACAAGAAATATAGTCAGCACAATATTTATGGAAGAGGCATTTAATCTGATAAATTAAAAACGTATATTGAAGTCTTGAAAGTTAGTTGCAAAATAACCCAAAACCTCCTTTGTGTTTTCCCTTTGGGAATCAGAATGTTTAACTGATATTTTTCTGACACCTCCTAAAAAAGCAACATTGAACATAAGAGTTTTGGTTTGTTCTAGTTGAAGCATAATAAAAACGTGTGCATTATCTGAGAGACAAAATAGTTTTGCTATTTTGATCAAAGCTTTGTTAATGTTATATGTATTTTTAATTGAATTATTCTGTTGCAAGATATTAATACCAGATATAAAAGGAACAAAATTATCCTAAAACTTTGTAATATAATGTGAAAATTATGATTAGATTTCATTTAACATGAATCCTGATGCCTTAATATTAATGCTTATAAAACATTTTCTGCTATAAGTTTTTATAAGAACTAATTTGTTATTTAGTAAATTTTAGGAGGAAATGATATGATTAATTGGATATATCATTGGGTTCATTGGTTTGCTTTTTTATCAAAATGATAGGGAATTCATTTATATTTTAATAGCTATGAAGGACTAGAAAGACAGAGTGAAGAGTGGACAGATTGGATATATATATATGTAATTGGCCATCTGGATTATATATATAATATATACATACTACAAAAAGTCTGGCACATAGTAGGCTCATCAAAAATATTTATTGTATTGAATTGAGGACTAGAGAAGGAATTGTTTAAGGGAATAAATTAACAGTTTATTTTCTTAAATTGGAATTATTTTAATTTAATTTAATTTTTGCTTTGGGTGATTTTCTCAACTGGTAATAAAACAATTTTCACATGGTGATAAAAGTCAACAACTGTAATAAACATTTGAGTTTGGAGTAACTATTTACAGATTTTTTTCCCTGTAGTAATTCTTCTATCTCCCAGCTTTTATATTTGTTAGACAGTTCCTCTTTCATAAGAGAGAAAAGCATATGAAACAATTTTTTTTGGCCTTTAAAAAGACCAATCTTTAGATGAGGCTATTCCATCAGAAAAGAGATCTTCCTGTTTTCATTACAGTTCATTTTGAGAGAAACAACTCCAGGTTTATTTTTCTTTCGAATGTACTTTTCCGAGTTAAGTCTAACATTTTTGTTTTTAACATGAATTAAATTGGAGTTAATTTTGCACTGGTGACTCTCCGTCCTGCCTTCCAGCCGAAGGATCCTGGCCCTGTTCTCAGTAGGAATGAAGGAGTCACAGCTTCTTTTGAATGTTCCCTATTTATTTTATTAGTGTTAGAATGTATATAAATTACATATATTTAATATATGCATGCATATATAATATACATATTTAAAATGTATATATTTAAATATATGTAAACATGTTTAATTTTATTTATTTTTCCAGTTTTACTGAGTTACAATTGACATATAGCATTATATTAGTTTTAGGCATACAACAAGATGATGTATTGTGAACCAATTACCAGGATAAGTTTAGTTAACATCCATCACTTCACGTAGTTACAATTTTTTTCTTGTAGTTGTAACTCCTAAGATTACTTTCTTACAACTTTCAAATATGCAATATAGTGTTGTTAACTTTAGTCATCATACTGTACATTAAATCCTCAGAACTTGTTTATCTTATAACTGGAGGTTTGTACCTTTGACGGCCTTCACCCATTTTGCCCACTTCCCCAACCCCCGCCTCTGGCAACCTCCAGTCTGTTCTCTGTATTTACAAATTTTTTTTTGTTTTTTTAGATTCCACATAAATGACAGCATATGATATTTCTCTTTCTCTGACTTATTTCACTTAGCATAATGCCCTCAAGGTCCATCCATATTGTCACAAATGGTAGGAGTGCCTTCTATTTTATGGCTGAATAATATTCCTTTGTGTGTGTGTGTGTGTGTGTGTGTATTACATTCTCTTTATTCATTTATCTATTGATGGACTTATAGGTTGTTTCTATGTCTTGATTATTGTAAATAATGCTGCAATAAACATGAGGGTACAGATATCTTTTTGAGATAGTGATTTCAATTCCTTCAGATAAGTGCCCAGAAGTAGAATTGCTAGATAATATGGTAGTTCGATTATTAATTTTTTGAGGACCCTGCATATTGTTTTCCATAGGATTGTACCAATTTACATTCCCATAAAGTTAATTTTATGTGTTTTAAATGTAAACTATTTAATTAAATTAGAATGTTAAGTACATTATGGGCATACATTTCTCTCTAGAAAATAAGCCAAACCATTACCTTTTTGAGCCTTTCTTTGTTTTAAAAGTTATAACATGGAGGTGGTTATATCATATTAAAGGATTTCCTTTTTACGTACACAGGAATGTACACCTGCATTAGTTTTTTTGTTATATTTTCGCCACAAAAAGCATTACGAGACTGTGATATTTAAATGTCCCAATATAGCATTTGATGGTATGTGCGGTAGAATAATTGTCATAGGAAGCCAGCTGTAGAGCAAGGAACTGCTACAGATCTAAAGTTTTCTGAGTTGATTAATTTCATTAACATAACATAGCTATGAACAAAACAGAGACATATTCTCTTCGATGATAATTCAGTTAGGTGGGTTTATAAGTGATCCAACAGCCATTCCTGGGAAGTTTTTGCTTACAGATCATTACACTTAGTAATTCCTCAGTAGTCAGGAATTACTGATTCAGTCAGCTGGCAACTGGGGGCCCAGGGGGTGGCGTTAGGAGGCTGTTTTCAAATCTTTGAAGTTATAGCAAACCCTCGATATTTGCAGGGAAAATTCAGAAGTCTTCACCAATGATAATGAATGCAACTAATTCCTCCCATTAAATACAGTAAAGTATAACTGACCTCTTTAACTTCTAGAATGTTATAAATATAAAAGTAAAATTGTAAAGCTGTTGAAATAAACTCTACTAAAATAAACTCAGTACGTTTCATTACAATGGAATGACTTTTCAAGAGGAGGTTATGCTCTAAATTCCGTTTGAAAGGTAAATATTCCATACAGTCAAAATTAGTTTTGAAAACCTCATAAATCACTCATAATTTACATAGTCTACATGGATTCATATGCATTGGTTTTATATGCATTTAGAGCCATATATTCCTACCACAATGGAAATATGCATACCCTTTCTCAAAAATTTGAATTCGTATCATTTTACTTCCATTGTTGGAACAGATGGTAGGCACTCAAAAATGATAGCTGGTATCAGTGTTACTATTAGGCTTGCAATGAAAACATATTAAATCAGTGTTGTGTGCCCTTGACAATGATAACCAGGAGCAGAACTTCTAAAATGGTATTAGCCACCATTCACATCTACTGTAGTAAAGAGGACTACTTATTTCATCCATTTCTAAAATGACTTTTTTTACTACTTATACTATCCTTTTCTTCACATAAGTTTCCCAAGAGCCTACTTTGGAGAGTGAGTCTTAGAAATAAATTTTGATATATTCTAGACCAGTGCAATCCAATAGAATTTTTCGTGATGATGACAATATTTTATATCTGCACTGTATGATATGGCGGCCACAATCCATATGTGGCTGCTGCGCACTTATGTGATGAATGCAGCTAAGAAACTAAATTTTTTATTTAAATTAACGTAAATTTAAATAGCTACAGGTAGCTAGTGTAGCTCCAGACAAAACCTGATTAGCGATTTCGTAAATCATTCTTAACACCTACACGTTAATAAAAGTATCACGTGGTGAATACTAAATTTCCAACGAGTATAATCTATTTATCCACACAGAACTTGATAGAAACTGTTACTTCTCTTCTAAGTGATAGATTGTTACATTTTATTTTTCATTATTATTACTTTTCTAAGAATATTCAATGAATTAATACATTGGTTCCTGAGTGATAAATTCACATTCTCAAATTTTGTCAGCTTCAAAACCATAGGTTCTTCTTTTTCACTGTGCAAGGACTTTGGCTTCCAGTTTTCTTACTGTTCTATATTGTTTTCTTTCCTCTCATTCTCTTCTCCATGTACACAAATAAGTTACCCTGTGTTAAAGATTAGTAAATGGTTTCAAAGTCACATAATGTCTAGTAGCAGGGCTAAATCGCTACCATTGGATTAAAATAGTTTCTGTATGCTACTTTTTCATTCCAGGTAAAGTTAACCTTTAGGATTAAGATGATATATAATTTCCCAAATGGGTTTTGCATTCATTTCTTCACATATTTTTTCTTACAAAGTCAGTAGAAATGTACAATAGAATTTCTTAATGAAATTCTTCAAAGAAATAGAATAGAATAGAATAGAATAGAATAGAATAGAATAGAATAGAATAGAATAGAATAGAATAGAATAAGAAGGAATAGGAAATATCTGAGCATTTCACACATAGTAAGAATTAATATGATTTTATGAAATGCTAGTTACATTTATACATATGTGTGTGAGAGTATGTATGTTTCTGAATTGTGATGTAAAATGGATTTCTTAGTATGGTGCTTGTTCAAAAAGGAAAGAAAAGAAAAGATTGAAAGCCATTGTCTATTTTATGGTGTGATGTGGAAGTGATGTCAGAAGATCTGGTTCAAGGCTTAGGTTCACCTGTTCAGATAGTTATTCAATATCTTTGACCCTCGATTTCTTGTTTTGTACAAATGAGATAACTGGTTATATACTTCATGCTGTTGTTTCAAAGACCAACTAAAATTTCAAGATGATATACTGTCATAGTACTCCTTATGCCATTAAAGCAGTTTGTCCATTATTTTATATTGAAAAAAACTCACGGCTTACAATAGCAATCATTAATGCTCTTGTTTCTCAATCCTCTGGTCAACTAAGATTTGGCTGATCTGTGCTGCATTTGACTGGTGTTTTTGCTTCAGGTTGTGGGTTGTGGGTTGTCTGGGCTAGGGTTTGGGTTTTGTTTTGCTCCACATGTATTCATTCTGTGGTTCAGGCAAAAGGGGCAAGCAGCTATCCAGGGCATGCTTTTCTCATGGAGAAGCACCAGAATACAGAAGCAGAGCCAAACCCCATAAACATATTTATGACCTCTGCTTGTATTATAGCCATGAAAATACCATGGGCCAAGTAAAATAAAATGGCCAGACCCAAAGTCACTGGGGAGAGATAGTGTATTCCACTCCCAGTGGAAGGGAGATAGAAGTGAATGTTTGCTGAACAGTAATATAAACTATCACATTACCAAAAGCCATTACATACAAACTTTTGTTAGCTACTTTATTCCAAAATATGAAATGGCAGCCAAGTATTACTGTGTATTTGAAGAAAGCATTATAGAGTGTCTAAAATAGACACACAGAAAAAAGGAAACTGAAGCAATTTATAATGAGCAGAGGAGAACAATTAAAATACTGTAACATTCTAATAGGTATAAGCTATTAAGATAAAAATAACATGCTGTATAAAACAAAACAAGAAAAAGCTCATGGAAATGAAAAATATGGTAAAAATCTTTTTTTAGTTCAGTAGAAGTTTTAGAAGATGAAATCAAGAGAATCTTCCAGAAGTTAGAATCAGAAGACAAAAAGATAGAAAATATAAGAAAATTAGATGACCAGTTCAACAAAGCTAAGAACCAATGTCTAGGAGTTCCAGGAAGATGAAATATTAAAATGTATGGCATCAAAATATTATAACATGATAATATAAGAAAATTGCCCTAAAGAAGACCTCCAGATTGAAGAGCCCACCCAGAAGAAGGCATGAAAAAAGGCCCATTCCAAGGTCCGACTTTGTAAAATTTCAAATTGCCAAGGAAAAAGTGATTATAAAAGCTTTCAGAAACAAAAAAGCAAATCATAGACCAAGTATTAGGAATCAGGATGGCATAAGCCTTTTCATTTATATTAGAACCTTCAAGACAGTGGAGTAGCCCCTTAAAAATCCTGAATGAAATTTAATCTCATCATAGATTTTTATACCTAGACAAACTATCAAGTATATGCATAGAATAACAGCATTTTCAGGCATACAGACACTTTCACAAAATGTGTTATTCATGTATCCTTTCTTATGAAAGTTACATGGAGAATATACTTCCAACAAAAATGAGAGTAAACCTAAGAGCAGAATTACTTACAACCCAGAAAACAGGGAATTCTATATTAGGAGCATGGGTAAGTCTTGACCCAATATAGAGATCAACCAGGCCAGACATAAGGCACTATATATCTATATAAGGAAAAAAATTTTTCTGATGTGTTCCATTATTTGGAAAAATATTATTGGTGGGTATTTGACAGATTCGTTTTGTCATTTGGGGCAAAATGCCAGTTACCTAGAAAAATAAACTATTAAAAATGTGGCAATTAATTCCAGAAATAATAAAATATTGTGCAAGAAAATTAAGCAAAATAATGCTTGTCTTGGTAGCGAACACTATTTCTATAGTCTTTATAATGTAAATGGACTACTGACTAGTGATTTATTCAAAATTGTTACGTGGTAGGTTGATGTTATGTTGGGTGGGTGGTATAGGAAACAGAAATCATTAATTTTTTACTATGGGAAATCATTAGATAATGTCTAATACTGCAAAATCAAGAAGTAGCATTAAAAATATGAAGATAAATATCAGAAGAGTGGAGAGTGTGTGCCTTTGAAGATTAAGCTCAGAGATGGGTGAGGGGTGAAGCATGCCCACTGCCCTTCTTTGTTATAGACATTGAATGCTATTGACTTAAATTAATCATAAGAATAAAGTCACATATGTCCATGATTAATAAGAAAAAACTTCTTACACTATAGATTATAAATGAACAGTAACGAGTCCCCCTTTCTGCATATCTTGTCCTTGGTACTGTTCTCCTGTTAGTTGTTCTGGTGGTTACAGTCATGACTTGAAGTGTATCTTTTGGTAAAGTGTAAAGCCATCTGGACTTGTCTTTGCCCAGTTGGCTAAGATGGCCCCATCAAACTGCACAGTAGACATTGCAGGTTTATAATGTACTTTAAGACTAATGTACAGTTGGCCTATGACTGTTGTTGGTCTTTCATCCCCGAGCCACTCTGTACAGCCAAGAAAGCAGCTCTGACCTAGTTGGGTGAGGCAAAGGGTTATCCTGCCAGTGGGAGCATGGCATTTCTGGCAAGAGATGCCTCTTCTAACTGTTGGAGTTGGTGCCATGGCAGATTTTTCTAACTCAGGGAGTAAGTGCTGAGCCCTGGTCCAGCTGGTTAGATTATTTGTTGATTTTGATTACCTGCACCAATAAGCTCTTTTTCTGGCACAGATGATCAGAAGCAGACAGTAATTTTCCATCTTCCTAAGAAAAATGTTTTTTGCATTTTGAAATGTTAATAAAGTTTTATTAAATTTTCACCAAAATAGTGCTTTATCGGGGAAATGTTATTGGATTCAAACAAGACTGCTTTAGTCCTCAGTGATAATGATGAATCCTTAGGCAGGTCATTTTTTCTACTTATCTCTTTGCTGTTCTTGCAAGATAGAGGGAAATATCAGAAATAATAATGATATTTGCTGTCTTTTATTCAGCTCTTACTGGATGCTAGACACTCTGCTAAGTACTCATCATCTAATTTAATTTTCACAATAGTTTTAGGAGCTTGCTACAGTTATCACTCCCATTTTAGACTGAAGAACCTGAATTACTTGTCCAAGGTCACAGAGCTGGAAAGTGCTGTGTTGACTCTTGGGGTTCTTTGTCTCTATGTTTGGCTTCCAGTACAGCCTCTGAGATTTTATTACATGAGATTAAGAAAGAAGATCATTTATACTTAAAGCCTATCAATGTGAAGTTCCATATGTTGTTATTGTATGGTGCTTATAAAACTTGCTGTGTCTCTTCTTTTTAAGAAAGTTGGGAATTTTATACATTTTTTATTTCTGTCATTCTTTTATATCCTCTCAATTCAAAATTCTGGAGTCATCTTTGATGTCTCCTGATATCTTTCCTTTTATTTCCATATACTCACCATGTTGTCTTTATATTTCTCTTTTATTATATATGTTTTAATAATGTCTCTACTCCTCTAGATATTTCATCTGTCTTTTTGTGGTCTCCCTACTGCCAGTCAGTCTCTGCCATCTTAAATCTATCATACACATTGATGTAGTTTTTTTTAAGATCAGCTTCTCATTGCGTGCTTGTTTAAGCCATTACTGTCTCCTCATTATATATAAGGAAAGTCGTTTTATTAATCTAGAATTCAAGACCTTTCGTAATGTGATCTAATCTATCATTCCAAGAGTTTATTTGCCCTTAGCTTCTTTTTCACTTTCTTGCCCATGCTAATATATTTCTAATCTGGCCTGTTAAAGCACAAATTTTTATCGAATATGCATTTGTTGTTTTTTTATATGCTTTGTATTTTAATAATCTTTTGTGTATGTATGACTCATTTACCCAATTGAATTGTTAACTTATGGGTAGAAAAATGAAAACTCTCTGAGTCCACCATAATATTTAATGTAGTGTCTTACATATAGCACTGTGTAAAAAAATTAATAATAAATTTTTAAAGTTTTAAAGTCAACATAAAATTCCAATACTTTTTGCTTTTGTTAATTTCACAGATGTTATACAAGTAAAAGTTAATACTTTCCCATTGTTTTTCATCTTTTTAATTATATTTAATTATGAGATAAATATATTAGTATAACTTTAACAGTTTAAAATATTTTAAAGAAACAAATAAGTTTTATTAATAGTCTAATCTAAAAGATATGGAAAATCTACTCTGAGTGAAAGTGATAACACTCATTATTACATAGCTTTTTAAAAATAAAACAATATTTGAGAACTTATAATAAGTTGTTTTATTATACAGTTGGTAATATATGGTTTTGATGTGCATAAACTGAATATTTGCAGTGTAGTAAATATTAAAAACGTACTAGTTTTTCTTGCATGATATATTAAGTATAGTTGAAAATTATTCTCAATATTGAGTAATGACATGAGGAAATTTGAAATGTTTAAAACAGTCTACTTAGGCATGATTTTGTTTTTTAAATGGGAATTGCATTTTTGTATTAAAATTGCTTCTTGCTGTCTGCTGAATTTGAAAGTGTTTCTACCTTTTAATTTCTTTTTTCTAATTTTTCTTGTTTAATAGCCTGAATATTTATCTTTTCTTTTTAAAATTTTCTATAAATGTTCTATAATAAATAAATATTTCTACTTTACTCTATAAATTATTTCAAACTATGTTCTATGTAAGGTATTTTTGCTTTGAAATATTTGAATTTCAGTAAGATAGGGATGATTTCATCCTGAGACCAGAAAATTAACCAACATAAATTTTCATATGTTTTAGATGTTTATATTTATTAATCAATCTGGTAGTGCTTTTGTTTTGCCTTTTAAAAATGCAATTTTAATATAATATTATTTTAGCTCAGAAATCTTATATATTCGAAATACTTAAAGGTTCTCATGCTGTATTTTTTTCCTAATTATTTTTTCCAAATAATATAGAACATCATCGTGATACCTTCATTTACACCTCACATTTTTCAAAAAGATATCTTAAATTATGTGATCCTTTCATTTGGTTTTCAAAATGTCCAAATAAATATATCTTTCAGAAAAGAGTCACATATTTGACCATATTTGATGTAAATCACTGCACGTCTGATCGAATGTCACAAACCAAAATGTTGCATTTTAAAAGTAGTGACATTTTCAGTTAATATGATTTTTTTAAAAGGACTGAGCCTTAGAATGAAAGTGCAGATTATCCATTTGACTCTCTCATTTAATCATTTCATTTTTAAAATTAGACTTCATCTTACGATCCAAGAAAACCTCACTAATGTGCATTTTTGGCTTTGTTAATTCCCTTTGTCATAAAATGGAAGCCAGCCTAAATTTTCTAATAATTTTTTTATCACATTAAAATTCATGGCAAAAACAAAAAGGAGATAATTTTGATTTCAAGTTCATGTATTTTATGTGGATGCTTTTTCCCTCTTCTCTCTACCTAAGGAAGTAGAAAAATTGACATTAGAACTGAGTGAAAGCAAGCAGCTCTTGGAACAGGAGCAGCAGAAGGCAGCCCGGGCCAGAGGGGAGTGCCTGAAACTAACAGAACTGCTGGGCGAATCCGAGCACCAACTGCACCTCACCAGGTACTCCCTAATCCCGTTATGCACCGTAGCACCGATTTCATTCCCTGATTGTTGCCACAGGCTTCCAAACAGTTGTTAGAGTTAGTCTTCGTCATTCAGTTCACACACAGCTTTCAGGCATATTCAGAGAAGTGGAGATGTAGTAAGCAAAACACCCAGACATGTGAATGATAAGTGTGGCAGGGAATTACTGATATATTACAAAACCTTTCATCTACAGAGCTCAAATATTTAGGTGATTCTCTATCAATATAAGCAAAATGACATATTTCTTTTACCACCACCACTACCTCTCTTGTTAATTATGTGTCTAATAAAAAATGTTGAACTGAAGGATCTAAATAATATATTTAGGAGAATAATCAGCTACTGTCAGTGGTTAAAGAGCCAGAATGAAAGAGGAATGCAAATTGAAATGGAACTGATACAAAATAAGGAACCCGAGTCCTGAGGAGGTATAAAATTTAGTGGTGAAATTGATTGGCACATTTCATGTTTAAATCATTATTATAACCATGCTTACACATCATGGTTTCAAATTACATTGTTTCTGTCATGAGATATTGTGATATACTCATCACTGTCATAAAACTTTAGTAAAGATATAACTCAGCCCTAAATTACAATAAGATATTTTAGATACCAAACATTGTATAGTTGGCTGTGTCGAAAACATACACACATACACATTAATACACACAGAGAAAAATTCAAACTGAGATTGTAGATATTTCACATTACCATGTAAGTGCTTTCTTCTCAATTTGTTTTAGTATAATTTTTCAATTTTCAGGTCAAGCCTTTAGATTTATTCAATTGTTTTAGAGTTTTTCAGTTTTTAGAGACAACTTTGTTTAAATACTCATGTAAATTTATATTTGGTTTGGTTCATAATTAAAAAAAAACACTGGTCTTCTAATCATAGTAATATGTTGAATTTAAACTATGAAAGGGGATTGATCCCTTTTACATTAAATATGACAATGTAATTCTGAGCACGGTATGATAACAGATGGAGAAAAGCACCACTTGAACAGCCTGCATTTGGAGAAAAAAAAATATTCTAGAGGTTGGTGAACCTCCCAAAGTTTTGGGTTAGTGTTAAGATGCCTCTGGTTCTGTTAAAATCAAACTTTGTTAAAAACATTTTGTTATAATAATATTCCAAATGGTTTGCCAACTTTCCTTTTAAACAATGAAAGAAAGAAGAAAAGAGAGAGAGAGATAAGGAGAAAGGAAAGAAAAAAAATAAATCATTTATACATGTGTGATATCTGGGAATATTTTGATAGATAAAATACTTTGATGAGAAAAAAATTGCTTAATACTGAAGGAAGCATAATAACCATTTGTTTAGCTCCCACTTGAAGCACTGTCATTGTAGATGTGAGAGTGTGAGGATAATGCAGTTCCTCTGGTTATTTAACCTGAGAAGTTTCGGAATTTAGCTTCATCATGATAGTGAATCGTTTTTATTCTCTGTCAGACTTCTGGTGAGAACCAACCGTTTGTGTGCTAAGCACTTAAACCACAGAGATCAGACAGATTTTAAAGTCTCAGTATGGCTGAGCTTCAGTAAATAAATATTAATGCTGGTTTTGCCCCCCTTTGCCATTCTGTCGTATTCTGAGAGTTAATTTCTGAAGTCATAATCCGTGGAGAGTTTTCTTGTGCAGTATCAATTTGTACTGTCTGACAAGATCAATTTCTTGCAAAGAGAGCATATTAAGATGCAGCAACTGCTGAAAGTGGACGAGTGGTAACTAATTCCTTTGTTCTTAAGAAAAACGGTTTTGCTTGGTCCCGTGGAAGGCTTCTGCTATTGAGCTCTATTTACACCAAGTCTACCAAAATTTAACCCAGTTTTACAGAAAATAAAACTTAATTACCTGTTTCCTAAGTGCAGTACTCTTTTGTAAGCATTTTAGACTTAGTCTGTGTTTGTGTTTTATAAAATCCACATTCATAAATTTAAAGATGACGATAAAAAAATGCGAGGAACTGTGTATATCTCTCTTTTGCACTGAAATTGTGACTTGGTTGTGGGGCTAAATATTTCTGATGTATTTTGGGGGGGTATTTTTAGAGTTTGCTTCCTCTCGCCATTCTTTATGGATTCAGTATACCCTAGTATGTGGCCAAGAAATGTTATTTTCTTTCTTTTTTAGTGTATTCCATTTGAAAGAAAGAAATCCCACGCAGGTAGCTTTTCATTTAGTCTCCACTTAAACATTTCGAATAGCGAATATATTCTAAACAAAAGTTCGAAATCAAATATGAAAATTTTCAAATATGAAAGTCATGTTATAAAGTAATGATGAAATAAGGATCCAAATTTTCCAGGGCAAAGAAAATTTAAAAACTTCAGTAGAAATCTGTAAGTCAATCTAAAAAGAAAAATATAACCTATCATTTTGGGGATATTATCCATTATTGTATAATTGGACTTAAAAATGGAAAATAGAAATTCAATATTTATTGAAGGACCCAACTGCTAAGTCTAACATTCACTTATTCACCAAATTTTTATTGAGCATCTACTATCTTCTAAGTACATTGCCTGGCCTTTGGCATAGAGAAAAAATAAGACTCAGATCCTACCCTTAGGTTGCTCACACTCTGCTAAGGAGACAGATCTCTGTTTGCAGTTATAATAGAGTGCGATACTACTGCAGTGACAGATTAAAGATCACCTCAGGAGCACATAGAAGGAGAATCGGGTCACTCTGCGTCGGAGGTGGAGGGAACAGTTGGGGCAAGCTTTCTGGAGATGTTTGGTATTACCTTGATTAATGGGTTCATAAAAGGAGTTCTCCAAGTGGAAAAAGGTGGGGCGAGTACCCCAGCTAGAGGGAACAGTATATGCAGAGACATGAAGATGGAGGAGAAGAGCATAACTCTACAATGAGGTTAGGTGTCTGGCAAGAGGTAAGCCTGGAAAGGAGGTCAGGGACCCAAGCAGTTTGGGCGATTCTGAGAGTAATGGGTTACCCTTGATGTGTTGTAAGCAGTCAGTGTGCTCCACTCTTGAGCCTGGGATCCTGACTCAGACGGCAGCATGGAGCGTGAACTTGGAGAATATGTGTGGGAGACAAGAAGACGAGTGAGGGCAGAAGCAGCAATTATCACTCACAGACCAGATCTGGTCCATCATGTTTTTGTATAATCCATGAGCTACGAATGTTTTTTTATATTTTTAAGTGGTTTGGGGGAAAAAAAGAAAAATATTTTGCGACACATAAAAATATTATACAACCATAAGTAGTTTAATTGGACACAGCCAACATTATTCTTTATGTTATTATGTATGGCACCACTGTAGCAGAAATGAGTATGGTCCTCAAAGCCTAAAATATTTATTTTCCGGCCCTTTACAGAAAATATTGACAACCCCTCAGCGAGGAGGCTGTCTAACTCAAGAAGTCGAGAGAGCGTGAACTCTGATGGGTTCAAATGTGTATTTAAAGAAGGAAATGGAAAGGCACCATGAAAATAGATTGGTTGAGGAAGAGATGATTGACAGGGATCCTAGTTAGAATATAAGCACAGCGGGGGTACCGAGACATGACTGTGCCAATAAAATGGAAAGAAAATAGCATCCTCAAGAGGCACTTGGGGTAACGAATAAGAGAGGCCGGAATTTTTGTAGCCTGTGTTAACTGAATGATCCATTGATACAACTAGAGAACTTAAAAGCAGTAACAGAAGAAAACAACAGTTTTATTTTGGAACTCTGGTGATGTCCAGAGTGGGTGCACTGTGAGGAGAGAGGTCATAACTCAGGGTTTGGGGTGGTTTTACATAGATACCCAGACGTACCCAGATGTAGCCAAAGCAGTGGGCGAGGCCCCTGGAGGAGGCCGCGTTTTTAAAGTGCTGTGGAAGAAGAACCAGGGAGGCAGATGTGGGGCCTCCGGTGTATGAGGAAGAACAAGAATGATTCAAAGGATACTTGAGCGAGACAATCAAAACCATGCCCTTCCTTAGTGGGGGCCTCAGGCGTCCTAGGAGTGGAGGAGCTGAGTTGTACTGTCTTCCCCCAGGCACTCACCATCTTTGCAAGTTTTGACAAGCTACTTAGGCTGACCTCGCATAAGGGGTATGAAGATAGTCTAACCTTCTTGCAGTCTCTCATGACAACAACTGCCGAGTGAATACTAATAAGCACGGCCTTGACTGTCACCTGCTCTCCAGACCTTCCCCGGCGCTGTGCTGACTGTGACAGAAGTCCAGATCGCTCCACTGCAGGTTCCCCAGAGGCTCCCAGCCTTCCCGTTTTCCCACATCACCACCACTGTCATCCACTCGTGCTGATTTCCAGCCAGAATTAAGCAGATGCCTCCCCCGCCCCCGGTGCACTTTGGGACTTTTCTCCTCTTTTACTGTTTTCTACACCTAGAATACCCCTTCAACCTTCTCCAGCCCTACTGTAATCTGACCCTCTTTTCCAAATCTCCTTAAAATCCTGACTTTTCCACCATATCCTCCCCAATGACCCCGGCCAGAAGAGACACGTCTCCCTCTAAGTCCTCCTGCCCACTTAGAGTTCAAAGCACTTAATACCTGCTGAATGAACTCCTCAAGACAGGAAAAATCAAACCCTGACAAAAATGAATTTTTATGTAGTATCTGCTTTTCTTCTCTTCTGGAATGTCTTACTTTTCAAGTTGGGGAGAGATCTTATTAATATTATACTTCTCAGAGCACCTAGATCAGTCTCCACAAAGAGATGGAGCTCAATAAATCATTATTATCAGAATAGTCTATATATTGCAAGTTTATGACTATTCATTCAAAGCCCAGTATTAAGATATACATATATAATTATATATATCATATCATACATATATGGGGAGAGGGAGAGAGGGAATGGTAAGATACATGATCAGATCCAGAAAGGAGATTCCGCATAACATATTACAGGGACAGAAGGACAGAGAATTTCTCACTGCCCTTGGTAGAATTTGGATATAGAAAAATGGGAACGAAGGGAATTCCACGGGAAATTTCAGGGGGAAATGACATTTGGGAGGTGCACATGTGTGCGTGTTAAATACATACAACCTATCATTTGAATATCTACATGTTTCTGTGTGTGAGGTTAAGAGTAGATTCATCTTAAGGTCTGCCTGGTACCATGCTACATGTGGTAGCTCTTTAAAAAGTATAGAGGTCATAGGTAAAGGCCATGGCCACCATTTACTGAACCTCTCTTGCATTCCAGGAACTGATCTGGGGTGCTTTTCATTTTGTCCTCCCAATACCTCTATAAGATGGACTATGTTTTCCGTGTTTTACAGCTGATGCAGCTAAGGCACAGAGAAGTAAAGTGATTCATCTAAGGTCACACAGCTGGTCTGGTATGGAAGCAGACTTTGAATCACAGCAATTTGCCTGCAAAACCTATGCCATTACTTACCCATCTGGCTGTGATTCTGTGTGAATTAGAAGGGAAATGGGTTAATGCGATTGTTCCCCAAAAGACAACGGAGAAAATCAGTAATATAAATTTACGATAGAAATAAGTGTTAGCTGCTCCCTTATACACTGATATAAATACAGGACAGTGAATTTCAGTCTTGGCTTGGGCTTCTCCCAAGAAACTGTCCTGTGGCTCATCATTCGCCTTAGTCATTTACTTCACATATTATAATACAACTATCATCCTTAACTTCTTCATTCCCACAAGGAAAGAGATACTTTTATTAAAAAAAAATGAAAATTCCTTTGTTTGTTTTTGACATGTCCAAACATCTTTGAAGAGCTGCAGGATTTAAATCCCTCTAAGTAGACTATTATTTACATAAATGTGGGCCAGTTACTTAATAATTTGACATTAAAACAGCCATTTCTGAATGTCCGTGGGATTCTTACTATTTACTGAGGCAAACGCTCTTCTCCATAACCCTTAACATTGATCAAAACACACTCTTTTGAATCCTGCATCTTTTTCTCAGATCTGATGTGGAGGACAATTACTACAGGAAGCTCTGTGTTTACTTTTCAGAAAATTTAGAAATTGAATTGCACAAAGCGCAAGACAGAGACCGACCTGCCGTCAAACCTGTAGGCTCCAGCTTATATCTTGAAATATGAACTTTTAATTTCCCCTTTTACATAGTACTTTCAGTGATACATATGTACTTGAAAGAATTTCTCAGAGCAGGAATCTAAGTGAGGTCCGTGAAATAAGTGATGTGCTCTGACCTACTTTCGTGATCTAAGCCAGGAGACCTGACCGCTGACCTAGAGAGACAGCAACTTGAACTTGGCTTTTGTATCTTTTTGAAAGTGAGAAAGCACATCAAAGAGGAGTCCCCAGGTTGTCCTATCGTGATGGGTGGTTTACTTGGGAGAAGGCGATTGAGGCTTCTTTTCCAGAGCATTCCACAGCATTTAGCTCCCATGTGGTCACTGTAGGCAAAGCTTTCCTGACTTCAGTTGCATGACCTCTCAGGTTACAGGCGTGAGTCAGGATTCTGATCGAAGTAATAGAAACTCAAAAAGGGGGGGATCGTGAAATCCAGGTGCAGCTGGGCTCAGAGTTTCTTGGAGCAGGGACTCAGGGCGGCACCAGTCTGCTGTCGTTTTCTGTCATTTGCAGGGCCCGACTTCTGTCTGAACGTCGCCTCCATCTTTCAGGTTCTTTCACAGTGCGAGGTCACATCCTTCAGTCTGAACTGAAGATAAAGGAGATGCTCCTGATTTCAAACTGAAAGAATGTGACTTCCTAGCTCCGCCTTTCCTTCCACTTTCAAAACCTTCAGTTCAGTTTCAAAACGGGGTCACATACACACACACACACACACACACACACACACACACACGCACACGCACACACGTCCTTTTGGGATGTAGAAGCCCGGGCATAAGGCAGAGGTGACAGGGGTCCTCGGTAAATTAAACCTCAGGTGTCACCTCTTCTGCCTCTATTGTCTTTTTAAAAATATAATCCCTGATTTCCCCTTTGACCAAGGGGTGAAGAGGGAAGAGTACATCTCTGTTCTCCATTGTCAACACGTTATAAGTCCAAGGAGGCATTGCCACGTCGTCACAGGGTCACGTGGTGGTTTTATTTCGAGAACCCTCGAAGTATAAAGAAAGAGAGACGTGAAGGGCACGTACGTGACAGGCTGGCGCGTGCGCGGCCGCGCGTGGTCTGCCGCGGCGCTGCGGTGAGTGCTCGGTGGTGGCCCCGTGCTCCGATCTGCAGCGAGACGAGGACAAGCTGAGAGTGTTTGGAAACCTTTCTGTCAAGTTTAAAATGATACAATATCCAAGTGCATGATCAGGGGCCATTTTAGGTATCTTTTACATTTTTTTCAGTAACTCATTTTCTAAATTTATTTTTCAGTTCAAGTTGGCACACAATACTATATTCGTTCAAGGTGTACATTAGATTAGACATTTACATTAGATACAATTAATCATTCCTATAACTTAGTAAGTGATTCCCCACTAAGGCTAGTACCCATCTGACGCCATACATAGTTATTATAACAGTATTGACTTTTTGTTTTATTTTATAAAAATGACGCTTTGCCTAGGATTATAAATTAAATATATTTATACATACATCTATACATATATAGATGTATGTATATAGATTCTTTCCTTTTTTTTTTTTTTAAACACAAGACGTTGGGACACCCCGCTGTACACCCAGTTTGAGGAAACAGAGTCTCAGAAAGGCGAGGCCTAAAATCACAGCTGGGGCAGAGGAAGTTGAGAGCAGAGGAGGCAGGGTTTGAACTGGGTCCTTCGGACTCCAGAACCTGTGCTTGAAGCTCATATTCACAAAGAAGCACAAAAAAATGTATTTCAAAGCTAAACGGAAATACTTTTACGGGTGTAAAATGTCAGTTCGCGGGCCAGGGTCAGGCCTTTCTCATCTCGGGTCAGGCCTTTCTCA
Organism: Eidolon dupreanum; assembly: GCA_028627145.1. Lineage (NCBI taxonomy): Eukaryota > Metazoa > Chordata > Mammalia > Chiroptera > Pteropodidae > Eidolon > Eidolon dupreanum. The sequence goes on along the minus strand of CM053516.1, from coordinate 11,649,358 downwards.
TCTCGTCTCAGGCACCACCTGGCATCAGGCTGAGCATGGCAGGTTCTCTGTGAATGCTGAGTAAACACGCCTCGTCTCTTTATTGTTAGGGAAAGTTAAGACAGAACCACAGCTAGCTTAGGTCAAAAGACCAAACTTTCAATTCCTCTTCATTTGAAGAGGGCAGTATAACATTGACATGTATTCTTCCTATTCCACAGTGAACTTTATCTTTTTTTTTCCTCCTGAGTTTATTGAAGAATTTTTAGTCTAAAGTTTCCATTTAAAAGTTAAGCTCATTTTTTTCTTGTACTCCTTTCATGAATAAATTAAGCAGAGAACATGTCAAAAATAATTTTAAATGGATATATGTGCAACCAACATCTTCAAGTCTCAAAATAGATGGCCTTGGTACTGTTTTAAATTGTGTCCTCTTTTCCTTCCCTCACCCAGTATCAGAGAGAACAGACTGTCAGAGAACCAGGAAAGAAAAGGCGTTTCATTTTGCTCTGGTGGACGCCATGTTGCCTGAGCCGGCTCTGCTCCACCTGTGTGACAAGCTAAGACCTCTGGTGTCCATGTGGCCCGGGGTGGGAGGGGTCAGTCTCACAGGCTGACAGGGAAGTGTCTCTACAGGTTCTGCTTAACATTCTCTGGCTCACTCCTCAGTTCTGAGAAGCCCAAACATGGGAGCAGTGAAGCTCTGTGCTGGGCATGTACCCTCCTCCCCTGCCACCCCGGCCCACAGCCTGGGGCGTGGTAAGGCGACAGCCCACTCCTTTTCTGAAGAAGCCCAGAGGAAACTGAGAAAGTGTTGCCCACACCACTCGCTTGACTCAACAACAATGAGCATCAAGTTCAATGAAAATAGGAGGAAGAAAAAACAACAGCGTAGAATTGTGGTCCTAGTGGCCTGAAGTAGGAGTATTTTTTAAAAGAAAGTTCTGATCTCCAATATTAATTTAAGGTAAAAGAAGTATGAAAAAATTCACTTAGTGATGTTTAATTTCTTCTTAAACACCTGTTCCTAATCGGATGTGTTGGTTAGACCAGTTATTAGACATTACTCACGTGTTGTTTAATATTTCTCTGATACCTGCGAGTAGACTATACAGTGATTCATTGATTGATAAATCCTGGAATGAAAGCTGAGGGTTCTGAGAAAAGTAGAGGCTTGGAGAATACCCAGTCTCTTCAGGGCCATCTTGGACTCTGTTCCCGGGGGACCAGAGCCCAATTCCCGGAAGCTCGTTAGTGTTAAGCTGCTGCTGTGTCAGACTGGCTGAGCGGACGGTCCATTTCCCTGAAGTCAGGAACTCAGAGTGGGCACCGAGTGGGGCAGAGCACATCTGCAGGCAGCCTGCAGAGCCAGTGTCCAGCCGAGGGGGAGACTGCTGCTCCGTGGCTCCGCGGGACCTCTCCCCAGCTGGCATGGGTCATCGTGGGGGAGCTGAGCATCTCCCTGACCAGCGGTAGGGAGAGTATCCAAGAGAGTCTCCAGCGAGGGTCCCAGTGTCCAAGTAACGCATCCCCTGGCACCTACGCTGTGTCCACCTCCGAGAAGCCTATTTCCACCAAGAGATTTATCAAGAGTGCACTCTGTGTTGAGAGAGGACTTATGACAAATATAACTGTACCAACGATGTATATAAAATAAGTAACAAGTCACTATTGGGATATGTGCAAAGCGTGGCGGTGCGGGAGGCTGTTCAAGATGAGGCATTAAAAGTGGGCTTTAATGCTATTCGGGATTTGCTCGTTTTCCAGTAGCCAGTCCGAAGTGCGGTCCACCAGGTTGAGCATCACTTGGTCTTGACAATAGTCCTAGTTCTGTCACCTTGGGAAAAAGCTATTGTACTTTATTTCCTACAGATCTTAACTGTGATTTTACGAGGTTATAGCTGAGAATGAAAATCACTGAAACTCGTTCAGGTTTCTGCAAACCTGAGGCATCCCATGTGTTCAGGGACTCTAACACTGTTAACATGAAATTGTGTAAAATAATTAGCAGTCGCAATGCTCAGTCTAGAAAACTTTAGGGCAATTGAGGCAAGATCGGAATATTCGAGTCCTTTTAAACAAGGTGGTGTTGACACACGAGGGGCACAAAGAGAGTTAAGCAGATGACTTCCGTTTTCTAACTCGTAAGTCGCCCTCTTTGTCTTTAGAGGAAGCCCACTGCCATCTTCGATATTAACTGTTTGTCAAACAAGATCTAATGAATGTATCGGCTCTGCTTTGTTGTGCTGATGGCAGTTCTCTATTCTTAACCTATTTCTGGGGACAAAAAAAAAACCTATTTATTCTTCAGAATCATTAGATATTGAATTAGTCAACGACGTTTGGGTTGAGGAAAGATGATAATCACATTAAGGAATAATGAAAGTCATCTACAATGGAAACAGACCCCGTGTCAGAATCATACGGGAACCCAAGTCCTGCACTCAGAGTGATTTGGACAAAGAAATTATCCGTTAAAAGTGGAAGGAGACACGAGACGACTCGTTTAACTAATAAACTTTTTAGATGCTGTTTCATATGTTTGCTTTTCATTAAATTCAGGAACGGTTGCGACGATGTTGTTGTGATTCAGTCAACATTTATGCCTATCTGTTTTTCATATACAAAGGCTGAGGGATGCCAGAAAATAAACTGTTAACGGAGAATTAACTTCTTTGGCATGCTTTCATACTTATCTTCCAAATTAAAGAAAATGAAATGGGCAGAAACACAGTGTAGATTACCTCCTTTTTGTCAAAAATGGTGGGAATTTGAAAATTAATAATAAAAAAGGGAACAGATGCAGCAACATGCCAGAGGGAGATTGATGTGGAGAGTAAAATCTGTGAGCAACAAAACTGAAGCAAACGGAATCAGTGGGAGGTGGTTGTACAATCAAAATCAGGATAAAAGAGAAATTACAAACAACCCTGCACTTGTCAAAGTAGTAGTAATGAAATCCTGACTCTGCCAGCAGCGAGAACCTGTGTTAGCACTTTGGGGTAAGGATGGTAGCCGGGTGCCAGGTAGGAGGGCAGTGCTAGGTTGCTGGGCAGCAGCCATCTTGTGTGGAACAGATGGCACCGAAAGCTGGCAGGGGAGGGGCTCCTTAGCAGAACTAATCAGACAGTAACAGATAGGGCAGCTGGGAAGACTGACCACAGAGAGGGAGTCTGCGGGGTAGCCGCGTGCCATGATGTTTGCAGTGGTGTGCCCATTGGTCTGAGATAAGACCTTGCAATGCCTTTCCCATCTTCGGAAGAACTGAAACTTTTGTTCAGAAAGAACTACGCAGTTGCATCATGTCGCCGAGGCCTGGGAGTGGGCATCAGGCTGGAGATGGAGACAGCAAGGTCCGTCCGTCTCAGGATTTGTCGTGTGAGGTTTCAGTCCCAGCTTCCACGCGACTTTGCTTTTTGCCGTTTGTGCGGCTCTGCCATCCTGACGTGCACGGTGTGGCACGTGAAATGATCGCTTTATATATTCTATGCATCGAAGAGTCTGCAGGACCAAGGCTGCAGTTAACATTAGAAGAGGCTTTTTGATGTGATTCTACCGCATATGTCTCTCACAAATAAAAACCAAAAAACCACCCTTAGTAATTTCTCATAACCTGCTTAAGCCGAGTTTCATCCAGGGCCACTTGCTCACCCTCCTTTTTCTCCCTGTCTAACTGTGGATTGAACAGCAAAGTGTTAAACGTAATTCAGAGCCCAAAACCTAAAAACAAGAATTAAGTCATTCTGAAAAAAGAAAAGAGAAAAAGAAAACACTGACCTGTTAAATTTAATAACTTATTAAGGAGTCTTTTTTTTTTTCTTTAAATATAGAATTGGGAGATTCATGCTAAAACTATGACTTTAACAAAGAAATCCAGATCTCCTACATCTGTTTTTGAACTAGTGTATATCTTTTTTTTTTTTTGCAGGAGGTTTGTAGCTTGGCTCAATTTATTCATTTTGGAGGGGGAGGGGGGAACATTCCCAGGATTTGAAATAGGTGGTATAACATAGCCATATGCTATTTATGCAGCAGTTTCTGCAATAAATCTAATTTGGTGCTGTCAAAAAATTAGACTTATTTGATATAGCAGCACATTATTAAATGATTGTGGCAGATTTAAGGTTGTCATTTAGTCTCTTGCTACTCTTTGCAGAATCTCACAAATCCTCCCCCTACCCCTTGATCAACTCTGTGAAATGTCTCAGTTCTTTGTCCTGCAGTCCTGCAAATATTTCCACATCTGAAAGAAGGTCTTGCCTTAAGGTAATTGAGGAAGGGGGTGGAAGGATGGATATCCTGTCGTTAAAAGACTTCTGGAATTATCTAGGCAGAAAAATCAAGAAGCCAGAGAAAAATAATAGTGTTTTCATCATTTTTAATTGCTAGAAAAGCAGAACTGTTAGTCTCGTTCAGAATGAGGATAAATTAAGGTCAGTTCTTTATTGAGGAGCTTAAATATTTTACCTTCCATCCTACACCCATATGCCGTTTTAGGAAGAGTGATATTAACGGGAGTGTGACACCAGCTCCGTCTTCGCCTCGCAGCGCCCTTAGGCATGGCGTTTCTCTTCTCTAGTGCAACCTGGCAACTGCTTCACTGCGTCTGTATTTTTTTTCTGTAAAATTTGGGTTTCAGGTGTTGCTATCAAATTACCTAAAACTTTTCCCTAGTCTTTCTCTCTCAAAGATAAAATAAGCCTATTACATGTTAGGCAGATAAATATAAACAGTATTCTCGGAATTCCTTCAATTAGTCCCTTTGTAAATGTACTCAGAATATTATTTCCCTATTCTTTTTCTTACGTATTTATGGAGGGGGAAAAGTGTGTGTGTGTGTGTGTGTGTGTGTGTGTGTGTGTGTGTGCGTGTGTGTGTACACATGCACAGTCATGCATCTGTGTGTGACTGTAAGTGATGTTAAACTGGGTGTTTTTCATTTGTTCGTGTTCTTATCATACAAATTTTCCAAAACAAGCCTACTAGTGTGTTTTTTGAAACGCAGTTTGCTAAGAATGAAGAGTTCCTTTACGGTGACTTAAGCAGCCTCTGTTAAACAGCAATTTGCTAATACTTCCTTCTTTTATATAGCAAATTAGACCATGAAAGTGATCAAATTACTAGTATTCTTTCCATGCTATTCAGAAGCAGGGATCCAGGTAACTAAACTACCATCAAGCACAGATTACACTAAAGGGAAAAAACACCCAGAAAAGTATTCACAAACTTGCTGGGTAAATTACATACTATTTCTGAAATTTTGTCCACATAAAGAAAATTTATTTAGAAATTATGTTTATGAAGATGAAAGGGAAAGGACCTCTTCGAATTCATATTTTGTGTTCAAAATATGTATATTAAATTTTATATTACATAAGAACGATTTATAGGATATAGGGTATTTTGGAGATGAGTAATAAAATTGAAACTGAGTTAAAAAAGAACATCTCTGCACTTGGATTTTAAGCTTTCTTGCTTTTTTGTTTTTGCTTTTATATTTAACATCACAATAGTTTTTTTTAACACATCTGACAAACTGCTCTGATAAAATATTTTTTATAAATTATAAATACTTAATCAATCAAAATCTTAAGATTCAAATTTTAAATTACATGTGTTTAGATTGCTTTTATTAATAAAATCTGCTTTCAGTTTTATGTCAATGAAAAAAGCTTGAATTTTTATCTTTTTAAAAGGAATTTAGAAAATTGTACAGACTTGATTAATTTTACTTAAAGCATATGCAATAAGATTAAATCTTTGGATAATTCTTAAAAATATAAAAGCAGTATTGTGAATATAGGTTCACATTTGTCTTCACATTTGCTCTGGTTAAAATTTTTACCATATATTTTCTCCTAAAAAGTGATCTCTCTTTTTCTTATAAGAAATTTGAATTGAGTCATTAGTTTGCCTTTTTCTTAAAAAATATGATTGTCTAAAATACTGGTAAATAATTCCACATGAAGTGATTTTATGTCCGATTTATGAAGGGAGGGCTAGCATTTGATAGCTGTAGATGACACAGAATAAACTCAATTGAGAGTATAATTTTCACTTAATTTCTAGGAGGGTTTTTTTTTCCCCCACAGAACTGGCCTATTGGTAAAATTTATATTTCTTTAGATAGATTATGTGTTTGTTTCCCCAGCACATATTTGATTATTATTTAAACAAAACTGCTTATTTTTTAAATGATGGGATTTAAAATACACATGAATTGATTTGTATATTATGGGTTAAGTTTTTCAAAGCAGTAATAGAGCTGTGTGTTAATATATAGCTTATAATTGAAATGGTACATATTTATACATTTTAAGCATTTCAGTGTAAAATTTCTTAATTGGAATACTCTTTCCCTTGGCTAATTCATTAGTGAAAATATTTATTCCTCAAGTTAATGCTGTATAGTATGAAGCAATTTTTACATAGTGTAAGCTTGTTTATGATATTTTGATTTCACTTTAAAACTTTTATTTTGCTTCTTATACATATAGTTCATACTCGATATAATAAGAAGTGCAGACACACATGAAGGAAATACATATCAGCTGTCTGCGTTTACAAATGATCATTAAAACACCCCGTCTTACTACTTTGACTCCAAATTATTGTCTTCCCGAACCCAAAAGTAATTTTCACAAGTACGTTACACAACAGAACTTCATCTTCTGCGGTTAGCAGTAAAGGATTTAAATCCATGCCGACAGTTCATTTCACAATGACCTTGAGGGGCTTTGCTTCTTGAAGAAGAAAGCAGAAGCTTGCGGTAAACAAAGTTCACTTCTGACAGATGGATTGAATGACAGAAAGGTTGCGAGTGCCAGAATAGCCCTGGCAGAGGAGGAAATGTTCAGTGGAATCCAACAGGAGAGGAGGTGTGAACAGGTGCAGGGTTGCTGACGGAAGGGGAACCAGATGGAAGAAGCCAGAGCCAGTTTATTTAAAGGAAAAGGCAGAAAACATTGAAAGGCTGTGCGATCAGTGGCTAAAAGTGTTCATAGAGGAAGGTAAAAATTCACAAAGCAAAACTGCACAGTGGGGTAGCTAACACTTAGCATAATGGTAGTAATTTGTGAGTTTAGTTTGGAAGTTGCAATTGAAATACATTTATCTTGGCTCTTGACACCATCAAGTATAGATATTTGAAAGTTGTTTATTTTTTTTAAGTTTCTAAGCTTTTTTTTTTATCCATCCATTAGTTTAATTTTTTTTCCAGGCAGAAGCTCCGTCGTGATAATACTAAGATTGTGTCGTCAGCTAGGAAAAGAAAAAAAAAATTAAAGGGAAGTTTAGTATTCCATTCAAATTTATCTTGTGATGCCTCAGTTTTGTTCACATATGGGAAGCAAATGCATGCATTGCTGGGTGACATCTGTAATATCTAAGAAATTTGCAACGTTAGAATAGATGCTGTTGGTTGCTTTTGTTGTTCCGAGTCTCTGTTCATTTCCAGAAGTCCGGTGTGTTTGTTTTTGATGCTCTAAAATAGACGTTTGCCTGCCGTGATCTGCAGGTTGATTTCTGTTTCAGAGGTTGCCCTCATTTCCACTGACTTTCTGTGACCTGCCTTCGGGCAGACCTGCAAACTCAAGTATCCCTGACAATAGGAACAGTAGATGGGGCAGGAAGGAGGACTTCCTTATTTTCTCAGACCTAATAAAATTAAACTTTTTGCAAAGCAAGACATCCTTGCTAATCGTCTGCCTGGTCACATGCACGACATCTACGTGGGCCCTTGTCTGCCACTCTTGTCCTTGAAAAGTTTTCTGTGCTACGTTACTGATAAAGAGATGCCAGCAGAGGAGGAGCTGCCAGGATGCAGTCAGCAGGAAAGACGAGGAAAGTGCACAATTATTTTGAGATTTTTTATGATCTGGTGATTTATCCATAAGAATTTCTGCGTGCTGTCACAAAGATTAAATACTCAGTACATTCCATGAGCACTGTTTTCTCATTCCCCATCTGAGAGCAGCCTGGGTCGAAAGATTATGTCCGATTGGGGAGTGGGGGCGTTTTTGATTTTGGAGATGGTATCTGTCATCCGTGACGTGCTTTTGTCAGTAAAAAGAAAGAACTGGCATTTGACTAGCAGTTGTAGAAGATATTCACTTACATCTTTGGGGTTTATGGAGATCAACACTTTAGGTCTTGTTTTTAAGACCGGATGAGACTATATACAACTATATATTTGAAAGAAAAATATTTCTTCTGTTGAAGGAAGTTATTTCTTCTGATGAAGGAAATTGATAACCTGTGTTTTAAAATCAGTTCCAAAATGTGCCTCTTTCCCCCCTTTGTTAGGAAGTTATCGTCTAATAGATATTTTTATTAATCTAAAATGTTACATAAACGATTGGAACAGACTCACTTTAATTATAATGGACTGATTTTGCTGTCTCTTCCATCACAGTTACTGAGTACCTTTATATAATAATGCTGCTAGTATGGTGCTGCTGTGTAAAATAATACCATAAAACTCACCTGAATTATGGGACTCAAATTGAAAGGTAGTAAAAAGAAACTGCAACAATTAGTGCCATCACTTGATGTTCATACCACAAATTAAATCGCAAACTCTTTATAGGTAGAACTAATAGCTTTCCAGAAATGTGTAAACTTGTTTGTACCCAGCATAGTGTCCTACATCACAGGGGTCTTGATTTTTTTTTTTTTTTTTTTGAATGAAGGAATAATGGGTGTATGGCCATTAAATAGGCTTTTATTCAGCATTTATCAGGTTCATATTCCATTTCAGCTACACTTTAAATTTTAAAAGGAAGAAGGCATGATCGATCTTTACAGGTATCCCATGGCCTAGTAGACACAAGATTCATGTAACTATGTACTCTGTGAGTTTATGAATGTTTAAAATCTAGAAAACAGTATTTGGATTGATAAACTTTTCTTAACTCAAGATCATCTCGAACGATTTCATGAAACTACCCATCTAGTCCAACTGAGGTGCAGAGAAGCTAGGCAACTTGCCCAAGGTAAACAGTTATTTGGTAGAAGCTAGAAGTTCACTCTCCCTTCCTTGCCACAGGCCAGTGTTCTTCCCTGCCTTCCGCAACGGACTCCTTTGTCCTCACTGATAACGTGACTTGTCTGAATTAAACCCATTAAAATCTCTCTGTGGAAACCTTGCACGACCTGTTGCTGAAGGGAAAATGATTTTCTTTTCGGACTTTGGCACATGGTTACTAGTTCTGGAAACAAAAAAGCAAGGACTGTGAGCTCACAAACAACAATTTACAACTCCTTGGAACACTCCTCATGGGCGTGGTGACAAAGATAGCTCCCTGGATGCACTCCTTACTCCATGATGAGCACATGGCTCACATTAATTCAATCTCCAAATGAGGCTAGTATCTTGACCAAGGTCATAGTGCTAGAGGTGAGATTCAAGCTTAGGTAGTTAGGCTCCAGAATACAGTTTTATCCATTACATATATTACCTCTGATGTGGGTATTGTGGATTCCATGATCAGTTCCTTTTGGAAAGTTGAGTTGAAATAAGCTTCTTGACTGTAGGGCTTCGCAGAGCCTTCAATATGCTAATGCACATTGTGAGGCTCTCAGACAGGAATTTAGTTTTCAGTGTTACCAAATTTATATGACTAAAGGAAACTTTTCTTTTAAATCCCCGCATATCTCCCAGGAATCAGGTTTGGGGGAAGACACTTTGGGAAAAACTAATCTAAATTATTTTGTGGTGGGAGAACTGAGAATAATCACATGGGAATTATTTGTTTTCTAATCTCATCGGTGCCCCTGGACTTCACTCCTGGCCATCACCCCCGACCTTGCTCTTATTCATGAAGAGAGCAGGTAGGTAGGTAACTTTCCGTTTAGACTCACTCAAGCCTCTAAAGTGGAAGCGAGAGTAGGGGAGCATTTTTGACCATTACTTGAAGCATTAGCTGTGCCAGAGTCACATGACAATGAGTTCTTCCACATCTACTGTTCCAACTTTGCCTTTATATGTTAACAGTTCTTGAAAATGAATTTGACAATTAACTAGATGCCAGTTACATCATTGAATTTAGGCACCTTTCAAAGCTTGACTCTTAGAATAATATTTCACAGAGTGAAATATTATGGACACTTTTGGATGTAAATCCTTTCAGACAATCTTCTGCCAGGAATTACTAGCCCAGATTTAAAGTCTAGGCCCCCACATCACACTCTGCAATAATCTTTATTCACCCTCAACCTTTGGTATTCCATCTCCCTGCCTTCTGTGTGTTTCCTGTATTCTGAAGAAATGAAGCAACTCATGGCCAGTAAGCTCTAGAAAGCGAGAAGTTTAACACTCGTAATGTGTTAATTTTCCGTAAATACCCTTAGAGGTGCCTATAATCTGTAATTATATCAAGCAGCTTCTATTGGTGAGATTTTCTATAAATAACGATCTTGTAATGAGAGTAAGACTAGAATTGTGATCCTCACAGGAGCTTACTGTGTGTGGGCCTGGCTTTCTCATCTACCCCCTTTTCTGGGTTCTCAGATTATATTTCTAACAGCAAATAAACTCCAGCAATTTTTGTAGAGTTTTGGAACCATACATGGGCTTATTTGTATTCCACAAAGTGCAGTTAATGTTTTGCAAAAAAGTGGAAACTACAAAGGCAACAGATTAACTCACCAGGCAGTGGGATAATTTATTAAACTGGCTGACAGATTGACTAACTAATATGACTGCATGGTCCTCTTGATAAACTTTGAAAGTGTTAGTTTCTTACTAGAAACGAGTAATTAATGAATGATCTGAGGGCGATTCCTGGAGATTCAGGGAAGAAATCTGTGGGGGAAAAAAATCTCTCAGCGAATCTGCTATTTCCCATTTAACAATTATGGAAAGACTATTAAATGATAAAGATTTTCCAATTGTATGCACATTATCTTATTAGGTATCTGTAATCCATGTACTTTTTTTATAATTTTCCAGCTTGGTCGTATGGAGTAGTTTTTAATATGCTTTATAATATAGTTTTAAACATGAATATGTATTTTGGGAGATGCTTCAAACCAGATCTGATTTACCATACAAAAAAAGTCATGTCACTCACATTTGTATAGTATGGTGAATATAAAATAATATTCTTCTCTTTAGTGTCTCCTTTGAAGTAATGGTGACTGGCTGACTTAAATGAGGTAAAAAAAAAAAAAAGTTATTTTGATAATTTTTTGCTTTTTATAAAAATTATGAGGTTTGCTATCTTCATGAGGCACTTAAAGTTAGCAGTTCACGGCAACAGGGCTATTTTAATTTGTGGAACATCAGGATTGACGATGATGCTTTGCTATAGGGAAGTAAGCAGAGGAGTTATGCTCAGGCCAGCAGCGTCCAGTAAAAATACAATGGGAGCCACAAAATGCAAACCACATATGGAATTTAAGTATTCAAATAGGTGGATTTGTAAGAGAAATGGGTGAGATTAATTTTATTAACAATTTAACCCAACATGTAATCAATATAAATTATTAGATTTTTTAGCTGTTTTTTTTCGAATCCTTCACAATCCAGTGTGTATTATCTACGCTTGCAGCACGTCTCAACCTCGTCTGGCCACATTTCACGTGCTCGGGAGTCACACGTGGCCCACGGCTGCCGCAGGCGCCACCGCGGTCCGCACCCTGCGTTCCCCCATTTTCCCGACTCTCCCACAGCGCCTGATGTCAACGCACTGGGTTTCTCATGAGCATCAACCCTGAGTTCTATTTCTACAATAATTGGAGTCATTCTATAAGAACAAGAAAATCATGTCAGCTTTCTTTTTAATTTTGGAGCCAGCAGCCAGACTAACTGTGCTTCGGCCTTTTTTGAAGACCGGTCACTTTGGGGAGGAGGGGCTTAGAGGAAGCCGCCCCTTCCTGGCTGCTACCTGAAGGGCAGCTGAGTAGCTCGCTGTCCCAGCAGCTCATTGTCATAAGTTCTTCCACATCTTACTGTCCCATTTTTGCCTGTACCTGTTAAGAGTTGTTGAAAATAAATTTGACAATCAAATGCCTAGATGCCATTTCATCAGTTGAATTTAGATGCTTTGAAATGGTGATCTGGGCCGGCCATTGCCCAGATGGTGATAATATCACTTCATGAAACGAGGAAATGAGCCTTAGGCTGAGGTTCCACTCCAACGTCACAGCACTAGTGTGTGGCGGAGCCCGGGTTTGAATCCAGGTTCGTGTGTGTCCAAAACCCAAGCTCGCATCCACTGTGCGATGCCACCTCCTCCTATGTAGCTCTTATCAGTAAATTGAGGAATTCATTTATTCGTTCCTCAAGGTTGTTTGTCTTGGAGATAATTATATTGATTGTTATACTCTGAGGAGTCATCTTCTAGGAATTAATAATAGTAACAATAATAATGGTACTAATTAATATTTTGGACACTTGTGATATGTCACTACTGTACTAAATAAGAGGAGTCCTATGAGGAGAGGTGCTTTTATGAGCCCCATTTGCGTTTGAGAAAACTGACTCATAGGGTAAGTGACTGGCTGAGGCTCATAGCTAATAGGTGGAGTTGGGACTCTGGTGTCAAGTCTGGCTGACACCAAAGCCTCTGCCCTTCCCCCCTGCCTCCTTGGGTGCAAATGAATGACCCAGCCTTGCTGGCAGAGCAATTTACATGCGCAGCAATCAGACCTGAGACTGTTTTTAGAGGTATTTTAGGGTTTTACTTGCATATACTTCTGTCCTGGTTTGAATAGGTCAGGATAGGCTATCTCGTGGGAATGAGCGTGACGATAGATTTAGAATAAAGGTAATGGAAAGCGCAGCTCTGCAGCTATGGGGGCCGTGAGGACAACGACCAAGATGTGGCCAGAGGAAGAGGAGAATCCAGCAGATTCATTACTAAAGCGGAGGGAACAGTGAAGAATGTAGACAATAGTTATAAGCAAGTGCTATAAGCTACATAGAAATAATGTCAAATCATAAAATGACTAAAAGGATAGATGTTTTAATGAGGAAAATGACCTAATTAGTGTGGCAAGAATGACGATTTTCTAATTTAGAAGAGTGAGAATTATACTGGAGTAGGAATCTGTCCTGTAAATGTAGCACTTCTCAGCTCCAGAATTGTGTGCAAAAATGGAGCTCTCAACCAAGACTTAAAAATGAACTGTTTTTTGTTGTTGTTGTTGTCGTTGTTATCAAGCCAAGGTTAGTGAACAGAAAACAGTCCTAATACATACAAACATATTGAATGTTTCACAAACATATTAAAGGCACATCACCTCAGCAACAATGAAAACTCGACTATGCTTATTACTTACTCCAACTTTGACTTCTGGTAAATTCAGCCATTTGGCAGATAGCTACAAACTGAAATATAAATTAAAAAGTACTTTAAAGAAGCAAATAATTATTGCAAAACACTGGCACTTTTCTGTGTGAAAGCAGTGGAACTATCCTAAGATAACATTTCTAGATATTTTTTTCAAAAACATTCAAAACCAAACAGAAAACATGGCAGTAAATCATAGCAGAACAACCAATAAGAAATTACAAGAAGCAGATCGGTAGGCTTCTAAATACTTTCTGGTCCTTTAGAAAAGCATGAGAGCTTTTGTGTAACAAATATCGTTGAGTGCCTCCCGTTTCCAGCCACTTATTAGGCACGTGAAGATGTCACAATGGGCAGTAACCCCTAGGAGCTTCCTAGCAACAGGAAGAACAGTGGCAAGCAGGCCTGCCTCATGCGAAATTGTGAACCTTGATTATTGAGAAGAGTTTGTTACATTGGGTGTAGGTTGCTTAAGGAAGCAAAGACATAATTAATATATTTCAGACATACTTCTACTGCAAATAGATTTCTGTGGATCTGATGCCTGGAAAATTTTCTCATCTGGACAGCATGTCTCCCAGCATTCCAAATGAATGAAGCATTACTCTGTCATGCTTGAGATATTATAAAATGTATGTAATAATTGTAGTTCTTGCTATTATAGCACATTTCTGAATAAATTTAACAGCCACAATATAACCAATATGTTCCCAATTTAATAATAGATCCTAGAAATTAATTTCGAAAACATTTCATTTAATAGAAAAGAAACTTTTCAATCAGTTGTTTTGCAGTTTGACAATAATGCATATTCTTTGACAGGTTATAGAAGTGTTGTTATAACATATAATATGTAATGTATAACATCCTACTGACATGTGATTTGAAGTTACTCATCAGAAGGATTAATTGTTGGGAATAGGTAGATAAGCTGGTATTTTCCAGAGAGGAGAGGCAAGAATGGACCAAAGTTAATAGTTTACACAGAAAAGTCAGAGATGGAAAATATGAATTTTTTGACAATATGAAGATGCAAAGGCAAAGTCATGATCTAATTTATTTTGTGCAATAGCATATTCGTCCTCATTCTTTAGTTTGAATTGGGCCTATGGTATTGTAAAATAGAATGCAGGAGGTCCTGACTTTCTCAGAGGAACTTGCTCCATGCAATCACTAATGCATCAGAGACCTCTGAGCCATCAAAAATGTTTAAGGCCGAAAGTGACTGAAACGTTCATTGATGGCTGTTCAGTCTCAGTATCAATCAGTATCCACTGTAGTTAAGAAACAATGACAGAAATTGCTCTTGCTGTTGTTGTAGTAATAAGTGCTCTTCTGCCTCTGTGCTGTGCCTTCCCCCTCCCCCTCTGCTCCCCACACTGCATCCAGGGTGATCTTTCTAAAGCTCGGGTGTGATCACAACACTCCCCTGCTTAAAACCCTACATTGGCTCCCTATTTCCCTCAGGATGAAGTCCTTAAAAATAGCTGCATGTTCTGGCTTCTGCCTACATTTCCAGTCTCCTCTTTCTTCAGTCTCCCCTCTACCGACTGCTCGCTTCTACCCCCCAGCATATATATTCCCCCCTCCAGTCGTGCCAAAACTGCAGTTTTTCCAGAGGCACCTGGTTGTCTCTCCTCCCGGATCTTTGCACCAGTGTCCACTTCATCTGTGACAATATTCTTCTCATTCTTTGGATGGCTAATTACAACTCATTTTAAGCATCTAATTTCTTAAGCTTCCTGAAGTCCTCCCTCACTGTACCCCGCCACCCTCCAGCTCCTGTCATATCCACCCATCTGATAGCAGGAATTTAGCCCTATTTTAGTATTTACTGTACTCTTTAAGTTCTTCTTTCTCATCTGTTGTCTTCGCTAGACTATGAACTCCGAAGACGTGGTCCTGGTCTGCGTCTCGTGTGCCGATGCATCCCAGGCTTTCGTGCCTGGCACAGAGTAGGTGTTTAAGTATTTGTTGAATGGATGACCAACAGAGTTTGACTAAACCCCTCATGTGAGGCCATGGACTGGAAAGGATGCTGAACTTAGAGTAAGGAGATGGGTTCTGGGTCTAACTGTGCCCCTTACGACTCGCTGTGTGGTGTCAAGCAAATCTCTCAATTCTCTGAGCTTGAGATGACTCATCTGTCAAACAGTGGTATCTGTTCCATCTCCCTGCCTTATGGACTTGTTATGAATAGAGAGGTCAGTGCATTTGAATGTACTTTGAAAATAGAAAGCACAGACACGTGGTAGATAGTGAGACCTTAAGAGGCCGTGGTTTTAACTGAATGGGAGTTAGGCATGTGGTTTGTAGAAGCAGGTAATATCTAGTCAGGAACCCCTTCTATTGCCTTGAAGGTAAGTTTTCAAATTATTTTGGAGATACTGTAAGAGAACGTTTTTGGAGGGGAAATTATTTCAGGGATGTTTTCTGTTATTTCCTTTCTTTTGTGTTTGTTTCTTTGAAAGAAGTTGACCTCCTTTCTGTTCCTGCTTCGTTTCCCAGAAGTGACTCATGCTCCCATCTGAAAACGCGTCTATCAACATTGTGCTTAAAATTCAAAATTCTGACATACTCTGCAGTGAAACAAATAGAAATATATGATGCCATTAAGTTTTTTGCATACTTAAGGAAGTAGAGGTTACTGAATCCTAGTCCCCTCATCTTTTCTTATTTCTGTTTGTTTCGTTCCAGTATTTCTACATTTGCCTAAACTCGAGAATATAGCCCCTGTTAGCTGTAAATAAGCGTAAGTTTTTGTCTCAAACATGGAGGACATCGTGCTCTCTAGTAATTTACTATATTTTTATTTTGTTATTATCATCAGTAACAATAATTAAACTAAAATTATTAGCCAAAAATAAGGATTATCTTATCCCATTCTCTTCATCTGATCAGTGGGCAGGAGGATCCTTAAACCAGTGGTACTTTCTACCTGTTAACAGTTGTAGATTCATTCCTTTGTTCGTTCATTCCTTCGTCAAATATTTGTTGATGATACGACCCTGTGCCAGGCAAGATTCCAGTCTCTCGTGATAAATTAGTGAACAAAACAAAGGTTTCTATTCTTTAGGCACTTATATTCCAGATAAGATGTGCATGCTTCATCTTCTCTAGGAGTCTGTGACCAGCTGGAGGCAGGGGATGTATTTGTGAGCCTTTCAGTGTTTTCGCAAAGGTCTATATATTTCTTAAAGGAAGATGTAACTGATTGATGGTGTCATTGTGGGAGCAAGTGACCCAATAACATATGGGACAAATGGGAAAGGAGGAGAACTAACTTGAGTTTTAGCTCCCAAGATGGATAGTAAAGGTATTAAAGGATACACACACACGCATGGATAATTGAAATAAGACACTTACTATCCTTTCAGCCTTCTCTCATTTCTCTGCATCCCTGATCAAGTAAGAGATTGAAGCATAGAGATTCAAACTGTGAACTTTATTTAAAGTCAGGTAGGCTTGAATTTCCTGGCAATGCCCCTCAATAATCGGCAGGCTATGAACAAATTTTATAACCTCTCTAGGTTTCAGTTTCCTCATTCATAAAGTGAGGCTAATAAGAGAACCTACCTCATTGGGTTGTGTGAGGATTAAATAAAATGATACATGTAAAGAGCTTAGCTTATAGCAAACATTAATAAATAATGGCTTACTAAAATTATTAATTCTTTAAGGTAGGATTTTTTTCTGTCCTATTTGAGCGAAGAACCCCAGGACTAAAATAAGTGGGCACATAGGCAATAAAGAGGTAGATGGACCATTTCTACTGTATTCCTTTGCCTCTCAGTATGTAACTTTTCCAGAACACAAATAGAACCAATTAAAAATGGTGTGCATGCATTTGTAAAACAAACAAACAAAACAAAAAAAAGAAGCAAAACAAAACTATAAGCAAATATTTAGTTATGAGTAGATTTGCTTTCCATAGCAGGTTAATAGTTTTGAAAGTACTTCCTGTGTTTTCTAATCTGAGCAAATGAGTAAATATATTGAAGATAAATGGGAACCAGGTTTTTCACTGCTAAGGAAAAAAGTTAGATATGAAGAGAGAAGACTAGGTTCTACTCTGTTGTTGGACGGGAGTTGGAAATACAAGTGTGAATGTGTATGTATATATTCATGTAAACACATATAAAGAAATTTATGTTTATACATCTATGTGTAGGTTCACATCCTGGCTGTGTCTGCTGAGGTGACCTGGAAACAAAGACTTCTCAGTGGCAGTGAGCACCAGCTAGTGACAGATCTTGGTTTCTAAATACCATTCTCCACTAAAAGGCCCAAGAGTTCCTTGGACAGGTACTGATTCCAAAGCTGGTATAAGGACAAGATGAGCCTGGAACATCCTGTGGAGACAGAAAGCCAAGAAAGACACAAGAATAGTGGAGATATATCACGTAGGAACCAGCTTAAAGTGGTTTCCATTGGCCAAACCTAGGATGAGTTGAACATAAAAATAAATAATGATCATAATAGATTATAACCCACTGAATAAAATAAGAATCTGTGACTCCATGCTGATACCAATAAATTAATAAATGGTAGAGAAAAGAAAGCTCTTCCTTAGAGCACAGTGTTAACTAATCAATAAGAAAGAGTGTCAGAGTAGAAAAGTCATCACTGGATATAAAACTCGTAGTGAGAGTTTGATGAGGAATAGGATATTTATGTGGTCTTAGCATCTCCCAACAAATTACCTGTTACATAATTACAGACAGGGATGTAGTAACTTTACAGTGGAGAAGCTACCCACGGTGACACACCGGCTCCTGAAAGCTGATTCTTTGTCTTTTGTCCCAACTCTGTATTCAGTGTTATTGTTTTGGTAGCCTGAACCCAGCCATGGTAGAAGTATTTACACTAAAAATTGGTAAATACTGTAAATGAGGGATTTCCCCACCCGGAGACACATTATTAAACATTTCCCAGCACACCGCTGGTGTTAACCAAGTGGTCAAAGGTAAATAATGTCGCCAATACTGGGACAAGTGGCCATCATGTGCCTTAACTCTCAATAGCACCCCACACCTCTCTGCTGCTTCTCCCTGTAATTCTATCAAGACTGGTTCTCAAATAGTAAGTATGTTATAAATGGTCTCAGAAATTTTGTCACATCTGTGTGCTACTGTCACAAAGCTCTCGATATTGTACTTCAAAAGAGAAATATCTTTTAACCAAAAGGGTTTTATGTCTAATACTAGAACTTCAGTCAGTAAAAAGTGAATAGAATCATGGCAGATGGGATTGGTGCCTCAGATCACCACCACTGCCACGTCCTTGTTCTCAGCCTTGACGCTTTCATCATTTCTGTCCCAGACTCAGTGATGAACTTTAGGGTCATCAGAAATTTTTAGTCTTTAATGTAACTGTAAAATTTTAAATGTACTTTTAAAAAATATTTTCATTAAGTCAATTTAAAAATATTCAGCATATTTTTAAAGAGCAAGATTTAGAATAAGAAATGATATAGAAAAGTTGAGGGTCAGAAGTATAAAGTTAATTCTTCAGTCTTGTGTTTTCAGTGGCATGATAAATATTGCGGACATTTTTAGAAAATAAAGTAAACCAGAACTATAATTAGAAAAAAGGAGTTAGTCTAAGGACTAAGTATGAACCTCTGTGTATACTTAGCCCAAGTCTGAGGCCTATCCAGTACTTGTTCACTCATTTTAACTTTTAATTGTTATCAGAAAACACTGATATATCCTACACGTACATGTGTGATCACCAGGGATGTTCCTATTCTATTGTATTTGCTCTTTTTAAAAATCTGCTCTTTTGAGATATTTAAATATCATAGAAATCAACAATTTTAAGTGTGCAATTAAGTACATTTTGACAAACATGTGCAATTATGGAACCATCATAATCATGATCTAGATCATTTCCATCAACACAAAAAGTTCCCTCGTGCCCGGCCCCGACCTCCAGGACCTGGCGATGCTGACCATCACTCCAGTGTTTACTTTCCTAGAATGTTACATAAATGAAATCATCAAATGTGTCTTTTGTGCCTGGCTTCTTTGAGCATATGCTTTTGAGGTTCATCCATGTGTCATACGTAACTGTATCGTTTGTTCCTTTTTATTGCTATTCTTGCCAGTATTCCATTGTAAGTCTATCCCACAATTTGTTTACCCATTTAGCAGTCAATGGACGTTTAGGTTGCTTCCAGTTCTTAGCCCTTAATAATAAATCTGTCAGTCTCATTTTAATAACAAGCAAGAAATAATTTACCACCATTGGTTTTATTTCGATCTGTAAAATGCGGCTAACCACAAGCCTGGTTAAATGAGGTCATCGATGTTTCGGGTGAGAACTGAACGAAAGGCAGGCGGTCAGGGAGACAGGCTCAGCTTTTCCTCACAAAGCTTTCAAACACCTGGAGTGAACCTCTCGGCTTTCCATGCCTCGGTAGTTATTTCCCTTGTACCTCGCTTGTGGTGCATTTTCCCTTCTGCCTTCTATTTTAGCCATTTTGAATTCCCTTTTGGGGCAAGGATTATGCCATATTTATCTTTATCTGACCCAGTGCCTAGCAGAGTGTCTTTCAAATATTAGAGTTATAATATATGTTAAATGGATTGATTAGGATTTTTCTCTTATCCCTTCCTTGGATACCTAAATGGTTATTAATTCTTCCAATCCGTTATCGCATACCTCTAGATTGTTATAAAATAGGTTTTCTTAAATCAAAATATTTCAAATCCCACCTGTGCCTTTACATCACTTACAACATAACCTTTGAGCAGATTTCTAATTCTTTATGACCCTCTTTTTTTTTTCCAGCTATAATGTGAGAGGATTTGATTGACAAATTTGAGATTCCCTTTCAGTTCTAACCTTCTAAGGTTTTGTCAAAAGCCTGCTGGTTCAGAAAGAACCTGCAAGGGAAGAAAGCAACACTGGAGGAAGGGGGAGGGCCATTCAAAAAAGAAAAGTTGATGTGTAACTCAACATCTGTTTATAGAGCATCCTTTTAAATTGTTTTACTTTATTAGGATAATCGTAATCACCATAGTTCTTTTTCTAGAGTAAATTTAAGATATCAGTAATTAGGCAGCTGCTCATTGTAAAAATTGATGATGACACCGGCAACCCCTTTATGTAGGTGAACCATAAACCCAGTTCACAAAGGGTAATCCCAGTTACAACATTGTCTCTCTATAATTATTAATCATGCCCCTTTTCACTGTCAAGTGGGTATTGGCTTGTGGTCCCCCAGTTGTTAGAGACCCCAGAGACACAGGCCTCCCTGTCTGTGTCCCCTGCTCTGACTCGGGGTCCGACTTGGAAAGAGTTCACCGCGCTCTTCTTAGGCTGACTCCTTCGGCAGCTTGGTCTTCAGCTGGCGAAGCCATCAGAGCTATCTCTTCCAAGCACCCTTCGTTTTTAACATGTCTGAAAAGTGTTTGCCTCCTCCTGTAAGACTTGAGCAGATTCTCCAGCTTCGCTTAAAGACCGCAGCCACCCTTCCCCCCGGCGAGGGTGTAAGAACATCTACATTAACACTCACCACCTGCCTCCTATGCGCCCAGTACTGAGCGGGGCTCAGGGTATAGAGAGGCAAAGATGACAAAGGAGGCAGACATGTAAACCAATAACTAAAGTGCGATAAATGCTGTCTCAGTAGGATGCGTAGGCACTCAACATGCACTGAGGTCCCTGAGGAAGGAATAGTTAACTCAGGAGAGAATGGAAGGCGATGGGAGGTTTCCAGCAGTGCCTAAAGGGGCAGTGCGCGTCGCGCAGGGACACGGGCTGGGGTGGGGAGTGACGGGGCTGGGAGTGGGGGACACGTCCCAGGAAGACAAAGAGACCAGTGCAGTGATCCGTGGCCGGAAAATAAGCGATGTGACTGCGGAGGCAAAAAGTGAGCTCCTGTGACTCTCCGTTCAGTGCGACATACCAGTTTGGAACTGAGTGTGTGGACAGACCTTGGGGCAAGTCTGAGGGGGTGTCGCTATTAGAAGAACCAGAGGGGACCTGATCTCACGTTTAGCACGGACCCCCGATGATTCCACTTGAGTGAGGTGTCGGTGTATTTTCATTCCGGAATTTTACATCACAGCATTACCACGTGCATTGACCAATTTCAATGCAATCTTTCCTTATGTTGCTTTATAATTAGAAACCAGTGAATCGAAGTTCCACAGCGGTACATACACTAGGAGCGCTAGCTTTATGGAATTGTTTATTTTCAGTTTGGCAAAGGCAAGGCAGTAAGTATCCCGATTAGTAAACTAAAGCAGCATGGATGAGAAATGCCCACAAGGAGATCAGGAGTGAGAAACAACTAAGTCAGTTAATTGAAGGAAACCCTCATATCACTTACTCATATTTAGAGTCTGAGGAACCAACCGTGTGTGTGTGCGTGTGTGTGTGTGCGTATGTGTGCGTGCGTGTGCGCATGCACAGTGTCAATAGCCACAGCCCTGCCAACCCTGAGGTCCTTCGGGTTCTAATTGTTCAGGAGGCTCCTCTTTTTAGGAGCCACTGTGATTAGATATTGACCACTGGGTCCCAATCGGATGGGTCAATATCCGATCACAGTGGGATGGGCTACTGTCTTTATGAAAGCTTCTTATCCTGCCATTTTTCTCAACGTGACCCAAAAAGGATTTATTATGAAGTGCTGGAGGAAGTTATTCATCTTCATATTTATATGTTCATATTACATGGCCTAATGTGTGAAAATATTTAACGAAAACATGCATGTGGTACCGCAGAATCCTGTACTCACCCCTAGATAGAATCCCCTACATTATATTTGAAGTTCCATTTTAAGTTTAGGAGTCAAAGTAGGGGTGTCTACAAAGCTTAGTTTCCAGAATTTAAGTTTTGGTGTATTGAGCGATGCTATTCCTATAACTCCAGGACCTTGGGGAAATATTAACCGTTCAGAAGATGAAAGACTGATTGGTGGGACAGAACATTAAGAACGTTCTAGAGAAAAGTGTTTGTGTTTTAAAGTTACAAAATACCATTTTTCAGTCGCCGCGACGTTTTGATTTTTACAGTCGCACGCGTAGCCCATTTGGGTTCACAGTGCGTGTTCAGCACTGTGTGACTGGTCCCTTGGATTTTCCCCCTGAGGGGGGCGGGGGCAGCAGAAAGAGCGTAGTCTTCTTATGCTGAACAATTCATTACATCGCAGCTTCTGTCTTCTGTCGGGGAAGTGATGGGGGCTCACGCATCTGTAGGTTAAATAAATGTCTGTCTGTCTCCTGTCTGCTTTGTAGACTGGAAAAAGAGAGCATTCAGCAGAGCTTCGGCAACAAAGCAAAGGCCCAGGCCCTTCAGGCCCAGCAAAGAGAGCAGGAGCTGACACAGAAGATACAGCAAATGGAGGCCCAGCATGACAAAACTGGTAGGTGGTGGGGAAAGATTAGAGCCTGGGCACTCGCTCACAAGCCAGGCCCACGCCTCACTGTGAAATGACATCAGGAACACCTGTAACCTTTGGCTGGCCGAAGGGAGCAGATGCTAACTACACCGGAGATTCCGAATTACATATTAGTTAGCGTTTAAAAGAGAAAATGGAAAGTATTGCCCACTGTCTGTTGATTTCAGAGTGCTGCTCTCACATCTGTTGCACCATCTGGATTATGAGTTTATTTACCTGTGTTCAAGAAACGTAAAGCTGAGAGAGACCACAACAAAGTAGAAAAACAAAGGGCTTGTTTTTGGCTGGGTTTTCAGGCACACATGTTATATAAAGAAAATAGCATCAGAAGCTCTGCGGGAAATGCTCTGAGCTTACAGTTAGAGTCTCCTGAATAGCATTGAACAGTTCCCACAGTACACACATTATAGCTACTCTAAAAGCCTAATGAGTTTGCTTCAGCATCCAAACTGGAGAAAAGCTTTAGCCATTAATCGGTTCTTAATTCACTGTCGCAGCTGGATGTAATTCAGTGGCTCCAAATTGATATGTTCCTTTATTTAATCTTTGCAGCTTCGAACATTTTTAGCATTTGTATGATTTCCCCACCTCCCCCAACCCAATCTAGAGTGATGTTTAATCCTTTGCATTCTTCAAGTTCTCACAACTGCTGTTAAAATTCACTAATACAAGGCATTGACCACAGCTGGCAGCTTGGCTAAAAATTGCCATCTTTCATCACATTGGCGCTATTCTGCAGACTGAGTTGGCCAGTAACTCTTTACCTTTAATTTGAAAGTAAAATGCACTTTGAAAATAGGCAGTTTGATTTGTTCAGTCGAAGCATTATGTAGTTCTTTTCACTTTTGAGTTGTGTGTTCACAGACAGTGTTAGTCAAAACAAGACCGTGTCACTCATTATGATTCCACACCACGCACTCCAAGCTGATTGTGCTATTAAAACAAAAGTTTAATTGATCCCGTCTCTTCCAGAAAAATGGTGCTTAATTTTTTAGTGCCTTGATTTATTTTGCTCTGTGTGCTATGTGCTTTTTGCCAATCCTGAGCTAAAACTGAAAAGAAATTAAGGGCCTTATTAAACGTAAAGGTAATTTTCACATGATTTAATGCATACCATATTTAATGACATGGTAAAAAACTGTCACTTATGCTATAGGTGAAAAATTGCTAAGGTAAAATTTATTAAACAATCTCTTTACTTAGGCAAAGGTCATATAATTCCCTCCAATACTTTTAGTGGAGACTTTTTCTGACAGCGTTTGACTAGAAGAAATGAAAATCCATCAGACGTAGTAGATGTTTTTCCACTAAAAACAACAGGGGGAAATTATAGGATAAATTATTGTTTCCCACCACTGCTAGCAGGATCCTAGTGGTCACGGAGTTGGGCAGAATCTTTGGGCAAGACGGGAGTATTTGCTGGCTAGGATCACCTTAACAGCACTTCCCTTTATGTTGTACAGAAATACCACATTCTGCCCAATTTCTTTAACCAGATCTTCACTGAAGCTCACACTGTTGACAATGAAATCAAATTACGTATTTCACCTTCATAATTAGGGGAATATATGTAAGATGGGGGGGTAAGGAAATACGTGAGCGAATACGAAGCACAGAGCATGCGTTACACTGTAGAAGCGAGTTCCTCAATTATTTTAGTTCTGATTATCTGGTTGTAATCATTTTTGACAGTGTTTATAGTAAAATTGTCAAAATAAAAATATAATATCTTGCATATTACAAAGATATACGCATCTATAACTCCACTTGAGGTATTTGACAATCTATTAACATGCTAAAACATCGCACCAAGCTGGGTTGATCAAAAAATGTTTCTGCTGTGTAATCATCAGAAAAACAAATGTCTCACAAGATTCAGTGTCCTGCCGGGTGAGCAGCCCTTTGACTTAGGATATCGACAGTGATCTAGTGGCTCCTGGGAAATGTGTAGCTGTCTTAGTGCTTTACCATTCTGCATATGGAAGCACTGCAGTTCCAACCATAAACATCTTATGTTGGTGGGGGGTTTATCGTTATTTCTAGAAAATGAACAGTATTCATTGCTGACCTCCCAGAATACATTTTTGACAAAATTAAAGGAAGAGTGCTGTACGTTAGCCAAGAAACTGGAACAAATCTCTCAAAAAAGCAGGTAGGTAATATTATATATAGTACTTTCAGAGCACTATTTGTGGGAATACTATAATTCTTCCTTAAAAAACAACATTTCTCTTATTTTGTAGTCGAATCTCAAAATTCGACACAGTAGTCCCCCCTTATCCACAGGTTAGCTTTCTGCAGTTTCAGTGCATCGCTATCGACCATGGTCTGAAAATATTAAATGGAAAATTCTAGAAATAAATAATTCATAAGTTTTAAATTGCATGCCGTTCTGAGTAGCGTGATGAAATCTCGTGCCATCCCGCTCAGTCCCGCCTGGGACAGGAACCATTTCTTTGTCCAGCCCTAGCTGAGCTGTGTGTGTCCCCCACCACCACCAATTAGTCACTTAGTAGCCATCTCGGTTATTAAATCAACTGTCAAGGTATCGCAGCGCTTGTATCCAAGTGGCCATTGTTCTCCTTAACAGTGGCCCCAAAGCACAAGCCTGGTGATGCCGGCAACTTGGACATTCCAAATAGAAGCTGTGAAGTGCTTTTTTTTTTAAGTGAAAATGTGTGTGGAGTACAGTCAGTTACTCTGAGAGCTTGGGAGAGTGAGAGAGGCCACATTCACATAACTTTTATTATAATTTTGTTGTAATTGTTCTATTTTCTTGTTAGTTATTGTTAATTTCTTACTGTGCCTGATTTATAAATTAAGCTTTGTCATAGATATGTACATATAGGGGGAAAAAGTTTTTTCAATCACGCACTGGGGTTCTTAGAACATATCTCCTGTGGATAAGGGGGAACTGCTTACTATATGTATTGATATATTTCCTGTGAAAATATTTTCTCTGTATGAACATTTTCTTAATTGTCCTTATGAACATATTATTGGTGTTTTTGTGTGTGTGATTATGTATACATGCTGTTATTTGACTTTTTCAATGATTAGGATTGAAAACTATGAAATTTCAGAATACAAGGTCCAGATTAGCAATTATTCTAATAAAGAATGCAGACAAATCAAGAGTCGTTTTAAAGTCTTACATGGATACTTGTAACACATTTTAATCTATTATCATACTTCAAAAACCCACAAAAGCTGTATTTTGGTTAAATTATAATAGGTAAAATGCTTTGAAATAAACCAAAATCATCCTTTCCTTCTCTTTCTGAAATCTTTTTTATTTTAATAGAGCTACTATCATTTATTTTATATGTACACTTCTCTTGTATAAATCCACTCATTGGGATCTTAATAATTTTTTCTGCACATTTACTAACCAGATTATCGCAATAGATGAATTATTTTATATACTAAATCATAAGAAGCCTGAGTTGTCATCTCAGCTCTGACAGTAACTGCGTAATCTCAGACAAATTTATTTGACCTGCTCAAACTGTGGTTTCCTCTTGTAAATGAATATTGGACAGAACCCTTTGAATTGAACTATAAAAGGCAACATTCACATAATTAGCTAGATATCAAATGTCACATTACAATATAACCTAATGAAAAAATAACCTGTATATCTTCTCTTCTGTATTTTTCTGAAAATCAGGTCTACACAGAGCCAGCAATATGGCTCAGCAAGCAAACCTACTGACTTAGGTGTCTCATTCAGAAAGAATTTCCAGGTGGATCAGAGCACACCTGATCACTCTGAGCCCTATCTTGAGTTCCTCAGTTAGCTGCCTTAGCCAATGGAATTCCCTTCTCAGAATCTTCCAAGGAATCAGAGGGCTTATGAATCCAGTTCTTTCTGCCCGTAGGAAGGCAGATGCTCCTATAACCGCTAAGAACATGCTCTGACGTGTGCTCCTTCTTAGCAAATGCTAATTAAATATCTTGTTTGGGTAGGGGAAGAGCTCAGGGTGTCATAATACCAGATATTTTCAGGAAATTTGACAAGGAAACCCACATGATTTTGTCATGAAAATGACTCACAAAGTATCAAAAGTAGCTGTTCCCAAGCAGAAATATTTGATTTGCCTCACATAGATCCCAAAGTAAATAATTTGTTAGAAACAAACAAACCAAATTATGTAATGGAAGAAAAAAATTATATTGATCTGAGGTTTACAGTATTAAGGTTGCTTTGTGATTGAATATTGTTTAATCTTTTTCTCTAAGGAGGCACAATTCAGGAAATTAAAGTGGATGAAAGAGAAGGGGGTGCTATGTACTTAGTATATATTATTTAATTCTCACCACGGCTTAAGACAAGAATTATAACCTCTTTTACAGATGAGGAAACCAATGATCAGGGTGTTTAAATGGCCAGTAAAGGGGGAGCTACAGGTCTTAGATATTTCTGGTTTCAAAGCCCATGCTCTTTCTTATAATAACTATAATATTTTGCATCTACTGTTAAAGAAAATCCAGGCCAAAGTGGTCATGATGGGCAAGTTTTGGAAAGAAAAATTAATCTTTAAATCCCTATGGAGAAGTAGGTGGTACTTGTCAGGTGAGCAAATAGCCTGTGAGGCTGGGTTAACCTGTGCTCTGTACCTTTAGGCCCCCTTTTTCCTGCTCTATCAGTTTACCCTGTGCTGGTCTAGTGAACTTGAACCTCAGCCCCTCTCCGGCTCCTCTTGCTTCTGATTCATCTAGCTCCTGACCACTGCTTTGTAAATCGAATGTGTTTCTTTTTGTCTGATACTCATAGATGACACTCAGTACATATTGATGGGTGGATGGATGGATGGATGGATGGATGGAAGGAAGGGAGGAAACAAGCGTGAGAGAGAGGGAGGGAGGGAGGGAGGAAAAAGCGTGATGCTACCCTTCGTTGATGACACAGGCAATATACAGTAAAAAACACTTTGGAGTCAAAAAGGTTTGCATCTCTCTCTGCCACTTAGCTTCGTAACCTTGTGTACACACCCTAATCTAATCACACCTCGGCTTCTCCATGTGTAAAAGCATTTCTAAAATTGTGTTGCAAGATTGTTGTAGGAATTAGAAATTTATGGAGTGATACACAGTTACCGATACACATATAACACACCTAGCACAGTGCCGGACACACACGAGTATTTAGTAAGCTGCTGTCGTCATCGATGGCATTATTTGAAGAGTCTTCACTGGCCATTTGGGTATCATGTCACCTGCCTTACTCAGCTATTATTGTCTTTGTCAGGGTCTGAGTGCCATTCTCTATCAGACATAAAGTCTGTGCCACAATGAAAACCTTTTTCAAGGCAAAGCAGGATCAGGAAAATGTGGGTCTGGTTTTAAGTCAGGCCCTGCTCCTTCGCCGTGGTTTGTCAGCCTAAAGAATGAACTGGCATCTCTTGTAACAGCACAAGTTGATCTAAAACTAAGGCCTGGCAAATAGTAAACACTGGGGAAATCGTCCCTTAATATTGTTAAAACTTTAAAAGGCTTCTAAACTTCACAAAGTATGTATTTAATGTGTTTCACAAGAAAGTAGTAGACAGGATAAATTGTGATTTCAGGGTTTTTTGTTTGTTTACTTTTAAATTTTCTGTTAATCCACCCTCATTCCCTCTGTCTCTCTACGTGAAGACTTTCAAAATTTCAAAATGAGATTTTCAAAATTCACACAGAATTTAACGTTCCATTTTGATACTACTTTCTGCTTTGAAGCCACCTGTATAAAACTTGCAGAGCTCAGAGTGTTTCTTTTGAAATAAAAATTATAAACATACTAAGCCCTGTAGAAACCCTGCAGGGGTGTGCCTCTACACACCCTGTGCTAAACTTTTGCGATAAATAAATTCCCCTGTCCTGTGAGGTGAGGAGATCTTGGAGTGTTTCACGCTTTTCTGAAGTGGTGTGATTATGCAGGCTCAGCCTCCAAAATAGTTATTTAAACTGCATGGTGCTTTCGATCCGGCTTCTCCTCAGAATGCTACAGTACAATTTTTCCTGAACGTAGGTGTATTTATTTTATGTTGATCCACAATTTAAAACACATTTTTTTGTTCTCTTTTTGTTACTAGTGACATTTCTCTAAGAGTTTCACGTTATTCAGAATCCCATGCTAAACAAATGGGTTCATACCATTTAAAATAAGCTTGCTTTTTTTCCTTTCTTCTTTTTTTTTTTGACTCACAGATCTAGTCATTTGACTAGAGCCCATGCAGAATGACTGGGAAAGCTGACAGTCTGGACTCACCGTTCCTGTACTCTCACCCTTTACTCCAGCCTCATGCTAGGCTGCTCCGGGAAGGTGTTTAGAAATGGTTCCTTCGTGTGTGCGTGTGTGTGTGCGTGTGTGTGTGTTCTCCCCCTTTGCATAATGGCAGTGCCTACTGCTTCTGTGCTCTGTAAACCCTCCAGAGCTTTGCACGGGGCTGTCTGCTTGGTGTGCATCGCACACTGCCCGAGCGGTGTCTGTAACCCCAGGTCTGCGACTGGCACATCCCATTCTAAATCCAAAAGTGAACTGTCGGTTCTGTGCATTTTATACGGCTTGTGTTCGACCATCAGACAAGAGAATGAATGTCGTTTTCTTTCATTTGGCACCAGGCACACGTTCTGGCCGGTTTTAGCTGTAGCTCGCATAAACTTCATCTCCCCTTTCATTTATTCCCCAGGACTCTGAGGGCTTATTACAGTTATAGGGTTGTTTTTAAAGTCGATGAGTGGAGATATTTAAATATCTTTGGTGCAACTGTGATTTTTCTTTATCAAAGTAAAGGAAGTAAGTGTGCCCTCTCCCCAGGCGCTTAGCTGAATCAGCAGTAACGTGTTTGCAGTGCAGTTTGCAGTGAGATCTAAAACGGGTCTGGGAAGAGCACAGAAAGGTTGGGCACTGGCTGGGCGTGAGCCTCTGCCAGCTGCAGAGTGGGCATGAAGCATGTGCTAGATTTTAGCCTCTCGACACTTGCACGTTGGAAAGAACAGGATATAGAGCACAGAACCGGGGCTTCGTGGTTTTGCCTCTCTTTCTTTTCCATCATTGTCACTTTCTGGGTTGCTAGGCTCGTGGATTGATGTCTCACGCTACCCATTGTGTACTTGTGATTTGCGTTTTGTAATTAAGAGGAACAATGGGAGTCCATTGGGTCTCGTTATATATAATGGTTGGTTTAATTTGTTTCACTTCTATCTTGTTAATTGTAAATTGATCATTAAGATTTGAATTCTAATCTGTCACCAGGGTTGTGGGTATTGAGGCTAGAGCAATGATCCTGGTTTTAATCACTGATGATGAGAAACAAATTTTATAATTTTGGTACATATTGCAGTTCATATATTTTAACACTGTATTTTATGGTGTTATAAATATTGTTAAATGACTTTTAGTGTAGTTTTACTGTGTGGACTATAATGTATAAATTATATTACTGTTTTGGCAACAGTAGGTATCCAACTGTGTGAGTTTAATTGAAGTAAAGAACACACACCCGGCTGAACTATTTTTTTTTCCCCTTGCATGTTTAGATGTTAGGTTGGGATGCTACAAAAATTATTCTGCAAGAGGAGACTGACATCAGCCTCTGCTACTTGTTATCAAAAGTCAAATGAGAATCTAAAAGAATAAAAAATTAAGGAATCCTATTTTCCCTAAAAAAGCAGTTATCTCTGTAATCCTAATTAGAATAGTATATTATACTTCATGCAAATGCAATTACAGTATAACTGGTATATAAAAATTCATGGTAAAGTTCGTGCTTCTGTAAAGCCAGAAATTGCCTAAATTTTCAATGAAAATGGATTGGAGTCAGTTATCCTTTTACACGACACTAGGAGAATCGTGCCACAAATGTAATCTCAGACTAACATGGGCACTTGTAAGCTTACTCTTTGAACTTTGCAAACTACTAGTCATTCAATATATCATGGGCTCTAGACAGATAAAAGATGATGTCCAAGTCCATGTACCATATTTTTATGGAACGGTAGAAGTCAGTAGGCAAATCACCATTATAAACAAAGAAAAAAATATGCAATGCAGAAAAATATTGTAGCAATAAAATACTCAATAGTAATATGTACTTTACAAATAATATTTATATTTTTGTGATTCTGTAAGTAAATAAGGCATTCTCAATATAGGGCATTTAGATATAAATACAAAGAAGAATTAAGGAAAAAAATTCTTGTGACATTACCATTCAACTAATTATTGTTAATTTTTGACATATTTTCTTTCAGTCATTTTCCATGGGCCTATAACTGTGTATATACATATAGGAATAAATTGTGAGATTATTACTATATATGCAGTTTTGCATTCTACTTTTTCACTTAATATTATCTAATGAACATTTTTCTACATCATTAAATACTCTGGAAACAATTTTAATTTATATGCATCAGACATTTAAGATGTTTCTAATTTTTAACTGTTATGAATAATACAATTTTGTACATAAATCTGAATTTTTGATGATTCCCTTCATTGGGATGCTTAAAAGGGGATTGCTGGTCCAAAGACTGTGAACTCTTTTAAAGCTATTAATGTGTACTTCGCTCAAGTACTACACTAAATTCTCCTCAGTATGTATGTACATATTATATATCAGTGTGTGACCAAAAGAAGTGAGAGATTAAAGAAGTGAGAGGCAATATCACAATATTGTACAATATTCTTTCTCTTTTTTTTGAGGGTAAAAATCTTGCTATTTTTATATCCTCCAAAAAGTATGCATATTGTCAGACAAATAATGGCTTTTCAGTAAAGGCTTATTTAAATAAGCTAAATTCAGATTAAACTCACATAATAACTATTTCTTATATTATTATCATTTTCTTTTTTTTTTTTGCAATTTTATTTTTTTAATTAATTTTTTTTTATAGTGAACATGGGTTAACGAAATCCAGTAAGTTTCAGCTGTACATTTTAACAGTAAGGCATATATATATTTACACTGTGTGTTCACCTCCTATAGTTAGATTTCTTTCTGTCGCCACATATATGACCCCCTTTACCCTGTCTACCTCCCCCTACCCTTTTCCCCTACTCTTTGATAACCACTAGTCTATTGTCCATGTCCATGAGTCTGTTTGTCCTGTTCATTTGTTGCTTTTAGGTTTATATCCCACATGTAAGTGATATCATGTGATTTTCAACTTTTTCTGTCTGACTTATGCAGAGTATTCTAAGACAACCCCTTTAGAGTTGGACAGACCACGTGTTTGTATTTGGGTGTGGCTAATCACCATTTGGATAACCTTAGGCAAATCATTAGACCTATTTACCTCACAGAGAAAAGGAAGTAAACACTTACCTTGTAGGATTAATTGAGAGTGTTAATGTAAAGGATGAATTTCACTATCTGGCATAGAGTAGGCATGCAATATTTAACTGCTATCTGGTTTTATTGTGCATTTGTTTGAATAGCGAAATTAAATATTTCATAAACGTTTATTGACCATTAATGTTTTTTCCTCTGTGAATATTTTTTATATTTCTTGTACTTTTTTTTAAAATTGGAATTTTAATGGAGAGTAGGGATAGCACTTTATTGATTAAACGATGCTTCTAATCTGCATTTGTCTCCTTTTCTGTGTTTCCAGTTCTTTTTTTAATTTTCAAAAATTTATTTTTAGTTCTTTTTGCTTTTATGATTTTTTTCAAAATTAAAGTGACTTTTTTTTTTGGTTTTAAATACATGTCCATTGTAAAAATTCAGAAAATATGTAAAAGGAAAAAAATTTTCTTTAATTCCAAATCCTAATACCTAGAGATAATACATATTAATATGTGGTAGACATGTCAAAATATTTTTTAAATTATAAAAATGAATCATATGCTGATTTTTAATATTTTTCTCTCTTACTAATACAATCATATTTTAGGCCAATAAATAACACCAGTAGATAGCTATATTATCAGAGTAACCTCTTGATATTCCTTTGTGTAAGTAATATAACCAATCTTCTATTGACAAATTTTGGGGTTAAGTTTCTAGTTATTGGGTTGCAGAGCAAGGTTGCTTTGCAGAATAATGCTGAAATGAATATTATGATTTTTTTGTGTAAAGGTTTTATATTTTTATACTATAAAATCTATGTTTCCCTTCTCATTTTTCTCTTAAAACATGACTTTTATTTTTTTATGTGTGAAAATACCTGAGAAGAGATATTCTTATGCATTTTTTTCCTAATGTGGTTTAAGGTTTGTTTTTGTTTTTGTCATTTGGGAATTTATTTGAGTGTATAGTACATATTGTGATAGGAGAGATTAATCTTGGAAGAATACTAAATTAACAATTTTTATAACTGTCCCTAAATTTTTTTGCATTGTATGTGATTTTGAAAGGAGAAATGTAAGTCACTATTTATTAACTGATTCAGACAATATCAAATATAGGTAAATTCTTATTAGGAGAAGTAAATGTAGACCAAGTGCCTGATCTGAACTTGAAAATGAGATAATCCATTCCCTCATATATAATCTAGTAAGAAAGATGAGACATAGAGCACATCTCAGAGGAATAAATTATAAGTTAATGTATGCATAAAAGCTAGAGGTAGTTTCAGAAAATGTGCTGACATATTGAGAACTGCAAGGTATTAATCAGGGCAAGCTTCCTTTGAGATGACACTTGACCCAAGATAAAAACAAAAATGAGGAATTAGGTGAACAAAAAGTGGGAGATGGCTTCATACATGTGAAGCAGTTTGATCCTTGGGATGAATTCTCTTAACAAATCCAAATCTTTTCTTGACCAGGAAGGAAAGGCCATTTCTCCCAGTGGAGGAACCCTTCCTTTGGAGGGAAATGATTTTACATCAGGTGTCTTACTTAAACTTCAAGAAACAATCCAATGTTACCTACTTATTTCACATGCAAGAGTTTTAAACTTTCAGTTCTGACCAGGGATCATGATGAGATGGTGGCAGTGGGAGCATTTTAAATTAAAACCAGGGCAGGGATACAATTTTTCTTGGGCAGACAACTTTCCGATCTTCAAATTTTGAGATTGGAGATGGTCATCCAAGACGTTAAAAGGTAACATATTTCCTGCGGGATATTAACCATCACCAAAGTAGATATCCGTGATCCCAAGAGAAATATGTGAAGTTGAAAAGAAGATTGGTTTTGGTATCTGACTTAGCAGAGTGGAGGAAGGTGAATCTTAAGTGTCTGCAGAGGGGGATACTTATATGTGAGGTAGGCTGGTCTGCTCTTAGGATTCCTGAAATACTTGGAAGGCAGGAGTGGAACATAGGACTGAAACCAAAATTGACAGCTCCACCCCCACCCCGTGCAGCCAGGTGACTGTCCTTCCTCCACCTGGAAAACTAGGGGCTTCTCGGAAGAGATTAACCCAGCAGGCTCTGGTCAAAATAGGGGCACTGAAGTTAGGATAGAGGGGTCGATAGAAAGTCTCCATTCTGAAAGGTGAGACCCCCCCCCACCCCTCTATTCTCACCTAGCCCTGAAGCCTCTGATGGTCACGGTTGTACACAGTAAGCAGGAAACTGGAGGCTCCTTCTCTTGAGAAACAGAATAGCCACAGCAGAAGCGGTTACAGGTACTAATATTGGGAGTCTCCCGTAGGAGTTGATGGCTTGCCACTCAATCACTCTACACTAAAGCGCACTTGTTTGGGGAAAATAAATTTACACAAGTACAAATGTAATCACGGTATACTACTTAGCAAGGACCAACACTTAGGTAGTCACTATAACATAAATACTGAAATGCTGGTAATTACGTTGACAAGCTGGAGATGGGAGAAGGGGACATATAAAATCTTTATCTTCTATAATCAATCAGTAGAAATTTCTTAATTGACAGAACAAGAGTCATTGATGTAAGCATATTAAGATTCAGAAATAAATACCAGAAGAAATAGCTTTTAAAAAATTGAAAGTATTTATCACTGCTCAGCTGGATTTGGGATAGGGGTTTGCCATTTTTCATTATTATGCCTTTTGGAATTATATGATTTTAATTATGTGCCATTAAATTAACTATGTTAATTAAAAGAAATAACTCTCTGTTATAGAGATTAGGCCTGGGGTTGTTCCTTTAATAACTTGGTAGCTCGCCTATAATAGGCACTCAGTAAATATTTGGTAAATGAACGATAGTCTTTTATTTTCAATTATAGTCGACATACAATGTTATATGTTTCAGGTGTACAACACAGTGATTAGATATTTATATAACTTTTCAAGTGGTCACCCGATAAATCCAGTACCCATCTGACCCATACGTAGTTATTACGATACTGCTGACTTTATTTCCCACGTTGTACTCTACATGCCCATAACTGGTTTGTAACTACCAATTTGTACCTCTTAATCCCCTCCCCGCATTACACATCCCTCTACCCTCCAGTCTGATAACCATCAAAACATTCTCTGTATCTGTGACCTTGTTTCTGTTGTTTGTTTATCTTGTCCTCTGGATTCTACATATGATATTTGTCCTTCTCTGTCTGACTTACTCAGTACAATATCCCCTAGGTCAGTCCATGTTGTTGCAGATGGCAAGATTTCATTCTTTTTTATGGCTTAATAATATCCTTTGTATATATGTACCACCTCTTCTCTATCCAATCATCCATTGATGGAACCAAGGGATGCCTCCATATCTTGGCTATTGTAAATAATGCTGCAGTGAACATATGGATTCACATGTCCCTTCAAAGCAGTGTTTTGTGTTTCTTCAGATAAATACCCAGAAGTGGGATAACTAGGCCCTGTTTTGTCTCTTGTTGTAGCCTTTGTTTTAAAGTCTATTTTATATGGTATAAGTATTGCTACCCCAGTTTTGTTTGTTTGTT
>CM053516.1:11555673-11613345 GCA_028627145.1 Eidolon dupreanum | reverse complement strand
AGCCCCATATTTTAGACATGAGCAATAGATGTATAATGTTGTCACTTATTGAGAACTAGAGCACGCTCAAAAGAAGTAGTTTTGTGGTTTCGATGGTCTGGGTTTGGGATGAGACCAGGTATTAAATTCTGGCCATGTTCACGTGCATTGTCCAAATGGATGTGTTGAAAAAGCTGGCAGACGTGAGGCACGAAGCTCAGGAGAAATGTCTGGGCTAGAGATGGAAGTCTCCACCAGCCCTGTAGAGGATGTTGGAACCCTTGGGAGTGAGTAAGGTCACCTAGAGAAAAAATAAAGGAAGGAGGAGGAAGAGCTTGCTGAATTTTAAAGAACACTCATATTTTTAAAGGTGAGGTAGAGGTTGGCAAAAGGAATCAAGACAAGTAACCTGAGAAGTAAGTGGAAAATGGACGAGCCCGTGATCATCATGTCGAGGGGTGGAAATACTTTGGGAAAGAGAAAAGTGGCCGTCTGCTGCTGGGAGAGTAAATAAGACTGAAAAGAAATCATGGGGCTTAATGACATGGATGTCACTGGTTATGATAACGAAAATACTATTAGCAGAAGATTAAGTACGGAAGCCATATTAGAGTGCATTGAAAAGTGTGAGTTGAAAAACTGAAATAGCAAATTTAAACCTCTTTTTCATGAAATTTGGCTGCAAGGGAAAGTGAAAAGCAAGAGAGACAGACCAGCCAACTGGTGGTGGGAGGATGTATTGGGAGGGACATTTTGGAACAGAATTTTTTGTTTTAAGTTGGAGTAGATGTGACTGTATTAAATTCAGATTTGCCGAAATCATTTAAGTTGTAAAGTCAGGGAAGTTAGGTTTTCCCACTGGTGGTTTGGAGCTACAGCGTCTACAGAGGCAGTCAGGAAATGTATGTTAAAGAAAGCAATGGCCTTTTTTTTAGTTATGTTTTTAAAAGGAGTATCTATCCCCACCCCTCCGCCCACCCTGAATATAAACTCGTGTGAGAGCTCCACAGTGTATACAGAGGAGACAAGCCCTAGAGCCAGGGGCGACCCACTGAGTATGCTCACGTGAATCTCATGTGATCAAGTACTATGTCACCACCCCCCAGCAATCCTGGCTGTTGTGCCAGTTACACAGTTTCACATAGTTTCTTTCTTATATTTTTACGTACATACATAAAATCCATTTTTACGTATATATATAAAATCCATTGACTGAAGACGTGAACCTACTAATTGCTAAAAAGCTAATAATGAGTTTAAAATTGACAGTTTTCTATAAACTAACCTCAGAATGATCTTTACCAAATCTATAAGTCATTTTTCTAATAGAAATTTTATTCCTTAAAAAAAAGTTAAAATAGGAAATATAGTATTGATTTTTATCTAATTTGACATTTCATTTTGAGGGAATTGAGACTATTTACTATTTACTATTTTCAGAAAAGAACTTGAAAATAGAAGCCTGAAATCTTAACCTTTATTTCATCATTTAAAAACAAATCAAGAAAATATTGGCAAATAGAGTTCAACAATATTTAAAAAGAATCGTACACCTTGACCAACTAGGATTTATCCCAAGTATCCAAGGCTGGTTCAGTATTCGAAAATCAATTAATATAATGCATCACATCAACAGCCTGAAAAAGAAAAATTACATGATTATATCAATAGATGGAGAAAAAGCATTTGACAAAATCCAAAACTCATTTATGATAAAAACTCGTAGTAAACTAAAAATAGAAACTTCCTCAACATAATAAAAAATAAAAAACCTACAGCTAACATCATACTTAATAATAATAAATTTGAAGCTTTCCCACAAAGATAAGGTGACAGGCATTTTCCTTCTTTCTATTACTTTTAAACACCATACTGGGAGTTCTACCTAATGCAATAAAGAAGAGAAAGATATACAAATTGGGAAGGAAGGCATAAAAATGTCTTCGTTTGCAGATAACATGAACAGCTATAAAAAAGTCTGAATCAACAACAACAAAAAACCCTCCTGCAATAAAAAATTATAACAGGTTTGTAGAATTTAAGGTTAATATACAAAAGTCAATCACTTTCATATACAGCAGTAATGAACAAGTGAAATTTGAAATTAAAAACAATACCATTTATATCAGCACCCCCCAAAAATGAAATAACTAGGTAAAAAAACAACAAAATATGTACAAATCTATATGAGGAAACCTATAAAACTCTGATGAAAGAAATCCAAGAACTGAATAAATGGAGAGATAGTTCATGTTCATGAATAAGAGGAATAACCAACACAATTTTTATATAAATGAAGAAGAAAATTGGAAGACTGAGCTTACCCAACTGCTATACTTGCTATAAAGTTGCAGTAATCAAGATAGTGTGGTAATTGAGAAAGTACAAATAGATCATTGAAACAGAATAGAGAGTCCAGAAATAGACCTACATAAATATAGTCAACTGATCCTTGGTTAAGGAGGAAAGACAATACAATTGAGCAAAGATAGTCTTTTCAACAACTGGTTTTGAAACAACTGGACAAATATCTACATGCAAAAAAAAAATCTAGACATAGATCTTATACTTTACACAAAAATAACTCAAAATAGATCACAGACCTAAATATAAAACACAAAACTATAAAACTTCCAGGAGATAACCTATGTAACCCTGGTTTGGTGATGATGACTTTTTAGGTACAACACTAAAGGCATAATAATCTCATTCATCGCTGGTGGGAATGCAAAGTGGTATAGTTTGCTTTGGAAGACAGTTTGGAGATTTCTTCCAAAACTAAACATACAACCCAACAATCATACTCTTTGGTATTTACCCAAAAGAGTTAAAAACATTTGTCCACCCAAAACCTACACATGGATGTCTGTAGTGACTCTATTCATAATTGCCAAAACTTAGAAGCAACCAGAATGTCCTTAGGCAGGATATTGAGAATGTGACATTCCACTGGCTGCCTTCATGCCTTGCAGAGCTCTGGTGAATCTGCACAAGCTCTGATAATTTGACTTCCGATGACCTGGGGGAAGGACATCCAGTTATTACTGCATTATCAGTGTCCTACTGAGGTCATCTTGGTTTTCAAATGCCACCGTTCTTTCTTTTAGTTATAAATGGCTCTTAATTTAGCTTCATGATAATTAATTTTGTTTGTTGTGAGTTGTTTTGTTAACCTCCCACAGTGCATTATCACATATTTACATCAGCAGTATATTGGTTTCTTAGTAATTATGTTTCAAGTCCTATATGGATTGTAATTTAGATGTGAATCATCTGCTCTCTTTTGCTAAAGCAAATACATGTATAATCCCCACCTCTCATCTCCCACAATAGCAGCGATTTGCTTTAGAGAGGCACTCCTTTGGTGAGTGCTGGTTGGAAATCTGCTTTTAGGTAACTGACAACACTATCAAAAGTCAGTTAACAAAATCGCTGTGTTAGTTTATATTCGTTTGCCATTATTTTATAAACACCAACCTATAGAAAATGGTGAACAGTCTTTATGTTGCTAGGAAAGAAGCTCATTGCAGCTTGTTTATTATGAAATTTTTTCTTGGCTATCACTAGCTTTCATTTTGCTGGGTCATGGATGCTGTGGATCAGGTAGGCTGCCTCCCCTGAGGGGTCTAAGGACAATCTACAGTTGTTATTCAGAGGAGTTGGAAGCTGTGAAAACCAGGAAGAGTTTAGAAAACTTGACTCTTTCCCTCAAATCACACCAAAATTATAAACCAATTGGGATTAACAAGCAGTCTTTTTATTTATTTTTTATTTCTTTAAAGTAACATTGGTTAATACAATTATATAATTTTCAGGTGTACATTATAATTTGACATCTATATATTCTATTGTGCGATTACCACCCAGAGTCCAGTTTCCTTCAGCTACCATATATTTGATCCCCTTTACCCACTTTGCCGTCCCCCTCCCCCCCTATATTTGACTCCCTTTACCTTGTCTACTTCTTCTCTCCTCCCTCACCCCCTACCCTCTGGTCCAACAAGCAATCTTTTTAAAATCTATTATTCTCTGCATTATTGACAAAGTGTGAGGACCGAAAGCCACATTCAATTATATGCTATTGGGAAGACTTGAAACCAGATTGCTGTTGTCCCCCTCACAGAGGACGTCTGCCACGCAGAGAAGTTAGTGTTTCGATCTGAGAGTAGATAATCCCGTATTTAAAGCAGCCTGTGCAGTTAGCATAGTTGGAAGAAGGCAGGCACTATCATAATTGTCACTTAGGAAGAGATTAAATGGGAAAGGTACCCAACCAGAGAGAGTCAGGAAAATGCCAGACATTTTAGTATAATTCACACTCTTTCCTAAGACAAGCTCAATACTCAGGAAAAGGAAGAAGACTCCATTCACCTATTGATCGAATGTTGATTGAGTGCTTGTTTTAATCTGAAAAATGCTAGCTGGTAGGATTGTGACAGTTGCCTAAAATAATCCATGGAAATTCTTTAGAACAGTAGCTGGCTCAGACTTAGTGTTCAACAAACGTCTCACTATTATTCACTCAGTGTCCTTCATTTAACGCACTTGCCAGGCGCCTCTGACGTGCCGGGCTCTGTTCTAGACTCCAGGGGTGCAACATGAACTTCAGAGGCTTCCATTATGCACGGCAGTTTATTTACCTTCTGGGATAAATCGGCTCTTGTGAGATCATCTGTGGAACAAAATATTATGTTTATATAATGTTATTTGTAAGGGAAAATGCCTCCTGAATTTTCAACGACTGATTTATCAAATAGTATTTTGGCCCCTACATGGGATATGCCTTTGTTGTTTTAAGTGTTGTGAATATGTGAACGTGCACGTGTGTGTGTGTGTGTGTGTGTGTGTGTTCTTTATTCAGTGGTGAAAGTTTTCAATATGAGCCTCAAATAAAATTTCAAGAGAGATTTATTTACCAGGTTGTTTAGAAAAATCATATTTTCAGTATAGCTGGGAGTGAGGAGCATGCTTTTTAATTCTCAATTGTAGCTTCACCTATTAGGATTTTTCTTTTAGAGACAGGAAAAAAAATGACTAACAGATTTTAACTTCCATTCCTGGAAGTTTATAGCACTTAAATTAAAAAAAAAATTAAAAAGAAAATAATAACCTAAGAACATAAGATACTAGGAAATAGCTAATGCGTTTTCGGAAGCAAAATTCTGACAAACCATCTAGAACCAGCCAGTTTTAATGTTTTTTCATCTTTATTATTTTTTATTTTTTCACAGTTAAGTCTGGATGAGAAAAAATATTCAATTAAAAATAAGTGCTAAACCAATGTCAGGACTGTATGGACAGCCACAACAGGCTATGGGCATTGAACATCTCTCCTTGGACAGAGCTTTTGCTAAAAAGACAGAACGGGTCAATTTCTGTTCTTCTGTTAGAGAACAGAAATGTGTATTTCCATGTTTAAAATCCCTTTAAAAATTCTACCATATATCCAGTGTAAACTTCTTTGAGTCAATTCACTCTTTAAAGCCAAATTTCTCTCTCTGGTTTAATGTTTCAAGTAGATCAAGGACTTATGATTAGCATTTTCATGATCCTAACCCTTACAATTTAAATTGTAATTCTGTGCTTTTGAGTTAAACAGGGTTTGTTTTTCATTTCTGAAGTCGCATTTGTTGTTTCGCTTTAGACTCTATAATTTTAAACATTGCATATTAAATATGAAAATCTATGCCAGACTGCCTAGTTTGTGCTCTACCTTGTATCTCGTAGCTTATTCATGGATTCCTATGTGTATTAACTTTCATTAGCGTTGAGTATAGTGGAGGGTGGACGCGCAGTAATCACAGGAGAAATATGGTGGAGTAAGAGTAAGCCTGGGGTGCTCGGGGGGCTGGGGACACAGGGTGCAGTTCCCTAGGAGAATAATACCTAATTGAATCCTGAAGGGAAGCAAAAGTAATTTTCACAGAGAAAGAGGAATACACGTTTGAAGGTCCTGGGAGTCAAGGAGACTGGTCTATTCAAGAGCGACACTGTGGCTCTAAAATACACAAGGATACGACAGTGGACGAGGCAGAAAGCAGGCGTCGGGTCTTCCCGCTCGCTTGCTCTCTCTCCTCCTGAGACTCCAGTTACACACTGGTTAGATCATTTGATGTCCCACAGCTCCACTGTCCTGGTCCCTTCTCTCCCTCGGTCCCCACTCCCCACTCCAACTCTTCTCCTTTGTGTTTCAGTTTGGATCATTTTTCTGGACCTGTCTTTAAATTTAGTGTTTTCTCTCCTCCATTGAGTCCATTCTGCTGATAGGCCCATCAGAGGAATTCCTTCTTCCTGATGCTGTGTGTGTTTTCATTTCTAGCCTTCCCACTTGACTCTTCACGGCTCATGACGGGGGTGGGTTTCCTGCTGCTTCCTCAGGGTCAGGTGCAATTGCGTACTGGAGCCAATTAGTAAATCTTTAGAAATGTGTGACCATTTGACATCGCGTTGGTAGTTTTACATTGACCATAGAATAACTATTTCCATCTCAAAAAAAAAAAAAAAAAAAAAAAAAGTGGCAGACAC
The DNA here is from genome assembly GCA_028627145.1 of Eidolon dupreanum. Classification (NCBI taxonomy): domain Eukaryota; kingdom Metazoa; phylum Chordata; class Mammalia; order Chiroptera; family Pteropodidae; genus Eidolon; species Eidolon dupreanum. The sequence goes on along the minus strand of CM053516.1, from coordinate 11,606,841 downwards.
TATGAATCAGGACCTCTTTTTCCCCAGAGAGCTGGTTTTCAAACATTTACCGTCACACCACTGATAGGTTTGCTTCTGTCCCCCCCTCCATGAAAGTACACCTACTCCTAGAGCCAGGGGCAAGAGGTTTCCCCCCATTGTGCTGGGGAAGGTGCTTTTGCTTCTGACCTTCCCCAGAGGGGAAGTGTTTTCCTGAGAAGATTTCTCACTCCTCCTCCAGATGGTTGAAAAACAGTCTAACAAACAGACGGGGTTTCGCGGGCCCCGCCTGGCAGTGGGCTGGGCAGGAGCTCTCACGTGTCTTTCTCTGGAGTGTCCATTGGAAGGAAGTCTGTGGAAAGTGCTTAGGAATGAATTAAGAAAGGAAGAATTCCTCCCATCCTCTTGTTTCTGGGACCCTAGAGTGTCAGATTGGCCCACGCTCCAGAATCCATTAAAAACACTTGCTTTCTTCTTACCTACTTTGCCAGTGGCCATTTCTCCCTCCCATGCTCGGTGCAGGCGCTTGCCTCTCCTCAGAGCGGCGTGTCTTCTTTGGGAACTTAGTTCACCCGCTTGTCTTCCAGCCTCAGCTCTCTGTCTGGCTCAAGGAAAATTATGGCCTTGTTGATTATTTGACTTTTCTCTCTTTGTGAGTGTGTGAGTAGTGGTCTTTCATGGCTCCCTACATCCTGAGAGGAGGTAGAACCTTCGGAAGTTAGATCTCAAAGAGTCTTTCTCTTGAATCGTGTGAGAATGTTTGAAACATGTTCTGAGCCTGACAAGAGAGCCTCTGGAGGCTTGAAGCAAGAGGAGGCCTCTCTGTGGTTTTCGACTTTTAAGCGCCACAGCGTTGGTCTCCTGCTGGTTCCAGAGTGGCCTTATTATTTCCCGTCTTTAACTTCAAGTTTGTTTCTGATTTCTGAGTGACTGACTTTTTCGCTGGTCATTTTGCTTGCATTGTCAGACTACTTCCATTTCTGGGACTTGTTCCTCTGAGGTGTATCTTTCTATACCAGTTTTTAGACGTATTCACCAACCAAGTGGGTGATTTCGATGAAGATTTTGCCAGCTCCTTCATTTCTGCTGTCTTGGGATTTGAGCAAGGATTAAATGCTAATGTTTATTTTGGCTGCAGTCCCCGGGCACTGAGAGCAAGGGAAAGAAGGTGAGGCACGGCCGAATGGAAAACGGGGTAAGGCCGCACGTCACCATCCTGGCTGCTGCTCCAGGATGAGCCACAGAGACAGCCCCACAGATGTTTCTGGGTGGCTCGTGCAGAGAAACTGCGCCTCCAAGGAGCTCCCGGCAGGGAGGGAAGGAAGGAAAGGGAACCGACCTGCCCAGCTTCCATCTCTCGTCTCCCATGGGTCCAACATTTTCCCCGTGGGAGACATTTCCCTGTACTCAGATTAAATTAACCAGTTCCTTTCACGCCTGCTTCAGAAGCCATATCCTTAACTCTACAGAGTTTGCCACGTCGTTGGATTCCAAGTGGCAGCAGGAGCCCACGACTTGAGGTGTCGCCTTGAGCCTCGGGTGGCAGAACCGAGAGGGCCACCGCGGAATCCGTGAGCTCAGCAGCAGCAGCCAGGGGCTGAGGCCCAGCGAGGGTGGCGCTGGGGTCTGACCCCTCTCGTGGGTAATCACACTTGGTAATGTCTGCGTGAAGGGGGCTCTTTAGAGCAGCGGTCCCCAACCTCTTCAGCACCAGGGACGGATGTTCCTATGAGAATCTAATGCCTAGAGATCTGAGGCTGAGCTGAGGCGGAGCTGAGGCGGTGATGCTGGCGCTGGGGAGCGGCTGCAAATACAGATGAAGCTTCGCTCGCTCACCCGCTGCTCACCTCGTGCCGTGCGGCCCGGTTCCTAACAGGCCACAGACTGGTCTTGGTTCATGGCCTGGGGGTTGAGGACCCCTGCTTTACCCCATCCTCTCTACTGTTTTGCTTCTCTTTCCTTCCAGAGCCATCGATTATGAGTATTCTTACAAATGTGTCTCTTTGCTTAAATATCTCTCATTTTCTTCATTTTCCTCCTGGAATCTCCAATTGACTTCTTTACCTTTCCAAGCAGGCCTGGGCGTGTCACTCTCTTTGGGCGCCTGCAAGCTGCCTGACCCGCCAGCCAGAGAAAGCTACTCCATTCTCTCCAGGATCTTGTAATAATTAGCATTTGTTTCTATTTTTTTCATATTCTTTCACTTTCTCCATTTATATTGTAAGCTTTTCAAGCAGGAAAGTCCTCTCTGGAAACATAGGAAATTATAAGGAAAGAATGCTGGATAGGCAGCAGAAGCTCAGGGCTTGTGGGCCAACCCCGTCACCTGCTAACGTGCTTTTGGACAGGCCCAATAAACTCAGCCTCAGCTTCCTTGCCCATAAAATGGGAATTAAATACCAAGCAGAATAGTTATGAAGGTCAAATCACATCATAGGTGTGAAAATGTTTGGAAAAACGTAAGAACTGTATGAATACAGTACAGTATTATTTTTATAATCAGCGGCCTTGCAGCCACAGCATTGCGGAATCACAGTATTTGTTAGGGACTCCGTGACCTTTAACCCAAGACTACAGTTTGTCAGTGAAAAAGCTACAGCGGAGAGGCTATATTAAATTTAACCATTAAATCAATTCTATTGAGATGATATTCTTGTCTCCTCATTTTTAGAGGGGAAACTGAGGCTCTGAAATTATGTGACTTGCCCACGGTGACTTAGCATTGACAGTTAGGGAAACGGGGTGGCCTGAGGCCGGAGCCCACACTTTGGCCAGTACACCGCGGTGTCCCTCAGCCGCCTCACTGAGCCAGCGTCCGAGTGGCCCCGGCTGCAGGTTCCCAGAGCCCAAGACCACAGAGCTCCCCAGAGCTCCCCAGGCCGCCTTGGAAGTGGTGGGATGGCATCTAAGGGTCAAATGCTCTACTAGGGACTTTTCAAGCTAATGTGCCATAGACTCCTCTCCAAGTTACGGCAAGACTAAATGAGGTTTTTTTAGAAAATTAATTACTAATAGAGGATATGATGCTTGGAGGTTAATTACATGCAGCTTATAGGGCCTTCTGCGTGGGTTCCACTCCCAGCTTCACCCCTGAACAGGCTGTGGACGTAGGACAGGTGACGTCGCCTTGGTGACAGTCTTCTCGTCTGTGGAAAGGGGAGAACAGTTCTTACTGGGTCTGAAATGAGTTAGAGCCACCCTGGCACTTTTTGTTACCTAAAATAATAAACTCTTTGATTTTGTGTTGCAATTCAAACTTAATAGTATATCATCATTAAACACAGAATAGCCCGCCTTCCTTTAAATAAGCTCTGCTGATAGGACAGCAAAACAAAACAAAACAAAACAAAACAAAACAAAACAAAACAAAACTCACTTTTCTCTCCAGAAACACTCAGCATCGGGCCCCATTTACGGGTCTCGTCCTGAGGCCAACATGGGGGAGCCGGCGGCCAGGTCGGGGAGCTGCCTGCCCTCTCAGCCCGGTGGGCAGGACCCCTGAGCCAGGGCCGGGGTGCACAGTGCCCTGGGCAGGACACGCTGGCGTGTTCTTGTAGCTCTTTGATGTTGCACAAAGGATGAAATCCTGACTTGATCGAACGAAACGAGTCAACTCTTTTGAGGGATTCCATGTTGTTTTTGACATTTCTTTGGTAATTTTGAACAAGATAACTTCTGAGGTGATTACTTCACCTTTAGTCCCTTTTGAAAGTGTTTTCCTTTGTGCAGTTGAACGTCTGTGTTTATGGAGGAAAAGCAAAGCCATGAGCTGTTTTCGCTGGTGCAGCATGCAGACTGCAGGCGATGGAGGTTCAGCAGATTAGAGAGAACATTTGGTTTTATGGAAATATCTTTGTGATATAGAGTGATGTTTTCTGGGCTTTCGTTTTCTAGAAATTAATTAATTTTAAAAATGGCTATTACCGACGAAGTATTTTGTGGGTGTATGAGCAGGAACAGAACCGTTTTCTCCTTATCATCCGTGGAAAATAAGCTGCAGTTTTAAAGAGCAGGTATTTCAAAGGCGTTTTATCGCAACACAGCAAAGCAAGCATTAAAGTGGTTTTTGAGTCACTCTTCTCCACCAAATGCAAATGTTAATGTTTATATGCGAGGCAAATGTGTCATTAGGAGAAAGTAGGCATCCGTCTAGCTGATGCATTGCTGACTCTGACTGCTAAGTGAAGCTCAACCCGTCTTCTGCAAATGTGGGGGGTGGGGGGGGAGCATGGGTATTAAGACACCAAACGTGCTGTTCGTGCCGAATTGTTTTCTAATCAGCCAGTGCGACTTATCTGCTACTTCTTCGTCTTCTCCTTCTTTGTCTAATACTCCCCTCATTTTTACATTACTTTTCTCTCTTTCTCTGTGGTTTTGTAGCTTTGCTTTGGCTCTTTATTTCTGGACATCCACATGTGGCCAGATTTCATAGTCTTGTACAATGCAGTGGTGTGCCTTAGGTGTGGCATTTTATTAGAATTCACACTGTTAGGCTGTATTATCTAAAATCTGAGACTAATTGTGAAATACGGATTTTTCATCAAATATCCAGTTGCCAGGAAACTCTGAGTTCTTAGAAAAAATGTTAAAGGATAAGTAGACAGTGAGCTATCTTAACATTGAGGTCATATTATACAAGTCAGATCAGCACTTAGGAAGAAATCCATCAAAACTATAGTTGGCCATAATTTATGACCCGTTTCAACTTTGTTATAGAAAGAAATGCCTTATAATTTGCTTGATTTTTTAGTGCCATAGAAATTCATTCAGGAAAATTTGACACATAGGAGAAGAAATCTTTATTCACTGGCCCAAATCTTAAATTGTATTATGTCTATAACATCTGTATGTATGTCTAGATTAATGCTGCTGGTTTTCCATTGCAAAGGAGGCTGGCTCGAGATTGAAATGAATAAAACCTTGTCTTTTCAATTCCTAAAATATCTCAAGTAGATAGCAGTTAAATTCATGATGGTTTTTAGCTGAGGTATAAATTTGGCTGTGTAGTAAATACTTCATCATGTTATACCCAGGGGTGATTTTTACACCTATATCAACAGTGCTTCTGAAGGCTGAGGGTTTGAGAAAAAGATCTTAGAAGGCTGACAGTTTCAGGCAGATGTGTATCTATACCTCCGGCATCACTGGTTATAATTTATCTATAAAAATATTGCAACCATCTGGGCAAAACGGCTGAGGTCTGCTCTAGCCGTGTATGGAAATACAGAGGAGATTTGTTTGACTTCATAGGCACAGGATTCATATAAAGGAGGTATGGCAGGCAGTAACTCCGTGGCATATTGGGAGTGTCTACAGCCAGCTTCATGGGGTTGCCGTCCCTCAGACATTCAAGAGGCACATTCAAGTGTGTGACACAGTGTGCTCGATTTTATGTCAGTTCTACCTTCAAGGTAAAGTCCTCATTCTCACAGATAACCTAATCTGTAGAAAGAACATTTTTAAAAAGCCACAAAAGTCCTTTCTACTAATATGTGGATCTTACCATTTTTCAGAGAGAGAAACCAAATTACAGCCTCACTATCACAGAATCTTCCAACACTGCAAGTTCATGGCTGATTTCTTCTTCACGGAGAAAAAACTTACTAACTGTTCTGGGTCACTTTAGAATCAGGTCTGACACCCACCACTCGGTTCTTCCCAATTCATGTAAATGTTTGGCTGTGCACCTCCACAGTTAGAGCTATTAGAGTTTGTGCTGATTTGCTTGGCACATCTCCAGCAAAATAGTCCATTAACATTCAAATCCTTTCCCAATAATTGAGACAATCAATTTACATTAAACAAGACACAATTATAATTTCATGTACAATTTAAATTCTATAGAAAATAATCAGTGTGCGATAAAGTGGGGCACTTATTTTGATGCAAAGAGATGTTTTTATAGTCTGCATAAACAAATCTTTCATATTTTCAAAATAGTTCCCTCATTATCTTTGGTGTAGGGGAACTCTATTGTGTTTTATTTTGATGTAGGGACGAGTGTGTCTCTGTGGCTGCATGTTTAATACACAACGTGACTTCCTGTCAGTGGTGTTGAAATTGAAAGGCTTGAGGTGGAGTAAGGTAGGTATTGCTCGCTATTTGACATGGACTCACTCTTAGGAAAAGAACAAAGGGGCTGCACATTGAGCGAGTGTGTCGTGTGTGTGCCAGCATTAGTAGAATGGGCACCGTGCATCCGTCTTAACCTTTGTGGAGGTGACCAGGTACTTGTTGCTCTGCCAGGGATTGTGTGTTGGATCTTAAGAAATACATTCAAAGGGGTTTGAGAATTGGGGTGGAGGTGAAGTTGCCAGGGTCGTGAGCCTCTGTGCTGCAGGGTCCCTGGGAAAGCATCAGACCGCCAGCGAAGAGGCTCATGAGGCAGCCAGACCCCGTGGGTGTGGCCGAGTCCCCCACGATGCTCATTTGTACGCCCTTATGAGATCGGTATTGTCCATCAGGAAAGCTAGAACACTAGAGAAATATTATTAGGGAGGATACAGTAAAAATAATGACAAGATAGAAAACAAATCCTGTCAGAGCCCGAGAATATATTTGGCTTCCGCTTGCTGTGTCTGTCTGTTTCTATAAATGGTCCAGAATAGAAACCGGATGTTTAAAATCTCTCTCCCTTTCACATGCTCTCCTCCCCCTCCTGTCTTCCTTCCTCTTCAGTATTAGTAGACTTACTATTTTTATTATTTTTTATTTATATTCTTATTTTTCAATATTTGCCATTTGTGTGGGTAACACATTAATTTTTAATGAAATATTTTCAGACTCTTGGAATAGCTGAATCATAAAAGAAAACTTGAAATTGATATCGACTCTAAGGCAGCATGTAAACTGAATGCTACACTGCTAAATTTTCCCACTCACAAATGGCAAATGGTTATTTTAAAAGATGGTATGTACTTAGATTTAAATCTCTTACCTTTGTGTATGAGTCTACTTGTGTAATTTTTGTGGCACCATTCTAATAATTAAAACGAAAGAAATATCAAAACACTATGTTAGGCAGTGCTCTCTAAATTTTCTTTTTATCTGGAAACATGTTTTGTCAAGCCTCTGTGCTACTAAAGAAATTCAGTTCTGACTGAAACTGAGTCTTGAGCTTAATTTTTCATTTTAGTTCTGCTGAAGAACTAAAGATTTTAAAGAAGGCAGCATATGTTTCTTTGAGTATTTATTTTCTTCGATCAGTGATTGTAGTTTTGTATTCGTAAAATTAATACTAGAAATTATTTAAACGATTTTATATTACACACTATTCCCAGAACTATAGCTTTGTAAGCTTTGTAATCTACTCTGGAACTGTAAATTAATAAGAATAGTATCTTACAAAAGCTTTTTTTTTATTATTATGGAAAGCATGAACATTTGAGATGTAACACCTTAGAGACTTTTTTTCTGTTTTCAAATTATAAGGATATCAATGATCAATTTTATGTTGGTAACTTAAATCTTATTTTAATCATTTTACATATTTTCTTTGTAATTAAAATTTCTAAATAATTTTAATTTTTTAAGTAAACTTGCTTACTGTCAACATTAACAATAAATTTATATTTTTTCCAAATATTTATATTTTATATTCCAAATAACAATTAATAAATGCTTTTAGGAACTCCACCTGTCTTCTATGAGCTGAATTGCATAGAATGACATTTTAAAGAATCAGAAGAGACTTGAAAGATTATATAGTCCAGCTCCCTCTCTTATCATTTACTCCTTACCCTCCATCCTTATCCCCAACACAGACACTTTATCAGTGAAGAAACTGAGGCCCAAAGAGATAAGGTGACTTCCAAGGCTACGGCTCAGGTAATGACTAGAAACGAGGTGTTCCGACTTCTGATCTAGAGTTTTCTGTTGCACCCACTCAATAATTCTTCTGTTCCCAGAAGTAAGGAGGTGGCCAGTACTAATAATCAAAGGTGAAACGTTAAGTGCAGATAAATAATTAGATGTTTAGCAGAAGTTGTCTTATCCCAGAAGCTCTAGACCAGAAGAAGTTGGATGGGTGATTGAAAGGTCAGGAAACCCTAGCAAGGATTACATTGGGCCAAGACATTTTCAGGTGTGGGTCACCCACTTTGGAGTGCTACATCATTTTTTCTGCATAAACCACGCCCAGACTGCATCTTTGGCTCCTCTAAAAGACATAGAGACACTTGGGATGCAGCCTCCCTGCAGAATTCACAGTTCTAATTACCCTCGTCCACCAAGGCTTTCCCAGTTATTTCATGACACCTAACATGACAGACTTTTTTTAAAAACTCAACTTTGTTGACTCTTTCTAAATTATTCTACATTGTTTTTATAGAATCCGCAAACTCTTTTTTTAACAATCATATTTCTGAGTTCACTCAAAGTTAATTATGCTTATGTGAGCAGTATAACCAGGTTTGCAAAGAAGCGCAATGGACGTTGGGTAGTGTGACACAGCTGGTGGGGGCAGCCGGGCCCAGACGTACTGGAGAGCAGCAGTCAGTGGCTGTAAGTATTGAGTGTAGCCTGGACACTCAATACCCGTAACAGAGAGGAAAGGAAAGGGTTGGTCCATTAGGTGGTCAGGAACTGCCAGAGTCAGGTGAAGGTGGACAATATACTAACCGGTTTTATAAAAAGAACCTGCATTGTGTTTTCCATGCACGATTTTTCCCTTTACACCAGAGAGAGATCGACCTGGAGGCAGAAGAAAGGGAACTTCTTTGTTCCCTTTGTGCTTCCTCTTCCCTGAATTAGGAGGGTCAGCCTCACTCCACTCCAAAGCTGGGCCGGTGGCACATTCTTCGGCTGCTTGGCAGTCAAAGCCGTGGCCACCCTCCAGCCTAAAGAATCACCCCTCATATGCAGATTTTCAGGTGACCAGCTACTCAGCTTGGGATGCTTGAAACTGCAGCCCTGCTTTATTTATTTAGGGAGCTGATCTACTCCTTGCATAAAGTTCTGGAAGGATTGCTTTCTTAGGAGGGTCTATTGCTAAAAATGCAAATAGTTTCAAAATGGGTTTAGATAAATTCCTGGATTAAGGACCCATGCCTGGATTTTAAATGGCACTATGAAACCTGTAAGTCTCCTTCCGAAACAATGAACAAATCAACAAGAAATGAACAAATATCCTCCCTCTAAATTGGGCAAATATAATTCTTCCGTTTTTCTTTTTCTTTTTCTTTTTCTTTTTTTTTTTGATCTGAACATCAATTACATTTTCTTCTCTTAAGTAGGTCATAGTATTTATCAAGATGATGATTATAGCACACAGCTGCTTTACCAAACACATGCGCTGTGTGACTGTCTCTTCTCTCCCTTGCCACATTTGCTGTGGCCCAGAGGGGGTGGGCAGTGGCTTTCCATGTGTGTTCTGTGGACACTCTGTCCTACCAAGTGGTCTTTGAGAAAAGCAATGCCGGTCGTTTTAGTCTGGGGACATATCGCATAAACCGTGCCCTCTTTGGGAGTCACAATGCACATTACTATATTAAAAGCCTTGATAAGTGTTAGAAATCAGTAATCATTTTAAAGCTTAAGTTGCCTTTAATTAAAACAATGTAAATAAAAAATTTAAAAATTTAAAATCTTGCACTCAGGTTATGAAGATTGTGGCGTGAAGGCCACAAACTGCCCTTCAGGGATGTTTTTGGAGACGCACAGCCACTCTGAGTATGGAAGTGACCCACAGGGGCACATGATAGAAGACCTGAATGGTCCTCTTTCATGCCTTCATCCCTCCTTTTCCACCCTCGGTTTTACTTTTTGCTTTATTTCCTTTATGCCCTGGCATGTGACATGATTCCCAAGTCCATGCTTTGTAACTCCCAGGCAGGGAGGGCCGCTCAGGGCTGTGGCTGCCACCCACACCCGCCCACCAGCCATAGGACTCTGCTCCCTCTGCGTCACACTTGACGTGTGATTAATCCGGGGAATGGATTGAGGGAGGAACAAGGCGGGGACGACTTGGTTTCCTCTCTCACCACCAGTCAGGCTGTGATGAGCAAGAAGAGTAAGCATCTATTTTTTTCCTCAGTTCATGGGCTCTCAAAAGGGATTTTTTGTTGTTACTGTCTTCCTCCTTCCCAGAGATCTAGAATCATTTTGGAATGTATAGAGAAAGAAGATGCGTCTTTATTAATTTATTCATTGGTCCTTTCACTGTTGATACTTACACCGTTCAGTTATTTACTGAGTGCAGCCAACTAGGTAACCAGGACCTGTGTTAGGTTTAGGGTTTAAAAAGATGACTTTGGATGGTGAACACACAGTGTAATGTACAGATGATATATTATTGAATTGTACATTTGAAAACTACATAATTTTATTAACCAATGTCGCCTCAATAAATTTAATTTAAAAAGAAGGCATAATTATGCCCCCCAAATAAATAAAATAAAATAAAATAAAATAAATAAAATAAAATAATAAAATAAATAAATAATAAATAAATAAAATAATAAAATAAAATAAAAATAAATAAAATAATAAAATAAAATATAAAATAATAAAATAAAATAAAATAAAATAAAATAAAATAAAATAAAATAAAATAAAATAAAAAGATACCCTTGCCTTTGAGAATTCGCAGTCCGGACTCTCTTGCCTGTGCTTTCCAGAAGCCTGGAATGCCTTTCCCTTCTCTGCCAAGAGACCTCTTATTTCAAGAGCTAGGTCAGCTGTCATCTCTTCAGTGAAGGCTTCTTTAACTCCACTCTCAGCAAAATGCCTCGTCCACACAACTCTCCGATCAAGCACGCGGGGGCATCGTGATTACTCCATGAACGCGTGGCTCCTTAGCCTGCGAAGTCCCTAAGAGCAGGAACCGAAGCTTAGTCCTCTCTGCTTCTCTAGCAGGTAGCGCAGTGCCTGGCACTTTATAATGAATATATAACCTTTTTATTGTCTGCCTCATCTTTTTAAATTTCTCAAAACTGTAGAAAAGAAAAAGTAATGAGATCAAAACAGAATTTGATGTGTATGTGCAACTTTTAAAAATATTTTATAACCTCTCATCTATAGCTTCACCTTTGGAAAAACCAGTCGATATATATGTCTAATTACTATCATTAAGTAACATAAAACTAAAGTTTTATTGTATGATGATGTACATCCAATGAGCACTCGATAAATATTAATAACAACTATTAACTATTTGATCTCACTAAAACTCAAATAGCTGCCTCACTCTACTCAGGCTGTTTACTCACTGTGTCATTAGCTGGTCCTTACTTTGCAAGGTTCGTAGGTCAAGTTTAACAGAGCCACTGCCGAAGGTCATTAGGACTTACATAAATGACTTTGACTTTACAGATTTTATGACAGTCATTTGGATGAGTTGTATATTTGGAATGAGTTATGTATTTTCCAAGCTTTCGGTTTCCCCAGTGACCTAATAATATTAAAGAATTATTGTTAAGTTACAAATTTTGTAAGAAGTTTTTTTTTTTCTAATCAGCTCAATTTGACATTTTACACAATGCTAGTGATTTCTCCTGTAAGAGAGGCAGAGGCGGTCACGTGGAATTGAGGCTGGGAAATAACTTTTCCTCTTTCACATGGCCAGGCAGAACAGCCCTTGGAAAAGAGCTAATTTCTCGTTCAAAACAAATTTATTTCTGTATCTCTCCCACTTCAGAATACGCGTTTTTGTGACCCGTGTCTGGAAGTGCTCCCGTTCTTCCACATGGCCCGTAAAACACAGTGTTACTGCAGCGTTTGATACTCTTTACTTTGCATGAGGCCCCTGGCTGCCCTGCACGGTGAGCTGCTGCTGGGCCCGCCCGGGTCACAGACCCCTGGACGCCTTCTGGCTTTTTGCCGAGAGCGGGGAGGCCTGAGAGACGCAGCCGGGGAAGCCCAGCAGCCCACGTGGCCCTTTTCCCGCAGGTCCTCGCTTCCGTCCTGGGCGTCTCAGTCCCCTACTTCAGGGCGGAGAGTAGACGCCCCCAAGGAGCGTGTTTGGGCCTGACCTCTGGTTAGCTCACAGGAGAAGCCTCCTGGGTAGGACTGGGGAGGATGGGTGGAGGTGGGGCTAACAGAGGGTTTGAGCTCTAGAGCCCCCTGTTCCAGTTAGTCACCTCCTTTTGTCCTGTTGTAAATGTTTCTATTTTTAGTGCTTGGAGCACTGTATTCGGGGCATTTTATGTCCTTCTCTCTTATTAGACTGAAGTCCTCAGTTGAACCGTGCGTCCTCAGTCTCAGACATCCCAGCAGATAAAGCTGTGTTGAATTCATGAATCTTTCTCTAGGAACTGCAATTGTTTTTAATTTAAAAGCTGTTAGCTAATGGTTAGGATTAATATTTGCTGATTCCATATGTCTTCAGTTCTTTCTACCAAGCCATCAGGATTTGAGCTCACCTGGCTTTATTAATTATTTCCAACCCTTTGAAGCTACAGTACAGTTTGATCCATTCAAAAACAAACAAACAGACAAAAGTAACCGAATCCCTATTACATGATAGGCACCGCGGGCAATGGATAGAGAAGATATAGAGTCCCATGTGGTAAAGAGTTCGGGACACAGACGCATGTAGCAGCACCGGGTCACTGTGAGAGTCACATCCAGCCTGGGAGACGTAGGGGGGGAGCTTTTGGGAGAAAGGGGTGCCAGAGCTAACGTTAGAGGCTCTGCAAGGCTGCGTGCTGGGCGGAGGGGAGAACTGCAGGGAAGTTCTGCAATGGGAAGAGTGGGCACATGATGGTCAGCCCGGGCGGGGAAGGCGGGAAGCAGGGTCGCATCTCCATGCGACCCACAAGAGCTCTGCCCTGTAGGGAGCGGGGAGCCCATGAAGGATTTAAGCAAGACCCAATGGCAGGTTTGCATTTCAGATAGCTCACTCTGGTGGCGGCGTGAAGGATGGATTTTAAGGGAGCCACACAGGGAAACTAGATCTGAAATGATGAGTGCTTACCATAGAGGTGAAGAGGAGGTGCACTGGAGAACTGGGGAGTAGGTAGAACTGGCGAGCAGTTGATGGGATATGAGAAATGAGGTCATTCATCCCCCCCACCCCGCCCCACTATTGTTAGTACCTGTTTCTTTGATCGGAATCCCATAATATTTTTTACATCTCTGAGAATGAACCTGCAAAGTACCTTAAAAGCCAGTGGTTTTAAAAGGGTATTTGTTGGTCATATCTTTGTTCGGTTTAGATTTTCCCTAAAGCAAGTCTCCATTTTTATTTTCAAATTTAAGTATCATTTATTTTGATGACCGTTTAAACTAGATTTGTAGTTTTTACAATAAGTATCTTAAATCCCAAGAAATGAGTATCAAGAATTATATGAGAAGAGAGATTGTGATTGAGTTAAGTCTGTTAAACATCACCAGTGGGTAGCCCCCTACCCACCCCACCTCCCAGCCAGGCTGCTGCACCCCACCACCCACAATGCACTTAACATACACCTAGCACTGTCCTTGGTACTAGTAAGAGTCCTCCCTTACACCAGACAACTAAATAGGTAATAAAACAGTGTAATAAGTACAGTGTTACTTCTCTTTGGCCAGTTCTGCTCCTTATTATGACTTTAAGTAGTAAGATTATTTCTAAGAGAAGAACATTGAAATTAGTCAACTCAAAATATTAATCAAAATATCCAACACTGAGAGATTAGTTACATAAACAAGTTACATAAATTCCCTACAATGGAATTCTAAAATTCTAATAACATCACTTGTTGATGTTATTGTTATATTATTGATATGATGGATGTCCAAAGTATATATCTAAGGGAAATAGGATAAAACTAGTATATATTATACATTTCCATTTTTTTGTGAAACATAGGTACATAAATATAGGTATGCACCCAGAATATTTTATCTTTTTCACACTCCAACTTCTGTGTCGCACACATGTAGACTCAAATTTTTCCCGGAGCCCACTCATGTGGAACTAAGCATCTCCTTGAGTTCTCAAGATTTCACACGCACAAGAGCACTGCCAACCAGCATGGGCTTCACCAATGACGTTATAAGATGGAGAGCCTTATGCTGCTCATCCCTCAGAAACAATGTAACAATCTCCAGTGAGACTTTCACGCTGGAACTTTTTTTCTCTCCCCTGCTTCTCCTCTCCCCATAACTTACTTTGACGATCTCATGGGGACCTCAAATTCCTTACCCCTCTATTATGCAGATTAATACAACTCTGCCCCAGCTCTTGCCTCAAATGTACATACATTCAAACTAGCCTGGATCTCAAGTAAAAAGTAAATTGTACATGGCAACCTTGTACACATAAACACACACACACACACACACACACACACACACACACACACATACACACACAGAAAGCTTAATGAAACAATACTAGCTTCACTATGGACTCTGCAGTTGATGTTTTCTATTTTAGGGCCTACTAGTGGCTCAGGACCCAGAGTTTGAAAAACTGCCAGAGAAGTCCGTTTAACCTCCACAGAACTTCAGCGTGCCCCTGGAATCTTCCTTCTCAGATTATCAAATCATTTCTTCCAAACCTTTAGTGAATAATTTTTTCTAGCTTGTTATACAACTGTGTGTGCCCATATGCGCACACACACACACACACACACATACACACACACACACACACACCCCGAGACAGGCACGAGAAAGACAACGTCATACATTCGCTGTCTCTAGGCAATGGGATTGTGTTTTCTTCCTTCACGTTTTCTAATAATTTCTAAGTTTTCTGCACTGAGCGTGTGTTACTTTTGTAAAAAGAAATGTAAACAGTAAAAAAAAAAAAAAAAGAAAAAAGAAAAAAGAAAGCAGGCTCAGCTCAGGTTCTGCCTTTGCCCCTCGTCAGAAGCTTCCCTGCCTCAGCCCTGCCGAAGCAGCCAGATCCCTCCACCTGCTTTCCGTTCCGCCCTTTTGCTTTTTCTTGCCCATCAGTCATACCACCGCCTATAACGGTCTGGCTGTGACACGTCTCCTCCTACTTCTCAGACCCTCCTTCTGCTCCGTTCAGCAGCGTCATAGACCATTTCTCCCGTCTCTGCACTGAGCTTCTTAAACTGAAATCCATACATGGGCTGTGAATCTTCAGAAAATATATGCAGAATTTCATGTGCATGCATTTCTTTTCTGGGAAGCTGATCCAGTTCTTTTTGGAATGCCTTCCTTGTGCCTGGCAAGGTTCTAGATCCGATCTTTCATCAGATTCTCAAAACCTTGAAGAATTCCTGTTCTCCGCACTTACCCTGTTTGTTTTCCTTGTCTGTCTCGCTCATCACGAATTTCTCACTGCCCGGAACAATGCCCGAAACCTAGAAGGCGCTCAACGAGTGTGACATTTTGAATATTAGGCATTGCGAGGTAGAAAAGACATTTATTATCCCCATTTTTCAGAGCTGATTAAATATCACGATCTTACTGCAGGAAGTATGAAAAGCATTCTGACTGGGAACTCAAATGGGGTTACACTGGTCTCGAAGCAGAGTTTGATTTGGTACCGGAGTGGGCGTCTGTCTCCTTGTCTCGCAGGCTGGATGGGTGGTCACCTGGGCCATTTTTAACTCTAAATTACATGCTTCTTGGCCGACTCGAGGTCCCGGGCCTCGTCAGGATGGTCAACATAGTGTCAAAGGCCAGGTCTCCTAACACTTGGGCTAGAGAATGTGCAGCACTCTCGAGTTCAAGTTCCCCCTTGGCTTCACTTACGATGGTTCATTTTGTTTTTGGAGATAGTTTGTTCCATGGAAACCAGACAGAGTGTTGTTTAAATAGTAGGCTGATGTCTCAGTGCAGCATATTGGCCCACTGAGCTCTCTGAGAGTGTGAATCACAAACCCGCCTCTGTACAATTGACATAGTGCGAATGTTCTGGACGTAAGAAAATCCTGTTAAGAATGATCAGGTTAGCTCATTTTGCCATCAATCGTCTTTTAAAATGTTAAGCTGGTGGAATAACTGCCATTCCTGGCTAAGTAGATTCTCTCAACTGCAGCAAAATATTTTTTTAAATCAGGTAATTCAGTCTCTAACCCAAATTGTATCTGGTTTATTTTCTTCAGACTATGTCTATGTCCGGAACTGTGTGTTTAAAGTTCAGCTTCGTGTGCGGTATTCCTGTGATGATTTCAGTACGTAAAATAAGATGTTTACAAAAGCCAACCTGAGACCGATACTCTACAGCAGTTTAGCAGCAAATTTCTACTCTGGGTATTTAACAATAATTGGGATCTTTCTATTGGCTTTGCATAAACTCAGATTAGTAGTAAAAGCTAAGTACCAGCCCATTTGGCAAACTCTTACACTTCAAGCAGTCACAAATTTGCTTCTGATTGTGCTTTTCTTCGCACCTAGCTCAGATTTTTGCCTGATGCTTTTTTAAATCCTCTAATTTGCATACTGTGGTAAATTTAAAATGAGAACAGATGAATGCTGCTAAACTTTTCTATTTCACTGATGAATATGGTATTTTGCTTCAACTATCTAGCTGTTATATATTCATTGACCTTTAAAACATGAAATAGATATTTCTTTTCCTGTACAGTGTGCAAGATGGATTATTAGTATTGTCTTTCCTCTGAGACAGTGAGTCTGAGGCACAGAGGCCAAGCGGAGCTCGTGGGAACTAATTGTAAAGGGGCTAAAATTCAGAGCTTCCTGTTCACAGGCTCACACCTAGTCATCTGGACCAAGGGGCCTCACGTGTGGTTTTGTGGGCGCTGTGGGAGGTGATGCACTCCCTCTAAATGCATTTCTCCTTGCCCTGCAATCCGGCGCACCACAGCCTACGCTATGTCATTGTGCCTTTGGGGAATGTTAGAACGAATATTTTAAGTATGTAGAAAAAGACGTAGTGTGTTTTGAGTGGCTAATATGGATTTGGCTCCAGCTCAGTGTAACATGTTATCTCATTTGTTATTATTGATAATAATAATCTCATTCTCCAAAGGAGCGGAGTGAGTCTTGGAGAGGTATCAAGGAAAAACCAGAGCCTGACAGGAGTTAAAGTGGTAAAATCAAATTTTATTCAAGAACTATTGCAGTCGAGAGACACCTTAGTGTGTGTAGAACAGGGCTCAGTTCCAAAGACAGCGAGGAAAAGCCGGCGTTTACAGCCAAGGAGCAGGATGGGGCGGGGCGATCGGCGGATAGAAAACTACTGAGAAGAAACACCGAGTTCTGGGGCATCCTGGCTAAACCGACCTCATAGGATTCTTCCAGAAGGAAGGCCAAGGTTATCAGGTGTCCCCCAGGGATGGTGAAGGATAAGGGATTTTGATCAAATTTCTAGGTTGATCAGATATCTAGGATGGGGAGTTTTCTGTAAACTGACAAGATTCATGCTAAAATTGGGCAATGTAGGCCCAACAAGGGTGGACACCGAAGCCCAAGGTCAAAGCCTAGCGGAGAAGAGGGCTGGGAGGAAGCTGACTGGGTTTGATCAAGGAGAGAGTCTTTGTCAGAGGAGAAGTTATTTAACAGCTGAGATTTCTAAAACCCGTGGTCCTTCGGGGACCCGCCCCGTCTTCCTGGTCACACGGACCCGTGTCCCCACTGAGTGTGAGCAGCTGAGAGGACAGTTCTTTCCTTGCTCCTACATCTTGCGTGGTGAGCGACTCGGGCACTTCCACCGTTTAGCCGGTTGGGATTTCCCTAAACACAGCAAGTGTGCCACCCACTGTGCCCGGCGCCTGGGTGGGGCAGAGAGGCTTCTGGGGAAGGCAGAAATGACGTGAATAGACTCTGCCGCGCGTCACTTCGTAAGAGTGTTCGATTTCATTTCGATAATCAAAATTAATATTGATTTTAAAGTGATATACACTATGATAAAAATGACATCGTTTCTAAGAGAAATCTAGGGCACACTTTCAAAGAAAAGTACAATTTTAAAAGAAGGGAATCTTTCTATCTCAGAATAAAAGAAAGAAAAGTTTTTAAAAGTATAGCAAAACAATTCCTAGGGAGTTTTGAAGTTTTATTTTTTTCCCTAATGTGAAAAAGTGGGCCAACTGCTAAACAGTTCATTGCTTTGCTTCTGTCTATCTTGATCATACTCAATTCTGCTAAGAGACTGGAGGCTCTGAAATTTAATAAATGACCCTAATGCAAAACGTCTTACTCCAGATTCAGCTTGATAGAAAGCCACGCTGTTGTCATTATAATTCACTTTGGACAAACCTAATATATTAAATCCAAATTTAAAAAGTGGATTAGTTAAGTGGTCATTCTTCACTTAACAACATAATTCATTGTAGTACGCTCCCCTTGTAATGCTTACAAATGTGGTTCGGTTTATTAGAACCCTCTGTTAGTGCCACATTTCAAAGGCAAAGTACATTTGATAATGTTACCCAACAAACCAGCAGTTTCAAATTCATCACCATATTCAGTTGGACACTGTCCTGGGCCCTGAGGAAACAAAAAAACGGGTCCGAATGGTCTTTGCGCTCTCAGTTCACGTTCCCAGAGCATAAACTGGGACTCGGGGCGATCGCCATGCCGGGGCTGGGGGCTCAGCACGGGCCTTTTCCTTTGGGCTTCGTCTTCCTAGGTTTCTGTCTCCTCCACCTGCTTGTCCCTGAGACGAGCCAGGAGCGAGCAGGGTTCAGCCACATGGAAAGCCCTTCTCCTAGCTGGCTCCTCGCTTTATTTCACTGAGAGGGACAGCTGCCATAGACAGGTCTGAGAAGAGTGGTCAGGTGCTGCTGCCATCCTTAGCCGTGCCCTGGCCAGTGGGGAAATGTCCTGCGTGACTCGGCGGCTGGCCGGGTCGTGCAGGCGACACAAAGTCACTGGGCCATTCAAGTGACTCAAAGCTGAAAGCTGTGGGGCATTTCAGGGTTCGTTTGTCGAACCTGCAGAAATATATAGTTCAGTGACAAATTTGGGGATATAATGGCAACATAAACAGTATTTTTTAAAAAATGGATGCCTCCAGTTGTAATGAAACCAGTAAGGGAGCATCTGCTTAGAGAAAATGATAAAAGAGATTTGAATGAGCTTAGTTGTACCTATAATTGTTTTCATACAAATGTGTAAGAAAAACCAATTTTATTTTGCCATCTATATGCCAAGGTCATAATGGAATATTCCCAGCATTGAAAAAAAAAAAAGGCAGGGGAAGTGGTTTACTTGTTTGTTTGTGGTAATGGGGGAGGTTATTTTCTTTTTATTTTAAGGGGCGGTCTTCCACCATTATTTCCTCTTTCTTATTGTGCTTTTCCTGAACACTTTGATCTTATTGAACTTTTAATGTCAGATTAGGCTGGAAAAGCTAGAATCAGCTTGAAAATCTTTTGGTAGATACTATATTTTTAATAAATGTTAAATACACTCACCACACTGTCTTTTAAAGAACATTTGTGATTTTTTAAGGGTCTTTGTACATTCATCTGGGGGGGAAAAGCAACCAAATCTGCTTTATTTAAATTCCAAATTCTAGGGGAGCAGATTGTCACAGAATATACAGCAATGAACTTCCAAAAATGGAAACCATAGGTATTCATCACACATGCTGGAAACATTGACACTTTTTGAGTAATAAACGGACCTTCTATTCTTTTTGGTCAGATGCATCTTGCTTTGTAACAGCTTATGGATTATTTTGCAGTTTTTCTTTGTGAAAAGGATCATAGAAATACTGAAATTCAGTGTGTGCGTTTTCTGTTGATCTTGAAGACATGAAAGAAATTTTATTCCCAGTGTCACATCAACAGTGGAAATTATCACAAAACTAAAAATTTATTTAAATGTCCACATTGTTTAATAGTTAGTTTTGGATCTAAGACAGAGTTCTTTCCTTTTAAGTTGATCATTTATAGCTGATAATTTTAAATACAACAAAATTTTAATAGAAAATATAGGCAAAGAATCTACCCTTTAAGTAAAAATGTATTTGCTTCAGTTTCCCTATGTGCAGTAGCTTCCCATCACTGACTGGCATCACACATTGAGAAACAGTTTTCTGAACGTAGTGTACTTATTTCTGAACTTTCTGCTGGTGGCTGTCCTTGTACACACGCGACATTTGTAATGCTGCTGATGGTTGCTGTCAAAGTGCAGTTCTAAGTCCAGGTTTTCATTACTTTTAAAAAGCTTTTGTCCTTGACACCTTGATTTAAGTCACTCGAAATTGATTATTAAAAGAGAGACCATTTCTGTGCTTACGTAATCGCAGCCTCCCGCGTGCTTTATGAGTTTCGCTTGGTGCTCCCCAGCCCCTGTGAAATGGTTATCAAGGGTGGTCGTTATCATTTACCACGTGAGGAAACCACGAGACAGGGATTTTGTTAACTTACATTGTGAGACAGCGTTGCTGCTAGACTGTGGTTATGTTTTCTTCCCTTTGGCTGCAATGCCCAAGGTATCTTTCTCCGTCCGAAACGTGATTGCCAAGTATCCTGGTGTGGATTGTAGGCCCTTCAGGGTCCATCTCGAAATGAAGGCTCAGGAGGCACAAGACAAAGATCTGCTTGATCTTGACCTCTGTGTGGTCTGAACGAGTTACTGCGTTTAGGAGCGTACTTACTGTGAAGAAGTCTGACCATTCAGCAGAGGCGACAATATTAGGATCTTTGCTGTAAGAGGGGTTTATCCCCACCTTTACCTCCGCGGCCCAGGACGCTGTCTCTGCTCTCGTTTTGTGCTTCAGGGCCTCTTGGTTCATCCCCCTGGCCCTCTTCTTCATCCCGAAGTCTCCATAGTTTGACAGCCATTGAACATTGTATTAAACCTTTTACCACCGTGTACAAATCTGCATCTTTACAATAATAATAATTACTATATAGTATACAGAATATAGAAACATATAATAAATGATAGTAATATCATTACAAGCATTATCATTACTATAGCAGCAGCTAACTTTAGATAGTGCTTTCCTATGAGCTAGACATTGTTCTTGTTTCAGACACTTACCTTTATTCACACATTTAATTCTTATAACAACCCTGAGGGCGAGTGCTAGCATTATGCTCATGTTACTGACGAGGCTCGCGGTCACCCAGCTGACACGTGACAGAGGCAGAACTGGAACCCAGGCAGTGTTGCTCCCAACTCTGTGAAGAGCGGACACTAATATGAAGAATTTTAGAAATAGTTTGGCTCCCATAATAGCAATTTTTAAAAAAGTTCTCCTGTGGTCACAGTGAGATATGGCATTATTTTATGTTCTCATCATCTGTGCTTTTTGAGCCATTTTCCTGCCATTAAACTGTTACTATTGTCCCACAAGGAGCATCTGATCAGTTTCTGAATTGAACCCCAACATACGTGCCTTACATTTCTATGCTTCACGTATCCATGCCTTGCACACATATCTCAAGCATCAGTATCTTCTCAGTGTAAAAATCTTGATCAATGGAATAAAGTATGGTAGAGAAAGTAAAATATCAAGTTTCAGATATGTTCACGTGACATTAAATTTAAGCCAGATTGATGAATAGCGAGGAGAAAACGAAGAGAAGCGATCATATGAAATAAGAGAATGGCAGAAGGGTCAATTCAGTAGCATCTTTGCTTTCCATGATGACATGCGTTCCTTCCTAGTTCTCTATCGACAGTTTATTCTGACGTTGCTCCAGGTGCTCAACCACAGCCTCCAAGGTTTACCCCCGTTTACAAACATGGAAACTGAGGCTCAGGGGAAGGAAGTGTGACCGCAGTGGCACAGTCCCTAAGAGCTGAAGCTGGATTTTAAACAGCTGTGTGTGACCCAAAGCTTGCGAGTCGCTACAGTACCTCCCTGTCATCCCGCCTGTAAACAGAAGCTGGTCCCGTCGGCCTCAGAAAATCAGCGGCTGTTGGGGGGCTCGTTAAGATGCAGTCAGTTGGAAGAGGACTGGGAAGTGTTGCCAGGAATGAAAGTCACTGAAAATTTAGAGTGTTATAAAAAGGCTAAAGGGGAAAATAGTTTACATAAAAGGAAATGAAATGGACAGCCTTTCAAAAGAGTGGGAATAGTGATGGTCAAATACTTAGGAAGTGAATTAGTTTCTAATCGGTTTGCACATACTTTTGAGTATGTTAATGCTTTCCATTTATTACCACTCAGTGGTGATGTGGTAATTTCACACTTTTTAGGAAAACTTTGTACCACCAATATCACTGTCACTCCAGGGTTTATTATATACATGTCACATTTTGTTTGCTCCTGTTTTAGGCTTTCTCTGCCTTTTTTTCTTCTGTTACCATGGCAATATTAAAGTTACTGATCTGGGTGGAGCATGATGTTATTCACCAGTGTGGCACAAATTAGATTTGTAAAAAATCTGCTCAGTAGAGCAATTTATCAGGTGTTAATAATGTGCACATATTATATAAAAAAAATCGGGTAGGGGGATCATCCAATATAGAGACCTCTGTTTAAGGTAATTTATAAAGAGGCACTATTTTTTCACAAAATGCATGGTTTCCTATTTTAAACACAATGTTTATGCAGTGAACACTGCTTTGTATAGGAGGGTCTGTAGGCTTTGCAGTTGCACGTTTGTTAGTTTCCCCTGAGCAATGGGCGAGAATGGAATCAGTGACAGCCAGGGACAGTCTCTTGGAGCCAGTCTAACTTACAAAGTCATTGATCACCACCTCGACAGTGTATAAACTGGAACTGTCCCCTTCTCAGAAGGTCGAAGCAGATCAGTCTTGAAGAACATCTAACTGGGCTTGTCAACACAGGCAAAGATGAGGCAGAAGATACCCGGCCCAGCTCTCCGTTCCCGTGAGCTAAGGGTTTTACAAGTCCAGTCATTTGGGGCCAAGTGCGAATGATGCACATTCATTAACAAAAAATAAAAAATAAAAAAAAAATGAGTGGAAAAACTGGAGACGGCAGCTTACTAAGCTTGCTTTCAATGACGTCATGGTCACACAAATGAGCTCCCAGCTTCCGGTCGCCCTGAATGGTTTTTCCTCCTTTTTCATATCCACGTGGACGCCCACCAGCAGATTCCTGGGCTCGCTGCGTTCCTCAGGGGGTGGGGTCAGCGGCCCTTCAGCCTGTGCCCTCAGCACACCTGAGGGAAGCCAGAATTCCCCACAGGGCATTGCCTGTTGCATCTCATTGCTTCATTATTATACCTATTTAATGCCACTTAGAACATTGTCAGCTGTTGAGAAAAGGTAATTATCACTAGTCAAATGAAAAACATTTTTTTGGCTGCTTACGGATACAGATTTTACTGGTACCTTGATACATAATGAAGCCTGATAGCAAAACTTTTGCTTGTCTCTTCTTCAAGCCACAGCTGTTTCCCTGCTAAATTCATCCCATCTGTCTTCCCTTCCGTAAAGCTGTAGGCAGTATAGCATAAGTACAGAAGCAGTTCAGTGCTATTTTGGATAAACATAGCTGAAATTTGAATCTTTGCCATTTGCGATGCACACATTTTGTTTTACTGCTGTAAAGAGAGCTGTCAAAATACAACTACATGGATAATTTACTAAAATACAGTCAAATATAAGGTTGATCGAAGCGAGAGTGCGTCGGGTCAGTCCGACTGTTCCGGCGCGTGCTCCGAGAGGCGCCCTGGCCGCGTGGCCCATGCCCGCGCTTGGGGAGGGGGGAACCCAAAGTCTTCGCTGTGATCCTGCAGTGCGGTTTCCAAGAGTTACCAGCCCCTCGTAGCCGTCGGTGGCGTGGCTCGTGCAGTCCCCGAGATGCTTTAGAAGTCCACTTTCTTCGTCTCCAAAAAATCTTTGCATTAATGGGCAACGTTTCCTCTTTCTTGGCACATACAGTCAGGTCTGAGCGACGCTCCCGTCCGACGGTGTTTTGAAACGTATCACGTCGAAACCTTGGTCACCAGTGACACAGCCTGGTTCTCCCCACCCCAGTCCTTACCTCCGGGTTATCATTGCCTGTAAACATACCATTGTGCATTTTTTAAGCATTAATACACAGTGCTCTAGAGTCAACGGAGAAGTTTTCTTGAATGAATTCCTCTTCTGAATTCTGAGACCACCGTTCACACCCGGACCTGCCCCCTCACGGACAGTTACTGCTTCCTTTTTCCCGTGTGCAAAGGTCTTTTCTAGGCACACATGGGTTGTGATCTTTTTGAGGGGAGGGGCTGGTATCTAATACATTTTGGTGGCCACTGTGGCCAGAGCTCAGAAAATGTTTTCAGACTTTTGTTTAAACAAAGGCACCTGAAACCCATCACCTTTGGATGGAACCATGAAGTGATTCCTTAATCTCAAGTTTGGCTTTAACTTGCCCCCTTCTGCCAGGGCGGATGCTCTCTCAGCTCATCGTGGAAGCATCCTTGCAGAGCTCCCGCAGGCGTGGGTCGTGTTAGTGACCCGACCACCTCCTCGGTGTGAGGTCTCGTCCATCTTGTTCTCCACCATTTCCCAGTTCTCGGTAGAAAAGACATCGTCAGTTGTTTAGCAAATATTTGTTGAACAGATGAGTGAACAAATAATAGCACAAGTGACTATTGCGTATTTTTATCATAATGCCTTAAAAGCACAACCTCTTAGTCAGCTTTCTAGAAAAGACCAGCATCTATAGCACGTATGGCATTCGAACAACTTTAGCAGAATGATAGTGCTACCGGGTTCCCAGCTGCTGCCAAGGAAATTATTTTCCTAGAAAGTCCCCAAGGCCTTCTATGCACCAAGGCACTGCCCTCTTCCATCTAGTTTTCCTTTAGCAAAAAGCAAACAACACCAAAATAATAGTCCAGGCTCTGAGGAAGGCAGACGTAGCGTGACTGCTACAAATGCAGCCAACTCTCTGTACTTCAACCCAAGAGAGAAATGTCAGCTTTTGCCAGTGGTTCTTTATAAAGAAAGCCACCTTTATAAAAAGGATAAACACATCTTTAAATTTACACATTTGTGCCATCTGATCCCCGGCCGATAGGTGCTTTAGAAGTACGGTCAGGTCCACTGCGATGCGGCCGTTCACTCCGTTCTCTCATTCAGCGCGTGCATGCGTCAGGACGCGCTGCAAGGAGCCAGCATCTCCATGCCGGAGACAGACATGATGCTGTGGTCAGAGCCATAAGGTGGAACGGAGGAAAGGACAGGTGTGAGGAGAGCAGAGGAGAGGAGGGTGTGTACAGACCGGAATAAGGCACTTTAATAATATTGTTTGCGCTCCACACTTTGAAAGACAATTTTAGACTTAAGACCCAAGATGAAAAGCAGTACATGACCTATGGCTGACCGCCCTTGTATTCCCAGGATCATGGTGTGGGTCTCTGCCTGATTGGACCTTCTGCCGGCCCAGCCGGCTAGCCCGGAGTCTTCCTGTGGCTGTCCAGCCACCTCCGATGATGCTTGTACAGCTCAG
The DNA here is from genome assembly GCA_028627145.1 of Eidolon dupreanum. Taxonomy (NCBI): domain Eukaryota; kingdom Metazoa; phylum Chordata; class Mammalia; order Chiroptera; family Pteropodidae; genus Eidolon; species Eidolon dupreanum. The sequence goes on along the minus strand of CM053516.1, from coordinate 11,581,622 downwards.
TTCGGTTATGTGTGGACTTATAGGCACATTTTTATTTAGAGAGGGAAGAAATAATATACATGACAAAAAAACATTATCTATATTAACATTACTCATTAAACTCGCCATTTGCTGAGTTTTGTGCATTTGTCAGTCACCCATTGATACCCTGTCCCCATCTTTCTGATAATTCTAGAGCCTATGCTTTTGACTCCATTTGCCATCTGTGATAGAGAGGGTGACAAGACCATTCTGCCACATGGGCACGTGCCCACACAGGCTATTCAAATGGCAGTAGACGTGAACTCTCAGTGTTCCTGTGAGAGCGAGCAGGTGTGGGGCTGTTGTCTAGAGTCAAGGCTGGACCTAACCCTTTATTCAGAACCCTGGGAAGAGAGGTGAGCTGCCATGGTCAGGTCCTCTTGAACCAACATGATTGGGTCACAATGCTGTTCACGGAGGGGAACAAAAAAGGCCCTCAATAGCCCAAATGGCCCTGATCGACTGTTGATCCTCAGAGGAATTTTATTTTTGGAAATTCCAGTTTAAAGCATCTAGTGGTATTGGTGATGCTGAAAGTATTTTTTCTGAATATTGTATACTTAGGCTTTTCAGTTATGCTAATTGCTTACAGGGAGCTTCCCTACTCGTTCCCATCCTCCAGGGTGGGGTAGTTGCATGTTGTGACTTAAACCTTTGCACCTGCCTCTGTTCATTTTCACGGCAGGTCACAAAGAAGTCATTCTGTCCAGTGTTCAAGCAAGCGACCGCAAGAGCTTGGTGGGTTGATCTCGCTAGAAATTTATTCGGAAGGGACAAAGACCAGTGAATAGTTGTCTGAGACTACACTTACTATTTCATTGTGCAAGCAAGGGATGCCAGGGAATTACTAAAAAAATCCAATTAATACACATTATTAAGCATATTTACACACACTGAACTATTTCAAACCAGTAATGCTGGAATAAAGACAAAATAATACTGTGTATTTACATAACGCCATAACACCTTTCGTTAGAAAAATCGCAAGCCTTCCCTAACTTACTAAACTGCACAGCACCCGACGAGGTGTGTAGGAAGTAAGGTAGAACCATAAACAAGAAGCTGGCGAGGGGGGAGGCAGCCACGCTCGCAGAGGGTCACAGACTCCTGCGGGAGAGCCCGGGGCGTTCGGGTTCAGGTCACCCCAAAGTAAGGAAACAGGTTGAAAGTACCTGTGCACATCACAGGTGACTGGATTTTAGTATGCTGCTTTGTGCCGTGGTTTTGTTGTCTTTCCAACCTAGACTGAAGTCTGTAGTTTACTTGAATTGGCTGGAGCGATGGACTAAAAAATTCCAAACTAAGTCCACACTGGACAGTGACAGTAAGTGACTCCCGATCTGGTCACTTGATTTGTTGTTTAACTTTCCCTAGGCCCAACTAAATATGATTTCCTTTGTTTTTGTTTAGCCAAAACTTTTTACTAGAGTGTGACGGTGCGTCCTCTGGCGGTGCCCAGAGGCAGCCAGACAGGTGCTAGTCGCTGGGAAAGGCACTGGGGAGCGCTGGTCTCCCCTGCCAGGGTCAGGGTTTCCAGGGACAAGTCGAGCCAGGCCTGCTTCGGTGGCTGCCATGCGCAGCACCTCCCATATGGCCTGGCCCAGCTCGGGGAGCATGGAGGACTGCCCAGGACTTTCGGGGAGCACCCAGGGCAGGCCTGGAGCTTGGCGTGGTACCAGGAGAACCAGCATGAAGAAGGACTGTCGCCAGACCAGCGGGGATAATAAATTTTGCATTTAGGTTTTAAAATCGCACGTGTTTACATCTCCGATGAATTCTGAATTTAATATTCTGTTGGAATTTCATGAAGTTTAGTGCTGGAACTTAGTACTCACTCGGTTATGCCGCGCAGTGGGCTCCTTCACCTGGTCCTTTCAGGAAAAAGAAGAACTTTCTCTGTTTAAGCCCGCCTCACAGTAAAGTCTTCATTTTGGCTTAACCTTTCAGATTTGGGGATAATTTAGGTATCACAAATACCCGTGATAGGACAGCTTTCAGACACTATAATTTAAGTGTCTCTGAAATGTAATAAATAGAGCTTTGTCTGGGTTTTGAAAATAACGTCTTCTTCCCAAACAGCTGTTCATTTGTATTAACCATTTTCTCTGTCTCTAGAAAGGCAGCATTTCTTCTTTATATATAATCTCCTCACCCTTTTCATCACATTAGCTGCGTTCAGGCGGCTATTGTGCTATTGTTTCTACTGTCCCTTGGCACCGTGGGCAGGTGACAGACCTGACCGCAGGGGCTTCTGGAAGAGAGGACACTGACCGTCTTGCTCTGGCCAGGTCGGGCCCTCACCTCGAGTCTCCGTGAGGCTGGCTGATTCCACCGCCTTTTCACTTATTCTGAGACCGTGTGGAAAAGGCATTTAAACACCAGATGCAGCATGAACACGTCTTCGCCCCTGTTTTTAATTGGCAAAGCGAAGCTCCTTGGTTTTTCATTTAGGGGGCTGCAATTAGCACCCCAAGTGGCAATTTATGAGGCTCTGATAGAGAAGGTGATTACTCTCTCTGAGCTGCGACCACAGTGGCCACCAAGATGCGTTAGATACCAGCCCCCCCCCCAAGAGACCACAGCCCATTTGGGCCTAGAAAAGACCTTTGCACACGGGGAAAAGAAAGCAGTGAACACGTGTGAGGGGGAAACGTATGTATAATCTCTTCACACCTCTGTGAGATAGACGGGACAGTATTGTTCAAGTTACATTTTACTTTGAACCAATTTTTGCTCGGGAGGCTGTCACCAAATTCCCATGGCCCGTGAGCTGGGTTCACTCCCTCTCCCGATCACCGCTGGTTCAGAAGTTGGTGAAGAGTGTGTGTTCTGAGCCAGGTGGCTCAGCTTCAAACACCAGCCCTACCATTTTGTACTGTGTGATTTGGGACAAGCCACTTAATGTGGGCCTAAACGTCTTCATCTACAGAATTAGGGCAATTGTGTTATCTATCTCACAGGGTTCTTAAGAGGATCGAACGAGTTTTTACACAGAAATGTTCAGAACAGCACCTAGCACATAGTAGGTGCTCATCAAACGTTACCTGTGTGAGGCGCTGTCATGTCAGCGAGGGCAGCACGTGTCATGGGAACTTGGGGTTTGCGTTCCGCTCCGGGACGAGAACGTGGAATGGGCCCGTTCAGAGTGGATGAGCAGCTCAGGAAAGCACACTCTAATCTGACCAGGTAGCGAGACCCTACCCCATACCTTTAGCAAAGTTAATAAAACAGTATTTTTGTCCTTGTGCTACACCACAGGACTGTCCCAGCCTATGAAATTAGTGAAGGACAAATCATTTAAAATGCCTCTGGGACACTTAATCTCACTCTGTGGGACAGCTCATGAGCAAGCTCCACCTGCGGTGGATTGTGGGGCTGCCTCACGATGACGCGTTCCAGAACTCTCTCCGGAAGCCTTCGAGGTCTCTGTCCTTGAAGTTGGAAGCCTGCGGGGCCAATGCAGAGCACAAAATTCCAAGTGAAACATCCTTATTCATAATCGATTATGCTCGGATCCCCCTGGAAACCACTGTCGACCATGGACAGAAAATGGGATCAGACTGACAACTTGGGAAGCGCTGGCTGGCGTGAGAGCAGGTGTGTGTGTGTGTGTGTGTGTGTGTGTGTGTGTGTGTGTGTGTGTGTATGTGTGTTGTTTGTCTGTTTAAAACCCTGTTCTGCTTGGAACTGCATTGAAGTCAGCAATGAAGTTCGGAGCCTGGACGCTGAGGAAGAAGAGGGAGGACCAGTGAGGGAACTGGACCCTGAGAAGTCAGTCCAGGTCTAGCCGAATAAAAGAGACGCAGCAAAGGACAGAGCAGAGGGATCAAGAAAAACCCACCTGAGCGTACAGGGTTTTTTTTTGTTGTTGTTCTGCTGCATCAGAAGCAAAAGTTCAGGAGAGCAGCTCTGTGGCTTTATTTGGAGCGTCGTCTGGATGCGCACATATGCGCACACGAATCCAGATTTCAGTAGCACCCGCTCGCGTCTCCTCATGTCAGCATCTGATCAGCCACCTCCAAATGTTCTAGCATCGCTAGCAAATAATTTTGACTTGGAAGCCTTAGATTGATAGTTAATTTTTATTGAAAGACTATTCTCTTCATAAGAAATTTTTGACAATCTCCACGATGTTAGCTTCCAAACATGTACCGACAGCTTTGTTGGTGTGTGGTTATGTGTGTGATGCATTCAAGTGCACATGTCACGTCCTGCCATCTCCTAAAGAAGGCTGCTTTGGTTTCCACGACGCCGGGGGCGCGCCCAGCGTTCAGGCCGCGTGAGCGCACGGAAACTCACTGCTGGAACCACCAGCCGGTGGAACTCCGCAGCTGCCGTGGAGATTTGGTGAGGACAGGATTTTTATGCTAGGAAACATCCTTGTCAAATGTCCTGTAGCTTTAGGTACACCCCACCCAAGGACGATGTGCTACACACAAAGGGTACCACATCTCACCAGAGATCATTCTGGCTTTTAGTCCTGTCTTCACTGTTTGACAGCCATTGTCAGGACCGTGCGTTTAGACGACAGACCTGGGACTGTGTCCCAGCTCTGCCAGTTGCTAGCCACGTGCACTGAGGTATCGGTAGCATCTCTTACCCTCAGTTTCTTGTCTGTAAAATGAGGTTCATAATATCAACAACACCTTCTTCAAAGGGTCTCCGTTGCAATTAAAAAATGGCTGGCAGGGCACTCAATGCAGTAGCTACACATAGCAAGGGCTCCATAGATAACGAAAATAAAATAATAATAATGGCTCGTGTTGCCTATTGCTTTAGTTGTTTTATTATTGAATCTCAATTACGTCATTCATTAGACAGAAGAAACACTTCCTACATTTCAGGGCTGTTGTCAAGCTGCGTGAGCCAACGTGTGTGAAATCACTTTGTAAATCCTCTGAACCATCCAATTAAGAATAATAACAATAATGACTGCGTTTTCACTTACTGAGAATTTGCTAAGTGCCAGGCACTTCACACAGTATCTCCAGTCCTCACAGCAATCCTGTGAAGTGGGTAGTTTCCTTTTACATTGGAAATGAATAGGCTTAGAAGAATTTGCCTGAGATCATGCTCAGATTTCAACCTAGATTTTATGTTTTTAATTGAAACTCATCATTCTACATAGCCACATCTCAATGAGAATATTAGACTTGTTAATGATAGTCTGTTGTTCCTGCTGATAACAGAATGGAGCTCATATCACCTCGTCTGGCTGTCCTGTCATTACTGAATAGTATAGCATACACCGCGTGCATTTTATATTAAAACGTGCAATTTTTATGAAATACTCATTCACAAACTTACATACGTATCCACCCACTAAGGCCTAGGCAATGATGGAAGTTCCAGAAAGAAGGACCACGCCACTAAGTCCTAGGTAATGGCGGAGTGGGCGGGATCCACGCGCTGTCCCCAAGGCGAAGAATTTCAAGGGCATACTTTTTGAATGACTACATTCCGATATTTTTATTACAATGTCCAATGCTTTTTTAGTAACTCCTCGTATTTTTATGTTTCAGTTACATGAATTTTCATTCATTGTAGATGACAAGTAAACGGAATTTACATTTCGAGGCCCCTGCCTGCATACAAATTATAACTAGCTTCTTGCTCACCAGCCAGTCGCAATCTGCTCTGCTGGGGCCGGATGCTGGCCCCTGGGCCTGCCCCGGGGACGCGCACCTGTGTCCTTGTGCCCGCTGGCTGTGGTGACAGAGATGGGGCTTTGAGTTTCGCATTTCCTGCTGCATCACTTCGTTAAAGTTTTGTAGTTTTTTTTCTGTTGTTTTCTGTTTCTTTTTAAAAAAATCCTTTCTAAGCCTCAGTCTTCTCATCTGTTAAACGGGAACGATAATACTTGTCTATTAGAGTTTCCAGGCAGGTAAAGGGATGTTTTATTTAACGTGCTCAGCACTGAAAACATGTAGCTTCCCTTTCCATTCTTTGCCTTAAAAAAAAAGGGGGAGGGGTCTACTTTTGCAACAATGGAATACTTGCTTTGCTTTTATGCTGTGTGTATTATTTCAGGGAAACTAGGTATGTATGTATGGTCGACTGACACGTGGTTCAAAGAAATTTGCAAGATCAGAAACTTAGCTTTACACCTGTGATGGAGATGGTGCCATACCAGAACTGTCCCATGCAGAGTGCCCTCCACCCAGGTGTGGAGCAAATGTCCCAGCTGGCGCTGTGTCAGGGGGTATCGAAGCTGCCCCCCCCCCCACTTTGCAGGGCTTTGCCCCTGAAGCCAGCATCCCCGCCTCAATCACTCACATGTGTCTACCAGGTTTAACTTTTAGTTTGGAAGAAACCCATCATTTCCACCTGTCTTTTTGATTCCTAGCCCGATAGAATATTTTAGAATATTTCTCTAATCCTCCCCCCACCTCCAACTGCTCTAAGTTACAAATGGCCAGATTTCAGTCATCAGGAGAGTAGAATGTATTATTTTTTTGCAGCCTGTCTTACTGGGGGCCAGATTCCAAGGAGGCAGCCCGTGAGCTCACAGGCCAGGAGAGCCGGGATTTCAACAGTGTCAACAATCTTTGCTCATCATACCAAAAAAGCAGCGTGTCGGTGCCGACTCATTAGCATACAGCCGCGCCGGGGCTTGCTAACAAAGCAGGCTTTGGGTATCTGCTAATTTCTCGCTACTCTTCTTCCTTGACCAAAAAGAAGAGGAAAAATAGCTCCAGGCAAGGGTGCTGTCCCTCTCCTGCGGGAATAAAGCATCACAAGGATTCCCAGAGGGAGAGCTTTGAAGTGATTTTCAAGTAATAGTCCTTTGGAGAAAGGGGACCATCCATCCTTTGTTTTTCTAATCTTGTTTTAAATCATTGACAGGCAAATAAATCGCCATGTTGTCTAGTTAAAAAAGTTGCCGCCCTGAATCATCTCACTCGTCCCTTTAATAGTTTTGTTTAGTTAGGAAGCCTAAAAAGAAACCCCTGCCTAGGCCAGGGTGCACGTGCATGCCCCCCTCTCGGTCTGTGTCTCTAGGCCTCCTTTGTTGGGGGGATGGAGGGAAGAAGAAACGTACAAGCAGATGTGCTGCTAGATCTACAGGCTTCTGCCAACCATATGGCGTCTTAAAGAAAGATGGTTGGAGCGTCTGGATTAGCAAAGAGTCGGCATGGGAAGCCATGTGTCGTGTTGGTACAGGCAGTTGTTTGAGCTCTCTCTAAATGGCTTCGGGAGATTGTGTAATGGAACAAATGGTCCTGTGAGCCGGGAACAGCCTTGCCGCTGCTGGAGAGGCCCTGGCCCTCGGGCGGGCACTGCTGCCCTTTTCCCCCCATATTATGTTTTCTCCTTTTAGTGTTCTTCTCACTCTAAGAATCGACTCGGAACTTTTCAACTTATAATTACGCTCGCGGGCTCTCCCCACCTCCGAGTCCGCCTGCCTGTTCTCTCTCTGCTCCGGTAATTAATAACGCTCCGTCCGCTCTGTGTCCTCTGGGTGGCCCTCTGCAGGGGTCCCGGCTCGGTGCTGCGGGCTGACAAAGGCCGTTCTCGGGGAGGTTGCCCAGCTAGTTGGGGGGAATATGTCCTCCCACCAGAATTTTCAGAAACCCCAGGAGATGGGAAAGCTTTTATTTCTTAGTCCACTGAGAAAGTTATGCGGCCCCAGGTACTGAGCACAGAGAGAGATGTCCCTTTACTATGCTGGGCCTTGTGTATGGCGTGTTTTAAAAATTATACTCATCTCGCTGCAGTGGACTCTGGACTCCTGGGTCACACATGCCCTTTACTCAGCGCTTTGACACCCTAGGCTTCTGGTCCTCAACGCAGAATGTCGATGTGAGTTTAAGAACCGAGGCCCCGGTAGGACATCGGCGGCGTCCCACACGGCGGGCAAGTGCTCCCATTGCGCGGGTTGTGGGGCGCAGTCAGGTTGCGGGGTGCGGAGGCCGAGGGGCCGTGAGACCCCTCCAGCGAGCACAGATCTCTGAGTCTGTTCTCCTAGCCAGGCTCCTTGGCCACTTCGGCTGCATCTCGGGGCGGACAGGTCTTGCTTCAGCGCTGTTTCAGGGCTGCCTCACGTGCAGTGCGGCATCGGCAGCCGCTGCAAGAGCTCGGTCCGCGTCCCCGGTGCTGCAGGTAACAGACCCTGAGGCTGAGGCGAACCATAATGCATCCTTAACAGAAGGTGAGGGGGGCAGTTGACTCTGTCAAAGAACCGGTGCGTTTATCTGACCAAATCATCCAACCAGTTTAAATGCAGCGGCCAGTCGGGTCAGTGGGAGTCGCTGGTCAGTGCTGGTTTACACCGCACCCCACGGGGTAAGGTTTCCTGTCGGGTTCCAGTAGCCACCTCAGTGAGGCCACCTGTACCAGCCTCAGAGGGTGGGATCCGGTAGGAGACCCCATCGGGTTTAAAAATGAGTTAGGTGCGGTCATCCCTGGGAAGTGGGAGGTTTCAGTGTCTACTCCAACTTCCATCGAAGGAACTTTGAGCAATGAAACTACATTCCGTTTGTTTTGCCGGGTAACCACGTAAAAAGGCTCCCCCAAGAGAGTGATAAGTGAAACCTAGAGCAAATGTGAGTGGGTGCCAGCTGATGAAAAAGGGCGAAGGGTCTGGAAATCTGAGTGCGTCTTCAGACTGTCATCGTTATGAACTTGTGGCTGAGGCAGGTGATTTGTACTACCTTAAACAAGGTCATCTGAGAATCATTGAAGATTATTACCAACTTCTTTCATAAATAATTGTTTTCATAAATAACTGTTTTCTGCAAGGATAATGATACCACTTAAAAATTTCAGATAAGGGGCTATTTCAAATTTGTGAATTCTTTGTATTTATATTTAAAAAATTATTCCTGTGTCATATACATAGGTTAAAACAAATTCCTTTGTTGTTGTTGTTGTTGTTGTTGTTGTTTTTTCTTCAGCGATCATGGCATTCCGAACATATTAAGTGTTAGGATATTCTCCCTTTGTCTTCTGAATTTAGGATGGGGGAGGTGAGTGTCTGTGGAAAGCATAATTTTAATTGTTATCTAGCAATTGGAACGAATTACCACTTTAATCCCTTTTACCTTCCAAGTGTACGTGGTCCCAAATTTGTCAGCATTAGAATTTCTTGAAACAATGCAATTAAACTGCAACATATTTTCTAACAAACTTAATTAGGACAGTAACTGAAAAATGTAGATTAACAGAAGTTACTGTTTTTATCAACATATTTTCTCTTCTTTCCCGCCACTATCACATCCCCCTCCCCCACCCTTTTTTTTTTTTTTTTGCTTTAAATGTCTGATGTCAGTTTCATCCACATGCACATTATGCACATGGCACCCAAGAAACAAAGTAAAAAATTCTCTTTTAATTCCGAGCTGCATGCCCAGCGCCACATGCACTGTCTGTTACATGTCGCTCCTCATGAGTTCATGCTGGGAGTTTCTTTTTAAAGGCAAACTGTTTCTGAAGAGTTCAGGTTGGGCAGATTGTGTTAGAAAAATCTCACTGTCTCCGAGTGGAATTAATATACTGATTATTCTGTGCAGGCTCAAACTGGCAGCGTGTGCAAAAGTTCAAGAGTGTCTGGGAAGTGAAATATGGAGAATTCGGGGGAGTGAGCAGAGACAAAGAATTGGAAGTACAGTTTAGAAGTGAAACTAATGGTAACTTTGTAAGGAACGAGAGGGGAATTCAAGTGTAAACACCTGTCATAAAGCAGTGCTCAAAATGTTTTTATGGAATTAGGAAGTTCCTGTTTTCCAGTGCACATTTTAGGACTGATCATAAGAATCAGTTTAGTTATTGGACAGGAATTTGGGGGGCGAGAAGGGGAGAGTGAAGAAATGTCATTCTCAGCACCATTTAATTTTCATTTCTCTGAGTTCCTAAGATCTTTGCCAGTTTCAATTAAGTCACATGAGAAGCTTAATCACTAACAGAAATTAAAACGGGTTGTAATATTTCTTCTCCCTCTCCATTAGCCAAGATTTTTTCCTGTTTAATTAAAATTCGAGTCCTCCATGATCAACAACAAACAATGATTAATGTTTTTTTGTTTACAAATAAGAAATTAAAAGGTAAGCAAAGCAAAAACAATCACGCGGCTCCTTTCTCATCACCACAAGGAAACCAAACTTTTTTTCTCACTGCTTCTCAGGGGAAAGAAATTGGGACGTGAGCTCGGAGTTAATGAAGCTTTCACCCATCTCCTCTCAACTGCCATCTCGGTTTAATCCTCTCCTTCTGCCCAAGTCCAGAGGCCCTGCGAGCCCCCGCGGAGCCCCCGAGCCCCGGAGCCAGCTGCTCCGCGCCCCGCGCGCGGCCGCCCCGCCCTCCAGGTGCGGCGCGGCTCCCAGGCGCCCGGCCGAGCCGCCCGGGGGCGGGTGCGCTGCGCACTGCAGAGGGCGCGCGGCCGGCGGGGCCCATCGCGGGGCGCTGGGGGTGGCCGGGGAGCAGGTGCGCGAGGCGCAGGTGGAGCTCTGCGGCCCTCTGCGCCCCCAGCGTGGAGGTGGGACAGTTTCTGCCTTGCTGGCTGCGCTGTTTGAAGGAGCTGGGCAGCCGAAACCGCTCGTCCTGGGCGTGCGCAGCCGCCGCTAACTCCGTCCCTGCAGTTCCCTGAAACTGAGAGGGAGCCTTTTGTCCGCAGCATCTCGGATGGAGCAGCAACCTGCCTACCTGCTGGTTGGCAGCTGCTCGTCCCTAAGCAGGAAATCATCTCTGGGGTGACTAGTGGACGGGTCCCGCCATCGATTGCTGTGGGGCAGGGCCCGGGGAGGGGTGGGGGCTGCCAGTGTCCTGCCCCGCACCTCTCAAGATGGTGGCATGCGGCCTGGGAGGAGAGGCACTGAGCCGGGTGAAGCTGTCTCCACCGCGCCCCGCGCACACGCGCGCGCGCACACACACACAGACACACACAGCACACACACAGACACGCACACACACACACACACACACACACACACACACACAGCACCCTCTGGCCTACAGCTCCTCCCGCTGTGTAACTGGCTGTCGGGGCGGCTGTTTCGGCGGCCTGCGGCCTGCTGCTCCCATCCCGACCTCCCCGCCGGCATGGCGAGGTTAGGTGCTGTGTGCATGACCCAGCATGTCTGAGCTTTGCTTCTTCCCAGTTCACACAACAGGTGCCACCGGGAGTGGGGCCGTGACTGGCTGTGGCCTGCGTTGTGAGGGGCTCAGGTACAGGGGTACAGCCCTGAGCCCACTTGCGAGGGTCACCCCCGCCCACCAGGCCGGTGTGCTGCCTGTTGTCACCCAGAGCGGCCCTGGAAGGCCTGTCCGCCTGTTTCTCCTCTGCCCTCTTACTCAGGAAGCCTCGGTTTAGGGAAGATGGGTATTTTGCTCTGTGTTTTGACACTGCTGCTTGTGACAGCAAAGCCCCCGCCGCCCTGGGTGCGGCGGTGGCCGTTGGCCAGCCCTCCGAGGCGGGCGCCTGCTCCCCCGCTGCCGCGGTAGCCGGTTTCTGCTCCGAGCACCTCAGAGTTCATCGATGGCAGAGACATAGTGCTAGGCTTTCTTATTCCAAAGCAGTCTTAGTATTTGTTCTCTTTGTCACCTTCCTCCAGGCCGTAGTGGTTTCCTGGGCTACATGGGGGCATTTTATTTTACTTTGAAGAAGGAAAAAAAAAAAAAGAGTAAGGAATGTTGGAAGCCTAGACTGGTTCTCTTGCCACTTCTTGCAAAATTCAAAATTTTGCAGCCCAAACATCAATCGATTTTGCTGGTTCCTTCTCCAAATGAGCCGGCCAGCGGCCTGCTCGCCCTGGACCGCCACGGACCTTCCAGCCAGAAGAGTTATGCCATCATATTATCCCTGTGCTCATCACTGTGTGGAGGACCCCCTTTTACTAAATGATTTATTACTCTTAGCAGAATTCCTTTGGCTGCAGATTTTATTTCTGAGTCACTCTGTTCAGCTCAATTGGTCGCCTTCAGTTACCGTGGCAACCAGCAGATGGGGTTCTTTGACAAGGGTCAGCGGGGAGGCTGCCTCCGTGTAGACGAAGGGGAGCAACAGAAAAAGCTGCAGGCAGTTCTGCCGCAGAGGGCCAGGAGTAGTCGCCGAATTACTCGCATTAAAACCTGATTAAGATGCGTGCCAGTAAGTGTGCCACGCTGATCGAATCTGGTTCCTTAGCTGCCACGGGCTCGCTCTTGCCCCATCACACCTCTGTGACCAGTGTGACTACCCCAAGGGTGGTTAGACGTGAAGGAAATAGATGGGAGCCTTGCGTCGCTGTGCCGGCCGATGTGTTCCAGGCCCGCCGCCGAGGGGTGTCGTCTCTGGGAGCCCCCAGGAGAACAAAACCTGTCTGGAACCCCATACCGGGATCAGACGCCCGAGGGGGCAGCGGGGCGGGACCCGTGTGGACCGATAGTCCCAGGTCTTCTGCAAGGCGGTGGCTGCTTTTGCTGTAGACAGCACTCATCAGAATAAAATGCATCTTTTAATTGTTCCAGATTAAAGGGGACTAAAGAGATGTCACAGCTAAGAGCGAAGGATCTTTTCTGGAGGAAGAAAAGGGACGTTATTAGGTCAACTGACAAAACTGGAATTCAGTAGGTTAGATAAAGGGATTATATCAATGTTAAAGTTACCGTCATTGCTAATATGCTATGGTTACGTGACGGTATCTTTATCATTGAGACATAAGCACTGAGGTATCTAGGCAAAAGGGACAATGGTGTATGCAACTTACTGTCAAAAGGTTCAGAAAAACATGTATACACACACATATAAACATATGGAGAGAACGAATCATAAATGGAGCAAAATGATAATAATGTGTGAATTTGAATAAAGGCTTTGTGGGTCTCTTTGTACTATTCTTGCAACATTTTATAGGTGTAAAATTATTTCCAGATAAACAGTGTTTTTAAAGGAGGGTGCTTGAGTTTAAGGTTCGGTAGGGCACCGTGTTGCGAAGCAGTGTGGGTTTTCTGCTGGTGCTTCTCAGTGGCCTTGAGCCGGATGCGGCCTGGATTCTGCTCCGCAAAGTGTGGTGTTCAGCGGTTTTCATTCCTCCGCCCCGTTTTCCTTTGCACAGTGGGGCTGCGCTCACCACGACTCTGCTTCTGCTTTAAAAAGAGCTGCTTGTAGGTAACTGCGGCTCCAGGCAGATGTCGCCTAGGTCCTTCAGAGTCTAAGACTCTGGACACGTCGCTCCTGTCCCGCTGTGTGTGTCATGGGGCCAGGGGCCTTCGTTCACGCCCGGCCCTGCCGGCGTGACAGAGCTCGGCCTGGGCCCGTCGCACTTGCACTTTCAGATGACGAGGTAGCAGCGCTGCAGCAGGTGTCCCCAAGTGGGCTAAGGCGCAACTCTGCCTCGTTTCCAGTGGGAGCTTCGTTCGAAGCAGTTGGTCTGTGAGAGAGCCCGGTGACATGTCAGAGGCTTCGTGGGGGGTGGGGGGGCTGCCTTTGCGCAGTCACTGCCTGTTCCCGAGGGCGCTGCAGCCCGGGGAGCCCTCCGCCCACAGTGTGATTGCCAGACATAGGAGTTCTCCAACTCGTCGGTGATAACATGAGAACAGAAATTGCGAGTGGCTAGAAATTTTTATAGCAATTAGTGCAAGTGGCATTTTTATTATACTTCACTAAAGTCAGTCTGCAATAGAGTGGAAGTTCAAAAAGAACAAAAAACAGAACCGAATGGTTGTCTTCACTGAGCTAGGCGGAAAGACACTTGTCTGCAGAATCTCCTCCCTTTTCTCCTCCCTCCCAGGCCTCAAAAATGATTCCGTGTCAGCCATTTCTCAGGAAGTTGGCCGGTGTGTTACCTTTCTCAAGGTCCTTGCCTAAAATCCTTATTTTTTTAGAGTAGAATAGAAGTCAGGACTTTTTTTAAAAAAGGATTTTGAATTGCTGCAAAGAGCACTGGATTTGGAGTCGAGAGACATGGGTTCCAGTCTGAGCTTTGCTGCAGACAGGCTGTGTGGCCTCGGGCAAGTCCCTTGTACTCTCTAGGCCTCAGGCTCGCTATATGGGCTGGACTGAATGACCTCCGAGGTGCCTCTCAGCTCCACCATGACCCCGCTCTACCTCCACGGGCAGCCAAGGCTGACTGGACATTTGAGAGAATGAAAAATTAAAGGGGCAGTGACAGGAATATAAATTCTCTTTATTGGAAATGTAAATTTCCCCCGGAACTGCATGATCCTTAGAGTGAATTCCTCTATTGAAATCATTATTGAATAGGGTGGCTTTGAGCAAAAGAGATTTAACCAGAAAACCAGCCTCCGGAACTGCTTGACTTTGCTCAGTGAGGATGACCGGCTGGAATGTGCTCCGGCTTCCTGAGCACGTGGCTTCTTCGCCCTGATTCCGTGTGACCCCGTCAGTGAGACAGTCATGCACAGCGTGGCACGAGTCTTGCGCACTGGAACAGCGTATACAACTTTAAATTAGTACGGTTTATTCACCAAAATCAATTACCTAGAGCAGCAATTAGGGTAATTGGGTTTTCGAACTTCAACTTGGACACCCTAGGTGTGGTGTTCTGTATGACAAGAGAACCGGTAGTGTTTGAAGATGGGAACACAGTGAGAGTCTGTAAAGTCACAGTATCGTAGACATTTGGAGCAGAAAGAGAACTTAGTCATCTCCTAGCCCAGAGGCTGGTAAACTTGTTCTCTAAAGGGTCAAGTAATAAATATGTTAGGCTCTGCGGCCATATGGTTTCTGTCGCAGCCACTCAACTCTGCCGTCCGCGTGCAGAAGCCACCGTGAGGATGCTGAGTGAGCGAGCGTAGCTGTGTTTCAATGCAAGTTTTTTTAGGGGCGCCGAAAGTTGAATTTCATAGAATATTCACGCCATGCAATATTATTATTCTTTTGATTTTTTTTCGATCATTTAAACATATAAAGGCCGTTCTCAACTTGCAGATGGTTCAGAAGCAGGCCGCGGACCAGGACGAGTCTGGCTGGTGCCGTGAAGTTTGCTGACCCGGCTTTAGCTTCTCCTCTCATTTCACGGGTGAGGAAACTGAGACTCAGCGATCACCTTGTTTTCCTAACCTGTCATGACTGACACCAGGACTTTGGAGGAGATTCGGATAGTTCTCATTCAGGCAGCTGGCTATGTGGATGATCAAAATGGGAGCCACACGCACACAAAACGATTCTCCAGCATTGAGAATTACAGCGCGCCCGTGGCTCTTAAACGTGGGAATCCCGCGGAGGGCTTGCTAAAGCGTCCACCGCTGGGCCCCACCCGTGTGTCTGCTTCAGGAGCCGGGAGATCTCCCCTTCTCAGCACGGAAGTGGGGAACTTGAGGTTGAGAGCGGCCGAGCCTCTTCCCCAGGGAGTTAGTGGTGGGATTTCAAAGCCACGTCCCTGTTTCCATGGCAGGCAGATTTCAGTAGCATAGTTACAATTATTCAATTTATACATTACGCTCTGTCAGGAAGACAGTTACTATGCATTAAAACATGCTTATGCTAAAGATGAAATTACAGGGCTCTTATTTGGTGTAAATACCGCGCGTTGGTAAGTGGCTCGCACATTCTGACGCGTTTTCCAGCATGGTCCAGGTGTCAAGGGCCTTGCTCGGTGCTGGAGCTGGAGAGAGAAACAAGGTCCGTCGCTGTCCTCCAGGAGCCCAGGCCCGGTGGGCGCGGCAGACAGTGATGGCGCAGTCAGCGCGGCTGGGGTCAGGGCGGACGGGCTGCGAAGAGGGTCAGAAGGTCTAGGGGACTGATCTCAGCACTGGGAGGCTGGGCTGTGTGGACGGAGAGGGACTGGGAGACAGGTGACTAGAGCGCGCCCCCCCCCCCCGCATGAGAGGGACCCAGAGGGACATGGGTGACACTGGATCTTGGTAATCTCTGCCCCTTCCAGTTGTCCGAGCGGGGAAAAATGACTGATTTCTCTGGGCCTTGCTTTTCCCATGCAAGAAATGATGCAGATGATAATGACGCCTACTGATTAGTATTGTTTGAAGGATCAAATTAGTTAATGTGTGTAAAATGCTTACGACGCTCCCGGCCATAGTAAATGCTCAGTAAATGTCAGCGCATTCTACTGGGAATAGTGGAGAACTGAGCGCGTAGTTTACAGTCAAAATATTTGCACCTTTTAAATCCACATATTGGTTGAAAAATGTTCTCGTACCCATGAGGCTCCTCTCCGGGGGAGACTGTGAGTCTGAGCCTCATGAGAACGCATTTCTAAGACAGGGAAGGGACATCTTAACTGTAGCAGAGTGACCCAGGAAGAGGCTCTGGTCTGAAAACACTTCAGGACAAGAGACATTTACCGCCACCCCCACAAACCCCCCAGCGGTCTGAAGGAAGCGCCCAGGTGAAATTGTTGCATGAAACCACAACTCTAATCAAAGCCCATATAGGCATGAGGATGCCGCCGCCTGGGGGAAGGAGGGGCCTGGCCTGGCGACAGATCCGGCGGGAGTGGCCCGCGGTACTGGAAGTAGGTTCACAAGTGTTCATTTGATTATTATACCTCATAACTTATTTATACACTGCATATATTTTGTATGTATCACATACAACATAAAAAAATTTAAATATATGTATTCACTCGCTTTCACAGTATTCATAGCAAATGAGTGTCTGAAGCACAGGACCAGAGCTGGCAGCTTGCACTGCTTCTGTTTTGCATAAGATATTTCCCAGCCCACTCAGCTCTGTAAAATTGTTTTGTATTTCACCACTTGCTCCATCTTATCTTGAAGTCTTGAATATTAAAAAAAAACAACAACAACATAAAAAGCACGGTTCTGGTCATGCGTGCGGGCTGCGGGGAGAGGGCCGCTGTTGGGCCAACAGAGCCGGACCCGGCCCCGCACCCGCGGCGGTGCGGTTAGCTGCGTCGGCGTCCTGGGCTTTAGAAAGAGCAGCGTGTTCCCATGGTAACCGCTGCCCGCGCCCGCCTGTGATTCCCAGGGAGCCGTCGCTGACCGCTGACCGCTCTGCCCCAGCCTGGGCGCAGCTGCTCTTCTCCCCAGGAGGCCCCAGGTCTGCCGGGGTGTGTGGGGGGGGGGCAGTTGTGCAGCGCAGGTCCTTCAGGAAATGGACCCATGATCGGGATGGCGACCCCAACCAGGGGTGCAGACCGGGCTGGACGTGTCCTTCGTCATGGACTGGCTGAGCCCCGTGAGGGCGTGGGAGCGCCAGGCGCTTCGAGGACAGGGACGGCCTCCGGCCCCCTGGGCACCGTGACGGCACGGTGCAGACGCTGAGGACGTCCTGGGGGTCTCCGAGGACGGACGGCATGCCTGCCCGTGACGGAGGTGACATGCAGGGCCTGGGAAAGACGGGCCCTGGTCAGGGACTGCGCTCCGAAGTCGGACGCTTGCGCGTCCCGGCCGCCGTGCGGAGCCCGCGTGTGCCCTGCGGGCCATCGCGCCCCTGCTCGCGGGGGGCCGCTGCCCGCCACCCCGCAGCCCGCCCCGGCGGCGCCGCGTCCTTCACCTCATGCCTCGCAGAGGAGATGGTGCAGAACAAGGGACCCGAACAGACCCAGGAATTGCCACCTCTGAGGATGACAATTATGCTGAGATCCGAATATTGAAAACAAGTTTCCCGCCCATGAGGACCAGGGGGAGGCCGCCTGGGCAGAGGGAACGGCCAGCGTGAAGGTCGCAGGTGGGAAGAGGACAAGGGCGTTTGGGTGGCTGGAGAGCAGGAGTCTCAGCCACTGCTGGGGGCCTTGCTGGGGTCCGAGAAGGGGTTGAGATCACCCAGAGAGGAACTCGGGGCGCCCGTGTCTCCGCCCTCAGCTTGGCCCCGTGTCCCCACCCTGCCCAGCGCCCTCATGCTTCACAGCAGCCCCCTGGCCCTCGCTTCTCTCCTCAGCAAACGGCCGCGCCCTCACCTGGTGGGACGCGAGGATGCGCGGCCCAGCCCCTGCCTTCCTCCTGCCGAGGCCCAGGGCGCCTGGCTGCCTCGGGAGGCTGGACCCTTTGCCCTGGGGATTCCCGTCTCCCCTCCAGGGCCTCCCGCGCCAGCCCAAGTCCCTCCCTCCCCCTGCACCCCCTCTTGCTGCCTTGCCCAGCCAAGCCCCCCTCCCAAATAGTCTCCCTCCTCTGTCTCCTGTAATCAGGCGTCTCTGCACCTCCTACTGAAAGGGCAGGCGGACGGGGCCTCTTCTTCCGTAGGCTCCAGGCTCTCCTCTCCTGGCTTTCCTCCTTCCTCTGGTCACTCGTATCAGTGTCTTGCTGTTCCCTGTCCTCGGCCACACTTTCAATGTGGCTGTTCCCCAAGGCCTTGTCCTGGCCTTGTTCCCTCTGGTGGCACCAGGGGTTCTTAGTCAGTGGTTTCGGGGGCCTGGGGTGCTGCTAGGATATCTGCGTTTCCAACGACCTTGAACATGGCTGTCTACCAAGGATTGGTTGGTTTGCTGAATTAACTTAATGAATTCGCCAGCCGTTAACAATGGTTAAGAACATTCGATTACTGCCTAGATTTGCCTCCATGCTCTACCACTTCTTGTGTCTCTGTACAAGCTAACTGAACCTCTCGGCTTCGGTTTTCTCATCTGTAGAAGGGATGCTGGCTCCTACCTTATAGAATTGTTGTGAACTTCTAACTAGATAATCCACGTGGGGGAATCAGCCCAGACTCAGGGAATCTTAGCTGTGGTCAGTGGTTCGCGGCAGACGTGAACTTAGGACGACAAAAAGGAAAGCAGTGACTGCCATGGAGAGTTAAAGACGCTTTCGACTGAGGACACCCCGAGAACTCTAAGGGTAATGAAACATCCATGAACAGAGTGTAGGCTGGGTTGTGTATCATTTGGGAAAGTCTAATCCAAAAACTATTTAATAAAAAAAGATCTGTTATCCCAAGATTCGAAAAAGACCTTCAGAGAGCTGCCACTGAAATATATTTCCTTAGCAAAGTCCCTTTTATCTAAAATCTTTTTTTTTTTTTTACGAATGTAGGTTTGGGTGTCGTTTTTACCTTTTCTGAGCTTGTGATTGACTTCACTGCTGCTCATGGAGTGACAGAATAGAGGTGGGCCCTGAAGAAGGAGGGAGCATATTATTTTTAAAGAAAGGCACTTATGAGAGGGACCACGTGGAGCGTTCAAGTTGGCTCAAGTTGAGGCAAAGTGAATCCGTCCTTAGCCCTTTAGCCATGAAGCTAGTGAGGGAGGGCAGGACTTTCCCAAAGGGCACACTCCTCACATAGCGGTGCTTCCGCAAGAACCCCTGGGCAGCTGGTGTCCTGCTGTGATGCAGGCTGGCACCCAGGGACTCGAGTCAGCTGGTCCGGGTGTGGCCTGGGTGCTCCCAGGTAACTGCTGCTGGGGTCTGAGGCCCACAGTTTGCAAAACACCTCATCACGGTTCTGAGGGCTCCACAGGAGGAGGGCCTAGACAGGAACTGGACCCGTGTCTGGCACTGGGCCAGGGTGGCCAGCCCACAGCCGGCTTTTCGTGCAGCGTGAGCAGGCTCTGGGTCAGGCAGCCATCTCTTTTCAGGAGCCCAAACATTTACTGACCCCATCGGGCCACAGGATATTTACCCCTTTCATCAGAGCACGGGGCAAGGGGTGGAGGGGAGGATGGCCACTGACAGCGCCTTCTGGCCTTGAAGCCTTCGTGGTGGCTTCTAATTATCTCATGTTTCTGTTTCACTTGTTTCGAGCAAGCGGGAAGCCAGTGGGCTGCTCCATCAGTAGCTCTCAGCCCGTGGCTCTCTCCACACCATGCCTTGGTTGGAGAGGGAAAGCCGCCAAAAGGTGTAGAGAGCTCAGGTGATGATGCTGACGCTTTTCACCTGTCTGATTTAAATAGCCGAGCATGAGATTGTCTGCTGCTCAAGGAACAGGCTGTTCTCATCTCTGCATCTTCAGTGGTCCCCGCTCCAGTGCTGGACAGCAGAGTACTGAGCAGAACAGTGGTGGCTGCCTGCATTTGTCAGGGGGTCAGCCTGGGCACGATGCCCCGCCCTCCCCTCACCCCAGTCCCCCCTCCCCTCCTCTCACTCCCTAACCCTCTGGCCCAGCCTGTCTGTCACCCAGGATGTCCTCACCTCTCCCAGCTGCTCCCAGCTCAGGAGGCATTGCAGGAAAACTTGTTTGCTCTGATGTCAGTGGGGTGGTTTCGAGATTGCTCTCAGGAAAAATTGTCCCCACGAGATATCGTGATGGGTGGTGGTGGCGGCAGGGGACAAGCAGATTGGGCTTACCAAAGCTGCGGTGCCATGGTTCACCAGAGGAAACTTATCTTTAGTTCCTCCGAGATCAGAATAAGGGTAACTGGGACAAGGGGGACATTACTGTCATTGATGCAGTACAGAAGGAGGAGGGTGCTCACGCTTGGCTGGAAGGTCCTTGCTGTGTGGTTCTGCCCCAGCCTGGTCCTGGGAGCTGGGAGGCTGGGCAGGGCCTGACTGCAGCCCAGGCTCGGGGGAGAGGGAGCATCTGAACCTGGCCTTCAAGGGCCCCAGACACTGGAAGGAAAGGCTAGGTCGTGCGCTTGGTGCTTGCTCTCCTGCAGAACCAGAGGGGCGCAGGAGGCCGGTGGGCGGGGCGCGGGCTCGTGGGCGGGGCCGGCCCGGGCTGCGGTGTGGGGGCGGGGCGGGCCGTGTGAGCATGCGCCGTGCCCGCGCTGCGCCCGCGGCGGCTCCCGCCTGGGGCCGCGTCGCGCCCTTGCAAATGCGGGTCCAAGCGCAGGAACAGTAGCAGAACGCTGGGTGTGATCGAGAACCGGGAGCCCACGGCGTGTTCGGAGGAGGGGACGGGTGGGGACTGGAGCGGCAACAAGTGTGCCTTCGGGAGCAGTTTAGACTAAGACGCCCGCAAAATCCACCCGAGCGAGCTTGAGCGGGGCGGCTGGGGTAGGAGGTGCGTGCGGGCTGGGAGTGGAGAGGGCGGCAGCTGTCACGAGGCTGCGGGAGGGCGTGAGTCAAGTCCAGCCTGCTGCTAGGTTTCCCAGGGAGCAGGTTTATCAGTCTCCCGTCGCCGCATCATATTTTGGGAAGTGAGCCGGCCCGCCACGAAGGCCCGGGGGAAATGTTCTGGAAATGCTTAGCTGTGCTCGGGGCCCACCAGAAGCGCCCGCAGGGGAGCTCGAACGAGGGCATCCTGGCCCGTGTCTGCAGGACGGACTTCGAGGTCTTCAGCTCAGTGTTGGAACCGTAGCCCGGAGTTTGCAATGCAGCCTGAGCTTTAAGAATCCTTGTGAAAAATACAGGTTAATTTCACTGCTGGTATTTTTGGTCGGTGAAGACCGTGAGGAAGGGCCTGTGACACATCCAACTTCTTTCCAGAAGTTAGTTCTGGGTAGTTGTTCAACTCTAAATTTAATCCAAAGCCTGTATTTCCACGGGGGAGTGTGCCACTGGCTGGCTGTAGGAAGCCGTCTGTGGACAAATGAGGATAATGGTTTGAGTGAATTACAAGTCTGGAAAGGAGAGCCCATCAGCAGAATGACAAATTTAGGATCTTTAAAGACATCTGGTCAGCAATGCCAGAGCTTGTGATTGACTGAGATTAATAATGGAAAAGCCTTAGTCCAGTGTTTACGTCCTCCCTCACCCTTCCCCTCCCCGGCCGGGGCTGGCGTCTGCTCCGGGCGTGGCCAGCCCGACAATGGAGGCATTTGGGCCCCCGCCTTGACCTCTGTGAGTTTAAGTTTTCAGGTTTTCCACTTATCCAGCCTGTGTGTTTTCTAACTATGAAGGCGGCTGATTCTCCCCCACCCTTGGTACAAATCCATTCGACTTAATAAATGCGTTACCCGGGCCGCGGCTCGCTGAAGCCTCAGGATCACCCCAGACTTTCAGCTCCGAGTTCACTGTGAGGAGCCCCCCCAGGTCCGGGAGCAATGGGATGTGCTGAAAGGGCTGACGTTGGCCATTGTCCCCCTTTACCCTGAAGCCCGAGGCCCCCAGTTCTCAGGACCCATGTCTGATTCTGCGGTGGATTTGTCTCCAGGCTGGAGCAGCTGGACAAGCACAGCCAGGCCACAGCCCAGCAACTGCTGCAGCTGCTCAACAAGCAGGACCAGCTCCTGCTGGAGAGGCAGACCCTGTCCGAGGAGGTGGACCACCTGAGAGCCCAGGTACGGGGCCGCCCGGCGCTGGGGTGGACGTCGTCAGGGCAGGCCCGCCCAGGGGACTCACGGGTCTGCAGGCCCGCCCACCAGGGGACTCACGGGTCTGCAGGCCCGCCCACCCAGGGGACACACTGGGGTCTGCACCGTGCTCTTGTCCTCCTTCCTGGTTTCAGAGCTGCATCTTAACTGGCTAAGGTTTCCGGTGACCATAGTGCTCAGCCAGTAAGGCAGGAGGGGGTCCTGAAGAATGTGCTGGGCAGTGGGGGACCCAGAGACCTGTGGGCCAAGGGCCTGACCTCTCTGGAGAGCCACACCAAGTGCTAAGCTGTGCCAGGCAGGAACCGCTACCAGGGGTGCAAGGGGCAGGGGGAGGCCTGCAGTGATCCAGGGGCTTTTAGGAGGAGGTTGGCTTTGAACTGCCCCTGGAGGTTCGAATTGGTTGAGGAACGAGATGCTCCCAGTTATGGGGGTCTCTGCGACTGGAATGCAGGAGTCTGGTGCTAAACTAGCTGGCTGATAACTGAGCTAAGGTTCTTGCTGGCAGAGGGCCTGGCGGCCTCACATGCATAACTGCAGTAACTCCCTTTACCCGGAACAAGCCTTCAGGGCTGAGTATTGTCTCCATTTTGCAGATAGGGAAGCTGAAGCTCTAACAAGTGTCTGTAGCTTGCAGGTGGGGACACTGAATGGAACCTGTCTCACTCCACAGCCCAGGCTGTTCGGGTTAGACCCGAGGCCATGAGCAGGGAAAGTGCCCAGGTGAGTTTGCAGTACAGCATGAAAGCTTTTTTTCTAAATTGCTTCTCTTCCTGTCAGAGAGGCTGGGCTCTTTGCCCCATCGAGCAATTTGTTAGGATAATGAGGTGGTCGGTGGCTGGCCGTGGCCTCAGCCTTTAATTAGGATTGCACCCAGGTGCTCTGTGAGTGCCCGGGGGACGTCACACAGTCCGTGCTTGGAATGATTCATGGGAAAATGCATCTGGAAATGAAAAGGATGAGAACTTGTCTCTCATTGTCCTTTCAAAATGACCATGTGCCAAATGGCTATCGGGAGCCTCTATCCTCTGAGTGATTTCTCCCACTCAGCCCACAAATTTGTCTGCAAAATACTCATTTGTTCCACAAATAGTAAGTGAACACCCCATCCCATGCCAGCCGCTGAAGTGAGGCCTGGGGATGAGGACACACTTGTAGTGTCCCCCAGGGCCTCCGCGGCTGCTCCAGGTCCGAGTGCCACACCACGGTCGCCCGGGATGCCCGTGCACACACCAGAGGAGCGCGGTTCTCGGGCCTGTCCTCATGCACGCGGGCGGCTTCCCGGGCCGGGGTGCGGGCACCAGCATCCTAACAGGGCGGTTCTGAAGGACTCTGAGGTTTCAGAACCTCTGACGTGTTTTCAGGCAGAGAGAACAGCATGATTCCAGACTGCGAGGTCACTGGGCCTCAGTTTCCACGTCGGCGCAGCGGGTGCCCTACCAGGCCAGCTCCACGGGCTGTGAGGGGCTCGGCAGGAGAAGTGCCAGGGTTTTCTTTTCCTCTCTCCTCCCGAAACTTGAGAAGGCCCCAGGAGAAGCACGGGGAAGGCGGGGCCCTGTGCACCAGCAGCGAGGTGACAGGTGGCGATGCTCACTCCTCTCTCCCCTGCTGCTCAGGCCCCTCTCCCTGCACCAGGCTAGGCCGGCACCTGACTGACTGGGCAGGTCCTGCGTGAGGCCGAAGGTCACGGCCACCAGGCGGTCTCCAGGCAGGTGACAGGGCCTCCTGCCAGGCATGGTGGAGGGACAGCACTTCATGGCATGAGTATTTCGACCTCAGGGGCTGGAAACTACTTAAGTGGATTGTGGGGCGTCTTCTGGACAAGCTCTGAGCACATGGCAGTTTCCTGTCCATGTGGACGAGATCATTGTCGTGTGGGGTTTGCCTTTAACTCCCCATCTGCCCACCTCACCGCCCACTTATCCTGGATCATCAGTGCTTACAAATGGATTGAATCATGGATTGAAAAATTTATGTGAAATACATTAAACACACACACACACACACACACACAAAACCTCAAAAAATCCTCAGGAAAACGAGCAGGCCCTTCTTCCCTTGCCCGAAGCAACAGAAACGCTCTGACTGCCCCGTGCTCTCCGAGACCGACCAGCCGGGCTCACCTCAGGTCCACATGTCACATCTGGAGTTGTTTTAATATGAGCATGACAAAAAGAAGTTTGGTAGGGGAACCGTTGGCCTCAGAGCGAATACTAGTGGTCAGACGAGGCAGGACCCCAGGCTTGCAAGCTCTGCTGAACATCTACCCGGAAGGCCTGGCCTTTCCAGCCAGGTGTGGCACTAGCCTTGCTTGGACCGTGGAATGAGCTTGAATTGTAGCTTAGCTTCCTTTGAGCCCTTGCAGTGAGTGTGGCTGCGAGCACTTCGGAGGACCCAGCCACCTCCCGATTCGGGGGTGATCAGCCATGCGCCCTCTCTTCCTGGCGAGGGCACTCTGGCTCCTGTGTGGTTTAGGGACGCTTCAACTGAAGGCTTCATTTCCTGAGCATGGACGAATTAAGCATAATCACAATTTTGCATGTCAACCTCTAAGAATTTCTGTCCACTTAATGCCCAGAAGAGAATGGACGTTTTCTGGCCCAGGCGTCTGCTCTGGAGCTGAGCCACGGCCCTCTGGTTTGCTCCTGTGTACCGGCCCCAGGTCCTGAAGCAGGTGACGGGGCTCAGGCCGGCCCGTGGCCTCTGACAGGAAACATCCAGCCTATTAGAAGACTTTATTATCCTAAACTGTTTCTGCTTAACTTCGGAAATGCGCACAGCAGCATGTCTGGCAGAGGGAGCCGGACACAGTCCTAACTAAGCCTCAGTGACGTTTGGCCCTGAGAAGTCCCATCTTGCCCTAAAAAGCTGCTGTGGTGA
This sequence comes from Eidolon dupreanum, assembly GCA_028627145.1. Lineage (NCBI taxonomy): Eukaryota > Metazoa > Chordata > Mammalia > Chiroptera > Pteropodidae > Eidolon > Eidolon dupreanum. The sequence goes on along the minus strand of CM053516.1, from coordinate 11,556,678 downwards.
GTGAGCAGAGCCAGCCAGAGGGGGCTGCCCCGAGGCCCTGGCTCAGGGTGCTGACCACCGAGCTCTTAGTTTAGGACTAAACGCAATGGCTTTATTAACCTCCCGCCTCACTCACGGTGGGGCAGGGAAGCTTCTAGAAAATGGCTTTTAAAACGCACAAGATGCTGCTGTGGTCCTTGTGAAGAAACAGATGTGGCAGCACTAACCCAGGCCGACTCTGAGCCTGACCCCGCGTCGCTCCTCAGGCCCGGGTCTTTGTGTGAGAGCCACTGGGGCAGGAGCTGGTGTGCAGGCCCCTCGGGGGATCGAGCCCTGGTGGGGGTGGTGGAGTGGGGGCGGTGTCCAGGGCCACGAACCAGGGGCCCAGGGGAGTTTGACGAGGCCTGACAGCTGGGAGCTGGGTCAGGGGTCTGTGACCCAGCGCGGGGGGGGATGAGGGTGGGGGGGCTCACATCTGGCCGGAAGGGCGGTGCCAGCTGGTGAGGAAATCAGAGTCTTTCTCGGGGAGAATGGCATTGAGAGGTGACAAAGAATGGAGATCATCTGTCCACTTAGAGGACTGTCTGATACGCCCAGATGATTTTATTTATTTATTTGGTGATGAAAATGGTTTCAGCTGATTTGCATTTTCTGAGAGCCACCGTCTCACCGGGCCGTTCGGTCCGTCCTCCGTGCAGTCTGAGGAGTGTTCCTTTTCGGTCCCTTCAGATGAATCACTTTTACAGTTTAGAACACAGCGTCTGAAACTGACTCACCAGTGATTAATCAGTTGGCCCTGTGACTTTTGAGCATTCTTGGCAGTGAGTTTACTTTCTAATTTGATTTAAACTTGTGTGCGGATCCAGCAGCCATATGTGATTATCCTCAAAATCGTGGACATTATCTCGTTACACCAGAGGACTCGTGGAAGGGAGCTGAAAACCAGTGTGGGACACAAAGCCCCAGAAGATAATGAAGGGGGGACAGGCCCGTCTGTGACCCGAAGCAGAGGGCGGAGGGAGGCTT
>CM053516.1:11483321-11555173 GCA_028627145.1 Eidolon dupreanum | reverse complement strand
GCGACGCCTGTGCAGGGCGCCAACCCGCGGGCCGGCGGGGCCTGGGGCACCAGAAGCCCCCCGGGGCTCGAGGGAAGGGGGCCACCCACCCCTGGTCCCCACCCCGCCCCACAGCCCCATCTCTCAGGCCGCACGACGCACGTTACTCGCGACGCGGCCGCACACGCGTGGCACCTGCCCCGTGTCGCGCCGCTGCGCTCACACTCGTGCAGCGAGGTCGTGGCTGGCGTCTCACACGCCCTGGGAAGTCTACTTGAAATGTAAAAATTTTCTCGTTTTTAAAACAGGCAACAGACTGCTTTTCATGTATTTGTCGTGCATGAATTCTATCTCGGTTTCATTCACTGCCCTGTCTTGGAAATCCTCAAGTAACGGTGGCTTTCGCTGGGACATCAAGCGGCCCCCTCCAGGCGGGGCTCCAGGAGGCCGCCTCGAGGAGGGCCCGCCCAACAGGCCAGGCTGGGCCTGCGGCCCTACATCACCTTCCAGCTTATCTTCCCAAGCGAGAACGGGTTTGCAAGATGCCATCTGCACTCTGCCTCTGGTCCCTGGCATCTCAGGGACGGGATTCTCACTCTGTCTCACTCACCGTCCCGCAGAGCAGGGAGCCAGCCCTAGAGGAACGTCCTGTGGGCCGTGACCATTTCCAGGGGTTCCTACACCACCTCCGGATGTGGTTTGAACCAGTGTGAACAGCCTGTCAGCCCGCCCTTTCCTAACTGTGGCTCCCCAGCCCAGGTTTCAAGAGCTCGTCTGAAATGTCCATCGGGTTTAAAACCAAGAGGCCCCGAGCGCCAGACGCCCTTCCAGGGTGTGGGAGGCGGTTTCCACGCGAGAATGCCCCTACCATGTCCCAGGTCACAGTGAGCTGTCTGCAGCGCTTTGGAGGTTTCAGTGCGTGTCCCCTCCCCAGGAGTTTGTGAGGGACACTCGGCCTACATCCCGCCGGAAGTGCTTCACCCGCTATGATGCCTGAGCGAGTGGTGACCACACACTGGCACGGATCGGGTTTCCTGGACAGGGGACAGAACCTGTCATCATACTGCACTTATTTCAGACACACGCAAATGTCTGGAATACAGTCTGTCTTCAGACTTAAAGCATTCAAACAAAATAGTTCACTTCATTCAAACATTCCTGTTTGGCAAGGGTGTGATCTGTGGTAAAGATGAGGAATAAACTACTCACACGGTTGGTCACATGCAATTCCTAACAAAGTTTCTCTCCAAAAATTTAGAAGACTTAACTACACTAGGGAGAAGACAAATCACATTGAAGAACATGATCTTTTAAACTTACTTTTTATTATCATTTTTTTTCCAGTTACCCAGCATGCCACAATCTGATTGCTGACCTGGATGAAACAGAGTGGAATGATTTACAGAGATATTTACATTCATCTGATTTGTACGTGATGTGCCACAAGGCCCCGCGACCCTCCGGGGCCGCCACCTGGCTGCGGCGTGCCGAGCGTCGCCGCCACCTGCTGAGCGGCCCCTGCATGGTGGCGCCTGGGCCTGGGACTTTCAGAAATGGCTCCACGTTATTCTGTTTTTAGATCTGCTCACTCGTATGCTGTTACACATATGAATTTCAATAAATGAACTTTATTTAAAGACTTGAATTGTAATGTTCACTTTTTACCTTGTAGTGATGAACAAAACACACCAAAAAGGCACATATTTTAACTAGGCCAAAGGGTATTAAGGACCACACTGTTTTCCCTGCCATTCATGTTTCTTTCCCTCTTCATGATCTACGTCATTCTCTCAGCTTTAACCAACATCCCGTAAGACTTCATCTATCAGCCTGCGGATTTGCGCACAATTGGAAGATGCCAGGAAGCACTAGGAATTCTCCTCTCCGCTCTGTCAACAAAAACAGACAAAGCAGCATCTCTGCTCAGTGGTGTCAGGCGCCTTCTTCAATGTGCGGCATTTGAGAAGAACCTGAAACTGTACTCGGTGAAATTACATTTCTTAGAGTTCTGGCGAGTATCTGTACACAGATCATTTTAGTTTAAAATAGTATTTCAGCTATACACAGTTAAGCCCTCAAATGCTTTAAAGTAATAAAAAAAAATGGGCATTTAAATGTTATCTTTGAAGATGACAATGGGACACTGAAGACGGGGCTGCCTCTGGGGCGAGTCCCTGACCTCAGGCCGTTCGTTCTCCCTGGGGCGGGGTCTGTCGCCGCCATCGCCATCATGGCCTCTCAGAATCCACGAGTTTTAGGCTGTAGAGGCCGTGGGATGATACACGTGTAAAGACCATTTGAGTCTCAAGCATGAGAAGGTTCAAGCCTGAAAGAGCAGAACTTCTATTCAGAGTCAGAAGTTGTTGACTTCATCGAATGTGCTAGACATAAAGGCTGTCACATGTTAATTGTCCCTAATTGTTTTAAGAATACAGTAAATAAATTATACAAGTCTAAAAATAGCACCTTTAAAGAATTGTAGAGGTCACTTTTTCAGTCTCCTGGGTCTGTCAGCCCCGGTGGTTCTGAGAGGAGAGCACACGTGAGAATGCCCTTGACTACGGCTGTGTGACACACACACGTGCTTGACTGCCTTTGGTCCCAGGGCCATTCCTCTGTCTGGCTTAGTCACAGGATCAAAGCCAAGTTTCTACAACAGGAGGTTTATGAGGTAAAATCAGAAAAAGGCCCCATCCAAAATGACTCTAGGTAAATCGGGTTGTAGTCCAACCATTCTACCCATCTATTATCCACGGCTAAGTCTGTTAATTTGCCATGAAGTTCCAAAAATATCTTCTCAGAAAGGAAGTACGCAGAGCAACACATTATCAGGAAGGCATTACTGATGAACTGCCCTCCTTAAGAATTTGGGGTCCGAGCCATCTGGCTGAGGGTTATCAGGGTCTTAATGAAAACTCCCAGGGCACCCACCCCATCTCTGGCTTCACAGTATGTGTGTCCTAACCCCGGGCTGCCGGGGGGCCGCGTCTCCCCCTCCCCGAGGTAACCCTTCATCAAGGTTTGTACAACTGCGACATCACCATTTTATTGAAGTAATAAAATAATCCCAGGTGTGTTTTCGGGCTACAAGAAATTTACATATTTTCCTGTCACATTTTATACAGGTAGGTTAATACCAGGTGTAACTATTAAAAATCTTTTTTTCAGAAAAGAATAATATTTAATTTTCTGAGATTACAGAACCACATCCAACAACAATAAACAGAGAAGTAGCAGATTGACATAGTGCTTTATTTAAGCTGTCTGTACGAAGGAAGGTAATGTGCACCCCTATCATATACGTGTAAAAATACTAAGGATGTACAGTGTACAAAAACAGTTCCTTGTAGTTATTTCACATCCTTGTGGGTCATATACTTAAGGAAATAAACAGTTTTAGTATGACCGACAGTAATAGTAATACAGTTTCTTGGGTTCATAGTTGCGTCTGCTTAAAATCCTTAACCAGATGACTAGATCTTGTGCGGATCTAATTAACGAACTAGCAAGGTTGAGAAATGTCACAAACTATAAAGCTACAGGGAGGTAATTCAATTACCAATTTAGAGGTTTTTCTTTTTATTTAAATAAATACTTTACATTTCATGCTTGCCTGTAATGCACTACCAGGAGCAAGATAAGGAGATTCTACTGAAGACAGTACAAACGGTAGCAGCAAAGTGTGTGCGCTGAGGTGCAGCAGACCCTGCAGTTAGTACGAAGGCCCTCGCTTTCGCACTCGAGGAGAAGCAAGTGGCCCCTGCGAGAACAGCTTTAAGAAGCCAGAAATCAGGTGTGGGAAATGGAAAACAATACTGGAGTGACGCTATGGAATTAGTGCAGAAAGCAAAGCTGTGAGCGACCATGCCAAAACTCCGAGCGGAAGTGGCCAGTCTCCTCCAAGATGACAAGAGGGCGAACTTCATGACAGTTAGTGCGGGATGGGGTCCGCGATGTCTCAAGTGTGCTCTGATAGAGCGACTCCAGGTTTGAGCCTTCCCGTCTGCCAGCATCCAAAACTACAGCTATGGGCAGACACGGGGACGTTCTAGAAGCCTCCTACATACATCCCTGCTTTCCCGCCGTTCCTCCATGCCAGCTGAGGGGGATCTGGGAGTGAAAGGAAGGGTTTCTCAACATCGAAGCCAAGAAAACAGGCTGCGTGACACTCGGGGAAGCCTGCAGGGGATAAGGGACCGAGCCCCGAGCACAGGCGGGATGAGCCAGCTGTGAGGCGTGGCCAGCCCGGGGCACTGGCAATGCTGTCATTAATCTTTAGGACCCGTTCTTGGCCAAGGTCATGGAAATCACCTTAAGATTTGGAAAAACAAAAAAAGCTATGGGTGTGCTTAGTGTGTGGTATCACACTTCCTCTCTGTAGGAAGGAAGGCTGGGGTCGGCAGCCAGCCTCGCCTTCTCCTCTTCCTCTCTCCTGTTTCCTTTCTACAAAATGAATGCAAGACAACTTACAGGACACACCTTCTAGTCTACTTTCTTGCGAATGTGAAACATTCAACATAATTCCAAGTGAAAAACAAAAGTTGAGCGATATGTGTAAGAATGAACTACCATTTACTGTAACTTCCTACTCGATGCTAAGGATGAACTTCACTCAAGTAGAAATATGAAAAATTAGGCTAAAATCTATGTCTGAATATGTCTTAGCTGCCTTAGTAAAATGCCCTTTGACCCCGTCAGTCCCAGTGGTCCACCCACCGCCAGCAGTGGTTTCAGATCTGTAATCCGTACTTCCAGCATCTAGAGGCTAAGACATCTGTATATGAATATGATTCATCCTACCTAGAAAGTCACTTGCTCTTTCACACAATGCAATCATAATACTACATCATACTGCAGTCTTCCATTTGGGAGCTGTCAGATAGTTTAACTAAGATACATTTCCATGATCACTCCACGGAGCCAGACGGCCTCCCGCTCGCCGCGGGAAAGGCCCCAGCCCCTGGACTTCATAGGCTGCTTTGGAAAATGTCAGCTCCTAGCACCAAAGGGTTTAATCTGAAGATCGTCATTAATGAAGGAGAAAGATGAGGTTTGCATACATGTCCCCTGTCAGTGAGAAATGTTGGAATTTGGGACATGAGTATATACAGAAAAAGAAAAGTCAGAGGTGTTCTTATTTTGTTTTGTTTTGTTTTCCCTGATGGCTTAATTCAGTGACTAATGTACCATGATCAGACTGAACACACCAGGTTCTTATCCTTTACTGCCTACTTTGTAGATACTCGAGATGTGTTCATTTTGCCGAGTAAAGTTCATTTCTTATCGTCATTCAGGTCTCAGTTTCCTTCATTCCGTCATGTTGACAGACCATCACGACATCTCACTTCCTAAATGAGCCAACATCAACACCCGTTTGTTTCATTAACCCCTTGGCATGGGGAGTTGGGGATTTTCTCGTTTTTAGCACCAAGGGGTTAGATGACAGCATCTCTTCTCCCAAAGCCAAATTCTAACCAATATGTACAATTTCAGAGTCTCACCAAAATTTTTTTACATAGGAGAAAAAGTGCACGATTCTCATTGGCGTGGACATTCCTTGCACGTGGGTCAGAATAAACTGCAGCGAGTCTATTTATGTAGGTTGGAGCTGCATTTGCTAACACGACACACAATTCTCATCACTAAAAAATAAATACTACTGCAATATAAACAAAATTGTAAAAGGACAAAGTTTTAACATCTGAGAAAAAACTAACTCACGTAGAACTGAAATGAAAGGTTAAAACAAGTAAGGCAAACACCTGTTCACCTTGGTGCACGAATTTTGGTGAAAAGCAGGATCATTATACCTGTCTACATTCTTCAGCCATCAGAGGCGATAAATATGAATGGAAAAAGGTTTCCAAGCACAGGGGAAAAAAAATGCTCTCTGGTGCGAATCCCATCAAAGACCCTCTACGTGACCTTGGCTCTGCTGTGCATGTGCTCGCTTCCTTCCTTGGTGGAACAATTTCGCTTGCCCACGGCTGCCTGTGAAATCTGGACGGCCAAGTGTAACGCCAGGCTTCCTCTGCAGTATCCCACCGGAATTTAAACATACACGTACTGAGACGTACCTATCTCAACAGGTGTTCAGTCCTCCGCTCAGACGCTTCCTAATGACTCAGCCAGGTCTCAGCGGCGGCCGCCCGCTCCGGGCACGGCCTGGGCCTGGGTTCGCCTCACTGAGATTCTGCATATGCACACACCGCCCTTCCACAATTGCTTGTTCTGAATTATAAACTAAATCCTCTTAGTCTAATTAGTTTTTGATTTATCTTCTAGAAAGTTAAAAAATGTACCTAGAATCAGTGTATCTCATTTGTCCTTCACTGTTAGGGAAAAACAAGAACTAAAAGATCAGAAGATGACGATTTGTGCACGAATGAGTAGCGGGGGTCACGACCTCCAAAGGCTGTAAAATTACCTCCTAAAGCTGCTGTAACAGTGAGACAGTAGCAGCAACAGCATGGGACCTTAGACTGAGATACAGTTTCATGCAAAAACAGAAAGTCGAGTGCATCTGCGTGTGTGTGTCCCCGAGTGGGCGGGAGGTGGCGAGGGGCGGAGACCCTGGATGGGTCCGGGGTGGCTGACGGCGCTCCTGCTGCTTGTAAGAGCGAGGACTGCTGTGATGTCCAGGAACCCTTTCGGTGATAAATCTGGGATGACAGTGAAGTAGCAGAATGAGAGAGACCTATTCGCGTCCACTGGCGGAGTAGGAAAACTGGGGGAAGTGCGGCCGCCGCTCGCTGTCCACGCAGTCCATGCCGTCCTCGTCGTCTGCGGGCGGGAAACAGCCGTGTTAACTCTGTGTGTGTTTTGGCCACGTTATCTTTGGTCTATATAGTTCTAACTTCAACATAAATCAGCTCCCAGAAACTTATCAATATACGGTAACCAAACTTATTTCAAAATTATCTCATTTTCAAACATATGATCTATGAAGAAATAATACTATCGAACCATCACCTTCAAGACATCGACATTTTTAGACTCAGTAAACTGTGAAAATACACTGTTGAAGAAAACAAGATCTTTTAAATTAGAAGGAACAAATGTCAGTAACCTTGAATCTCATGAAACTGTGCACGTCAAAATGACAGACATCAACAAAGCTAAGGCACCTGAATTGAGCATCAACTGTCTTCAAATGCTTGTATTTTTTCTTTGTGGTGCTTTAGGTGTTATTGAAAAATAAAGCTGCATATGGCTCCATTTCCTCTGAGTCCTTGATTACATGTTTAAGATTTTACATTATTTACTCGTCTAATACCTGCCGTACCTCCCCATTCCCAGGTGTCCTATGATAAGACGTTACAAAGGGACCGATGGCCGCATCTGAGCACTCGCCCAGCGGGAGCCCAACAGGGAGGAGAGCTCTGAAGGCGCAGCAACAGGCGGCTCACGGCAGCTGCTCCTGCCTCTCATCTTGCCGCCCCGCCTGCGTCTGACAGATTACAGGTGATGGCCCGACCGCCTCCCATCGCTGTGCCCAGGATGATCCCGCACTGGCAGGACGCTGCTCCCCATGAGTGCTCACGCATCTGTCACTCGGTCCACAATACTCCCTGCACCTGTGACCCCAGGCAAAGTGCCTGCCACCCGCCCTCTGGGCCCACTGTCGGTCGGGAGGCGCCCCGGTACCGCCCGCTCTTCCCACGGTGCCCTTGATCGCGTGCTGTCACACTGAAACAAGTGCGGAGTCTGAAACACCCGACCCCTCCTTCAAGCAGAACGGCCCCATGTCCTCGCACGCGCACAGGACACCGTTATCAGGCCATCCCATTTCCCAGCCTCTCCAGCGACCACTGATTTCACGTCATGGGAGACGGTCTCATGGGCGCCGAGGACGCAGAGGACGAGGCTCTGCATCCCTCTGGGTAATGACAAACCTTTCTGCTCCTTTCTCACTGTTCTTTTAGGTATTCTACTCTTAATACACAAGATCCTAGAAATGAGATCAAGTTGCTAACCAAACTGTGTGGCCTCGAATGTACTAGAAAATACTGTATGAGGTGGGACTCAGTCCACCAGGAAGCGTTTGCGGCTCCTGCCCCCACACACCGCTGACCTCTTGAGGGCCTCTCCCGTCCCTTAACGACGTGTTTCCAAAGGTGCTGTGATTTAGGGCCACCTCCGCCTCCTAATTATAGAACGGTGGTCAGGCACCAAGCAAACCACGGGCGCCTTTTAGACGAAACACCTTCCACGGGGTTTCCAGGTCCACTGCCGACGGCGGGAGCTGCGGTGGGCTTATCTTGTGTTGAGTCACGGAGCATAAAAACTCCAGAGAAAAGGTAACTGAAACCTTAATGCCCAGATCCTGACATGGGCTGATCACATTTCAGAGAAACGGTTTTCCCCACGGACGGCTTTGTTTCCTGAGCTGTCTCTGCCCCGCCACGTGCAGGAAGCGGGGAGCACGGGTGGGGGGGAGCAGGGGTGGAGGCAGCACGGGTGGGGGGAGCAAGGGTGGGGAGCACAGGCGGGGAGCTGGGCGCTCATTCGGGGGACCAGCCGGCCTCGCGCCAGGTCGGGCCGGCGTGGCCGGGGCTGTGGGGTGCTCCTTCTGAGGACTTAGCGCACGTCGGCTGGGTTAAATGAAGTCTTCATCTGTCACTTCAGGAACAAATCAATCCCGCTCCTGGGTATAAAGGGACCTACATCTCACAGACGACCGTTCGCGGCCCACACGGCCATCCCTCCGGCCTGGCGCGCCTGCTCTCACTCCTGCTCCCTCTGGCTGGTCCCAGTGGGGGGCTGAGCTGGGGGCAGGAACGAGGGGCTCCCCTGGGCCCCCGTGCTACAAAGGCAGGGGGGCTGCGGAGGGAGGGCAGCTGGATGGAAGTGAGTGACTCAGCAGCTGCTGGCCTGCCAGAGCCTGTCACGCCCAGTCCAGGTGACGCGTGAATACGTGAATACGCTCCCGCTCCGGAAGTGGGGGGGGGCTACGGAGAACAGCGATGATAATGAACGTGAGCTAGGCGGGAAAAAACAAACACACATCTGGGGGGAAAAGCCGCTATGTTCTAGGTCTGAACCCCCCGATCCTAGTAGCATCGGCTGCCTAATTTTCTTAGAACATTTAACAAATGTAATTACACGGCAGTGAAAGCTCCTAGATCGCAAAGACACCCTCTCTTTCTGTCAGAGGAAGGCAGAGGACCATTCATGGTATAATGCAAGACGACACATTCCGAAATCTGTCCAATTAATTAACACCAGTGAGGACAATCTGGCTCGTTACTGCAGCTGTTTGTAGAAGAGGAACATTCTGCCTTTCTAACTGCTGATTTGTTCTAAAAAATAACTCCATTTTGTTTCAAAAAAGCAAGGTAGCCAGTGGAAAGACAATCGCTAGCCAACAGGAGCACTGTGGGCTTTTGTGAACAGAACCTCTGCGCGTCAGCAGCTGAGGGCTGTGGTGGCCTCTCACCAGCACCGCTGCTCAAAGCTGCAAGAAGATCCGGCACACGTGGTCACAGCTCGAGGCCTCTGACCTGCCTCTCACGGGAATCTAGGAAACACATGCCCAGGGACCATCAAACTACACACACCGCCCCTGTGCCCCGGAAGAACCGGGTGTGGCCACTCCCTACAGCCGGAGCCCAGGCCAGGCCTGGGCCAGGGGGTGGAGCAGAGCTGAGCCGCAGGGGCCGGGGGCCGGGCCGCCTGTCCCCGGCCCGTCTGCTGAGCAATTCCGTCTGACCTTCCTCTCTAGATCTTGAATCGGGAAATATGATGGCAAGACCGCAGCGTCTTCCCGCCCCATCAGACGCAGGTGATGTGCTGGGCTGTTCTGGGGCTGTCCCCAGCCCAGTACCAGGCAGGGCCACAGCTGCTGCTGATGCCCACAGAAACCAGCCGTGCCCGGCCTATGGCTGCAGGCGGATGCCACTGCTCACCTTGGAAGTCACCGCCACGTATGGGCTTGAATCCATCCCTGTCTCAATTCTCCCTTTAAAGACTCAGAGTCGCTGAGCTTATCCAGCACTACCCATGTCTGAGACGACATAAATTCTTTCAAGAACGGAGCTGCTGCTAATGATGTGACATGCCAAGAAAAACATTCGGTTCTATTATTGATCAAGAAGCTGAGTCATGGGGTTCAGATTATATTCCAGAAACTATGCTGGGTGACTTAAAACACTTTCTTATAATTCAGTCTCATTTTGGAAGTTCTAGAAATTGAGCAATAAAATATTTATTAATGACATTCTCATTGTGACAACTGCCATGTCAGTCTGGAGTTAGGGATAAGGCAGGGTAAACTGAATCTTGAAGTGACTCTGGTTCTTGAAGCTAGGGGCTGTGAAATTCAAGTCAATCATAAAAATAGCAACTGATGGGCTAAGAAGGTATATTTAAAAAGCTTTTAATTTAACTTACATTCAAATAAATTTTAAAACTGTTTTGCTGTGGTCTCTTTGGTCTCATGGTTCCTTGCATCTCATCTGCCAGGCCCTGTCCCGCGCCCCATCACACCCTCTCTCTTTTGGGGTATTTGCTGTATCCAGCCTCCTATCACTCTGCATGTAGCTGATCACAGAACAAAGAACACCACAGACTGGTTCATCAGGTGCTTAAATAAAATTTAAAATGGGTTATTCACACCTGCAGAACTTGAGTTGCGTTTCCTAAAGACCTGGCTTCACCTGCCACATGCCAGAGCCACTGAGGGGCGGAGCCGGCGAAGCAGGTGAGCTCAGGGCTCTTCAGCCCCCCTCCCTCTTCTGTCCGTGGACTTGACTTTGAGCTTTTGAAGGAAAACGTGCACCCAGGGCTTTGCATTTACGGAGCCCATCTGCCTCTACGACTTCCAAAAGAACATATATATTTGTCCTCCAAAGAGTCCACCGATGCCGAAACCTCCATTTCACAAGGGGACTGTGAGGACTGCACACTGCTCGTCAGAGCGGAAGGGAGGCAGAAAGTTCTGTGGCGACGTGACCTCTGAGCTGAGCTCCAAACAACAGGCAGGAGCAGGTCATGCAAATGCCCAAGTCCCGCGGCACAGGAAGGCCTGGCATGTTCCAGGTGTGGTGGGGACATGGGACAGCGAGGGAGGTGGAACAGGATGCAGTTGGTGGGTGGGTGGGCGGGACCCAGCCAGACAGGGTGTGTAAGCGGTGCCAGCGCTTTGGATCTGGCGTGCAGGGGAAGCCTGCGAGGACTTTAAGCAGGAGAATGGCGTGTCTGATCACAAGTGAGGCTGCATTTCGGTGACAGGGCCGGCAAGTGCTCTCTGCTGGAAGGTCCTCTCGGGCCAATGCAGCAGCCACTGGCGAGGCCAGCATTTCAGAGAATTCTATAGCCAGAGTCCAGGCTGGGGCCGGAGAGACGATGCCAAGGCCTGTGCCCACGGCTCCCTGCCCACAGCTTCCCGATGCCATCCCTGCCTCTCCGGAGGTTCTGAGGGTTTAGCAATGACAGGCAAGAGGCTGGAAGCCCACGGCCCACTCCTGTCCCTACACAGCTCAACCCGCGCATCGGCCGAGGGGCGGAGGCCCGCTCCGGGCTACGGCTGACACTACTGTGGGGCATTGGGAAGCTCAATTTTTCTGAGCTTCAGTTTCTTCCCTTATAAAACAAAAGTTAAGAGGTTCTTAACTTCTCGCAGGTCTAAAGAAAGAAAAGTGCACACCTAACTGTATTTTTCACTCCGGGGTTCTCACGGTCCCTTGCTGCCAGGCCATGAGCCCCGGGTTAAAAACTCTCAGCCTAAGTGACAAGTGGCCCCTAGACACATGCTGACCGCGCCCACGCTGGAAGGGCACTTCACGCCAACCTGCCTCCCGCGCACGCGCACTGCGTCGGCACCGTCAGCTCACCTGTCTTTGAAGCACAGGAAAGGACATAAGGAAAAGAAAAGGAGAGGAAAACTAACACGACGTTACTGAGCCAAAAGATGGGTGACCTGAAGAAACCCTGTGGCTGCCAAACGTCCCTGAGACTCCATTTTACCCTCATTCCTCAACTAGTGACGACAGAGACGGAGTTTGTCAGAATGTGAGAATGTTTATAAATCATATTTGATAAGCTTTTCTTCCATTAAAGCCCACTTGTTTAGGGCATTTATCAAAGTGTGGGGTACACACTAGTCTATGAGGGATGATTTTAAGTGGTACATGAATGTATAGCTTTAACAGATGTCATTTAATTTGTATGCATCAAAACATTATTAGCAAACCAAATTATGTCTTCATGGATTTTACTGCTTATGACAAAGGTAAGTAAAAAAGAGTAATTCAATTTAAAGTGATTTTTAAAACTATTAAGTGAGAAACCAGGATTAGAAAAATTCCAAAGGTGATGTATGAATGGAAAACACAGAAAGTCTCTATTTCAGAATCCTTTCCACTGCTGTCAAAATAATCTACTGGAGAACAGTGAGGAAGGGCTAATTAGTCTATGATTTAGTCTAGAAATCTCAGTTTACAATTTTTCTACATGTAATTTTTCCTACCTAAAAAAACTTTTCTCTCAGCTAACTGTCTTTATATTTCCACCCTTGGAGCTCCATCCTTAAATAGAATGGAATAAGTTATTGTGGAATTTGATCTTGAAAATATCTAATGAAAAGAATTACTTTTCTTCGATGGTATTAAAATGTTATCAAATTGCCTTCCAGAGTTACTTACATTTTTCAGGTGGTGTTATTGTAATAGTCTGAGCTGTAAATTCTTCATCAAAATATCTGGTATCTGTCTCGGATGTTACTTGAGGCTTAAAAGGAGGTACAAGCTATAAGGAGAAAGAAAAAAGTACTGTTAACAAATTTCGACTTAGGAAAATTCATTTCTAGGATAACGTTAGAGAGCGAATAACTCAAGGACGGCGATGGAGGCTGGACCGCTGAGCCCTGCGCCAGGACCGGGAGGTCCAGCCTCCCATCAGCAGTCTCATCACAGCACGTGAGCGGCTGTTCTATGTAAAAGCTAAGGGATGACGTGAAATAGAACGAGAACCGAAGAACAGGGTGGAAAGAGGATACTGAAAAGTCAGTCTTATTCTTTTTCCCAATAACAAACATATGCACAAAACTGCATGTGTGTGCCTGTGTGTGTGTGTGTGTGTGTGCGTGTGCGCATGTGTGTGCGTGTGAACGGACTGCGGGGATCAGAATTTACTCAACTGCGGGACCTGGCTGTGGTCTCTGTGAGGCCACTGTCCTCACGTGCAGCGCCAGACCCTGCTGTCCCGAGGACAGGATGATAGAAGATGTATGCAAAACAAAAGGAGGACAAAGTGGAACCCAAAAAGCATGAACTGGCACCTGGAGGGACAGACCAAAACCCACGCCATTTCTTATCGTCTCTGACTTTGATGGTGTGGAGACCCTACGCGAGCTATGGACCTCGTCATGGAGCCAAACGCACGCCCTGGGCAGCAGTGGGACAGCCACAGGAGGGCCCTGGTGTGTGTGGGGGGGACAGGTGCAGGCCCGACCGCCACCTCAGGCCACCGAAGTGAACCAGCAGAGAAGTGATGACGTGAGGCGTGACCCAACATGGCTGTGCTTCCCTTCTGTCCTCAGACCGCCCACGAGGATGTCCCATCAGAGGGAATTCCGGCACCGGTGGCTCGGCCTAGCCAGACTGACATATTCTAAAGCCATCACACAAACAAAACTATCCCGAAAGTGAAAACTATCAAAATATAACACGTAATTTACAAGGAAGCAAATAATTGCATAAGCACTCACTAAACTAATGACTCATAATTTTATATTCAATGAGACCATCCTTCAAGAATGAAGGCAAAATAAAGGTATCATCAGATAAAATCCATTCTTTAGGCTAAAGGGGGTGATACCAGAAATTCAGGAAGAAACCTATATCTTCAAGAATTAAAGGAGAGGTGAAAGTTTCTGGAATTAGTGATGATGCTGAATAATTCTGTGAATATACTAAAACCGCTGAAGTGTGTACTTAACAGGGTGAATTATATCTCAGTAAAAAAAATAAAAAAGTTAATTTAAAAAAAGAATGAAGAGCATTTGAAATAGAAAACGTGTCGTTTTCTGCAAACAGATGAAGAATAATCTTCAAACAGAAACACAGAAGTCTAATGAATGAATTGAAAGACTTAAAATTAATATAATAATGTACAAAAGATTCACTTAGCCCCCTTCAGAAGAGGCATTATTTCATTTAGGCCCCTCTCTGTCCTTTGCACTTAAGTAATAAGAGTATTACTCATTTAAAAAGTTGCCATCTCACTGAAATGAATATTAACCAGGGGAACAAAATAAACTACCCAGTACCTAAATTATACTCTAAAAGCAAGTTTTCTCTTTTTTGTTTTTTTCCTGAAGGAAATCGCTGGAAAATAAGTACAAATGTAGTTAAGTATAAGATCGATCTTAAAATTAGCCAAAGATTCCAAATAAATCTTCCTTAAAAACTCTTGTTCTTCATTGTTCTACATTACTTTTCCTTCCAGAGAGTGAAGCTGTAGCAGTCCGGGTTCTGAGATCCGCAGCCTCAGCTGGGCCCTCAGCACGGCCTGGCGCCTCTTCCCAGTCCCTGCTGACGTTCCTCTCCTCCCCCCACACAGGCGTGTCACTCTGCTCGCACCGTGAATGTGGACCCCGTGCACTGTTCTCACACGAACAAAGCAGGGCTCCTGCAATAGGGAAGCGGAGCCTCCAGGCAGAAACTCCCAGCTTCCCAAACAAACACTTTTAAACGTGTTTGCATCAGTGGGTGTTTCTATTTCCACCTGACTGTGTCACTACAGTAAGGTGGCCCACCTCTCTGTCAAGGTTAATCCCTTCACAGAACTTTTTTTTCTTATATCTTACTTCTTTCTGTTATTTTTAAATATTACAGCATAGAATCCAAATGTTTTCATCTTAAGTCTTACTTTTTTTTTATATTTCTCCACTTTGAGTCCTTACTGGATTTCCCCTCTAAGTATGTAAGCTATTGTTCCCTCTTTCTTTATTTTTTGGTTTTCTTAGGGAGCCTATGCCTGGTGTTTCCATTGCTTTCACCTTTCACTTGAGTTAAAAAATTTTAAAAAACTATCTCAACAATAAAGGTAAGAATAGAAAATAACATAAAAAGGTAACCGAACCTAACAAATTTAACATTTTGTCAATAAGTGCTTTGAAACTTTTGTTTTTTAAAGATACAAACATAGAGATGCAGCTAAATAACCATCCTTTTCCCCTAATATTCAACCATTTTTCATCTACGAGAATGACAATTACATGATTCAAGCAAATATTGTTCTCAATTTACTGCCATTTGCATGCATTTTTATACTCTTCTCCCACATACAGGTGGTTGTTGATAGCTTTTTTTAGTTCACTTTCAGTTTTTGTTATAATGGTACAGTTCTCTAAATATCCATGGTAACTTGCTTTTTTACATGTATATATTTTTTGAAATTTATTAATACTGAAACTTACAATTCCAAGGCATTCATTTTCTATTCATATAGTATTTCACTAAGAATAAGACGAAATTTAATTATTATATATCCTCCCCTTAAAGATTTGTTAAGCTTTTCTTTTTTCCTTTAAAAATCACATATTCCTTATTTCTTTTTCTTATCTTTTGTGCTGGCTAGAATGTATGATGAAAACTGTCTAGAATGTGATATTCATAGATGTCCATGACTTATTCTTACATTAAAGAAAATATTTGTAATGTCCAACTATTAGGTATATTTATAAAAAGTTTTTAATAAAAATCTATCCTATTTAAAGGTTCCTTTTATTTCTAAATTATTAAGTGTTTTTAATATATTTTTTAAATCATGAATAATTTCTATTTTCATTTTCATTACAATTTTTTTCTATAAAGATTGAGATGATCAAGTAGATTTCTCCCTTAATTTCTAAATATAACATCAATAAATTTTCCCAATATAATCACATTTCTAGAATTCAACATGCATATGAGAATGTAAATATTTTAATGAACTGTGAGAAATAACTAATATTTTAGTTAGAATATTTAAATCTATGTTCATAAAGGGCCTATAATTTTTCTTTCTTGTAGTAGTCTTGTCAGGGTTTGATATCAAGGTTATAACATGAATTTGAGAAGCGTATAACCTTTTTTCTCTAGGAACATGTACACGATTTTTTTTTAAATGATATGGATTATCTTTTCTTTGAATGTTTGGTGGAGGTCACCTAAAAAATTATCTGGGCTTGAATTGTTGTTTTTAGTATTGAGGTGGAAGCATTGAAATTGAGAGGTGACAGATTTTTATACTAATTTAATGATCAGATATCGATATGTTTTCACGTTTTTCTTGAGTCGGCTGGCAATTTACAATTTTATCATGATCCATTAACTCTCTTGGGAAAAAAAAAAACAGTGTATAACTTTTCATGGTAGGTGCATCATATTTTAATTTCTATATTTGTAACTGTGTCCCATTTTCATTTCTATTTTTTGTGCTTTTTTCTTGATTAATTTTGAGGCTTGCCTACTTTAGCAGTCTTTTATATAACTGCATGTTGGTTTTCTTTATCCTTTCACATGTTTCTTTTCAAGTTCATTCATTTTTACTTTCACATTTATTGTGTGCTTCTCCTTACTTTTGTTGGGTTTATTCTATTTTATTTTTTCTCCTAATTTGATCTGGAAGCTTAGTTAGTTAATTTTTTTATCTTTCTTTTTGTCCATACACGCTGACCTCAATTTAAGTATTTAAGGACCTCTTTAGCTGCATTTCACAAATTTTGTCATTCAGAAGCTCTATTTTGATTTCTAATTTTACTATTTCTTAATCCATGAATTAAAATTTATTTTAAAAGTTTCAGACATTGAGTTTAGAGAAGTACTTCTTTGTTGATTACTCCTAATTTTACTGCAGTATAATCACAGAATACGGTCTGAGTTATATAGTTCCTTTGTTTTCTATTGAGGTTTGATTCACTGCCTTAAAAAATGCATGTTCTAAAGTACAGATCCGTACAGATCCCATGAATACTGATGCAAAAAATTCAACAAAATATTAGCAAAATGAATTCAGTCTATATTAAAAGGATTTATCTATGACCATTTTCCTAAGGTTTGTGTTGAATCTGTAATATCACTTTGACTAGTACTGTCATTTTGACAATGTTAAGGATTCAATCCACAGATATGAGATGTGTTTCCATTCATTAATGTCTTTTGTTTATTTCAGCGGTGGTTGTAGTTTTCAGTGTAGAAGATGTGCACCTCCTTGATTACTTTTAGTCTTAAATATTTTTTTTTGAAGCTATTTTAAATAGAACAGTTTTCTCAATCTGTTTCTCAGATTGTGCATAGCTAACATATAGAAAGATAACATAATTTGTGTGTTGATTCTGTATCCTGTAACTTTGCTGAATTTATTAACCATAAGAGGTTTTGTGTGTGTGTGTGTGTGTGTGTGTGTGTGTGTGTGTGTGTGTGTGTGAATTCCTTAGAGTTTTCTACATATAACATTATGTAAATATAGTTTTACTAATTCCCTTTCGATTTGACTGCTTTTTATTTCCTGTTCTAATTGCTCTGACTACAACTTGTAGTACTATGTTGAGCAAAAGTGTCAAACGTGAGCATCCTTGTTTTCTTCATCTTAGGAGAAAAGCTTTTGGTCTTTCACTACTAAGTACTGTTAGCTGTGGGCTCACGTGTGGCCTTGAGAAAGTTTCCTCTATTCCTAGCTGAGTGTTTTGTTTGTTTTTAAATCATGAATTTTGCCAAATGCTTTTTCTGCTCCAGTTGAAATAATCAAGTGTTTTTTTCTTTATTCTGTTAATGTGGGGTGCCACACTGACCCATTTTGTGTTGAACCATCTCTGCATCTGGGATAAAACTCATCTGACCCTTTTTAATACGTGGCTGATCAGTTTGTTAGTATTCTGCTGAAGAATTTTGTATCTATATTCATAAGAAATACCCGTCTGTAGTTTTCTTAGAGTCTTTGTGTGACTTTGGAAATAAAATGAGCTAGGAAGTACTCTCTCCTCAGCAGTTTCTTAGAGCAGTTCAGAAGGGCTGGCATATTTCCTCTTTAAATGTCTAGTAGAATTCTCCAATGAAGCCAATTGGTCCTGGGCTTTCCTTTGTGGGAGTTTTTGATTACTGATTCAGTCTCCTTATTAGTTATAGTCTATTCATACTTTCTAATTCTTCTTGAGTTGTCTTGGTAGCTTGTGTTTCTGGTTTCCACTTCATACGGGTTATCCGCTTCATCAGTGTGCAGCTGTTAACAGTACCCTCTTATAAATCCTTTTTCTGTGAAGTCGCTACTAATGTCCCTATTTCATTGGTGATTTAGTATTTGATTTCTCCCTCTTTTTCTTAGTCAATCCAGCTAAAGTTTGTCATGTCTGTTGATCTTTTCAAACAATCAACTTTTCGTTTTATTGATTTTGTTTTTCTCTTCTCTGTTTCATTTATCTCCACACTAATCTTTATGCCAAAAATTGGCTAACGTAGATGAAATGATGAAGAGATCGATTCATCAGGAAGATATAACCATCCTAAATTTAGGTGCACCTAAAAACAGGACTTTTAAGATTAAAATAAAGCAAAACCGATAGTACCAAGAGAAAAATAATGTCATTGCAGAAAATGATCAACTGTTTTAACTGTCGACACAGTAGGAATGGTACCTGTGTTTCAGCTTTTGATTTCGTTGGGCGTGTGTTATTCAAGGAAACATATATTGAAATTTAAAATGTCCTTCACTGAATAAAATTTTTAATGAGTGATATCATTTCCTTTGTATTCATATGTTTAAAGACTGCCTAAAATATGAGCACTGCGCTTCATAAAGGAAACTGCATATGCAGACTCAGTATTGTATAGCTTTCTTTGGACAATTACATGGACATTTAAAATGGAACTTCTTTAATCTGATAGGATCAGCTGTAATACCCTACATTTTAAACTCTTTCTCCTTTTTCCAATAAAGTTGCAAATAAAGACCATCATGCATTAAAATCCAAAAAACAAACAAACAAACAAATAAATAAATAAATAAAAGCAAGAATCAACTACAAAATGTTTTTAAAAATTCACTTAAATATGATACAGGTTAACAGTAATATGATGGGAAAAGATATATTACACAAAAGCAAAAGAAACCTGGAGCATTTATATTAATATCAGTCAAAGTAGATTTCAAAACAAACATTAATGCTATGGATATAGAGGAACACTTCATAATGATAAAAGAGGACATAACAATCCTCAATGTGTATACAACTAATAATGAAGCTTCAAGTACATGAAATAAGACTAAAAAGAGAAACAAATGAATCCACAATTACAGCCGAAGATTACAACAATCCTTTCTCAATAACTGATAAAACAAGTAGACAGAAAATTAGTGAGACTGGAGGAGGTATGGACAACACCATCGATCGTCCTGACCTAATGGACACTGACTGTGCGAAACTTGATACAATAAAAGCAGAATATACATTCTTTTCGAACATATACCAAGATAAACCACTTTCTGGGCCATGAAACAAATGTGAATGCAACTTAAAGGATTACTGTCATATAAACTATGTTTTCCAACCACAAGACCATGAAGTTAGGAGTCCATAACAGGAAGATTTCTGAAAAGTTCATGTATTTGGAAATTGAACAACACACTTTGAAATAGTCCCTGAGTTAAGAAGGAATCACAGAGAAATTAAACAAATTTGGAAATGAAAATGAAGAATATCAAAATTTACAAAGCACACCTAACAGTTCTTAGAAACTTATAGTACTAGTGCTTACGTCAGAGAAAGAGAAAGGTCTCAAAGCAATAATTCTAGGTTCCTTCTAAAGAAAATAGGGAAGAAAGAACAAAGTAAGCTCTAAAAAATCAGAATAAAGAAATAATAAAAAGCAGAAATAATGAATTGGAATACAGAAAAACAATACAAAAAATCCACAAAACCATAAGCTGGTTCCTTAAAAAATTTCATTAACATTGGTGAATCTTTAGCCGGATTGACCAAGAAAAAAATGAGAGAAGATACCAATCACCAATATAAAAAATTAAAGAGGAGTTATCACTACATATACAAGAAACACCAGATAGACAAGAAGGCAATACTACAAACATTTTTGAGGCAACAAATTAGAAAACTTAGATGACAAATTCCTTGAGAGCCATACAACACTAAACCTCATTCAAAAAGAAATAGATCACTCGAGCAGTTCCATGTCTATTAAAGATATTGAGTTCATAGTTAAAAACCCCCCAATGAAGATAAAACTCCAGGCCCAAATGGTTTCGCTGGTAAATTCTACCAAAGATTTAAGGAACAGATAATACTATTTCTACACAAACAATTGCATACAATTGAAGAGGAGGGAGTTGTACTTCCCACCTTGTTTTTAAAAAGCAAACATGACCCCTAAATGAAAATCATACAGAAACATTTTTTTAAAAGACTCCTCAGGATCACTCATGATAAGGGACACAAAAAACCTTAAGAAACACATTGTACCAAATCTAGCACTATGTAGTAAGGACAGCACGTCACAGGTAGGTGGATTGCCCTCAAGAAGGTAAGGCTGATTTCTCATTAGAAAACCAATCAGTGCAATGCACCATGTTATTAGAATATAAAGGAGAAAACCCATATGATCATCACAGTAGATGTGCGAGAAGCTTTTAATAAAATTCAACACCTAGTCATGATCAAAAAAAAAAAAAAAAACTGTTCGCATCGTAAAGAGAGGAAGTTCTTCAACCTGATAAAAGAGGTATAAAAAAATCTACACTAACATCAAATTTTTATAACTTGCTATGCTGAAATAATCTTAGGCTTAGAGAAGACTTACAAAGATAGTACAAATGGTTCCCATGTAAACTTTACACACCTTCCCCTCATGCTAACATCTTACATAGCCACACTACAGTTATCACAACTAAGAAATTACAAAACTATTAACTACCAACTTTATTTAGATTTCACCATTTCTTCCACTTATGTCCCTTTTCTGTTCCAGGAGCCAAGCCAGTCATCATGCCACCCGAGTCTCCAGTCATTCCCTGCCTTACATGACGCTGATGCTTTTGAAGCTATCTGGTCAGTTATCGTGAGGAACGTCCCTTCATGTGGGTTTGTTAGGTGTTCTCTTGATTATACTGAGGTTATGCATTTGAGGAAGAATACTACAAAAGTGACACACCCTTCTGAGGGCGTCAGATCCAGGGATGCGGTCAGCATGTCTTATGACTGGGCAGTGGAGCTCGATGACTGGTTGGGATAATGTCTGCCAGTTTTCTCTACTGTAAGGTACTCTTTTAATCTCTGTAAATAATAAATGCCTGGGGAGAGACATTTTGAGACTCTGCAAACACTGTCCTTCTTAAACCTCTGCCCACTCATTTGAACATTTCCTGGTGGATCTACCATGCAGCAATTTTTACTCTTGTGTTCTGATAGTGATTTCATATTCCCTTCATTCCTTATAAATTTATTAATTAGAATTCATCTGTAAGGAAGACATATATCTTCTTGACATTTTATTTATTTGTTCAATCATTTATTTTTACAGTATAGATTCATGAAAATATATTTTATTCCTTGGGTCATAATACGATATTATCTTTACTTATTTTGTTACTGAAATTGTTGCAGCTTTCACTACCAGGAATTATGTAAGGTGGCTCCTTTGTCCGTGTAACATATCCATTTCTATCTATCTTTTTTTTTTTTTTTTTTTGACTTTCTAGAACCATGAACTTTCTTGGGCTCATTTATTTTCCCCATCCCAGCGCTGGACTCAACCACTTCTCCAAGTAACCTCGATTCCTTTTCCTGAAGAATGATATTTAGAAACCAAGATCTCGGTGCTAGCTGTGATCATTAATGCCCAATTTAATGGTAAAAGACATTTTCTCCCTAAGATCAGGAACAAAGCCAGATGTCCACTCTCATCACTGCTACTAAACACTGCAGTGGAGGTCCTAGCCAACATAAGGAGGCAAAAGAAAGAAAAGATACATACAGATTAAAAATGAAGTAAAACTTTTTATTTACAGAAGATAAGATTATCTATGCAAAGAATCCTATCTATAGAACAAGACTATTAAAACTAATAAGTGAATTTTGCAAGCTTGCAGGATACAAGGTCATACAAAAATAAACTGTATTTCTATGTACTTGCAGTAAATAATGTGAAAATGAAATTTTAAAATGCCATTTATATAAGGAGACATGAAATACTTAAGAATAAACCTAAAAAAACTGAGTTAGACCTAAACACTGAAAATTATGACGCATTACTGAGACAAATTAAAGACCTAAATTAATGAAGAGATACACTGTGTTCACAGATCCAAAGGCTCAACAGAGTTTAAGCGTGAATTTTCCTCAAATTCTTTTACAGATTCAACATAATCTCACACAAGAGCCCAGCAGCCTTTTGTTGACAAACTGAGTGTAAAACTCACACTGAAATCTATCTAGACAAATTCATCTGAAAAACATCCTGCCAGACCAACCTTAAGCTCAAAGGCACAACAGAGATCATAATTTTATGCGCGAGAAAAGCGACTTGTCCATTCCCACGCAGGAAGCAGCCCCCAATGCAGGGCAAGGACGTCCACGTTCCACTACTGTGCACATCATGATTATTTCATTTTTTACTTTGCCTAGGGAGAGATCTAGGTTTTCCCTAGAGATACCTGCATCTCTACACGTGCCTTCATCTTTAGATTTGCCACAATATATAGAAAAATGGCCAATAATCATATATCTTCTAAAGTATACTAATAAAACTAATTAAAAATGCTTGATCTTACAGACAAATTAACCTCTAACAGATAAGCTACACATTTTAAGGATATAAAGGCCCTATAAAAATGTTTGATTTTACAAATTATTTCATAATTTATAGTCCAAAGCACCAGATTCTTGACTGAATTCATTAAAATAGCTACTGGTATCAACATTCCCATAATTCCTTATCAGTGATACTCTACAACCCCAAAGGGACCCAATCACGTTTTTACAGCTTTTTAGAAAGAGATGCTCAAAATGCAAGGATGCTGCTATCACGCTGTAGTTCTTCACGTACGTGCGGATGGCTGAGAGCATCAGCACCTGTGACACCCAGGACACTCGGACGAAACCTGGAGCGGGGTCAGCCTGTGGTCAGTTCTATTGTTTATGGAAACTTCGTGATTTTTGTGGTTATGCCTCTTTATGCAACATACTTAACCTTTTTTCAAATTAAGTGTCACCTATTTTTATCATTTATAACAATTTTAACTCATTTCTCCATAGACATTATCTAAAGCTACATTTTGTCACTACCTTCTTCCCTCACTGCTTGTAGAATCTTCTGATTCCATTCGCCACAAGGCGGCTGCCCAGGTGTCCCACTGTCACCTCTACTCTGGGCCCGCCTGGTCCCATGGGGCAGAGACAGGTAAGCCTGGCTTCCTCGCTGCTGTGCTAGTTGGGGTCCCAGCTTTCCCCAGGTGATCCCAAACTACCGTAACTCATAAACAGAAGGTTGACAAGGATCCGACGCTTACCCATCAATAATTATACATTGTAGAAACTCGAGAGATGTGAGTTTAACTGAAGTCTGAGTAGAAGCATTTAATATGGTGCAACTATTTTAAACAGCTAGTTAGAAGAAATGCTTAGAGAATCACTACATTCTCTCTTACCATAACATAATACAGGGAGGAAGTACTTGTCTCACTTCATCATAATTCATGTGATATCATTCTATCTTTACTTTAGGGACTTACAGAGAATATGTGGCACAAAACACTACATCAATACTGACTGATATATGTTTCAGAGAAAACTGTGAAAAGCTGAAATGGAAGGACAAACTGCACAAAATAACTAGATAAAAATTCTAAGCAAATACTGAATTACATTAAAAATTTATATTTTTCCATAAGTTTTATATGGGCATTTGAAAATTAAAATTTCAAAATCAGTGTCTGTACTTACAATACCTAAAATAGTAAAAATAAAACCAAATAAACAAAAATTAAAAAGGTAAAACAGATACAAAAATTTCCTGCTCTTGAATTTCAGCAGAAATTACAGTATTAAAAATAATAATTAGATTACAATAAAAATAAAGTTATATAATTTGCAGCATCCATTTCATAGGTATTAAAGTTCTGTTTCAAATAACAGAGAAGTCCAAAATAAGACAAATAAATTTATTACTTTAAGTATTAAAACTAATTTGCTTTAAATTCTTTTTAAAATAAGGATCTTTATAAATAAATCTGAAGAGTTCATTTTAAAATTTAAAGCCATAAAGACAAATTAAAAAATTATGATTCTTTTTTTCCCAATTAGTTTTCTAAAGAATAATTTTACACAGTCTTTATTTTTTCTAAATCAAAGAAAAAATGAGAAGCAAATTATCAAATTACTGTAATTTAAAAAAGAGAAAAATCGACTGTTTGGCCATACCGAATAAAATTATCAATAAAACTTTGTGCTAAGTTCAATATTCAATTAAATGACAGAGAAAAAATGGAAAGTATCATTATATCATTAAATTTTATTCACTTACAAATTGTTCTGCTATAAATTCATTTTAGCCAAAATATATAGACAGCATGAAGAAAACTTACCTTTTTGTCATATACATCTTGCCAGTTTACTCCAGAGAAGAAACTGTGTCTCATAATTTCTTTTGCATCATCTGGTCCTCCACCAAGGCTATGAGGGCAGGAATAAAATTAAATGAGTATAAAATATTTATATAAGCCCCAATGCATAACAAAAAGTTTTGTGAAATGTAATTTTCTGTGTGGTAAATTGTTCTTGTGATAAATAGCCAAAAAAATAAAAAGCATTTGCTGTCAGACATAATTTCTCTAATATGTCACTAATAAGAACGCGCCTGAGGACAAGCATGGCTCCAGAACGAGGCACAGGCTTGGAGACAAACCTGCAACGGGCAACCAGCTCTGGACCTTATGAGGCATGTGATGATGGAAAAGTTGCTTAATCTCAGTTTTGTCATCTGTAGGATGGAAACACTACTACTAGCTGGGTGGATTATTGTAAGGGTTAGAAATAATATAGGCAAGTATACAGCATGGCAAGTGGCAGCTTTTATCAGTGCCAATTCTACAAACCAAATTTATTTTAGAATGAACTCATGTCAAAATACACCCTTTTTAACATAAATTGTGAAATGACTAAATTAAAGAAACAATTTGTAGAGCATTGCTAGTAGATAGAAACTCAAGGACTATCTTCATATCTCAAATGAATTTCCACAGAAATGAAACTGATGATTTGTGAAATATCATTACAATATAATTTGCTAAGCAAGTTTCAATATAAATTAAAAATTTTAAAAAGTACCCCCTCCAAAATCTTCAAAGGTACTCTTATTTAACTGATACCTCACACAAGATGAAATTTGGTGTTCTCTAGCTTCCTCAGCTCATACAGTGCACGCTAGTCGTGACAAAGAAAGAACGAGAAACAAAAAACAGGGAGGGAAGGAAGGAGGGAGGGAAAGAGAGAAATGAGAGACAGAGACTAAAAAAACAAAACAAAACAGGAAAAGAATGAGGAAAAGAAGGTAAAGGAAATCTATTTAAGTCCAAATTTGGTGCAGTAAGCTCTTTGGTCTTGTCCATGGTCAGGAATGATGTATGTGGGGGACGCTTAATACCCCGGTCCTGCGGGGGGCGGAGGAGATGCACATGTAACAGGAGCGGACGAGTGTGTTTATTACGACTTCTACTGACTGATACAATGGCCGTGAAGCTCAAAATTTACAAAGGATCTCCTTTATTGTAAATTAACCAATTGATGCTCACAGAAAACTTTCGTTATTTTATGCTCAACTCCACAGCCATTGACTAACTCATGCGTAGTTCCAACAGGAACACCTGCTGATCTCTTTGTTTATGATAAAGACTGAGATGAAAGTGATGCAACAGAGACGACGTCAGAACTGCACCTGTTTGTCAGTCATGTGGCTTCTTTGCCGAATGACTGATGGATAGTTTGGAACAGTAGGAGAATATTTCCTCATGTTCTGTGCTATTCATAATATAATGAATACAGATACACCAACCTTTAAGATTTAATCTGTATTACTAACATTTTATTTATCACTTCCTTAAGTCTAAACAATCAAAAAACAACAAATCAAGCCCTGACTTACAGCGTTTGCCAGTTCCGGTGATGTGAGTACCCCCAGCTCGGCTGGTTTCAAGCTACCAACCTGATGTCACTCAACACAGATGTTGATGAGATGAGCAGAGGCAAAGCAGTATGCACGCCTCAAAGCGCAGGCAACAGTAAAATGGGACAAATTAAAGGGTGATGGGGTGGAGTGCGTACTACTTTTGATTTTAATATTTTTATTTTATTTATAAATTTGTCTAATTTAATTTTTACATGACTGTATAATACAACCAGGCCACAGAATTCATAAAACTTAACAACTGGTTCTGATGAGCTGGTATGCACAACTCCCACACATTCACACAGTGTTTAGAAGGAAAACAGCTAGGCCGTAGAAAACTAACCATTGTACGATTCTAATGAATTCTGGTTATTAGGTGTAAGAAACACATGATGGAAGGATTCAGGATCCTCTGACATGCTCTCAGAGTGGAAAAGAAGACCACTGGCTAATATCTGAATGTCTGCAGTGATGATCAGTGCTTCCCACGACCTTGGGCTCCCAACCCCGGGTCCACGCAGACTGAAGCGCCCCAACCCAAATTTGCAGACCGGGTCAGGTCAGAACAGCCACGCTCACATGGGAGCTCAGGTCAGCCACTCTGGGTGTGGGTGACACCCCACACACCGCTTCCTGGCCTCACTCTTTCTTGCTCTTTATACCCCAGGAGACTGCAAGTTCTTTTGAGAGCAGGGATCAAGTACAGGATTCTCCAAAAAGTATTTTAAGCTTGTGCTTCAGGAGCCAGAAAAGCAGAAACACCAAAACACAGGTTTCCAAGAAGAATTTAACATTTCAAAGTAGGCATCAAAGTAGTCTGCTTGAAAAAAATCAGAAGTTCATTGTATTTTCTTATACTTACATGACTATTTCAATGTTGTTTTATTTTTTTATTAAATTTATTGAGGTAACATTGTTTAATAAAATTATATAGGTTTCAAGGGTATAATTCAATAATATGTCATCTGTATATTCATTCTGAATTGTAACAAAATGGAGAGCAAAGTAAGAGCTGGGGTGGAGAACCATTATCACTTTGTGAATAGAACGTCTTAATCCGGCTTCACTTCTCCAAGTTTGTGTCACCCTTCAGTTCTTTAGCAATAGTTTGGCTTTGGACACAGCTATCATTTAATCTAATTTACCAATACATATAAAACTAAGGTATCAGCCATGAACACTATGCGAAGTCTAAGAATATAATCTCAGACTGCCATTCTAAAGCTGGGGGATTCTTTAACATGAGCTTCCTCAAAGTGTGAAACTGTCAATTTCAAAGTCAATGACCCCCTAATACACAACTTAAGACTTCAAAAGAATATCAATATATGATTTGCACTAAGATATTTATAAGAACATGAAACTCCAGTATCTGAACACCATACTAATGCCTCAGTGCTATGGATTCTTCATTTCTAGAAACATCACAGAATCCATATTTTCCTAGTGTTACTGAATGCAACATGAGGTCAGCTTTTCCTATAAACTTTGCAGAGGAGGATAAAGGCGATGTCAACAGAATGATCATAAAGTAATGGAAATAAAAAAATAAAAGCAAAATGACAGTTGACCACTTGATAGAACCGATAGCAACAGTGAAGAGAATCAGAAAAACGCAGGCTGAATTTTAAATAGCTGGACAGGAATGACGACGAAGTGTATAATGCCATCTTTGATTATGTTTTCAAGACTGTTCGCGTCTTTTGTCGGCTCTTTCTCCTGCCTCCCGGGATTCTGTCCTCGGCCCTCTTCTTTGTCCTCTGCTCTCCCCGCCACTCTCGTGGCCCCAGCTCCATACCGGGTGGCTGAGGACTCCTAACCCGGACTCTGGTTGCTGGTGCCTGTCAAGCGCTGTGCCCTTTCCAGCGGCTCGCTTCACACTTCCGTCCAGGCTTCACACAGAGACCTCGGCAGTAGAGCCGCGCCCAGTATCAACACCCACCGCGCCCCATCAAGCTGTCTCCTCTGCCTGTGCTCCGGTCGTTACTACAACTCCTTGCTCCAAACTAGTCGCCGAAGCTGAACGTGAGGCATCCTGGAGTCCTCCCCCTGGAGTCCTCCCACTTCCTCGCGGCGGACCTCAATCATTCGCGGAGTCCTACTTATGGCTCTGTCACCTCTGCCGCAGGAGCGACCCCGCCCTCGCGTCTGGGCCGTTCCATGCGCATCTCACCTGCTTCGTCTACCTATCCGGCCCTTCACTGTTCTGATCCATCCACGACAAAGCAGCCGGAGTTACCTTTTCATAGCACAAATCTGATTATCCACCCCTTATTTTTAATAATTCAGTGGCATCTCATCCCCTTCTGAATAAAGATTAAATATTTTCTAAGAAACATAAGGTCCTTATAATCTAACATATCAGCTTCATCTCCCAATGTTACCCAACTCATATTCTACACTCTAGTCACTGAACTTCTCAAATGCCATGTTCATTTGCAATTCTAGCTGTTCTTTGCATGTAAATTTCCCTGCATGAACGCCAATGCAAATTCCAACTCCCTTAGGAGCCAGCTCAAGTCTCCCAATCCCCTAGACAGAGCTAATAGTTTCAATAGCAATTTCTACACAGCGTAACCTGAGCACCTGTAAATATATGTCTTGCGCCCCACTGACTATGAACATGTAGAGCAGACACCACCCCATCCGTCCCTGCATTCCCAGCACTTCATGTGACAGTGGAGGGGCTTGTCCTACCTACTATAAATGGAAATGGAAGAGAATTGAAAACGCCACATCTTCTGTTTGGACGACATCAACCTCTGGGTGCCAAACTTTAAGAGGCTGTCCTACATTCCAGGCCACTGACGTTCTAAATTTACTTCACATTAAGTACCTACTATGCGTTATTCATTGGGAGGCAGATGACCCCCCCCCCCAAAAAAAAAAAAAAAAAAGACTGGGACATAGACATGAAAACCACAGTACGGTTTTGTTCTACCGGCCACTAACGGCGAGGGCTGCAATGGAAAGAGCTGTCAGTGTCACCGGAAGGGTTTGGGAAAGGATGGGATAAAAGTTCACTGTCCTTGAAACCAAGCCAAATATTAGATTCCAAATCAAGTAGATAAAATAGAAATCCTAGCTCTGTAAAGAACGCCCATCACCAAGTGCTGCCCGCTACATTAACTGTGAAACCGTCATGTCAGATGGAGTGCACTTCGAAAACTGAACCAACTGGAAAAACGATGCATTGTAAACAGATCTATAAGTGACATCAAATGGGCACCAAGAAACCTGATTTCTACCCTCATTCTACACGAACTTTCTGTGAGCTCTAGGATAAATCAAGTAAGCCTCTCTGGGCCACTGTCTTCTCCTCACCCAGAAGTGAGAGCAGCATCGACCCTGCCGACTGCACAGGGTGCTGGGAAAGCAAGGAAGATGACGCCCTGAAGAAAAACATTGCTTTCCAGATGTAAGGCCTCAGTCACCTGAATTGGGAAACCCCTTTTTGAACGGTTCTTCACAAAGGAAAAAAGGTGGTACTTCATTAACCGGGTTTGCTTATTTCTGCTGAAGGTAAAAACCATAACTTCAAAAGCTAGTAGAAGAAGCATATAATGGAAAGCATCTCTAAGGTAGACAAAGCCCACGTTTTAAGATTCATTCATTCCTTCACTCATGAATTCAGTCTACCAACAAATACAAATTGATTACCAACCATAAACAGAACATTGCAAAAAAAATTTTTTTGTGAGGTGTCATGAAAGATCCAACAATATATGAAGTGGTGTACCCTTCAAGATGCTTAAGATCTAAGAGATGTTCAGAAAAATACCAATATGCATACAAAGCTAGATGAAAGGAGAGATACACAGAGACACACAAACACGTATATTAAGGGACATTAAAATTAAGTCACTTCATATATGATCTATAAAATGCATGTGTAAATGAATATATAAACAGGAACGCAGACTACGTAGCTCATTAAGCAAAGGGCTGTAGGATTGTTCAGGTCATTGCTATAGCTACCAGAATAGAAATACGAAGCGTATATAGATTTTTTTTTTTTTTTTTTTTTTTTTTTTTTTTTTGCCGTTAATCCTTTTAGCCACACATGGAAAAGTATACCTTCAATGATGAGCAAAAAAAGTCATCAAATATGCTGACAGAGTTTGGGGTGGGAGGAGAGCAGAGAGACAGGTCTGCCCTTTTTACAGCATGAATCAGCAGAAACATAAAGGCTCAGAGACTGGAAGGGGAAAAAGGGATCTTCTTATGCCCAAGAGAGCAAGTACTGGGGCAGTCAAGAAAGTTCACTCACAACGTGGATAATAAAACTCTCAAAATCCTTATTTGGTAAAACCTACATAACGTTTCCAAGTCAGAAAATAGTTGAGGAAATTTTTTAAATGTTCTATATTATGCAGTTAAAAATAAGTCAGTATCTCAGTGGGAAGATGTCTACACCAAATACATAGCTTCTTGGAATTAGTTATGTTTGAATTAATTTCCATATCACAATTTCTAACCACATGCATCAGTAACTCGCTGGGTGTAATTTGTGGCTTACCGTTTATTTGGATCCTTTATCAAGAGCCCTGAAAGCAATGATTTTGCATCTGAAGAGAGTGTTCGAGGAAATTTAATGTCTTCCATTAGTATCAGTTCGAAAAGTTTCTCGTGGTCCTGGTTGTAGAAAGGCAGCCTCCCGCACATCATCTCGTACATGACGACGCCCAGGCCCCACCAGTCCACTGCCCGGCCGTAGTCATTATCTTCCAACACCTGAAAGCCAAACCAGTGAAAAGATTAACCACTACACAACGACTTTGAAAGCATTATTTATGAAATGTAAGATTTTTACACAGAAATGAATCTTAACTTTCAAAGCCCACGTAGACTATTTTTAGATCGTGACGTTTAAACTATGAAGCATCCTATGAAAGATACAAATCATATCAAATATTTGAAATGTTCAATATATATCCAGAAATGGTCAGAGTAAAAGAAAAGGGGTCCAGTCGTACAACCAGCTGTAAGCAAATGAGCGTGTGAATGCACTAAGGGCCAGATGAAAAGCTCAGCGTATCTGCAAACTTTCTCTTAGGCCTACTTAATTTTTCATTCTGGCTCACTGCGGAGACTGTTAAGTAGCAACTTAGAGCTAAGCCATGCGAATTACAGAGCATATAATGTGCCTTACACATTCCTGCATTAAGAATAATAAGTAACAAATCAGACAGTGAAAGAGAGAGACACACACACAGTGCTATGCAGAAGCGTATGGAGCATGACAACCATGAAAATAAATTTGAAGACTTTTTTTAGAGGCCCATACTTTTAAACTCTCTCAGGAAATACTTAACCAACGAAGTGAATATGAAGGTTTATCGTCTGGGTTGTTAATAAACGTTGGTATCCAAAGCTTTAGTACCTCACGACAATTTTTTCTATTAAACATAAATAATAAAAATCATGGGCTCCATACTTGTATATGTCCTTTGTTTTCCAAAATATATTACATGCAAAATAAATTTAGTAAAAAATGATATAAAAGTGTCAGGCTTTGTTAGAGCAAACTGTTCAAATCGAAACATAACTTGCCATTTGTCCCAGGAAAAATCTGATTCTATCTTTTTATTAGATGTGTTCCTCATCTAATGAAATTTTCTTCATTTATTTAGAACTTTCAAAATTTTATTTTAAGTTGCCATATTTGAATCATCTTAAAGCTTATTTTTTCTGATCCTCTTAGCTTTGAGATAAACAGATCAAGAAAACCATTTACATGAAATTTGTCAATTAAAATAATCTTATAACTGATCACGTAAGAAAGAATCTGATACGGAACAAAGCAGAACTCATGTTCCAAACTTCCTTAGTTTGAAATAAGAAAATATGCTGCTGACGATTACTCCAATGTGACTTTCATTTAAAATTTACCAATAATTCAACTTCCTAGGATTGCACGTGATATTTTTGACAGTAGAGCCCTTAAAAATGGAGCACATAATTTCAAGGAAAAACTACATTACTTAAAGATCTATTTAGTAGTGTTTTCAAATGCTATAAAAATTTTTTTAATTTAATTGTTTTATTGTTTGTTTTGTGGCTAAAGAAAACTAGGAATTGCACTGGCGAGATGTGAACACAAGTGCACTTCCTAAAATTTTTTCCAAAAATATTCTGTAAATCACAAACTAAGTAAACCCTTTTTGGGAAAAACAACAAATTCTCATTTCCATCTTTAGTCAAAAATCTCTCTACTATCTATTTGTTTGAAATGAGTAATGTAAGAACATATAGAAGAAATAACCTAAAGAAGCAGAGGAATTCTACTTGTTTACTTAAAGGAAATGCTGCATATATAATTTTTAAGTACCAGTGACTTTTGATTATTCAAGAATCTATCTCATGTCCAATTAGTAGAACGTACTGTTCTGGGCCCTTTGCTACTAGATCCAGGATTTTACCTAATACCAAAAAATTTTAAAATCTAAGGAACCTTTCATTGCATTCCTACAACACCAGCAAAACAGTGGCACACACAAAAAAAACAAGCCAAATGTGGTTTTTAACCTCTTTTTTTCATAAAACCATAAAAAGCATAAAAGCTGGATTAACTGCCTCCCGAATCCACATTTCACCAGCCGGGTTCTCATCCCCAGCTGGCAAAACTGGCAATCCTTTATTTT
This sequence comes from Eidolon dupreanum, assembly GCA_028627145.1. Taxonomy (NCBI): domain Eukaryota; kingdom Metazoa; phylum Chordata; class Mammalia; order Chiroptera; family Pteropodidae; genus Eidolon; species Eidolon dupreanum. The sequence continues at coordinate 11,522,397 of CM053516.1, read as the reverse complement.
TGTTTAAATACCTGGTTTGCAGCCAGAAGGGAAAGTGAGTACATAAAAAAAAAGGTTTTATTTTTGAAGAGAAATAAGCATCTGAAAAATAAAACTGCATTGTAAAAGAATCTGTTTGGTAAAATAAAAATGTATTTTATTTAGCTTTGTGACATGAACACTGATTCTCAAACTAAGTGGTTTTGCTTCTGAACATAATGTACTTTAATTGATATATAGATATAATGCTATACAATTAGAGCTGTTTGCTTTATCACTCTGTACTGAACAAATCTGATGTAATATGTTATCTTTTTGACATGTAAACTTAAGCAATGTTGAGGAAGAAACCCCTAACGACTCAGCCAGTCTTCTTTATCTACAAGTTTCCTATCAATTAAAAAGAAAGATTTCTGTTCAACTCCTACGTCCAAACAGCTGGAAGATGAAATACACAGTAATATAAATAAAAGTGATTATAATATTCTACATGTGGATAGTAACAGAAAACATGTTACGACCATTCATATAATATCTTCTCTCCTTAAACAGAAATCATTTCAAAACACAATACTTTGAAATACTGCAGAAATTCCAGAGTGAAATTTAAATCCACAGCCTCATTTATATTATTTTTAAAAGAAAATTTTTCTCCCTTACTCAAAGCACTTCTTTTTCCAAAATTACAGTGACATATACAATTTATATTCTTTAACCTAAGAGTTGCAATTCCTTCTGGCTACCTCTAACGATCCTTTTTCTAGCAAAAGGGCTAATTTACTTGATGGTCGCCATGAGGGCCAGTCCACAGGTGAGTGGGGAAGTGGAGGTGAAGCCCACACACCAGCTCCATGACGACGCAGGTTATCATGTGGTGTGGACCTGAATGCAGATCAGAATCTGCTCCTAGAGAAGTGATCCACTAAAAGACTCACCCTAAAGAATCAATCTAAAGAAGGCATCTCTTTGCCATAAAAATCAATGGGTTACGTATGGATGCGGACACGTGGTATTTCCCTTTGTCCCTATTGTTCTCTGTAACCATAGATGCAGCTTTATAACTACATTTAACACAAATGCCCAAAGAGAGAGAGAGAGAGAGAGCGAGAGCGAGAGCGAGCACGAGAGAGGAACTGGGACACTAAAGAAATGTAAATGTTGAAAATGATGACAGGTCACATTAAAACAAGACCCAAGTGGTGCACAAACTCTAGGAAACAAAGTATAGTTTCAATTTTCCTACCAGGAGCCAGAGGTCGCTCCAGGTTCCGATCTAACAAAACCCAAGACTCAAGTTGGTCACAGCAGGTACCGGTTACTATTAAATATTCTGGTAACATTTGATGTAGCTGCTTTTGTTTATAATACAACCAGGTAAGTTAAAAAATCATCATAAATAGCTCTTAAATGATTACTAATTTCAAAGAATGATATTAAATATTAAACCATGTATTTTAAAATGACACCACCAATTAAAATTACCAATGTAAATATTTATTTGGCTAATGGCCACTTTCAAAAAACATGTTCATTCTAATATTCTTTTACCAATTAGGCTTTACCGGAAGGCTGAAGGAACACCTCTCAGTTGGTTTGCCAAGGCCACGCAATGCACCCAAGGCAAGTGATTATAAGGAGGCTACATGTGCCCTAGAGTGGCTTGCTGCTCAATCAATAATCCTGACAGAACAGATGGGGGGAAATTAAACATCTAAACAAACTGTCTGCACACCTATGATGTGAAAGTAAACTGCGAACTTGGATGAACCAATTTACCACTAATTCGAAAAAAAAATTTTTTTCCCTGCTAACCTTATATTTCAGGTAACTGATATGTGTATGTTTTATATACAGGCACTTATATACTTTATCATTTATGGAAATCCTTTATATATTTTTCTTAACATCACAGTAATTTGCTTTAAAAAAAGACTTTTAAATCTCGTAATTCAGATTCTAAAATGTATTGCAGCTTCAGAAGTATGTATTTCGTAAGAATTATGGACTCCATGGTTTCTTCATAAATATATATTCTGAACTGCTCTAATAACTCCTAGGATTCTGAAAGTGTAACTGCCATTTGCTGTGAGCTAGACTGCTGTGAGCTGTCGCCCAGCACTCACACGCGGTTCTTGCACGCAGCTAACAACGGACTTGCAAAGGCGATCTGGCTAGAACAGGCAACGTTCCTGAATAAGAGAAGAGCTAAGTGGACACAATGCTGCTGACTAAATCACACTTACACCCTTCTTCCCAGACTCTTCTACGCTTCTTTTTTATCCTGAAGCAATGGACATTATGAGATTCTAAGAAACTGGGTCTTTGTAACCCAAGTAAAAATAGCCACTGTAAAATACTGCAGGTCACCACTAGTGTCACCAGTTAGGGTTAGTTCTGTTACATACTTTGGCTTCAGAGAATTTTAAATTATGCTTAAACTAGAATCATTCCGAAGTACTGAATGCAAATATTCTGACTGGTAAAGCCAAAAGACCATTGAAGAGTGGGAAAAACTTTAGGTGAAAAATAGTTATTACAAGAACTGACAGACCTCTGGGCAAGTAAAAACAGCTACTTATAAACATAGACAGACATTAACGTTGAACTAAAAAATATCATTTTAGTTCCTGTTTTAAAATTGTTCAATTTTGGGACAAAATGGGATGGTTTTAATATTATTCAGAAAGAGTATAAGTATTAAGCCAACACATGACAGAAGTTCCTAAACATGCATTCGAACCATCAAGCACACAGCTTCTCCCTGGACTAATCACAGTGACTGTCCCCTCAATACTGGTGATGAGATTTTTCAGAACCATCAGGAAGATGAAGGCTTTCATAAATACCTTAAGAGGACAGGTGTTTCATGAATTATTAATAATTAAATAAAGTATTAGGGACGTATACAGTTTCAGAAAGGCTACTAAAACAACTTTTTATTTTTACAAAAAACTTACAAGTTTTAAGACTTATTTTCACAATCTGGAACAAACAGCAGACTTTTGTCCAAGGGTTAAGCAAATGTAACTAGGTGTGCTACTATTTTTAGCTGTAGATTAAATATGCAAACATGAGTAACTTTGGCCTAATTCCTCTTAAGATCTCCTAAAGAGAATATTGACAGAGACCATAAAATGATGGCTTTAACATTTTTTTGTTGTATTTAAAATAAATAAATAAAATTCCATTCAATACATTTAAATCAAGTTAGAGTCTAACTACTCCCCAGCCAACACCGCTCCATGCCAGCAACTACCTTTACCCTTAATTTATGATTCTCTCGACTCATTCTTAAGAAGTTAATGTATATCGTTAGCTTTAAAGTTGCATAGGATTTAATTTCCATTTGTGCTATTATCTATACAGCATCACAACGACTTTGAGCAAATCCTTGTATCAAAATAGTTATCAAAATATTCTGGTCTATTTCAGATATTTTCAAAATATATATTATATAAAAGATATTAAAGGTAAGTTTCAAAAGAAAAATGAATAAAATGACAGCGAGTGAATATTTTCTAAAAATGAGGTTCTATAAGCTAAGAATGCATCGAAAAAACACATTTTTAGCTACTGAAAAAAATAATTTTTACATTCATACGAAACAAAAGTATATACATTTTTTTCCCTGAATAGCAGCCACAACTAGATACTATGTATTTCCCAACAATCAAGTCATTTTTTTGCAATCTTTTTGTTAGTTCTAACTTGATTATCAAATAATTTTTATTTTTACACTATTACAGAAGTGCATTTCTCTAGGTTTCCAAAACCACCTTATTCAACCTTCCCCATCTGTCACCATCTGCTTCTTTTTAGCATGTACTTTTTGTGTGATCACATAAGCATGTGAAAAATAACTAACATTCAGATGATTATCTGCTGGTACATTTGAGGACTGGGCATAATAAAAGTGAACTGCCAAAACGTACTTAACACTTTTAATTTTGTTGGGTCTTGCATGTAAGCTACATTTGATTTTCAAACTGTTTTACAGTTGGAAAGTCGATCAGGTACTGCTAACTCAAGAGCAAAGCTGAGACTAAATAATTAGCACTGCATAAAATGGTTTGGATTCAATGAGAGCCAAATCAAATAATAAAATTTAACAGTAAGATTTTATATGTAATTTCTAATTTATAATGTTTGATTGTGAAATACAGTGGGGATTACAAAAACAAAATCCCCCCAAATATCTTACGGTTCATAACGTATGGCGGGTCAAGTTTATCTCCTCTAATATCAGTAGGAACAAAAACGCGTTTGTTTAAAACTATATACACTAATGCATTTCTGAGGCTGTCACACACTAAGCGTGTAGTTTATATACCCGCTAGGACAGTATCTCTGCAACCTCTTCAAAAAAATACGTGTTTTTTTTTCCTTTAACACTAAAGAACTATAATTCTTCATCAAAGGAGGTAAGAGAACAAAAATTTTAAAAATATTCATTTTCAACAAATGGCATTTTTATACTATAACACATTTTTTCTGGTGGTCTTTGCCACAAGAATTAAACTTACTCATTTAAAACTTAAGTTTACTTAAAAATCAACTATGAATCTGATTTACAGAACAGTTAAAACAGTCTTTTTGAAGCATCTTTTAAATACCTTTCACCTATCTATAAACAGCAAAGCATTTGAATCTGATTAAAAGAACTGAACAGGCAGAGGTTGGCCGCTGCTAGATGACTCAGAGGTCACGGTGAGATCTCCCCATCATCACATGTAAGCAAGGCTCTCCCACAGGACAGGAGAGGGGCCGCGTTGACAGAGCCATTCGGCAGGGAAGCAGCGCTCAGGGACGTGGGCCAGGTCTGATAAACAACTGCTGCTGATACGTGGTCAAGAAAAGTCTGGCGTTTAACAAAGGTAGGGACTAGAAATCTCAGGGTTCAGAAGGAGTGAGAAACGCCGTCTGAAGTAAGGGGAGGAGGCTCCTACCAGCCCCCCCCCGACTCAGACCCTGAACCCGGCAGGGTTGCCTGGCTCTCAGTCCAAAAGCGGCTTGCCCTTCCCCGTGAGGTCTAAACGCACCTGCCATCCTCTCCGCGTGTCCAGCCTCGTCCCCAGCGGCCTCCCCTTTACTGCCCCCGGACTCCCAGCAGACCCACGCACCTCTCCTTCCCTTCCACCGCACTCTAACCCAGGAAAGCACTTAGTGTTTGCACAGTAGTAATTATTCTCCGTATCTTGTGACATTGGTAAACAGCAGAACACTTGAGGACAAAAACCATTTCTTACTATCTTTGTATTCCCAGCACCTAACATAATGCATGACATCTAATACTCAATAAATATTTCCTTAATGAATGAATGAATGAATGTTCTTTAGTGAAGTGGTCCATATCAGCAATCAGAAAAAAGACTTCAGTTCTTGTTTTTAAAACTGAATAAACACATCCAAAGTTACTTGGATTTAACAAACATGCAGTGTTTCACATAAATACTTAAACTATAAGAATTAAAATTTCATGAGTAGTTGTTTTAAGACTTGTCATCCTCAGGCAGTCACTACAATGACCAGTCTCCCCTGTAAAAATGAAGTGTCAAGACTTAGATTATGGATCAGCATGTGTCAGCCATGGGTATGTAAACTGCTTTTAAAGACCAGACTTCTGCAATATTTAAAAAATATGTATATGCAGAAATGTTTTCTTACTTGTCTTTAAAAAGAAATTGATAATTTCTTGTGAATTATAAACTTTCCATTTACAAACAATTGGGCCCCCTTGAATTAAATTCTGGGTTTTGTTCTCCAGTTGATGGCATTTGCATATAGAACAATATCTTTGTTTCTCAGAAGATCATCTGTTTCTAAAATGAGATGTATTTATCTTCTTCAGAAATAATTTCCCCTAATTGTGACACAACTAATTTTGTTATTCTAAATATGGGATAACATCATCTATGGCAAATGTATAGCAGGGGTAATTAAACTCCAGAGAAACAAAGAATGTGTTTTTCATAACATTCACAAAAACAATCCTATTCTAAAAATTATGATCTTGTATTTGAATAAACAAGGAACTGTTTCTAAAATTTTACCTAATTCAGCCACAAAAATAGACAATTTTAAAGTCCAGGTTTTGTAACAGAGAAAATTACATTTTTGGCAGCCCTCAAGAGGATAATTGGAAATTTACTGTATTTCAAATTATTTGCACTTATTTACAATAACTCCACATTCTTAAAATGTAAATGTAATCCCCAACTGACAAGGCCTATTATAACGACCTGGCCTGAGTTACTACACGTATAAGGATTGTGTGATCGTTCTGAATGTGGTCCTAATTCTTAATTTCTTTCGATTACCTTTTCCTGTTGAGCATTTACAAAGAATTTATTTTAAAAGTGAAAATTATTTGCATCTATAAGTGGCCTTGAAATTGTGACTTTTTTCTTTTTTGGGCCATGACGTATTTGGTTAAAAAAGTACAAAAGTGGGCTTTAAAAAGTGAACTTAGAATCGTGATTCTCTCTCCACCACCGCCTTGCTGGGTATAGATTACATAAAAGATTCTGATCTTCAGTTCCCTCACCTTAAAAAAAACCAGGTTTGCTATCACAAAAGCTTATTGTAAACATGCAAAATGCTAACACAGCATATGGCACACACGAGATGTTCCATAAATAGTGATCTTCACCCATCAAAGATGGATGCCTCCGTCTTAGGCTCCAGCCACACTAACCTCCTTGGAGTCTAAAGGAGAGCTGAGCTTGTTCCTGCCTCGGGGTTTTTACAGTAGCTGCTCTCCTGTTTGGAAGGTCCTTTCCCTCTTTTATGCAACAGCTGCCCCCTCCTTAGCATTCGGGCCTCTGGTCAAACATCACTTTCTCTGAACACCTATCTGCAGAGGATGATATTCGCCAAGGCCAGCGGCAGCAGCACGTCCGTCCCACGTGCCCTTCCACAATGGAGAGCAGGGGTCTGCGACACCACCCTGGACCTGTGTGGGCTTAGGACTGCTGAACCAGTAAGCACGGGCAGGCGATGCTGTGTGATCTCAGAAACTAGTTCACAGCAGCATGGGAGCCACACACTGGAAGCAACCTCAACATCCGTCAGCTGTTAAATGGATACACAAATGTGGTATATCCACACAATGGAATATTATTCGGCCACAAAAAAAGGGAGGAAATGCTGATATATGCCACAACGTGAATGTACCTTATAAATCTTAGACTAAGTAAAAGAAGCCAGACACATATTGTATGATTCCATTTTATATGAAATGTCCAGAAAAGGCACAAAAGTTGGGACAGAAAGTACCTTAGTAATTGCCCATGGGGAGGCAATGGGAACAGGGAGGCAATGAGAATGGGGTTCCTTTGTTGGGAGTGATAATATTCTGCAACTAGACAAGGGTGACAGTTACACAACTTTGTGAATATACTAAAAACCACCACTGTGTACTTCGAAAGGCTGAATTTTACGACATGTGATTTGTACCTCTCAAAATTATTAAAAATATACCATAAACATTTCAAGAATGAATAAAACATGTCTTGATGGGACCGGGTTGGGGGGGCAGCTCCTCATCTGCACCCTAGGGCAGTCACTTTCAGAACCCAGAGGCCACGCAGTCAGGAGGAAGCCCCGGCCACAGAGAAGGGGCTGTGCTGAGTGTCGCTGACGGCCGGCATCAGCGTCAGAAGTGTTGACAAAGAGCTGCGGACTCCAGCGTCCGGCCACAGAGTCACGCCCTGCTGCGAAGTCTTTCCGGCTGAGACCCTTATGCTGTGGAGCAGAGGCCACTCCTGCTGCCCCCGTCTGTCCTCCTGACTAAGAATCCGCGGCCACATAAAATGGCAGTTCTTCACCACTAGGTTTTGGAATGGTTTTTCATACAGCAATAGTGACTGGAACACTTTCTAAAACAGCCGCCACGCCACATCCTCCCCTTAACCTAGCTTTCCTCTCTTCCTGGCACTTACTCACTGCATAATGTTGTGTCATTTATTTATTTTCATTCTGTCTCCCTCCGCCAGGGCTAAGTTCCCTGAAAGCAGTGTCCTTTGTATCTTGTTTCTGTAAGCACATCGCCTAGAAAAACACCCAACACAGAAGAGACACAGAATCTACATTCGTTGAGTAAACAAATAAATGAGCTACTGTGGAACCCTCAGCACGGGGTGGTCCCTGGTTAGAGTTTGCTTTGGTATGAATTCAAAAATGTAGCTACTATCATTTCATTAACTTTCCCAATGAAATACTTCCTAAAATTAAGTATGAAAATCCACAATACTACAAAAGCAAATTATCATTATCTCTTTGTGTCTAAGGAAAATCCAAATGGTTTCTAAAACTGTAAACATCCTGATGAAGTCATTCAATTATTCTATTTTAATAAATGAATCAACACGGGCATAATCAAGAAACAAAACATATTCAGCCAAGAAACAAATTGACTATGTGGCAGTTAGCACCTTTGTGCTCATAAAGTTTATAAAATTTAATTTCTATATATTTTTGTCCTATAATACCACATTAAATAAGTAGAAGCAAAAAAGATTTGATTCATGTTGAAATCCAGGTAAAAGTAGTAGATACTGTGATTTTTTTAACATTTAAATAGAATAATTTCTAAAACATGACGTCACTGTTATTGTTCCCTGTGAACGCAACCAGGCCCACCTCTGGCGCCAGATACTCTGGGGTGCCACAGAACGTCTTCATGGTGGCTGCATCTGTGATCCCTTCTTTGCAAAGTCCAAAATCCGTAATTTTTATGTGGCCATCTTTATCCAGCATCAAATTCTCCAACTGCATAGTAAGAAAAATGACATAAGTTGTTCTATATTCTTCAAATATAGGAAAATACTGTTTTGAAAAATTATTGAATGCTGAGTATGATATTTGGAAAGAGGACATAGTTGTAGTTAACAGAACTTCTGCACTTAAAAACCCGGTAGCTTCCGGAAGGAAAGGAAACATGTTTTTATCAACTACTTCATGATAATAACATTACTGACTTTAAACCAATGGAAGTAAGAGCCTTTATTGTGTAAGTTCTGAAAACTGAAGCTGAATTAACTTTTCAAAGCAAATATCAATTCTTTTTTAAAAAAATAAATAATAAATTGTGATCTAAACAATCCCAAGGAGATGAACATCTTCTTCTGGATATATACAGATGGTTTTCAAAAATTTCTCTTGGGAATCTATTGCTATTATAAAATATTCACTTAGAGAAATGTTTTTTGGTGGTGGTTGTAAATCAAACTTAAATCTTAATTTTGTAAGGTAAGGCAATATCCTCTTTTGCAGTTCTTTGTAAGAAATACCAACCCTTTTAAACATAAAAAGAAAAAGAATATTAAAGTCAAACATTCAACAGTTTATGAAAATATGTAGCACAAATATTACACAGTTGGACTCTCTTTGAAGCCATTAATTAAAAAACACCAAAGAGAATCTTAAAGATTTAACCAAGTAGAAAGATGATCTGCTGTAAGTGAAAACTATGAAATGCAAGAGGGGAAGGAGCTCATGCAAAGCCAGTAAAATTAAAATAGCAACAATAACTGATTATTTTTATCCCATTTTGAAATCAAAGTTACGCTTATCACCACACAAAGATACATAAGAGTTCTGAGTTGTGATCCTATAGCCTTATATGGACAGGGCCCCTAATCTTGCCCACTCATGTAGCTACAACCTAAAGGTACACACAATAAATACACACACAAGAAACACATGTGAAAATATATATATTAGCAGGATGAATGATAACTTATTTAAGAAGTACTTATTCTATCCCTTCATGTGACAACATACAAAAGTGTTTATATGAACTCTGAAGTCAACACCACATTCAAAACAGAACTCCATATAAGAATATAAGTAGATACCAATCACATAAAATAAAATATGACAACATCATACTCTGTCATGTTATCCAAAGTCTCATAAACCAGAAACTACATACAGTTAAGCACGTTGTGTTCACTGAAAGATCAGACAGACAGAAGTCCTTAGGCAAAGTCCTTAAATGTGCCACCGGCTGATCTAAATGCTCCATACGTGTTTCACTGATTGCATATACTTCAGAGAAGTGAGTCTGTCTTTGACAAGCCTTCAGAAAGCTGAATGAGCCTTACATGGATCGTCGAACCTTTTACAAATAACAGGCCTTTTATTCCGTCTAAATCAGACACCTGCACCTTCCGTCTGCTTCTCTGCTAACTGGAACCGGAAACCCAGCCTCGCTTGCACGACGGCAGTGAGTCCTGAACACAAACCAGGCAGAAGAGTCGAGAAGGAGGCTGTCTGCTTCTCACCCTTCCCCCGATACCCTCCTCTCTGCGCTGCTTGTCTGTCTCTTCCTCGTGTGTCTGGGCTTCCCTCCTTTTTCCTTCTGTTTCAAACACCACCTTCTACCTTCTTTCCTCCCCTAACTTGCCATGAGAAAGAGAAGTATTTACAGGAGGGTCCTTTGTTTTGTTGAATAAAAATGTATATGCCTGTTTCTAATTTTTAAAAATATACTTACAGCTTTAATATAGAATATTATATACAAAAAAAAATCCCTAAATTGGGTTTATCAAATGCTGTCTGATCTTTTTAAAAATATTTAATAAATCTCTTATCAATATAATAAATAATTCTTATAAAATCTTCCCATAATACTATCGTATAAAATTGAATGTTCTGTCTACTCCATCTCATACCCGCTCTGTCCTACTTTGGTGTATATTATGCCAATCCTCTTTATGTGCTTTATACACATGGGAAATACTCATGGAAATATGATATCATGCACTATTTCTCTACACTTTGACAAGGCTATTTTGAAGTGAATGGATCCATAAATATCAAAATGTGTAAACACTGTTTTTTAATACCAAGCAACGTGCATGGTATTAATGTGTGTGTGTGTGTGTGTGTGTGTGTGTGTGTGTGTACTCACAACTAATTCTCTCCCCTCAATTCTCATCTGTGAGCCTCATACCAGGAGCTGAGGGATGAGGAATGGAATAAGATACAGGGATAGGGTTGGGGTAAGAAACAGGATGAAGGACAGTCCGTTTGCCCAGAACTTACGGGTTTCCTGGGAGGCAGGACTCCAAAGTTCTGTAACTGGGGAAGTCCTGGGCAAACCAAGACAGCTGGTCGTCATCCCTGCTTGATAAATCAGCTTTAACAGATTACAGTGATGTAGTAAGAAATAAGGTCAGCCTAAGGGACAACTGTGGGACATGGGGTAAGGGTCGTGGTGATGGGCACGAGAGACAGTAGAGGGCAAACCGGTAAGAGAATGGGGTCAAGTCAGAGAACTTCCATGTAAATTCAAGCTATTGATTTCTATGTGCCTCAACTTCATCTATAAAACAGAGGTAAATAACAGTAGCAAACAGTATAAAACAGTAACAAAAATGTGACTGTTTTGAAAATTAAATGAGGTACTGATGGATAACACTGTATTCTAAAGGAAAGAACAAAGTTCAGGATTAGAACCCTATAAAATACTTTTGTCAGCTCAGTGACTTCATTAAAAACACTTTTCAATATGCAATAATTTCTTTTTAATAAAACATAATAAATTTCCTAATTTTAAACCCATTTATTTTACAATAGTGTTGACCTTTTTTCATCATCTTCTATCTCACCATCCTGAAATACGAGCACAAATGGCAAAAACAACTTGTCCCTCAACACCATAAATGACAGAGATGCATCACCTTAAAAATATCCCCAAATCCAATGTGTACAAAGATAAGTTAGGGGGTAATTAAATATCCAGTCTTGTTAAAAAATAAAGTTTTACACAGATTCATGACAAAGTTTCCATAAAATATAAGAACCATTAGGGCTGTCATTCACAAGTATGAAGGATGCTCAGAATCACCTGGAGTCTTTTCAAAGCAGATCAAAGACCTGGAGAGAGCAAACCCTGGACCGCTGATCCTCAGCGCACTTAACACTAGCATAAAGAGAATTTGGTGGAACGTTTTTAGGAGCGCTTCCACTGTGTTAAGGAAGGAATAAAGATATCTGCAAATGACTTTCCTTTGGTTCTATCCTAAATCTCCCAGCTTTCCTTCTTCCTTTTCTTAGGCATAAAATGCAAAATGTACACTGTCACTGACTGGTCGGGTACTCTCCATGTATAAAACTTCAAGTGCATCTTTTATTTATTTATTTTTTAATCTCCAATGAGTCTTAGTTTCCAAGACTGAGAGCAGGGCATCCAGCTTATGCTTAATGAAGGTATCCACTGGCAAAAGCGATGATGGAGTCAAATAGGAGGCTTGACAGAAAAGATCATATATTAAAAATCTGGGTAATGCTGACTATTTGTATCAGAGTGCTGATGTCTAACAGTTTACACTTTGAGGAGAGAAAAAATATTAGACATATACCTCATAGAGTATCCATAAAAAAGACAACATTTTTCACCCAGTTGAAGTGGACAGGCATTATTTGATAGAGGGTCTTAATCCATTCAGTATGTATATGAAAAAATGACAGATTTTGAAGTCTTTTTTCCTCTGTGCTTTATGGACAAGAAATTATAGCAAGAAAATACTACACTCCTTCCTGCTCTTGCTGGTACCTAGAAAAACCTTAAACTCTAAAACTCCTGGCTGTGCTTAACACAGTGCTTCCCCGTACCGTGAGCACTGCGACGCGCAGGCAGCTCCAGACCAGCGGGCAGGCCGCTCCAGGCCGGGGCGGACCGGCCCGGAGGCTCCTGTGTCCGCCTTGTGGCCTGTGGCGGAGGGAGGACCAGGCCTGAGCCGCGCCTGTGACCCACTGTGGCACACAGGCGGGAAGCTGTGCTCTAACCCACGCCGAGAGAGCTGTTTGAAAGCTTAAATGTTTTTTAAAAGCTTTTAAAGCTCTCTAGTACAATATTCTAATACAGGCATATATAGTCTAATATGTATATCTCTTTTATTGAAATGGCTGACATTGCTATTAAACCGAGGAAGGAAAACAGCAGTTCCCAACGTCTCTGAAAACAAACAGAAACAAACAACCTCCCCCCCTCGCCCACGCACTCTTCCGCCCCATCAGCTGCACCGCACTCGGAGCTCAGGCCCAGACCCCAGGCTGGGGACCTGCGGGGATCCGTCCTCCGCACACTGCAGGTTTAGGTGTCTGGGCACCGAAGTACCAAATGCCAGACAAGCGGACCTGCGGGGACTTAACGACCATGAACTTACGAGAGGGTGCTGAAAACACTGGAAGGAAAACACTTCTTCACTTTTGCCCTCGGAAGAACAAAAGGGTTCATGATGCGCAATAGTGAAAACCCCGCCTGGCTTGCTAAGCTGTTGAAGAATTTACTGCAAATTAATAACAAAGCTCAATATACAATTTAATGTTTGAGATGGAAGGGGTTCATGACAGCAGTGGCTTAAAACTTCTACGAAAGCGGGATCCAGAGCGGCAGTCTGGTTAGAAGGAGGAGTTGGGGGGGTGCGCCTGAAGATTCAGCAAGTGAAGGGAGCATGCTGCTTTTACTTAGACTGCGAGTTTATTTGGGGTGAACACCAGGGAGTAGAGGAAGATGGAAGGGGTCTGGTAAAGACCCTAAAGCCATCCCTCTGTGCCATCACTGAGTCTTAGAAATTATCTAAATCTATTTGGTGGTCTCTCATGTTCCATAATGTAAATGGTTGAGTTAACCATTAAAATGTTTGGTACAAAATCAGATTCGATTTTCCACAAACAGTACACAGGAGCAATTTATGTAATATTTTCTGCCCCCGCCTACCCTATGGTAAACTCCTTGAGAAATTAATTCTTAATGAATTCCAGTATTATTATATGTATCTTTGCAAATGTCCCTATTCAGCCTATTCTGTAGTTTGGTGGCCATGATCATTAAAGAAAAGGTTACACTTGCAAAATAAGAACTAAGCAGAAAAAAAGTCTTTAACACTTTTGTGCTAGTGATGAGTTCTTAGAAGAGACTTCTCCAAATTTTTGTGCTGTGATGGAGCAACACATTTTTCCTAAGTAATCACAAGGAATTTGGGTCCTTACTGAAACAAAATTTCTTATCATGACATCTATTGATAAATTAAGAAAACTTACTTTTTAAAGCGCAAGAAAGGTTGCGATAATTTATCTGTTGTTATGAACATCAAGTTATTAGGAACTATAAACTAATAAAATATCTTAAATTAACTTGCACAGGAAATATGGCTGTGCCTCCAAGGATAAACAGAGGCATACAGGTACTGATTTAACTTGAGAGGAGCAGCTACCACAAGCATCTCACATTGATTTGCATTTGAATAAACACATGGTAAGGCGACAACAGAGAGAAATCAGAGACTGAGCAATCAAAATGAATACCTAAATCAGTTTTTGATGATACTGTTTTTAATACATCTGCTACAAATATATTTAAAACACTCATTCTCTTATCTTCAGTAGCTTTATTTGAATTTTAGGTTTACAAAGCTCTCTCGGAGTTCTCAATGAGCCCCCCACACACCTCCACCTATTCTCAAGTCTAGGAAGGCAGAATGATGTAATAAAAAGAACATCGGACTTGGAGCTAGGGTTCATGGTTTCCAGTAATCCTGACTAAGCTATGGACTTGGACCATTACTTTGAGTATGTCACTCCTTAGGCTTCTGGCTGCCCAGACCTCCTCTATAAACTGGACCAGCTCTGAATTTCTGTAAAACCACCTCCAGGATCTTACTCTCTTATGCATAATCCTGTGCGCTACAGATACAAACAACATTTGCGTAAACTTTGAATGTTTGGCTTAGACCTTTAAGTTAGGGTTATATTAAACAAACAAACAAACAAACAAAAAACTTCAGAGGGAAGAGACCACCTAACGGTCTAGTAAAGTTAGTGGTCCCTGCAGATGGAGCCACACGATTGATATTCACATTTAAAGTAGGTACTTTACATTACGGTTTAATAAATTTAGTCTGATTCCATCACCTCGAGGGACAGGGTAATAAAACTCAAACTAAGAACTTCAGTGACTTAATATGGCCATTCTTATTTAATGAGAAATAGTTAATGGTAAATAATGACCAAGACCGCCTCAATTCTATCATTTTTTTCACCAATGTTGCCAATCAAATGAGCATTCTTGTCTTTGATTCTTTAGCTTGATAATTCTACCTTCCAGCTTTAAACATTGTAGACATGTTACCAAATACTTCAAAATTATTCTCATTTCATTAAATCTAGAAGTTCCTCCCTTTCTCCGTATAAACAGGCTTCATAAAATATAAAGTGGGAGTGAGGGGAAGTTGATTCAGGCAGAGAAGAGCTAACCATTTCTAAGTAAATCTGAAAATGCCATATAACTCATGCTGTAAGTTTTGACATGCCATATAACTCATTTCTTTTTGAAAAATCTAGATTCAAGACATTAAAACGTCACAGGTTTATTTGGCCATCCAGACAGATACAGGGATGTCACACTCTGCCACATTTCTGGATATGAGAAGCTTCGGGCCAAATATGTACTCATCTCCAGTCCACTATGGCACTTAGCTGGTCGCCTCTGACCTAGATGTTTTAGTGGCACAGTTTGTTTTTTAAACTTTAATAAATAATATTACGCAAACATACATACTACATTTCATTGTCATCTGTGAAAAATAACTACCTTTGCAATATAGTTACTCCTTAGGGTCATTCATAACATAAAGGCACAAGATAGGAACATCCTGAAATAACCTAGACAACTGCTTAAATACTTAGATAACTTAAGAATCACGGGCGTTTAAAAATGAGTGAGATGGGAGTGAGGGACTAATTGAGATGTCTTTTTTATGCTGTAATATGGAGACAGATCTCATTTTATACAAACAGAATTTCATACGACTCATATAACTCCTATTTCAACAGATAAAATTATATTTTAAATGAACTAGTACTTGATAAAGCAATTCTGTGTCAAATTTTAATAGGTCAAGATTATTATATGATTTTTTTTTTAAAAAAAGTAAGATTGTCACATTTAGAATCTGTTGAAAACGTGTCGGGGTATAAATTTCCTTAATATGGTCAGTCTAATTCAAAACAGTGTCATGAGAATCACTACATTTATGAATCACTACATTTACTCCAGGGGTCAGCAATGTACAGCTCGTGGGAGACTCAATCCAGCCTCCTGCCTGTTTCAGTAAATAAAGTTTTATTGGAACACAGCCACGTACACTCAATCATGCATATGGAGGCAGGGTTGAGGAGCAGCGAAAGACACTGGGCCCCAAAGCCTGAGATATTTACTATGTGGCCTTTATAGAACACTTGCCAGTCCCTCAGCTGTTCTGCGGGTGTCATCGGAA
Source organism: Eidolon dupreanum (assembly GCA_028627145.1). Lineage (NCBI taxonomy): Eukaryota > Metazoa > Chordata > Mammalia > Chiroptera > Pteropodidae > Eidolon > Eidolon dupreanum. The sequence continues at coordinate 11,506,132 of CM053516.1, read as the reverse complement.
AGGAAGCCTGAGAAGTAAAGTCACCTTTAACAATAAAACAGATACAGTACTTTTGAAAATGGAAACTAAACAAATTAATAAAAGGCTTCAGGTATTTAAACCCACCAAAAAGTTAATAGCAAAATCAAAACAAGAATTTTCCTCTCTATAAAGTATTATTTATTATAAAAGTTTCTTCATAATACATCATAGGATATTAGACTATGATAATGAAACTTTAAAATGTCACTTGCAAAGTTACTGGACTTTTAATTAGATGTTTAACATTACTCAAAAAACTTACAGAGAAATGAAACATTGGTAGATCACGCCTAATCAGAGCAGTCAAGCAAAAATTATTTTGCACATCAAAAACTCGGACATAAAGGAACTACATACATATCAGTGAACAGAATTTCCCCTCAAATGCGGGAAACCACATTTTAAACAGAGTGTTTTTTTCCCCAAGTAAATCTGCTTTTCTCCAAACTGTGTAGCTTTGTAATTACTTTGTTTGTCCCTATAGTCTCTGCAAAAACAAATTTTGATTACTTTTTTTTTTTACCTTGAGATCACGGTACACAATCTTCCCGGAATGCAGATAGTCCAAGGCAGAGACAATCTCTGCTCCGTAGAAGCGCGTGCGGTCCTCGGAGAACACCCGCTCTCGCGACAAATGGAAAAACAGCTGCGGGGTAAACAGCAGGGACAGGGTTGTAATAATTACTGATTTAGTGGGGGAAATTAACACAAACATAAAACACCTCTCATCACCATATTGTGATGATAGATAGCGTACTCTCAGTGGACACCGAGCGCTCTTAGACAGCAGCTGGCTTCTTTTTCCCAGGTTTCCAAGGGGAGACTGCGAGCTGTTAAATCAGCGTTTTAATCAATGTACCCATCTTGTTTAAGGCATTCTGCGTGCTACCCATTTAACCTTCAGTTACCGGAGGAAAAAAGTATGCAGCCTCAGACTGTACTTCCCGCACACTGCACTGCGGCTCGCTCCTTCAAGGACTGGGCATTGAGACATTATTAACATAAATGAACACAAGCATAGATATAACATTTCTACTTAATTATTTGATTTACATTTATTTCAAAGAAAGGACCACTGATTTGCTGGAGCTGATTTATGTGAACTTTTAAATTCTACATCTGTTGATTCGACCTATCTCTGGAAATGTTTTCAAAGTTTGAAACCTTAAGAATTTAAGTTTTCATGTTAGTAATGCCCCGAATGAGGCACTTCCATTATTGCCCTATGATTCTCAATGTGTATTCTATTTTTAATAATAAACTACAACATCAATCTCTTCTCACATAATCACTTAAACTATAAGCCCAGCCATTTCCTAGTTAATTACCACTCAATAATCGACAAACACATACTGGGTGCTCGCTGCGGCCAAGCATCTAGCTGCCCACTGAGGCCAGCTCTTTAGGTAAGAAACTGTCTATCTCGTCTCCATTCGACAACATGTATGAGGAAGGAGCAGGTTTGGGTACTATGAACTGACTCGATCTTCTGTACTATTTCACTGTACTAGGAAACGCCCAGGAACAATGAAAGATTGTTGACAGTGCTAAGTGACTGCTAAATATCATGTTAGATACTCAATACATGTCTGTGATTAAAGAAACTAACCAATGAGTCAGCGTACCCTCAGGCTGCAAGACTGGAAATGAACTGTACTTTCACGTGGATTATGGACTCTCGGTGCTTCTACAAATTTATAACAACTACGGTTAACAAGATTTGATCCTCACACACCAAATCGTAACTTTGGCAACGTAAAGGAGGTTCCACACAGATTCTTTCTTCCTTTTTCCCACCTTCATCTCCCCTTAAGTGTCTATCACTGTTTTAACATAAACTTTATGCATAACTCATCATCATGGTAAAGAGAGGTGATATCATGCAACTCTTGCCAAAACAGACTGGCTCAACATTAGCTACAGTAAAACTATATCAGGCAGACAGACTCTAAACTTCAACGCTTTCTATTCTATTGTCATAGTTTATCAAATCTAAGATGCTATTGATTGGGACTCTATCATCATCTTACGTTAACACAAAGAAAAAATTGTTGCCAATTAAAACTGACACACCGTCAAACATAGAATCATTCTAACTGCAGACATGTTAAATGTGTCTGACAAATGATCAAATAAAGTATGTTAAAAATCAAGCCAATGTATACAATTACTCAGGAAAATTTTCAAAATTCGTTTATTTTATAAAAGCAGACAGGGACACACAGACACACACATTTAATGCATTGCCATTCAAACGGAGACAGAAGTAGAAAGCAGCACAGAGTATCAGTAAAACCACTCTGAATAATTTCTGGGTCAAAATAATTTCTGCCATGTTTTATACAAAATATCACTGACTTTAATGAAGGGACCCTTGTAACCTCTAATAGATTATTTATGGCAGTTTTCTGATGGAATAAAGATAGTGTTAAATTTATAAATTGTCTTAAAATAATGCAAAGTCTATTACCCACTCATCTACTGTACAAAAGACATGAATGCTTCCTAAATCGATATAATATATGCAGGATTCTAGCTCTTTATTTAGACCATATATCTCCAATTTGTCTCCCAGCCAATTTCTATAAAAATATCAGCTAAAAAATTATACTTAAGGAGAATTCTATTTATTTCTCAGTCTGCTGTCCCTCTGATGTCTACTCTTGCTAATTTATGGAACTTATTCTTGTTACGATAACCAAGAAATTCTTAATTGCCAAATCCAATAATCTATTTACAGTCTACCCTCCGTCTTTCTGGTCTGGGGCCAAGCACCTCGTCTATTGCTGTCTCCTTTCTGAAACACGATTTTGGCTTTTGTAATACAATCCTTCCCTGATTTTCTACCTAATTCTCTGGATATTCCTTGGCTTTGCACCAACTTTCCATTTAGTAAGCATCAATTATTTTAAAGTCACTTGTTGGGTACCAGGAAGAGAAAATGAGGGCAAACAATGATGACATAATCCCGGACCTCAAGATATTCAACCCAGTGAAGGAGATACATGCACAGATTAAAAAAAAAAAAAAAAAAGAGGGCTGTGATAAGTTTTGTTATTCTGATATTAAAAATGCTTTGGAGGCAAAGAGTGATTAATTTTTACTGGGATAATCTGAGAGACCTCCCAAATAAGGTAATATCTCACTTAGGTTTTGAAGGATGGATTTTTCACAAATGGAGAATATAAGGGAAGTCTATAAAAGACTGCCATGGAAGTTTTATCCATCTTTATATTTCTAACACAGCTTAGTATATAGCACCTGCACATAACAGGTGATTAATAAATGTTTGGGAAAGAATTAATTCTAAAGGAGAAAAAAAACAGCAATAGCAAGGAAATACATGTAGATGAATAATACACATTCAGGACAGTGATAGGACTTAAGCAAAAAAAGATGAGGTCACACCGTTTAGGACCTTTGACTGCCAAGATATGGGTTTGAGATTTATTCTGTAGATAAGGAGTGTCAAAAAGTTTTGGGTTAAAAAAGTAGCATAATTTTAAAAAGACAACTCTGGCGGTAATTGGAGAATCACTCAACAAGCTCTGAGACTGCAGTCAGTCAACAATGCACACGGTGCAACGAAAACATCACTGAGTGCGCTGAGAGTCTACTTAGCACAACTGCTGTGAAGAGCTGCAGACACAATGGGAGGGAGTGGTACCAATCTGCCCGCACATCACTATCTGGTTAGAAAAACGAGATGTGTAAACAATTCTACTAAGGATATGGTAGCTAGTCGATGGGGAGCACATTTAAATAAGCGAATGAATATGTTGTTAACATCGGAAGTTACGCATGAGCTGAATAAGAGTTTCTAAGGGACCTCAACTAGAGCAGCAGTAACTGGCATTTCGAGACCATCAATGTTCCAGAGGGAACCAGCTTGTGCCCTTTGGGGTTTCCTTGTAGATAGCTGAGTGGATATTGCAGCCAGTGATGTAGAAGAAAAGAATGCGGATGGGGACATTTAAATAAGCACTTGATACCACAGCTTTGAAATTATGGGTCCCAAGGGTATAGAGGTAGATATAGGAGTCATTTATATGTTTCTGTAAAGGATATTGTTAAAACCAAGAAAGTGCGAGATAGCCCAGGAATCAGTAGAAACTGAAAATGGCATTAAGCTCAGAATCTTAGGGTATCATTATACATGAGGACAGGAAGAAGCAGCAGAACAGGATGCTGTGATGGAGTCCCAAGAGAAGTACAAAAGGAATGAAGAATATACCTGAAGAATGAAGAAAATAAGGAGGTAATGATTACCAGGCACAGGAATTAGGTCATTTGCTACCTTTCAGGGAGGAAATGTCATACTTTGGTGAGCTCAGAAGGGAATGTAAAGGCAGCCATGGAACGCGACCCCTTCAGGAAAAAAATGAATAAGATGAGCGAAGACAATACCGAAATGGAAGACTGCCGCTATAACGTTACGTACGCTTTCAGGAGCGCTCGTGCCCAGAGAAAGAGATACTATAAAGCCATGATGCGTATGGAAGAGACACACAAACTGAAAGAAAGATCAATGAAATCAGGCAGCCAGAAATGGGTTATTTTACAAGAATTTAATATATGATAAAGTTGATGATCATAATACTCAACAAAGTATATGAGAAAAAATGGCTAATACGGGGTGCCACAATAATTGCTCAACTTTGAAGAAATTCAATTTTCACCTTACATCATAACAAAATAAATATCAGATGTGATTAAAAGTTAAATATAACATAAGACACCAATTAAAAAAAAACTAGAAAATATGAATCAATAGTTATCTGATCTGAGGGTGAAGAAGGATTTTCCAAGTAGAAAGAAATGGAACAATTCATAAAAGGAAAAACTGATAGAATTAACTACATGGAATAGGAAAAATAAAAATAAAATTGAATATAACAAATATGACAAAGTCCATATGCTTAATATATAAAGAAATCATGAAAAATAAAGACTAAAACACAAAGAAAGAGGGGAAAGGACACAGACAATTAACATAAGAGAAATATAAATTATTACAATATATAAAACATGCCACCTTAAAATAATCAATGCAGTAAAGATAAAAACATATATGAGACAATTTAACACATCAAGAAATAGCACTGTCAGTGGAAGTCTAGTGAGATAACTATCTTTACACCCTGCTGTGTAGAGATAGAAACTCTTTGCAGGACAATAGGCAATAGATAACAAGATACTTTTTAAAGTACAGGAGTTCTTCTAGAAATTTCTTTTTAAAAAAGGAAATGTAGAAGTCTTCTACACAAGGATATTCTCTGCAGCAATATATACAAAGACAAAAAACCGTAGAAACAGCATTCCAAAGAGGTTGAAAAATAAAATTACACTTTCATCTAACACGATAACAAAATAAATTTCAGATGTAATTGTTAGTTAAATATAAAACAGAAAGTGAATTAGAAAGTAGAAAATAAGAACAAAAAGTTCATGGAACTAGACTTACCCTCTTGCCCTAAACAACTGGGCAAAAATATGTAAAACAAAAAATGAAAACTAGGGAAAATAAAAAATAGAACTCTTTAGATATCGAACAACAGGCAGTACAAAACTGTGATTCCTATGTAAATAGAAACAAGTGAGGTAGAGCCCTGAAAATCACTCACCTTTTGACTAGGGCACTTTCTGGAACATTATGCAGGAAAGGAAATCCCCAACTTAACTCAGAGATCTCACTACTGGAGAGATAACACCAGATTTTGAGGACAGTGAGGTGGATGGCATTTGCAAGACAGGACACCAGGGAGTAAGAAGCAGTACAGAACATGTATAGCTGAGTCTGCTGCTGAATGCTAAGCAACGCACATGTAAGGTTAAATGCCAACGCTTGTGAGCAAGCAGAGAAGGAATGGGCATCTGTGTGCCCAATAATTCCCGGAGCTCTTACAGACTGGAGAGACAGTCAATTTATAAGCAGTGGGAACATCGTTATTGAAAACCCAGGTATTCAGTAGATATTTTAAAAACAGAGTGAAAGCTAAGACTGACACAACTGAAGAAATAGACAACAGTAGACGAGACTAAATTAAAAAGCGAATAAGACTGTAAAACATCAATCATATCTTGCAAATAACTGCCTTCCAAAACAAGGTGTAAAAATCTTTAGTGGAAGATAACAAAATCCAAGCACTCATGTAAAATTCAAATTAGCTAGACATGAAAAATGCAGGAAAATATGACTCATAACCAAGATAAAAATCAGTCATTAAACATAGATCTTAAAAGTAACACATGATGAAATTAATAGACAATGACTTTAAAACGGTGCATGAACATAAAGAAAAGATAAAAGGAAATAGAAATAGAAATAAATAAGACTTCTAAAGATAAATTATACTCTATCTGAAATAACAAATTTACTAGACAAGATTAACAGATTAGACACTATGAGAGAAAAGGTCAATGAACATGAAATCACAGCAAAAGAAACTACATAAATTACAAAGAAAAAAAAAAAAAGAGCTTCAGTGACAAATGTGTAATGGCAGATCCTGAAAGGGGTGGGGAGACATTTGCAAAATAATGCCTGAAATTTTCCAAACTTGAATGAAGTAATTCAGCGAACCCCAAGAAGATGAAAATTGAGAGACGTGCATGAACAAAACATGTCAAAGCACATTCGAACTGCTGAAAAGCAGTCGTAAAGAGGTCTTATTAATAGAGGGGGAAAAACCATTACGTACGAAAGAACAAAAAGGAAAACACTCCCGATTTCTCTTCAGGGGCTACAGAGGCAAAAGGGCATCGGACCAACATGTCCAAACTGCTAAAGGAAACACAGAAAGGCACCTAAAACTCTGTATCATGAAAATATGCATAAAATATAAAGGTAAAAGATTTTTGCTTTGACCGTGGTTAAAGGATAACCCTTCCTTTTCCAAATACTAGGAAACGATATAAATTAAATAAAACAAGGATTTTCATATATTTAACATCAGGCTGCAGAGTACAGCAACCCTGAGAAAAGGAAACAAAGTGAAAACTATGCTTGCCACAGCCGGCTGCATGGAGGCTGCGTGGAGCCCAGGATGTAACTGGGGAGGGAAAACCCAAGAGAACTCAGCAGGAAGCACAGGGGCAGGGGACCCCGAGGGGCTACATGTCCCCGGCAGAGGACCCTCAGGAGGAGAGGTGCGGGATCTGCGACGAGCCGCTGCCGAGTCTCAGGGATCAGCACAGGCAAGTGCGGAAAAGCCTGAGGCCGGGGGGCTGAGCCATCAGAAAAGTTCGGAAAACGGTCACCGGCTCACACAGAGCCCAAACTACTTCTCCTCACCAGGGAGAACGAAAGACCTGCTAAGAGTTGGGGCCTGGCGGGTGTCACACCGCAGTGCAGCAGTACCAGCGTTAGAGCAGAGGCTACACATACACACACGTACGACACAGCGGTGTCAAGGTCATTCAACGGGGCAGAGAACTGCCTTTGCAACAAAAGATGCTGGATGACCGGGTGTCCACATGGGGGGAAGAGAACCTGGATCCTTAGCTCACAGCAAACATAAAACGAACATAAAATAAATCGCAGACCTAAAAGTAATAGGTACAACTATAAAAAGTTCTAGGAGAAAATATTCGTGACCCGGGTACACAAAGATTTCTTAAATAGTATATAAAAAATAAAAACCAGAAAAGACAAAAATTGGTAAATTGTACTTCAAAATTAAGAACTTCTGCTTCTCAAATATTATGACCCAAACAATGAAAGGGGCTGTCTGGGAGACACTACTGGTAATACATGTATTTGGCAAACTATTCGTAACCAGAAGACAGGAAGAACTCATAATTCAATAAGAAGAAGATAAACAACCCAATTATTAGACAAAATCTCTAAAGAGACATATCACAAAAAATGTATGTAAATACCAATATATATATGAAAAGATATTTAATATCATTGGTCATCAGAGAAATGCAATTTAAGATTACAGTAATGTACTCCTATATACTCACTAGAATGAATAAATTTTAAAAGACTGGCCATGCCAAGTGTGGTGAGGATGGGGAACAACTAGAATTTTCATAACATTGACACTGGGAAGGTAAAGTGACACAACTACTTTGGAAACGGTTTCTGAATGCCCTAAAATGTTCGCAGGTGCTCACTACAAACCCAGCGCCCACACTCCTCAGCGTTAACACGCGAGAAAACCGGGCCTCGAGCGTGCACATAGGCCTTTTTCACACTCGGCGACAACTGGAGACATCTGAACGAACGTCACAGACGGACCGGTGCGCAAAGACACAGGTCACGACTCAACGATGAAAGAACAAACTACTGAGGAATCCAACGACGTGCTTAATTTCCAAAACATTAGGCGGAGGAAAAGACGCAGACTCAAGTGAACACATGTCCTATGACTCCACTCCTAAGAAATTTCAGAAATGGTTAAGCGCATCTGTGGCGTCCGGGGGCAGATCACTGCCTGGGGCCGCTGTGGACGCAGAGGTGGCGCGGGGCTGGGCGGGGGCTGACCACAGAGGCGGCAGCGCTTCTCAAGGCAACGAAAACGTGACGTCGGTGTCGTTGCTGTGGGGGCTGCGTGTGTCTACGCTTGTCAAGGCATGTACGTGGGCAGTGTAAAGGGAGTCCGTCTCACTGTATGCAGACCATACCTAAGTTTGTTAAGTAATGGGAACAATCTAAATGTTAAAAAATTTGGTAAGAATTTAATAAATTATTGTATATCTACATAATCAATAGACAACTAGTATATTTTTTACAATATTAAATAAAATGAAAAATGTATATACAGTATAAAAATGGAATATAATAACATATATTAATAATTATTGCTGATGGTGGGATTTAGAGTGGTTTTATCTTGTTTTACACCTTAAAAATTACTTGTAATTATTTAATATCTGTTTCCCAGAACATTATCCTCTCTTAAAGGCAGAGACCATCTGTCTTGTTCATGTCATATGTTAAATACTAAGTACAAAGCACAGTAACTACCCCATAGCAAGTAGTCAGTATATATTTTTTTCAATTGATCTGAAATAACTTTTTGATGTTCTTGACAATGAATATTGTTACTTTTATAATCAAAAAAATTACACAAAGGTTTATAATACATATACTGTAGATTCTTGTATTGATTTAGGTTTATGATATATTTAATATTCTAATTTTTTTTTTCTTGCCAGAGGCATGGGGAAAAGACTATGAAAGTGTTCTCTATAGCTTTGCAACCTCAGCATCAAGTCTAACATGTGGCACATATTATGGCTGGCACATATTATGGGCTTAACAAATATGTACCTCAAGAATAAAGTTAAATTTAAAACTACTTTACAAAGAATTATTTATAGGAAAAATAAAGCTTAAGGTTTTTAAGGGAAAGCATTTTTATTAGAAACTTTAAAAAAATCATATACAATAACTGAATAATTTTGTTTTTATTTTAAAAAATAATGTTATTTGGTGCTCAAGCAAGGAGCATATTTTTAGAAATTTAAGTTCCTTTAGGCAAAGACTACATGATTTTTTTGTGTGCTGTGCTAAGCCATGCTATAAAAATACGGTAATGCAAATAGATTATTTTAACCTACTAAATATACAAGTCTGTATTTCATCACAAACCCAGAATGCTGATTTTAACAATAAGTTGTATATTTTGAAAAATAGTTATATTCTTAATACAACGAATTTCCCCAAAAATAAAGATCTGGACTTAAAAAATGCCCTGAGAATTTCTGCTGCAATCTTAGATTTGAAGCTCAATTATATCCTTTTTTTTTTTTTTTTTTTGCAAATACTAACTATACAGTTTTTAGTTATTCCTTTGTAATAGTAAAAGATTGGTTAACTAGAGAATAACAAAATATGCTCAATACAGGTCTTGTTAATTTAAGCGATTATATTCATTATCATAATATTAATTGAAACTGAAACCCGAGTATCCTAAAAACAACTAATTAATTAAGCAATAAGATGGCAGTCTGTGCAATCACAATGCTTAGAGAGAGACCCAAGGCGAAATGACTGCCTCCCGCTCCCCTGCAGGGAAACTAAGCAACGGCACTGTCTTAGTCGGCTCTGGCTGCTGTAACAAATACCACAGACCGAGTGGCTTATAAACAACTGTTTCTCACAGTTCTCAGGCTGGGAAGCCCAAGATCAACGAACTGGCAGACGGGGTGTCTGGGGAGAACCTGCTGTTGTGTTCACAGCCGGCTGTCTTTCTGCTGTGTCCTCATGTGGTGGGAGGCGAGAACCAACTGCCTTGAGGTCCCCTGTCTCAAGGTGCTCATCTCATCACGGGGCCCACCCTCGTGACCCAGTCACCTCCCAAGGCTCCATCTCCAAGCAGCATCATATTGGGGATTATGTTTCAACATATGAGTTTTGGGGAGACACAAATATTCAGTCCATAGCAAATACTATACTACACAACTGAAATAGCACTGGTTACAGTATAAAATGAAAACTTAAATGCTTAATTTTATAACTAGAGCAAAGGTATTCTTACATTTAGCAGGTAATTCATATCACTATCTTCCAGATAATGTCTGTCTATTCTTTTCACGAGCTGAGCTCATAATCTACATGTGTTTCACACAGAAAAATTAATGTAAATTTACATTTAATATTTGAAGGTTTCTTCCAGAAAGGACAATGATATAGACATTAGATATAAATACAAAAGATCCACATTTTAATAACATAGTTCAGTATAAAATTTCTTAAAATACAAATTAAACACTTAGGATGCTACAGGACAACAGAGCCCAGCGACAGCCGTTCGGTGGTGACTGTGTTAGATACAAATTATCTGCTAAACACCTCAAGTCCTATTCCTCGATTTCTTGCCCTCTTGGCTCTCTCTTCCTACAAGTCTGAAAATGTAAAAAAAATTCTAGATCACCAACTAGGTCCCTGATATCTGAAAAACTAGTTGTAAGGTGGCAATTTTTAAAGAAGGAATGCAAGAGAAAAGTTAAGGAAAGTTTCTGGTATTAAAAACCATCTAATGAAAATATTTAATAATATGGTAAGTACAAAAAAATAGTTCTTGTAAAAAAATAATTTTAACTTCCAATCTACTCCAATAATTAATTTCTATTTAAGAATTTTATTAAAAACATATTAACAAGATTAAAAAAGAGATTGCTCAGTTCTACCTCATTAAATATTAATAGATTCTTCATTTGGAGAATAAAAGATACTTGTAAAAGGTCACAAGTCATCAAAGTAATTATTTTTAAATATTTTAATCTATTAGTATGTATGTGAAATATCTGGGTTATTTATGAATTACATTTAATGACAATATAACAAATAATAAATATTATCATTTTGAGCTTTAAAGGTATTACATCTAATAACAATCATAAAAGCTATATAATGTTATCTCCATTACAGATGATTAACTATAATAAATATGTTATTGTTACTATTACTATTAAGATAGGCACACTTTTTGAGAGCTGCTACTTAGTTGGCACTGTGCTAAGTGACTTACATGCACTGTTATCATTTAATCCTCAAAACCACCTTATAAAATAGGTACAATTATTATCTCCATCATACAGATGAGAAAACTGAGACTCAGAGATGTTATGAAACTTGCCTATTATCACATGGCTGTTACATGGTGGAGCTAAGATTCAAACTTAGGTCACCTGTCTCTAAAGCATATCATCTATCTACTATACTAAGTAGGTTTCTATTAATATGAAATAACAAATTATACAAAATGCATAAATTATTCCATTAAGAAATCTCATTTATAAGTCTTCTTTATAATTGCATAATATAAGTTGCATCATATAAGAGAAAGAACTTCATATGAGTACAGCTGCCTTCTCCAGGTCTAGAAGTGGATTGGAATTCAACAAGTCTTTGTTAATACTACCATTATAAAAACAAAAGAAAGCAGCGGAACTAATGCAATTGTGAATATAAGATGGAAAACAGCAAAAATAGTCAATACCAAAGAAAGACAGATTTTTTTCAAAAAGGAACAAAGAACAGATGGGAAAAATAAAATAGTAATATGTAACCCAAACCACATGTACAATCACATTAAATACTCCAAATTTAAAAGGCAGAAATTATCAGATTGGGTTTAAAAAGATGTATGAACTAACTGTAGGCTGCCTATAAGAAAATCAAAAGAAAAGTAGATAAATCCACAATAGTGGCTAGAGATTTCAACAGCAGTCTCGATATTTGATTTTTTAAAAAGTAAACATAGAATTAGTAAGAGTATAGAACACCTGAACAACACCATATTAATCAAAAAACTTGACCAACATAGCTGGTATTTATAGAACACTCTACCCAGCTCATTCAGAACACACAGCTCATGCAGCAGATAGAACATATTCTGGGCTGAAAACCATGTCTCAGTAAATTTAAAAGGATGTAAACTATATACAGTCTATTCTCTGAACACAGGTAAATTAGACTATAAATTTTAAAAAGGATATATGGAGATCTTCAAATATTGGTACCTAATTTCTGATACCATTCTCTTGAAATGCTCACTCTAAATAATCTAACCGGTGTGTAAGAAGTTTGACTACCTTGACATGTCTGTGCTGTGAAGAGGAATCACGGAAACTGACAAATGCCTGCTTAGTTCTTACAGTCGCAGTCACCTCATTGGAGATTCTAGACATGAAAGTCAGCCATCAGAGACAGTGAAGCCAGTCATGTCTTCACATTAGTACTTCAGATGCACTGATGCCCTGGTTTAATGGTTTATTTTAGGAAACTAGCCTTGTAGTATTATAAAAGTATACAGTCTCAAATTTATGTTGCCTTAAACTTTATGTGTTAATGTGAACATTATAATGCATCCTTCTTGACTCTGGAATTTTTGAAAAAGCTTTGGTTGAAGGCAACAGAATTCTGATAATCCTTATGTAGTGTAATAACTAAAACTGTTAGCAAAGACATTAGCTTGTTAGACTCTTGACAATAAAGATATTTATATATCTATAAATTTAGAAAAATTTTTAAAAATCATCACTATGAATATGAAATGATACTTTTAATTTAAAAATCACCCAAATCACACCTTCATAAATTAGTAAGTAGAACTAGAATGCTGACTGTCGGCACTTCTGCCTTATGTAAATTTAAAATGAGATGATTTTGGTTCACTGAAGACAAAATGCCAGCCAAATAATGAGAATCTGAAATAAGCATGAGAGGATCTCAAGACTGGCATGAAACTGAAAGTCATATGCAAAAAATAAAATGAATTTTTATCAAAGAAATTAATATAGAGCATACCAAGAGCTAAATATGCTCAAGAATAGTAAATAACCAAAAGTGTCAGGCTCATTTGTACCCACATAAAGAATATAGAGGAATGTGAAGAATTATTGGATGAAGGACATTTCTACATAATGATTTTCCTTTATCCCTTAATGACTCTCTTAACTTCTAGGAGATTTCAGCCTTGCAAGAGAGTTAAAGAGGTCCAATTTGTAGGCCTACAAGAAATAGAGCTGAGTAAGATTTGGGGGAACGCTCCCAAGTGGAGACGTCCTAAACCAAAGTAAACACCACCACCTTAGTCAGCTTTCAGCTTACATTTTTCCCCAGAATATTTTTCTGTCTCTCATGTGAATTTGGTAACATAAACTACAAAAAGAGAGCAGCTCGGCTGCGTGAGTGGCAGTGTGATCGGCCACATCATCAGAGCACTTTTACAATTAGTTTTACAAACAACAATTTACTGTCCAGCTAAGGTCGCACTGAACTCAAGACCTTCGTAACCTTGTTCCACTGAGCTCCATACCTTGCGCATTCTCTGCTACAGCCATGTGCATACCTTGCTCGTATCAACCCAGGAGAAAGGAAGAATCCATGGTATCCGGCTTAGGAACAAGGAGATGGCAAATCCAATGAGGATTTTTCAGTTGTTATTTTGCAGAACTTAATACACTCTGTTATACTTAACACACTCTGCTAAACTTTTAAGGCTTCTCTTATTTGCCTCCTTCTACCCAGGAGACTCCTTACGACCCTCGTGACCACCAAGTGAGAAGCTGGTATCTCCAGGTGCAATTCTTGGCTACTGATGTTGCAACTCCACCTACTTTTTTTTACTCTGGACACGTCTTAGTTCCTTGGTTCTAAATCTCCTACCTCTCAGATATCCCCACTAAGCACCTCAAATCCAGGTGATCATGCCAGAACTCATTCCTCTTCCCATATTTCCTGTCTTTCTGAATTCCCCAAGGAGCAAACAGGAAACTGTATGACATTTCTTTCTCTCTCCATTTAGCCATTAAATTCTGGAAATTCTAATACCTAATCATTAGATTTTGATTCCTTGTCACTAACATTTTCTCAATAAATGACTTTATCATTTTTATAACTAGACTACTGAAAACTTACTAACTACAGTAGCCTCCCAAGCAGTTGCCCTGCTTCCAATTTTGTCTTCTCCAATCTAAGCCTCACAAGTATTCTTTCTAAAACATGTTCTTACAGAAATCCTTCCATATGATGCTCCACTGCCTTCAGGATAAAATCTAAATCACCTGACAAAGAAACTGGTCCCCACACGATCCTGCCCACCTGTGCAGACTTCTGCTTCTGCACCTAGGCCAGGGGCAGAACTCGCAGGCTCCTGCGCATCCCACACATTCTGCTTCCTCTGGGCAGGAGTGCCCTCCTTCTCGTCCTTACTGATCTAACTCACAGTTACACTTAGGTCTTAGCTTAGCAACCACCTTAAGAAATGTTCCTTCACTAGCATTCTCCCCCTTCCTCTTCTCTCTTCCTTATGGACGGACTGCTTCAAGCGCTCGTTCTCTGTACCGCACAGCACCCAGTGTCATCACAGTAATAATGACACTATAAAGTATACGCATATTCTCTTTTCTCTCTCTCCAACTAGACACTCATCTTCTAAAGGAAAGTACATTTTCCTTATTTTTGAATCCTTTGAGGTCCAGCCTATAGTAATTGTTCATTAAATATTTAATAGGTAAATGAACTATAACAGAATAGGTTGAAACACATAATCAAGTATAATCAAAATCACCCTTGAAAATTCCCTAGGAAACTGCTACACTGGAGACCAACACACAGCCTCAGTATAGCTAAGCCCAGCACAGTTTTTCCTCCAGCGCTGAAGTAATAGTTTCTTTAGCTGAACACCTGCTACTTAATGGCAATGTTTTATAAAAACTGTATCTTTAAGCCCCCAAGTTTATATCCCATGAAACTCAAAGCCTGGCAATCAGGAGCTGACATGGAGTAAAAGAATAGCAAATTCATATCTGTTATCTTGAGGTTACACTTTCAATACAATTCATGAAGAAGAATGGCAGAATCACCATATTTTATCTCTCTATACATCTCCATCCATCCATCCATCCAATCTATTGCTGAGCCTGTTTCTTTGAATTCATAAAAGTTAAAAGCAATTATGATGACTCCATTATACTGATAGGTCTATAAGCAGCCACTGTTGATTTGTTACAATGAGTATTTAACTCACAATCCACTTCCATCAAGATTATTTAGTTGCTTGAAATAATAATGGCAAACATGGTGAAAATAACAAGCATGGCCACAGGCATGCTAAACTCCTGTGTAGTATATAACAGGCTGAAAAAAGTCCAGATATTCATAACATGGGAAGAAAGTATAAGAAAAGGAATGTCTCAACTGTTGTATTTATATTTTAAGAAAAACATTCCAGAAGGATGCTATAGCTAATTAAGAGTCAACAGACAATAAATACGAGTTGAATAAAACTTGGGCTAGTTATAATTACTTCAATGGGCCCACTAAAGAAACCTACCTCAGGGCAAACTGGGATCTAAAGAGATCTGAGAATGCTGGCACTGGGTGAGTCCTATCGATCTACCAGAGCTTTTCTACAGGATAGGATTCTCCTGCTCCAGCCTCTTAGCTTATCATGTAGATATTCCCCATTGGGTAACTGATGGAACATCTATAAGTGTTGCCATGAATTGTGTGAGTTTATAGTTCCCCTCACGTCTCTCTGTTTCAATCTTATTTCAGAAACATAAGTGCTACATTTAGTATTTTTTCTACAACAATTGAGTTTTCTGCATTTCCAGGAAGCATCCCTGGGCAGAATAAATGACATGATACATCTAAAACTAAACCAAAATTTTAAAAAATCACCATAAGGTTATACTCAACGGAGATTTCCTTTCCAGAAATGATAAATCTAAGAATTCAAATAATCTCATTAAGTTCCAAGAATTAAATAACTATTTGTATTTATGAAGTACATTTTAAATTTATTTAAAAGAACATTTAATAACCTAAAGGAATAAAAAATTGAGAGATTACATATAAAAATTTTCATTTTTAGTAAAATTGTGTAAGTGTAAATTATTAAATTTTCATATGGCAGTACTTTAAAATTATATATCACATATAAGATCAGTTCATTTGCTTCAATATATTAAATTATTTACTCTTTATCTATAACACATTCTCAGAGCAGAAATACTGAAAAAAAAGAGAAGAAAGGCCAAACAAGAGAAATAACGTAGGAGTTTCAATGCTAAAGGAAACCATCTGGCTAGTCTTAAAATCTGCTTTTGTGTGTAAAATTTTTTCAACAATCATCAATTAATTAATCTCTGAAGTATTCTAGGTTTAGAATAAAAGTACAGGTATCAGCTAGCTAGCTCCCTCTAGGAAGCTTCTAGAAAGTTTCCCTTCATTCCACCACACAAAATTCTCCTTTCTCTCCTGAGAAGGCCCATGGCCTTTCATCTGTACTTCTGATAATGAGTAGTGATTATCACTTTACACTTACTGCAAACTTTGTACCGTATCTTCCCTAATAGACGATAACCCAGATTTGTAGCCCCCACAACACCTACCAAAGTGCCTGGCACAAAGACTCAATAAACACATATTTTATATATACACTCAAAGGTACTCACTCCCTCCAAAATAATCTTCAACTTTTTTTCTAAAATAAACTATTTAAAACATTACTTTCAATTTTTCTTCCTACTTCTACTAGCTTCTTTTATTCCTGTTCCCTGAGGGAATTTGTTCATCCATTCACTTATTTATTCATTCGTTCAAATCATCCAATAAACATCTGTCAAGTTCCCAGTATGTGCCAGGTAGTGTGTAAGGTGCCAGGATTATATTAGTGAACAAGCCACTTAAGGATTCGGAGTCTAGTGGGAAAAACAGACAAATAAATAGGTCATTATAAAATAATATGATAAGTATTATAAGAGATGTAAATACATGATACTGTATAAGAGTATTCCTCCAATTTAAGAGTGTTTCTCCAAGTTTTTATCTGAAGTTTGTCATTTTCCCTGTATTATTCTCTCCCCTGGTCATCTACCCATCCACCCATCTATCCATCCATTCAGCAAGCCATCCGATCATCCATCCAACCATCTGCCTGCCTGCCTACCTTCCTTCCTTGAATTTCTTATATCGATAATACACACACACACACACACACACACACACACACACACACACACACAC
This sequence comes from Eidolon dupreanum, assembly GCA_028627145.1. Taxonomy (NCBI): domain Eukaryota; kingdom Metazoa; phylum Chordata; class Mammalia; order Chiroptera; family Pteropodidae; genus Eidolon; species Eidolon dupreanum. The sequence goes on along the minus strand of CM053516.1, from coordinate 11,488,620 downwards.
ACAAAATGTGGTACAAAATATAAAAGCTGCACAACAATATATAAGTGAAAAATAAGTCTTCCTCTACCTCACCCTCAGCCACTCAGTTCATCTTCCCAAAGGTAAGTACTAATGCCGTGTGTGTGACTACAGAGATGTTCAATGCATATACAGACAAATATATTGTCTTACTTTAATACAATAGTAGCATGCTTTACAGTCTGTCTGCACACTGTTTTTTTCACTTCATAACATATCTTAGAAATTGTTCTCTATCAGCCCATATTGGGCTGCCTTATTCTTTTTAGTAGATACTCCCTTTTTTCTACCCATGTCCAGCTAATCGGTTGTTAAGTCATACCAATCCTATAAAGTTCCACAATGCCCATGTTTTTCATGTTTTCTCAGAGAACACCTGCCTGCAAGGGCCCAGTGCTGAAACGCCTGAGCTATTCCTGGCTCACCACGCCAGTCCTTGCCCTGGGCTCATCCATCAGTGATTCTGCTCACATCGTCCTCTCTGCCTGAAATATCTTCTCAAATCAGCTCCCCTGCTGAGACTGCACTTAAGGTCTATGCTAAATGCTACGCATACAGCATTTTCTTTTATAAATGTATTAGTACTTAGGTCTTTCACTAAATGTTCTAATTTACAAAACACTTATAAGATAAATTATAAACTTCATAGAAAGGATGAAGTCTAAATTCATTTTGATAAACCCACACAGCTGAGGCACTCAAAATATGCTTACCAAATGAATAAATGAATTTTTGCAAAGAACTAATTCCTACAAGTAAGAGAATTCTATTGGAGAAAATATTCTATAGAGAATATTTATTTTTGAAAATAGGACTTTTAAAGTCTGTGAGATATAAGCCTCTATTTAATAAATTTATTTCAGAAAGCCCACAATATAAAATATTTCAAGTTAACTATTAGAGTAAACTTTGATTACATTGATTTTTTTATCAAAATAAGGAGAAGAAAGGATAAGGAATAAAGAAATAGGAGAAACGTACAACTAAAATCATGGAGTTTCTCTTCAAAGCTACAAGATCCCTTAAAATCTCTTGAATATAGTCAAGGTTACTATACTATGAGGAAGAAGAGAAAACTCAGCCTATCAACTATTGTTCAACTGAGTTCAAAATGAGTAAAATAATTTTTGACAAGTTTCGCAAAAACCTGAGGAAGAACTTTGTAAAGCATCATAAATCCTAGATGTCTGATATTCAAAATTAAATAACATGATTTCGTGATTTTACTTTTGATAAAATTTTTTACATGGGAAAAATACAGGAAAAGAGAATGTAATTATACTTTCTAATATATAAAAGTAGTTACTTAAAAAAACAATCATTATATTTCATTTGTAATTATTCAGCTCTCATCTATCACATATTAGAGCTATATAAATCTCTATCAAGAAGCAGAGAACTGTGATATTACAACTTATATTTTAAATAATTTTTTAAAACTAATGACAATACTACCATGCAAATGCAAGTGCTGTATTCACTTCGTGACTCACCTCTCCCCCATTAACATATTCCATCACAAAACACAAACGGTCTTTTGTCTGGAAGGAATATTTCAAGGACTTGAAATGAAAAAGAAAAAATGTGGTATTATAATCCTACATTCTTATAATGGTACCAAATAGAACACTTAGAAACAGCAAGCGTGATTGATTAAATGAACTGTTGTTATTCCTTAAGAGTCTATTTATTCTCTAAGAGTGATTAAGTAACAGTTTATAGGGAACATTAAACAAATTACATTTAAATCAGCAATGGGTATTGTGAGGGGAAAATTAAAATTTTAAGTGATAATAAACTTAGTAATTGTGATGAGCATGTCTCAATCTATTGTGTCATCCATTTCATACTCTATCAGTCCCCAAAGTTCTTATTCACACAGCCTTAAAGTGAGGCCTACAAATGACTCCAGTAGAAGTCTTAGGAATATAGTTATGGTAGTTATATTCGGGGACAAAACATAGTTACAACATAACTTTTTGCGTGTTGGGTTAAACATGACCCAATCCAACAGTTGGTTCATGTAATTTTACAGGTTATAAAGATATCAGAACTTTAGAGCTATCTTAATACACTGGACAAAAACATACAAGGTAATACTAGGCATCTAATGGTACCTCTGAAAATTCCTACTACAGTAATCCTAAATCTTTAAAAGCATCCTCTCTTGAAAGTCTAGCTGCTATTTTTTATCTTAATATACTTCATTGGAACCAGAAATATACAGAAACTTTGTAAATTACGAGTCAATTAAAAGCGATCTAGGAACAGGACTAAAGCATCAGTTCGTTTCACAACAAGCAAGTTTATACTTTGTCTAGTGAAGAAAACATATCTTGACTTATGCTATCTATATTCAATATTCCTGTATTTCTTAAAGTACTCTATAACTAAAAGACTCAATTTCTATAAAAAAATATTCAGTAAGAATTTCTGCCTTTCATATTTGAAGACAATGCTGTCTAATCACTTACATATTTATTGGAAACCAATAAACAAAAGAAACATAAAACCCTTAACTTTTACTACTGATCTTTTTAGTAAAACCTTTTTTAAGTCCACCATTTTCTCAGTAGTCTCTTTAAAATGCCATCGGTGATTTATTTGCTCTATGGATTTTTTGTTTTTTAAAGGCAGTGAAGTTTCAAAAAAGTAACAGGTGCATAATGGAAGGGATTACAAATGCATGCACAGTTTAAATGTAATCCATGCATTCTGATACTTTTGAAGAAATCCGAAACACAGTCTTTCCACACAGAAAATAGCAAACCTGAATAAATGTTATTTAAAATGCTATTCTTCATAGCTTAGTTTCTGTAATAAAACTCCCTTAAATTTACAATGTCATAACATCTATTCTCTAGTCACTTACTGTTAAAAAGGGATGTCTAGTGTTCTTTAATACTCTGCTTTCAGTTAGAGTGTGTGCCACTTCATCCTACAAAAGAAAAAGGCAAACCTTTAATATATGTTCTAAGCACTAATGATATAAAAATTTCATATTTCACTAAGACCAGAAGAAGTAAAACCTCAAGACAGAAAAAGATTTTAAAACACAGCGAAATGCTCCCTTTATTGATAAGCTTCTCCTGCACCAAAAAAAAAAAAAAAAAAAAAAAAAATCAACTTAATGACTTAAATCAGATGGCTATAAGGTAAAATTCATATAAACTCAGTCATATTTAATCAATCTATATCAATAACGATATAAAAATGACCAAAAAATTATCTGAGACACAGAATTTAAAGAGTAAGTCTCCTTGAAGGGAATGCCTTATCAGCTAATATTTAGGCATGGAGTTGTTAATATTTCTATGTTTGCAATACATTTTATTCAAGGGTGTATAAAGAATACATATTTCATTCAAGATCATAGAATTCGTTAGGTCTCCTACTTAAGAGACGAAGCAGCTATGGAAAAGGGGAACAGAGAATACATATATAAGATATAATTCCAGATTATACTTTTTAGAAATAGGAACAGAGTATAAAAATTGTCTTTTTACTCATGGCTTTTTACCATACTTCTTTTAAGAAAAGAGTCATAAGGTACTGTAGGTGACAATTTTAATATCTAGGTGTATTTCAAACCAAAACTACACTAAGAGTGTATTACCTAAATTTTGTACATAAATCTCATCTCGACCTCAAAAGTGAAACTAGGACTTTTTTTTTACATGGAGAAATGGAAGATGTGTCATATTTCAAACATAACACTATCTTGAAAAAGAAAAGAAGGTAACTGCTGAAACACAGCATCTCTGGTCTCTGCTTCTGGCAAAATCCTAAACAAAGCCCTTGCTGGATCAATTTCTTAACACTGTCAGCAACTAAATTATAAGTAAGATGTGGAGAGCAAAATATTAGGACATTGTATTGTATTTATCTTTACAAAAGCATCTGACCTTAGTTAGACCTAGAATATAAATAAGAAGTAGATTGACCAAAGATTATAAGATCCGAAAACCATTTCAAGAGGGTGAGACCAATTATGTCTGAACAGAAAGTAAAGTGTAATTAATGACACAGTATTTAAAACCAATGAAACAAAGCAAGAGTATAAAACCACTCCAGTCTTACCCTCATACACTGTTGGTGGGACTACAAACTGGTAAAGCAACTACGGAAAACAGATAGAGGTTCCTCAAAAAATTAAAAATGGATCTATCTTTTGACCCAGCAATTGCACTTCTGGGTATTTATCCAAAACAAAACAAAACAAAACAAAACAATAATTTGTAAAGATCTATGCACCCCTATGTTTATATTCAACTTACAAAAGTCAAGATATGGAAGCAACCTAAATGCCCATCGACAGATAATTGGATGAAGAAGTTATAGTTCATATATATAATGGAATATTACTCAGCCATTAAAAAAATGAAATCCTACCAATCACAACATGGATAGACCTGGAGGTTATCATGCTGAGTGAAATAAGTCAGATAAAGATAAATACCATATGACTCCACTTATATGCGGAATCTAAGGAACAAAAAGAACTAATCAAAAACAGATACATACAGAGGACAATCTGGTGACAGCCAGAGGGGAGGAGGTGGGGGGTTGTAAAAAGGGTTGAAGGGTTAAAGAAGTACAAGTAGTTGTACTTGTGGTAGCTGACAGATGGTCACAGGGATGGGGAGCACGGCACAGGGAATGCAGTCAGCATTAAGATGATGGCTAGGAAGAGAGCCAGAGGAGAGAGAAAGAGCAATCGGGGGGATCGTTTCATATAAATATAATAAATATATAAATGTCTAACCAATGCACTATATATTTGAAACTAAAAATAAAATTTAAAATGTAAAAAAAAAAAAATATGTTCATCCAGAAGTAAATTATAATTAAAATATTTGTGCTAGAAAAAAAAAAAGAACAGGATTAAGTGATCAAACAAGCCCTTGTCATAACATACTATAACTATTAAATTAATTAGAATAATAGCAAATATTTTAATATAAGTAAATAAGCAGCAGAAATGACACCATAACTTGCTGATTTTTATTCCCAGGGCATGTAGTGTAATGATTAGCACGCAGTGGACACTTAATAAATGTTGAACTAAACTGTTTATCATAAGAGTTCTAAGATATCAGGGGTGTTCGACTTCATTTATTCATTCATTCCTTAAACAAGTATGCAACGAGAGATCCTGGGTACTGTTCCACACACTGGAGAGAGGGCACTGACCCAGAGAGATGAGTCTCTGCCCCAGGAAACTCTCATTATGGTCAGTCACATGGTGACCAGTGTCAATGGGAAAAAAAAAGAAAAAAGC
>CM053516.1:11404571-11482821 GCA_028627145.1 Eidolon dupreanum | reverse complement strand
GGTCATTGTGCGTCCTCACCAGGTGCTACGTCCTGCACACGCTGTGTGCTGCACTTTGATGCAATGGCAGCGCAGCAGGTTGTTTACAGCAGCATCACCACACATGCGTGAGCAAGTTGCACTGCATGTTATCACACAGCCACAGTGTCACTGTGAGACAGGACCTTGTCAGCTCCATTATAATCTCATGGGGCCACAGCATTAGGCAGCTCATGACTGTATATTCATCTGTAGTAAATTATTAAAAAATGAATTTTTAAATATAACTGTCACAAAAAGAAGCTTTAAGGGGAGTGTGATTTTATTTCTTGAAGAGATAAAGCAGAATAGTCCTCATATTTATTTTCTTAATTCTCTCCAAGTTATTACTCTTTCCCTACTATACATGGTCTGAAATTTTCCCTTCACTGCCTCTGGGCTTTTTGGGGGAGAAAGGGGGACGAGGTGTAGAAAACGACACAGAAGTGGAGGAAGAGAACATCTGTCCTCCATTATCGGGGACACTAAGGATGTCATCTCCTTCAGTCCTTGCAGCAGCTCAGCAGGTAGGTTTCGTAGAAGCTCAATTGCTCAAGAGCAGATGAGAAAACTAAGGTTGATCCCACGTCGAAGTCCAATGGTGGTGGTCACTTCCACATCACGACACTGTCTTCCATCTTCAAACGGCTTAGTTTCTACTTAACTTGGTACTGTAATCCTGTTCACACCATTTTCACCATCTTGAACGCGAGACTACCATGACTGACTCCATCAGAAGCTAGATGAACTCAAGGTATGTCATGTCCAGAGCATCTCCTGCATCCAGTCAGAGCAGTAACTGATACCCAGCGGAGGAGATGTGCAGGTGGGGAAAGGGCACACTTACTCTGAATTAAACCACAATGACCACCAGCGATGGATCATTACTTATGTGTTCTCTGTCTTAACAAGTCTTATGTTAGCAATGGACACTTTTTTCCCCTATAGAAAGTCAGCACATATTTCAAGTTCTAAATTTTCAGTTCTAACTTTTCCCATTTCTGAAAGCTTGAGCACTGGTCAAGATGAAGACTTCTAATGCCTCTCCCATCCTCCAGGTGTCACACTGTCTTCTCACTGTTCCTTGATTTCTATTTCTATTCTCTTTTTTGAAGTTTTTTATCTTGATGAAGAAAATGAAAGCATAATTGTTCTTTGTTGTCTGTAAAGACTACATCACCTTAAGTGTTGTTATTTGACACTGTTCTTGAAGTTCCCATTCCAAATCTGACTCAGACGGTGGGCTACGCAAACTCCTTTGACTTCAATCATGATGCAATCCCTTCGGAAGCTAGTCTTTCTTAAATTGTAGAGTATGCTGCTTGTCTGTACTGCCCTTCACTGCCCTCCTTTCTTTCCCTCTGCCCCTTCCAATTCCCAGTATTGGGATAAATCAATCTCTATGTTCTCACTTCTATACTCCACATCGAAAGGAGAAAAATAATCACATAAACATACTGACTAGCACTCTTATAATTCCATCTCCAATGTCAGCTAGATATTCAGAGGATTCTTTAATGAAAGTGATCCCCACTGAGATCACTCTTCCATTCCTCACATCATTCTTTCAAAACTTTCCCAGGCCTCCGAGCACGTCTGGTACACGTGCTGAAATGGACCCGGCCCTGCAGGGTTACGCTCCCGGGCAAGCTGAGTTGGGGCTCGAGCCCAAGCCTATCTGACTTCAAGTCCCGGAGCTTTTCATTAAGTTGCTTCTTTATCTAAACCTCATTCTCTCATACCTTTAAAATGTGATCTTACTTCCTACACAGAACAGAAGTCATTACTAATCTTTGACACATCCGATCCTTCTCTTAACACCGAAAACATGGTTCCAGGTAGCATAATCTCTCCATTTTCCTCCTCGTTAGTGGTCATCTTTTCTTAGCCTTTTTGCCTGTTCCTTATCTCTGAATCCTCATCCGCTGAGTGCCCCCAGGACTGAGTCCTCAGAGTGCTTCTCTTCACTAGGGACACTCATTCCCTTGGGGACTCATGCAGACTGTGTCTCAGTCGAGAGTGTACATGGTGATGGACTTTCAAATTTGGACTTCTCAAATCCATATTTCTTCCCTAAACTCCAGAAATGCCTATTTGACATGGACATTTAATAGATGACTTAAATTTGAGTGTCTAACAGAAAATATCAAATTTAACATGTCCAAAAACTAATTTCTAATCTGCCATCAAAAAGCTTATTTTTCCCACCAAAAAAATAAATAAATAAATAAAAAATTATTCCCATCCCAGCAAATGGCTACACTGTCCTTCCTGCTGTTCAGGCCAAAACCTGAAAGTGATCAACTTCTTCCTTTCTCTTGTACCTACATTCAATTTGTTAGGCAATCTTGCTGGCTCTTCATCAGACTATACCCAGGATCTGATTATGTCTTACCACCTCCGCTGCTACTACTTGCTGCAAGCCACTACCATCAATTATCTGGATCACTGCAGGTGACCCCCAATGAGCCCCCTGCCTCCAACCCAGTCTATTCTCAACACTGCAGCCAAAGTGATGCCAGTAAAATAAGAACCAGATCATGTTACTATACTACTTAAAGAAATTCCATGGCTTCCTACTTCATTCAGAGTGAAACTCAGTACCTTACAGCATCTACAAGTACTTAAATAATCCTACCCTATCCTTACTCTACACAAGCCATGCTCAACTCCTAGCTATCCTTAGATCATGCTAAGTATGCTGCTTCCTCGGTGCCTTTTGAACTGTGATACTCTCGATCTAGAATATTCTTCCTCCCAAATACCTGAATAGCTTGCTTCCTCACCTCCTTCAAATGTTCACTAAAATTTCACTTTCTCAGTAAGGCATTCTACAGAATAAATTTTCATTCTATTTGAAACTGCAAAAACCACAAAAATCACTACCATCGCTATTCCTTATTTCCCTATCTTACTTTTTCTCCACAGTATGTATTAATTTCTTACATGCTATATGATTTACTCATTTATTATGTGTATTGTTTGTTGTCTATCTCCTGACTAGAGTGTAATTTCCAGCAACAGAGGAACTTTGGTCAGTTTTATTCATTCACATAGTCCCAGTGCCTAAAACAGTACCCAGCAAATAATAAGGCATTTAATTTATCTTTATTGAAAGAATGAGTGAATGAATCAGTAAATAAAGAAAGAATGATAACCTCGGCATATGATGCTGAAGAATGATGAAAGTTTCACGAACTGCAAGAAGCCGCTTCAGAACACAAACCAATGAAAGCACAACTCCAACAACACTACGCCAGGTGATGGAGGCACAGTAGATCAGAGCGAACATCGTCATCGTCCGCTTCCTACACTAAACCACAATCACCGGCACGATGTCTAATGCAGAGGTTCAGGAGAATCTGGAAGAGTGGATCAAAAAAGCTGGCAGATGGTATTAACAACTTCTGGTTAGGGTCCACCTGTCGTTAGTTAAGAGTCCAAGGGGAAATCTCAGTGGTCGAAATGAGCCCTGGGTTGACACCTCATTGCAGCATGGGCAGGAAGACTAACCTCAGCAGGCCGGAGGGAGGCAAACCCTGCTCTCTCACAGATGAAGCCAGTCTTTAGGACTGGCCCATGGCCAGCTCCTGAAAAATAAGCTTGGATCCCTTGGAACATTCTGCCTGGTTAAGAGCATTTTTGTATGCAGAAACCTTGGGCCACATGACTAGTTTGACTAGACAGTTCATGCAAATGAAAGGAAGAATAAAGAACGCCATGTACCTGATTTTGCTCAGGGCGCTCAGAATCTGAGCAGCTGAGGGAGATCACGCAGGTGCTGCTTGCCCATGTGACTGACCTACAATAAAAATCCTGCCCACCAAGGCTCAGGCGAGCGTCCTGGGCTGGCAACAGCTTGCACGTGCTGTCACAATGACTGCTGGGAGAACTCAGTGTGTGCATGCAACCCGCCCAGGAGCTAGCACTTGGTTTCTCCTAAACTTTGCCCCATACGCCTTTCCCTCAGCTGGTTTTAATCTTTACATATCTGATGTCATAAACCACAGCCATGAGTGTATCAGCTTTTCCGAATCACATGAGTCCTAACAAAATAGTGAGCCAAGAGCAGCCTTAGGGACCACTGACACAGTTCGCATCAGAAGTAGGAGCTGTCAGGAATGATGGTCAGCAAGATGAAGGGCTAGGAAGGCCCACTGCTAGCCTGCCCCACAAAAAAACAACTACAAACTCTTGAAAATAGCTATCAGAAAGTTCTGGACTACAACAAAATCAGCAGAAAGAGACAAAGCAACAGAAACTGCCAAGTTCGAAACCAATGATGGCTGCACAGAACAGCACAGGAAGCGTCTTCCCTGCAATATCCCATCCCCCAAGTCAGAGCAGCTTGGCACCAGGAAGGATCCCCGTGGAGAAAATGTACCCCACGGGGAAACAAGAGCAGGAGAACCCCGGCAAGCCCATCACCGCCACGGATGTTTGCAGCCTTTGCTACTTCACACCACCCGTCTTCGTTAGCACTGACCTCAGCTGACAGCCACCAAAGTCCCCATCACATCCTCTCCTCCCTGGGGCTGGGGTTGCAGCTATTGCTGCAGTGAGACTTGTCCCCAGTGGTCCCTGCTGCTGCTGTGTCCTTGCTCTGGGACTGGTGCAGCACAAAGCCTCATCCTCCATGGGGCCGAGCTGCCACTGCTCTGCACCTGCCATGTGGGTCCCAGGTCGGGCTCTGACCCGCCACAGGCAGGGTCGCGCTGCTGCTCTGCCCCCGTCCCTAGGACCCAGTGCAGCTCTGGCCGGCCCCGAGCAGGGCCGCGCTCCTGCTGCTCGACCCTGCGCCTCTGGCTCCCAAGCTACAGATCTGACCAATCCTAACCGAGGCTGAGCTGCTGTCGCCCTGCACCCTGGCCTCTGAGTCCCAAGTCAGGGCTTTGACCTGCCATCACAGGGCCGTATTGCTGCTCGGCACTCTGCTCCCGGGGTCCTGAACAGGCTTCAGGGGCCATCTCTGCTGCTGCTGTCTGGTGACAGTTCTGGATCCTAAATCATGTCTTTGACCTGCCACCACTAGGCTATGCCCCTGCAGCTTCATGCCCTAAGCCAGGGGTTGTAAGTCACAGCTTTGACCCCCCGTTACCCTGCCGTTGGGGTCCTAAATCAGAGGTTTCACCCACCATAACCAGGGTTGACGCTGGGGCGGCTCTCTGCTCTACTCCCTACCACAGGGTCCTAAGTCACAGCTCTGACCGGCCATCACCAGACTGTGCTGCTGCGGCGCTATGGCCCACCCCGCCAGACTTCTGAGTTGCGGTTTTGACTTGCTTTCACTGGCGCCGACCTGCTGCTGTTCTGTGACTGACCCTGGAGCCTAAGTTATGGCTTTGACCCAACCATTACCAAGGGAAAGATGCTGCTATTATGCAACTGTCCCGAGGCCACAGTGGGGTCACTGACCAACCATCCACAAGGTGTGTACTACTACATCCTGCCCCTGTGTCCTAAGCTACCATTGAACCCTGTCATCCCAGAAATCCTGCTGTTGCTACATTTCTTTGTACCCCTGGGGCCTAAGTCACTATGATGATCTCTAGAGACCAAGGCCCAGTTCCACAGGAAATCTGCACACACCTGCACCTCAGACACCAATGCCACTGCCACAGCAAGTGCACCTGAGCCCCAGAACCCAGGTGCAGCGGTAGCTCCACGTGCACCAGGTCCCAGGGCACAAGCAGCTCTGCTGACGTTCTGAGTGCCCGCGTCCCAGACCTGGTGCCAAGAGGGATTCCTCTGGCTAGAACTTCCTTCCGCATGCAAAAAGGAACAGAAGAATCCCAGAATCCCAGCAGCCTTCACCTCCAAGGACCCCCCAACAGCCCAACCCCCTAACTTCACCCACAGAATCCTCTACAGGCTTGACCGCAGAAGACCCCCACAGTCAGTGATGCTGACCTCAGCTGACGCAGCTGTGTGAAGTCCACTTTGTTTTACCCTCCAAGTAATCAGAGACACTGCATTTCACCCAGCTCATGTGCTCAGCCACCTTCAGGTAAAAGTCTTTCCCCAGCGAAGTCAGTCCAATAGGAAGAGTTGACTCCTCTCTCAAATGCACAGATGTCAACATAAAGACAATAGAAACACGAAAAAGCAAGGAAACATGACACCGCCAAAGGTACACAATAACTGTCCAATGACACCAAAAACTGGGTTTGAAAGTTACCTGAAAAAGAATTCAAAATTATTAAGGAAACTCAACAAGAGTCAAAAGAATACAGACAATTCAATGAACTTAGGAAAATAATACATGAACAAAATGATTTCAACAAAGAAAGAAATCATTAAAAAAAAGAAATTCTGGAGCTTAAGAATACAAGAAATGAAATAAAAAGTGCAACAGAGAGCTTCAAGATCAGCCTCAACCAAGCAGAAGAAAAAATGTACAAACTTGAAGTCAAACCTCTTTACATTATCCAGTTAGGAGGGAAAACATATTAGAATGAAAAAGAGTTAAGAAAGCCTATGTGAATATGAGGTATCACCAAGTGAAATAACATCCACAATATTATGGAAGTCCTAGAAGGAAGAGAAAGAGAGAAGGAAAGGATAGAAATCTTATTTTTAAAAATAATGGTTGAAAACTTCCAAAATCTGGGGAGAGATATGACCATTCAGGTACAAGAAATTCAAAGATCCTCAAAAAGAGTATACAGAAAGAGATTATAATCAAGCTCTCAAAAATCTAAGACACAAAAATAATTTTGAAAGCAGTAAGAGAAAATATATTCAACATATTCAAGAAAAACTCAATAAGGCTAACAGCATATTTCTCAGCAGAAACCTTGCAGGCCAGGAGAGAGTGGGATGATACATTTAAAGTCCTAAAAGAAAAAAAAAAAATGCCAACTAAGAATAGTTTACCCAGCAAAGCTGTCCTTCAAAAATAAAGAGAAAAATGATGAAAGAAAGAGAGGGTGATGGAGATTCAGATACAAAGCCCATCTGCACGTGCAGGCTGGGTACGGAGGGCTCAGCAAAGGAACAGTGGCTTCTGCCAGCACTTCTGTCTGGGGACGGCCACCCCTCCTCTCTCCCTGAAGGCAGACACTTACATTCTTTCCCAGTGTCTGGTGCCTTTTGGATGCTTGCTACCCCAGCCCTGAAGCTCAGTGTGAGTGAGTTCAACAGTGAAAAAAGATGGGCACTGTTAGGGTGACGTGAAGAGGAAAATGGTAACGTGCGTATTCTCCCCTCTGGATAGTCAGATGTCTCCAGAGAGGTGACCAGGGCAAGGAAAACAGTCTGTCCTGGTTTCTTCTTTAACAAGCTGACCTGAACAGGGCATTGGAGAAGTGTGTGTCACTGTTCATGGTCAATGGTTTCCTTAATGCCAACCAACGATCAGAACAGACAAGGTAACTTAGATAGGCAGCTGCATGACTGTCATGCTGACCTGACCCGGTACTACAGAAAAGCAGATATGTGTGCATTTTGAAGGATAAATTTCCATATTTATGCATAACCATAACACACTCCTTCCTCTGTTCCTACTCAAGACTGCACCCAGCCTCCTGCCCAGTACCTCCCCTGGGCGATCACAGGGAGCTGCCTACCCAGGACCTCAATTGGACGACAATGTGACATCCCTATATTATCATGTAACTATAAAAGGGGAGGTCCAATGGTTTATTTCCAATCTGCCTCTTTGATGACAGTGGTGATCAGTCTAACTGTGTGCTTCGCACTCTCCTTGTTCCTTTCATTGTATTTTTTAACAGAGGATTATGTTTATTAGAATATTTTTACTTTTATTTTCTTGTTTTGAAGAACTATAACATCTACTTTTTGTTATATTTTATTCTCTATCAATATCACTTAACAATAAAACTGAAAATAAAATGAAGGAAAGATAAGATTTTTCTAGAAAAACAAACGTTGAGGAAATTCATCACATGTAGACCTGTCTTACACAAAATGCTAAAGAAAATTCTTTGAGCTAAAATAAACAGACATTCGTCAGTCACATGAAAACATACAAAAGTATAAAATTCATTTGTAAAGGTAAAAACATAGTCAAATTCAAAGCACTCTAATACTGCAACGGTAGTGTGTAAATCATTTTACACAGCACAGGTTAAAAGATAAAGCATTAATAACTACAGCTACAATATTTTATTAATGTATACATAGCATAAAAAGATATATATTGGGACATCAACAACATAAAATCTTGGGGTAGAAAGTAAACATGTAGAACTTTTTAATGTAATTGTAGTTATCAGTTTAAAATAGATGATTATAACTGTTGGATGTATTATGAACATTAGTGATAAGCACAAAGCAAAAAAAATTGAACAGATACACAAACGATAAAGAGAAAAGAGTCAAAGTAGATCACTATAAATAATCATCAATTCTGAAAGAAAAAAAGAAACTATAAAACAAATATAAAGCAATTAAAATGGTGATAATGTCTTTAGCTATCAATAATTACCCTCAATGTAAATGGTTTAAATTCTCCAATTAAAAGACAAGAGTGACTGAATGGATAAAAATACAAGACCCACGTGTATGCTACCTAAGAGAGGCTCATTTAAGCTTTAAAGACACTCGAGGGCTGAAAGTGAAGGAACAGAAAAAGATACTCCATGAAATAAAAACAAAAGAGAGCAGGAGTAGCTATGCTTATATCAGACAAAATAGACTTTAAGTCAAAAGATATAACAAAAACAAAAACAAAAAAATTATATGATAAAAAGGTCAGTTCATCAAGAGGATGTAACAACTGTAAATATATACATACCCAATATCAGAACACTGAAATATGTCAAACAATTATTAATAGGTAAGAAGGGTGACAGCAAAGCAATAACAGTACAGGACTTCAAAACTCCAATTTCAACAAATGGATAGATCATCCAGATAGAAAATCGGTAAGGAAATAACAGACTTAAACTACACTTTAGATTAAATGGACCTACCAGTCACATATAACACATTCCACCCAACAGCATCACAACACACATTTTTTCTCAAGAACACAAGTTCTAACAAATTTTAAAAGACTGAAATTATACAAATAATATTTTTAACCACTACCATATCAAACTAAAAATCAACAAAATGCTGAAAAATTTACAAATATATGGAAATAAAATAAAACACTCAAAGTAATAAAATTATAAATGACAGAGGACATTACAATTGATATAGAGATATACAAAGGATCATGAGTCAACAAATTAAGAAGAAATGGATAAATTCTGAGAAATATAAAACCTACCAAGATTGAATCATGAAATAACAGAAAATCTGAACAGATTAATAGCAAGCATGAAGTTTAAATCAGTAATCAAAAATCTCCCCACAACAACAAAAAAGCCCAGGAACAGATGGCTTCACTGGTGAATTCTATCAAACATTTAAGTAAGAATTAATACCAATCCTTCTGAAACTCTTCCAAAAAAATTGAAGAGAAAGAACACTTCCAAATTCATTTTATAAGGCCAGCATTTCCCACACTGAAGCCAAACAAGGACACCACAAAAAAAGAAAATTACAGGCCAATATCTCTGATGAACATAAATGCAAAAATTCTCAACAAAATACTAGCAAACTGAATTCAACAACACATGAAAAGGATCATACACCATGATCAAGTGGGATTTATCCTTGGGATGCAAAGACAGTTCAACATACACAAACAAATAAGTATGATATACTGCATTTACAGAGTGAAGAATACAAAGTCTATCATTTCAATAGATGCAGAAGTAGTATTGGAAAAAAATTAAACTTCCTTTCATGATAAAAACTCTCAACAAATTGAATATAGTGAGAAATGTGCCTCAACATAAAAATGGTCACATATGACAAGCCTACAGTTAACGTACTCATGATCAGGAACAAGACAAGGATGTCCACTGTCAGTACTTCTATTCAACAGAGTACTGGAATTTCTAGCCATAGCAGTTAGGTAGAAAAAAGGATCAAAAGGCATCCTAACTGGAAAAGAAGAAGTAAAATGACCTGCACACAGATGGTATGATCTTATATACAGAAAATCCTAAAGTCTCCACAAAATAACTGTTATAATAAATGAATTCAGTAAAGTTACAGGATACAAAATCAAGATACAAAAATCAGTTGTTTCTCTACACTAACAACAAAATATCTGAAATTGAAATTAAAACAGCAATCCCATTTACAACAAAATCAAAAGAAATAAAATACTTAGAGATAAATTTAACCAAGGAGGTGAAAGAACTGCACATTGAACACAATAAGACTCTGACAAAAGGAACTGAAAAAGAAACAAATAAAAGATATCTTGTGTTCTTGGGTTGGAAGCATTAACATTGCGACAAGTACATAACACTCAAAGCGATATACAGATTCAATGCAATTGCTATCAAAATTCCAATGGCATTTTTCATACAAAAAGAACAATCCTAAAATTTATATAGAACCACAAAAGACCCCAAAAAGCCAAAGCAATCTTGGGAAAAAAGAACAAAGCTCAAGGCATCATGCCTCCTGATTTCTGACTATGCTACAAATCTATAATAATCAAAACAGCATGATACTTACATCAAAACAGACATATAAATCAATATAACAGAACAGAGAGCCTGGAAATAAACCCATGCATATAGGGACAACTGATTTATGACCAAGCGGCCAAGAACATATAATGGGGATAGGACACTCTATTCAATAACTTGACAGCATTATGCTAACTAAAATAAGTCAGATGGAGAAAGACAAATACTGTATGATCTTACTTATATGGAGAATCTTTAAAACAATGAAGTCATAGATACAGAGAACAGATTGGTAGTATAGAGGTGGGTTGTAGTTTCTGGGAAAACTGAAGAACCACATGCAAAAGAATGAAATTGGACCACGATCTTACACCATATACAAAAATCAACTCAAAACGTATTAAAGCCTTAAATTTAAGAACCTGAAACCATAAAACTCCTAGAAGAAAACACAGGCTGTTTGATAAGCTCCTTGCCATCAGTCTTGGTGATGGTTTTTTTGGATTTGACACCAAAAGCAAAGGAAACAAAAACAAAAATAAACAAGTAGGACTACATCAAACCAAAAAGCTTCTGCACAGCAAAGGAAACCATCAACAAAATGAAAAGGCAACCTACTAAACAGGAGAAAATTCTTGCAAATCATACATCTAATAAGCAGTTAATATCCAAAATATATAGAGAACTCATACATCTCAATAGCACAAAATCAAACAATCTGACTGAAAATAGGCAATGGACCTGAACAGACATTTTTCCAAAGAAGACATACAAATGACAAACAGGTACATGAAAAGTTTCTTAAAATCACTAATCATCACATACTAGACTAATTGGGGAGATCATTTTATAAGTTATATAAATGTCTCTCATGCTGTATATCTGAAACTAATATGAAATAATACTGAATGTCAACTGTAAATGAAAAATAAAAATAATAAAAAATAAAATCATTAATCATCATAGAAATGCATATCAAAACCATAATGAGCTATCACCTCCCACCTATATCAAAAAGAGAAAAAAAAGTATTGATGAAAACGTGTAGAAAAGGGAACCCTTGTGTACTGTTGGTGGGAATGTCAATTGGTGCAAACACTACGGAAAACAGTATGGAGGTTCCTAAAACAATTAAAAATAAAACTACCATATGATCCAGAAATTTCACTTCCAGATATTTTTACCCAAAGGAAATGAAAACACTGACTCAAAGAGATATTGGCACCCCCATGTTCACTGCAGCATTATTTACAATAGACAAGACACAGAAACAACGTGTCCACAGATGGATGAATGGATAAAGAAAATGTAATGTATATATCTGTGCAATGGAATACTACATAGCCATAACAAGGAAATTCTTCCTTTTGCAATAACACAGATGAACTTTGACAGCATTATGATAACTAAAATAAGTCAAGTGGAGAAAGATAAATACTGTATGGTCTTACTTATACGGAGAATCTTTAAAATAATGAAAACATAGATACAGAGAACAGATTGGTGGTACAGAGGTGGGTTGTGAGTGAAATGGATGATGGTGGTGGTCAAAAGGTATAAACTTCCAGTTATAAAATAAATAAGTCTTGAGGATTTAATACACAGAATGATGACTACCATTAATAATGCTATATTGTATATTTGAAAGTTGCTAAGAGAATAAATCTTAAAAGTTCTCATCACAAGAAAAAAATGTATAACTCTGTGAGTTGATGAACGTTAACCAGACTATTGTAGTGATCATTTCACACCTGAAACTAGTACAATGTTATATGTCAATTATATCTCAATTTTTCAGAAAAGGACTAAGGTCTAACCACCTCTTCAAAGAAATTTTCCCAGACCCATCACTAACTACCTTGGCTGGCCCTCCTTTGTGTTCCCATCAAGCTCTTCCATGGTTCTGTCATTTCACTGCAATTATCTATTTAAGTGTTGGCCATCTCCATCAAACTGTGACCTTTCTTTAAGGCTGAGGATAGAGTGTCAGTGATAAGCACAGTGCCTGGCATGTAGCAGGCATTCTGTATAAGAGAGAAGCTACTCACCACATGCAAGCCATTGCCAAAGAGGGTATCAGTAACCGTATCAGACACTTTGGCAACCAGAGTCAGTTGATTTACATATATCATAAGTGCTAAAGGAACAAAAAATGATCAGCTCAGAACCTTATATTCAGCAAAACTGTCCTTCAAATGTGAAACTGATACATTTTCACATAAAGAAAAGCTAAGGGAATTCATTACCACTAGAGATGCCCTGCACAAAACGCCGAAAGGAGTCCCTCAGGCTGAAATGAAAGGACACTAGAGTGTAACCTGAAATTGTATGAAGAAATAAAGGTCTTTAGTAAAGGCAAATATTGGAAGGATAATATTAAGGGTAATATTAAAAGGTATATTATTTTAACTTTGATTTATAATGTCACTTTTTGTTTTCTACATGACTTAAAGAGACTAATTCATAAAAAATTTATTAGTATATGTTTTGGACATACAATGCATAAAGGTGTAATTTTATGCCATCAATCACCTTAAAGGGACAGGAACAGAGCAGGAGAGAAGCGGTTTTTGTATTGACGTTAAGGTGGTATAAATTCAAATTCAAAAAATAACTTTAGGATGTAAAATGTGATCCCCACGATAACCACTAAAAGAAAATAGCTATAGGATATATAGAAGGAAATATGCAAATAATAAGGTAGATCAGAGGTGGCTATAGCATTATCACAACCAAAAAAAAAAAAAAGTAAAGTTAAAAGGTTAGAAGAGATGAAAAAACATTATATGTTGCTAAGAGGGTTGACATAGTAAAAAGAAACACAATTAAAAACATTTATGTACTTAATAACAGATCAACAAAATATATAAAGCAAAAATGGACAGAAGTGAAAGGAAAAATAGTTGTACAATAATAATTGGAGATTTAAATACCCTACTCTCAATAATGGGATCGAAACAAAACACAAAAAATATGTAAGGAAATAGAAGTCAACACAATAAATCATCTAGGTCTAACAAACACATACAGAACACTCTAGCCCACAGCAGAGTAAACGTTCTTCTCAAGTGCACACGGAACGTACTCCAGGATACACCATATGTTACGCCACAAACTAAGTCTAAATTGATTCAAAAAGACACATATTATACCAAGTATCTTCTCCAAACACAAAAGGGTGAAGTTAGAAATCAAAAACAGAAAGAAAACTGGAATATTCACAAATTTGTGGAAATTAGAAAATTCATAAACAACCAGAGGATGAAAGAAGAAATCACAAGGGAAATTAAATTAGAAAATACTGAGAAATGAATGAAAACAAAAACACAACATATCGAAATTTACGGGAGTCAGCAAAAGCAGTAATGAGGAAGAATTATAGCCCTAAATGCTTAGGTTCAAAAAGAAAAAGTGCTCAAATCCACAAAATAATTTTACAATTTAAGAAACTTCTTTAGAAAAAAAGAACTAAACCTAAAGCTAGCAGAAGAAAGAAAATAAAGATAAGAGCAGAGATAGAGAATAGAAAAATAGAGAAAATCAGGAAACCAAAAGTTGGTTCTCTGAAAAGACTAACAAAGTTGACAAACATTTAGTTAGACGAAGAATAAATGTATAAAGAATGAGGAAATATAAAATCACCATTAGTGGGCCACAGTAATAACTGTTGCAGACAAGATCTTTAATAGTGGGCAAAAGTTCAAGGAAAAGAATATTTGCATAGTCTCAGAGCACTTCCTCTAAGATATTTATTAATTACAAAGGGGAAAACATTAACTCTACAATGGAGAAAACTGGTAGACAACTGTTTAGTCAAGTAATTGAGGTGGACATCAGCAGGAATAAAGCGTATGAACATCATTTACTCCTTGATGTGATGCTACCTAAGAAGGGCACCTGAGGATTCAAACCACCCCAGGTCTTGTTGGATGCTAAAATGTCATACTGTTAATCATTCTGCTGTGAACAGAACAGCACATTTTTCTTCAAGAAATTAATAAATGGATTTGTTGGGAGAAGTAGCAAGCATCTACATCAATCAGAATATTCTATCAGTTGTGAAATATACCCATTTCTATACAGTTACTCATGAAAGTATAATTAATTAGTGAGATAAGACAAGCTCCAAGTGAGGCTTATATAAAAAAGAAAAACAGAATGGAAATGATATTTTCTCGTGTGACATGCACTAGGTGGTAATAATAATCATAGCAAATACTTATAGCAATAATGCATTTTCTCACTATTTTAATTTTAATTCAATTTTATTTAATAATATATAAATAAATTTATTCATTTATTTAATCCTAATAACTCTATGAGATGAGCACTTGTTATCATCCTCATTTTGCAGATGAGGAAACAAATGCATGAAAAGTTGAGTGATTTGTCTGGGACCATTTAGTAAGTAGCAGGGCCTACTACTCTATACTACCTCCCAGAAAATATCAGTTTAATTATAATATGTGCTAGGTACCATGCTAAATACTTTACATGTCCTAATCCTCATAATATTCTCATCCAGAAATTTGTTTTTCACAAATAAAATTTTTATGAATGAAAAAACTAAGACTGCATTGGGCTGTTCAACACAGAGCAGGGTATTTAGTGTGTCTGGCCTCGTCCAGTAACCATCAGTAGTTTCTCCTCCCCTGGGTCACTGTGATGAGCAATATGCTCCCCACACACATTTTCAAATGTCCCTGTGGGAGCAGTACCCCGTAAAAAACTAGCTGTTAAAGGTCATTAGGTGATAAGATACAAAGCTGGGGTACGAAGCCAGGCCTGTATGAGTCCAGGTCGATGTTATTTCCAATAGCAGACACCGACCGGGGTTGGGGAGAGCTGAGATGGGAACAAATGTGCATGCAAAGACAGGGGAGCACAGCTTCATAAAGTGTGTGGAGCAACACACCCCAGATGAGGAAACTATTATTGCAAACAACTGAAAGTTAATCTATAAAGTATAACAATATTATTACATGACACTTGTTGAATTAAGCAAGATGAAAAGCATGGGCCAATTTAGAAAACACATCAGATTTGTCTGTTGAGGGAACTGGGATTCAATTCAGAACTGGCATCATTCACACGTTATTTATTTGTATAGGTCTAAGCTGAACAAAGTTATGGAGGAGGAGTGAAGGCCTGAAAAAATTTCAAAGACTATCATTTCTTTTAGTTCCATTATTCTAGTATTTTCAAATCTATTAAGGATGCTCTTCCATTCAACATTATATCATTTATGGGCACAAGTCATCTATGTTATTCTAATTACTCTTTTATTTAATAAGAAATTCAGAATGTTAGGGGAAAATATTGAAAAGCAACATTAGTATAATTGGTGATATAGGTCACAAATACATAGTAAAAACAAACACACAGAATAATTATTTCTATCTTCTCAAGGGAATAAAATATCTTCAGTATATAACATTCAGATATTATAAACTTTTAAACATTTTAATATTATAAATTTTAATATACAGATATTATTATAGCAGTAGTCTTCAATCAACATTTTGGTTATTTAATAGAATCTCTACTCATACTCATGCATGAGCACACACATGTGTGCACAGCATAAACAAAATTTCAGTTACCTTTGCAATAATAACTTCTTTCTTCAGAATCTTCATTGCATAATATTTCCCACTTGCCTTCTCTCGAACCAAAATAACTTTCCCAAAAGTGCCTTTACCTAGTAGTTTCAAATAGTCAAAATCATTCATAGTCTGAAAAATACAAATTAAAAGATATAATATGAAATATTTGATGCAACTTATTTATAAATATATGTATATATTTACAATATCCACTCAAGAGCAAATTTCACCAATTTCAGCACTACAGAAATAAGAATCAGACAGGCGCTGGTGTTCCATCAGCCATCATGGATGATTCATAAGCGGTTCTCAGACAGTGAGGACAATTTTGAACCTGGAATTCCTATTACTCAAATTATCAGTCAAGTATAAGGGCAAAGGGAAAATAGAATCATTTTCATTCACTTCCAAGGACTCAAGTTGTTTAGGATTCAGTGGTACCACTACCTCCAGACAGTGTAATAATAAAAAATGTCCTGACGACATTTCCAAATACATACAAACGAGCAATACTTTTGAAGGGAGATATTTGAGAATGTACTCCAGCAAAATGAGGATGGAATCCAATAAAGAAAAAGGTATGTGTATAAGAAATGTTGAAAACAATCCTGGAGCCCAATGAAAAGAAATGTAAGACAGAAAACGGTACAACTTTCGAGAAAGCAATTAACACAATTCAGAACAGGAAGTCAGGGAGCTCTGAGAATGTCTTTAATTAATCTGCCTATCTTCAGTTTCATTTCTCATTCCCATTTCTAAATCAAGTGATTCCCAGTATTTTGCCAAGCTGGCCTTCAGTATTTGCTCTCTCCAGGCCCTTCAAAGCATGCTTTTCCTGCTCTGTTTTATTTATCAACATTCTTCTAGAAACTTCCAAAATTTTGATATTGCCTATCCACTAATGCCCTTCCCCCATTCAGTTTTTCATTTTTGTGGACTTGTCCCTTTTTAAAATTCCTTTACTATCATTTGAATAGGCTTTTAGATGAAAGAGTAGGTAACTAGGTAAGCTCAGTTTATCATCTTAAATTTAAATTCAGTTTAGATGGGTTTATGAATGACAAGTTAAAGATCTGGGTTTTATCTTATAGACAATCAGAAGTTATTGAAGATTTTTGTGCCTTTTTAAAACTATTTTTCCCTGCTTACCAATTTATAAAGTAAATCTCAAGTAAATGTCAGAAATGTCTCAAATCAATGACCTCAGCTTCCACCTTAAGAAACTAGAAAAAGAGGAAATTAAACCCAAAAGAATTAGAAGTGAAATGATAAAAATCAGAGCAGAAATCAATTCAATTTTTAAAAAGAACAAAAAACAGCAGAGATAATCAATGTAATCAAAAGCTGATTCTTTGAAGAGATCAATAAAATTGATAAACCTTTAGACAGATTGGTCAGAAAAATAAAGACAGAGATGCAAATGACCAATATCAGGAGAGAGGTGGTGTCACTAGAGATTCTATAGATATTAAAAGGATCACAAAGGAATATAAAGATTTATATCCATGAAATTGACAACTTACATGAAATGAACAAATTCCTCTAAAGTCTCAAATTACCAATGCTCACTCGATAAATACAGTTAAGTCCTCACTTAACATTGTTAACCAGTTCTGGGACTTTAAGTGAAATGACACATAATGAAACCAATTTTACCACAGGCTAACTGATTTTAAACACAGGTTACATTGTTACAGCATCTCATCAATGTTATAATGAAACGCTGAACAAAAAGAAAGCTTATTTGAGGACCTGCTGTAGGTAACTTAAATAATCCTACACCTATTAAGGAAATGGACTTTGTAGTCGAAAATCTTTGAACAAGGAAAACTACAGGATCAGATGGTTGTGCTGGTGAATTCTATAAACATTTATGGAAAAAATAATACCAATTCTATATAAACTCCTATCAAAGACTAAAAAGAAGAGAATACTTCCCAATTCTTTCTACAAGGTTATCGGTACCCTGATACCAAAACTAGACCAAAACAGTCTAGGAAGACTACAGACCAATATCCCTCATGTAAATATACATGAATTCTAAAAATTTTACAAATGGATGCTTATATTGATTTTGAACAATATTTGCTGCTATAATTTTAACAATTTTTCCAAATGTTATATGTTAATCACTCAATATCTAGTTCAAAAGAAAGGCAGCAAAAGATAACAAAGTACTTTATTAACTCAACTAAAAATCAAACAAGTGGGACTAAATATACAGAATATGGTTAAAAAAACTAGTGACACTTGAACAAATCATTTAATTTTCATTAACATATTTTAAAAATTAAGGGATACTGCAGAGCCACAAAGCTACTTGCGCTAGGTAGTCATTCTCCAAAGATGGACGCTACTAACTCCCTCTTCTCCTTGCGTGTACACGCCATGCTCCCCATTAAGAGGTGGAGTCGACTTCTCGTCCTGGGCTGGCATTTATCTTGCTCAGAACACAGAACAGGATCAAAGTGATGCTGTGCCAGTCCTAGACCTGTGACAGGCCTTTATGCCTGTCAGCTTACGCTTTCTCTCTCTTGAAAAAGTCATTCTTGAAAGCCAGCTCCCGTGTTGTAGGAAGTCCAGGCTATTCTGCTGAGAGAGAGGGGCCATGGAGCGAGGCCCTGGAAGATGAGACGCCACAGCGGGGAGGGGGGAATCACATGGAGGAGAACCAAGAATCCAAACACGTGGGAAAGGCTTCCTTGAATCTCCAGCCCAGCCCATGTGCTGGTTGAATGCAGCTGCTTGACAGATACATTGGAGACCAGCAGAATGGCCCAAGCAAACCACAGAATCATGAGAAATAATATACTGTCATTGTTTTAAGACACTAAACTTGGGTAGTTTATTCCATGGCAATAAAGACATTATTCTCATAAATAGGCCAAAATATTGTATTGCTTAAAGCTTCATTTGGGCAGTATTTTCTTCGTTTTTTGTTTTGTTTTGTTTTGTTTTTAAATCTAAAGCACAGGAACATAATACTTGTTGTATCCTATTACTAAATGTCATATAAACTCAAACTGAATTCTTAGAAGTAAAAATTTAAAAAGAATTTGTAAACTGCTTTATGATGTTTTCACATGAAAAGCTTATATAATTATAAAATAGTACTACATTCTTTTAGGACTGCAATTCTTAGGGACAAGGAGATTTTTTTAAAAGTATGACAGCTTTAAATCTAAATTTCACAGATTCTGTCAGTTCGACTGTTCATCTTTTAAAAAAAGAAATTTGCATGGAAATTGATATTAGTAAAAAAGCATTCTATGTGATAAAACAAAAAAACAGATTTTATATCTATTTTAACAAAACTTCAGAACATTTTAAAAAGTATCTTTGCTACCAGATGCTCATGTTCAGTGAAGTCTACACAGTGATTAGTCTTTACAAATGAAATGTAACCTATTACAAAATGTGTCCTCTTTTGGATGGTGTTAAGGGAAAAGATACAATGAGATTCTGATAAAAAATGAGAGCATGAACACACTCCAGAAAAATTTATCCTCCAAAACCCGATCCTGAGAATTAATTAGGGAGTTTTTTACATAGCTGTACTCTTTCCTTTACACAATCTCTAACATATCAATGTGGCTGTTTCTGGTTAAGAGATGCATGTGCATATAACAAATGCTTAATAAATATATTCAAATCACGCACACCAGAGTCTAAGAAAAAGACTGTCTATTCCAAAATTAGGTTAAAAATGTGAACATATAATTGAAGAGGAA
Organism: Eidolon dupreanum; assembly: GCA_028627145.1. NCBI lineage: Eukaryota > Metazoa > Chordata > Mammalia > Chiroptera > Pteropodidae > Eidolon > Eidolon dupreanum. Next base: position 11,462,967 of record CM053516.1, on the reverse strand, counting down.
TATAAAGAATCTCTCAAAAAGGAATACAGAGGTTTTAGTAAATTTGGTGAAAAAGGATAAATTCCGTCTACATTTTATAACGTAAGAACGAAACCAAACAAAGCTCACGGGACACTAAGCAGAAAGCGCGGCTCTCAAGGTCCGCCCCTCTGCCCACCTCCTCTAGGTCTCTTCCTCCTGAGAACAGGAAGCTCTAATCTGAGGGGTCAGGCTCTACACTGATGATGCCAGTGCTCCCTCTTCGAGCGGCAGGGAGCAATCGCACGATGTCAGCAGGCCCCACCATCCCTTCCCTTCTCTCTCCCTCCCAGTGCTAACCGTTCCTTTGAGTTAGTGGCCAGGCATTAAATAATCAAATTCCAAGAACTGAGTCATACTCAATGGAAAGAGAAATGTGGCTAGTCCTCTGTACCTAAATCATGAGACAAGCCACTGCTCCCAAAGAGGCCTACACTGGCCACTCCCAAACTAAGCAAAACTGATTCCCATGTGACTGTCGACCCTTTATTCTGTGCCCCTCGCACCGTGAAAGGGTACAGAGAATGGCAGCTTGACAGACCAAGATCAGGCACCTGAGTCCTCTAGGCAAATTCTTTTGAAACATCATCTTTTTAATTTAAACACAGAACAGCACGTAAATGTGTTTGAAAGCCTTGTGCCTCTTTTCTCCAAGAGAGATTTTAATCCGCAGAGGAGACACTGTGGCCAGCCCTTTACCACTGGGGAAGAGTCCATCTGTGTGCTCCAGGCAAGAGCGAGCAGTGAGGACAACTCCCAGCATGGCTACTGGAGTCAGAGATAATTTCTTCATGCTATCACTCAACTTTCTGAAAGTGCATAGAGAAGAAAATGCGTTCTGTAAATTACGAGGAGGGTATTCTTATTTCAGAATATCTGTGTTTACAGCCTGAAGTTAAAAATAATGTGGGCTTCTACAATTCCATTTATGATAGCTGATGCACACACAGGATATAGTTCTAGAGTCATGTATCTTAGAGAAGTGACAGTAACATTTCACCATTTTTAACCAAGTTATTAGGACTGTCATAGAAGAGGCAGTAGTATCATGTACTATATTTTTCTGAGCTCTTTGTCATTTAAAACTACTTTATGCTATTTCATTTTAAATGAAATTTAAAAAATGGAAATCAGATACAGGCCAATTAAGACAATGAACCCACCCCACCCCTCCAAATCAAAATATCCCTATCAAGTTTTCATTTTGCAGACTCAGTTTCGGTGGGAGAATTCTCAAAGAATCTGCTTTAAGAAGATGTGTATGTTTTTAACTATCTTATAAGTATAAATAGAATACTAGCTCACAATAATAGCTAACATTCATTGAGCACTTGGCATATAAGCACTTTATAGGTATTCCCTCATTTTAAGCAATACAACTATATGAGTTAAGTACCACCATTATCTACCTTTCACAGATGAAGGGACTAAAGAACAGAAGGATTAAGAAACTTTCCACACAACTGCACACATGCTGGACCCCAAACTCGAAACCTGGCTATAGGACCCCTAAGACCTCACTTTCTACCACTATTCTGTAATATTAAAATTCTACTGATTTTTTCCAAGAGTGCTCTAATATAAATTAAAATTAACTAATATCCAAACATTACTTATTCCCAACAGTTTGACATATAATTTGAGAAACAAAGTACAATCACAGGAGACAATACCTGTATAACTTTGTTCCTAATATAACTTGGTTATGAGAATAGCGATCATAGAGATAAGCGAGGCTCAAGATCTGTGAATCAATAAAAAGAGACAAGCTGCGTACTGAAGTTGTACAGTGTATAAATGAAAGTCCTTATATGCTTGAGTAAGATATTCGACTTCTCCAAATGCAAGATGACTCAACCGGAAAATGAGATAACAGCACCCACCTCAGATGAGTATTAAATAAGATCATATGTATAAAAGTATTACTCAGAGACCAGAACAAAAAAGTTCATAATAAATGCTTACAAGTGTTAATTAGTGAAAGTGATGAATTCTAAGATAATCCACACTAGTAACTGTGAAAAAAGGAAAAATGAAATATGTTTTTATAATTATTAATGACTAGCCTTAACAGAAAATAAAATCCTCCCATACTTTTCCATTTTTACATCTTTCATCTCCATTCAACATTTTTCTGATAAATTTTCCTATTAGTTTCCAAAATTCTCCCATCCATCAACAACAGCATTTCTAGTTAGGATGTTATAAACTCCCCACTTTCAACCTCTATCTACCTCAACAGTTTCTTATTATTAATCTTTGTTATTAAGCAGAATTTTACGAATTCCACAGAATTACATAGGGCATAGTTAGTACAGCATGTTACTGAACAGTTTGTCAATCATAAGATAAGATTAACTGGAATCTGATTTTAAATTACGAGCATAATTTCAAGTTAATTTTGTACATGTGCACATACACTTACAAAAGAAGCTTTCTTATCTCTGAGTAGGTGGCTAGAGCTAGACTGTGGCTTTATTTTTGCAATGATTGAGGAACAAGGGAGGTTAAGTTGACTTAAAAGTAAAGAGAGATTCAATTCAGCCAACGAACAGAGGATAAATCCATACAGAAGATACAAGAGGTTCTCAGACAGTTGGCCAAGATCGAGTGCAGAATCATTCTCATTAGAAGAGAAATTTCAGAGAGGGATAATGAACTAACTCTAAGCCGTGCTGTCCAACTTCACCACGTTCGCACGTTTCAGCCTGCAGAGCAAGGAGGGGTTGCATTCGGGCGGAGCCTGATGCCAGAGAGTCCTGAATCACTGTGCTAACACGGAGCCACGTGGATGCTCACCTTAAAAATCAGCATTTTCCTACCTGAGGATCAATTTAATCTATCACATCAAACATTCTAACATGGTAAATGCCACATTCATCTATTTTGAACACCTATCTCTTTAATCTTAAAATACCACTTTTTACACAAGAAAGTTGCTTTTCAATTTTCTACAGCAGTGAAAAATGTAATTTACAATTTCCATAAATATATAAATTGGCGTTTATTATCCTGCAGCCCCAAGGGAAGGAAAAGTCCGTTTCCTTCACCAGCTTAGGAGCAGCCATTAAGATAAAAAATGATTATTTCCAAGATTGTTCACTTTCCTGCTGACATTCGCGAGGCTGGGGCCGGAGCGGGAGGCACACCAGAGCCATTTCTGCTTCTGCCTTCGGGAGCAGACAGAATGCCAAATGGCAGAGGACCAAATTGTTAGGGAAAACATTTTATTTCCAAGTTTCTAAAATGGTATTAAAAACAATGAGTGAAAAATGTAAGTTACAAAGTAGGACTGTGGCAGCTCGGTCACAGTTCCCTAACAAGCAGCCTTCTGAGCTAAGTGCTGAACCATCGAAATAATGTGATGTTTCGATTATTTGATTTTAAGTGACAGGCTATTTCACTGAATAAAAGCCAACCATGCCCACGTAAGATACTTAGCTGACATTTTTTTTCCAAATGGCAGTTTGGGGCATATTTCTTCCATACACATAAATGTGCTGAGTAGGAGAATAAATTACTGCTTCCTACCTTTCGTTTATGATGGGTTGTAGAAGCATCCATCTCTTCCTCCCCTATGTTATCGATTTGTGAAGTTGGACTACAGTTCATTCTCTCCTCTTCTTGCCTCTGAAGTCTGTCTGCTACAGCCTGAATAGCTTCTGTCCATTCTTCCCTATAAAAACAAGTCAAATTTCTCATTAATAGAAGATGGTAAACAACTTGAATATTCTCTTTCTATAAAATATGAAATGTACACAAATAGTCTATTCCAGTATAATGCGCGCACGCATGTGCACACACACACACAGACGCACACATTCTCCCACATTTCCCTCCAAGGCGAAACTCGCCACGTGGGCATCTTACATCACAGGCCTAAAGCTGGCAGCAGCATTTCTTTGGAGGTATGTTCAATGAGAAAAAGAAGAAAAGGATCATAAGAAAATTCAGTTAAAATCCTTTAAACATACAGCTAAATTTTAACTATCTGTACATATCTTACCTATAAACTAAATTGACCCCAAAAAGCTTGCTGCACTTTTTGAATGTTTCGCTCAGCTGTTCTAAGTCCATCGCTGACACAGTCAAGGTCTTTGCTGATCTTTCCTGTGGTCTAACAGAAGTTCTAGGAAAAGGTTCTCAAAGTCAAAACCTTTCACTGTTCCCAGATCATAGGTAAGTTTCATTTTTTAAAAAATGACAGGCAAAAATTATAGCCTCTTGAGTACCAGTATAAAGCTTTTATTTTTTGAGAGTTGTCTCATCAGATCAAGGATCATTTATTTCCATATAAATTTTAAAGTCAGCTTGCTGATTTCTTAAAGTCTGTTAGAATTTTCAATGTAATTGAATTAAATCTAAAGATCAATTTGGAAGAAACTGCCATATTAATAAATTAAGTCTTCCAAACCATGAACTTGGTATAGCTCTCCATTTATGTAAGTCATTAATTTCCAAATGCAGTGCTTTGCAATTTTCTGTGAAAAGGTCTTGCACATCTTTAATTGAATTTATTTCTAAGCATTTTTTTATGCTATTGTAAAAGGTTTTTTTTTTTTAGTTTTCCCTTCTAATTTCCTTGCTAGTATTTAGAAATACAGTAGCTTATTGTATGGTGACCTTGTATCTATCCTGCAGTCTTACTAAATCATTTCTTAGTTCTCATAGCTTTTATTTTTCTGGATTTTCTACATACACAACTGTGTTGCACAGAAACAAGGGCAGTTTTACTTCTTCCTTTCCAATCTATTTACCTTCTCTTTTTATTGCCCTATAATGCCCTAGATCAGACAGACCATTGGTACAATGTTAAATAAAAGTGGTGAGAGCAGACATTACTTTGTTCCAGATCTCAGAGAGAAAGCATAGAGCTTTTTACCTTTAGGTATTATATAAGTTATAGAGTTTTTTATAGATAACCCTTAACCAAGTTGAAAAAGTTCCCTTCTCTTCCTAGTCAACGGTATTTTTGTTATAAAATGGTACTGAATTTCATCAAATATTGTTTTCTGCATCTGTTGAAATGATCATGTAGCTTTTCTCCTTTATCCTATTAACATAATGAGTTTAGTTGAATGATTTTCAGATGTTAATGCAACTGAATTCTTGGGATGAACTCTATAAAGTCATGATGTATTATTCTTTTTACACATCTTTTCGATTTGATTTGTCAAAATTTTGTTGAGAAATTTTGCATTTATGTTCACAAGTATGATGGACTATATAGTATTCTCCTCTTACACTAGCTTTGCCTGCTTTTTGGAATGAAGGTGATAGTGACCTCATAAAATGAGATAGAAAGTGTTCTCTCCACCATTATTTTCTGAAATAGACTGTGTAGGGCTGGTAATATTTCTTTAAATGTTTAACAAGATACACCAATGAAGCCATTTGGACTTGGAGTTTTCTTTGAGGAAAAATGTTTTAATTACTAACTCAATTTTTCTCACTGATATTAGGCTGTTCAAGTTTTCTCTGTTTCTTGGGTCAGTATTGGCAACGGGTGTCTTCCTCTTTTTCTTTAACAATCTTCCAAGACGTTTTTCAATTCTATTAATTTTGTTTCAAAGAACTAGCTTTTGTTTATTGATTGGTCTCTTATTATTTTTTGTTTTCTGCTTGACTGATTTCCAATCTCTTCCGTTTCCTTCTTTCTGTCTTGGGTTTAATTTACTCCACTTTTCTAGTTTCTTCAGATAAAAGCATATATTACCAACTTGTCTTTCAGCATCTATCCTTAGAATTAGAACATTCACCCTCAACTTAGCAAAGCCTAATACGTCCACACTTTTAACTAGTCCTAGAACATAAGACATTAACTCCATTTTTTCATCAACCTCAATTTACATATTTCAGATATTTTCATTCTATATAATCAAATCACAAACTACTTATTATTCATAAAATCAACAATCATTGGGCTTTGTAAATTTATTTACCATTTCGATTGTTTTTTGTTTTTCATTCCTTCCTGCATCTCTCCTCTCACCTGGAAGTATTTTTATTCTGTCTGAAAAATACTCATTTAGTATTTCCTTTACTGCAGGTCTGCTGGTGAAATTATTTTGACTGAAATTTTTTTGACTGAAATTATTAAAAGACTCCATTTCTTATGTTCCATGTCAATTGTTTCTGCTGTCATAGCCTTTTTGGTCCAACTGTTCCTTCTCTGAAGGCAAAGTATCTTTTTTTCTTATCTGCTTTGAAGATTTTCTTTTTGTTTGTTTTGTTTTGAGAAGTAGGTTTTCTTTGCATTTTTCCTCATGGGTTTTAGAGGACTTCTTGAATGTGTAGTCCAATATATTTAGCCATTTTAGAATGTTTCTAGCCATTATCTCTTCAAATACTTTCTACTCCATTCTTTCAATCTTATTTTTGAGACACTAATTATGTGAACTCGAGACATTCTTACTGTATTCTCTAGTTTTATACTATGTTCTTACCTATTTTTATTTTCTATCATTTTAACTCCATGTTTCACTCTAAGATACTGTTATAAACTATCTCTGAGTTCACTAATTTTCGATAATGTTAGATCTAATTTAGTATTAAAACCATCTATTAGCACTTGTAATTTTAGAAATTACATTTGCTTCTTTTAAAATAAATTTTAGCTCTCTGCTGAATCTCCCAGCCTTAATTTTTATTTCCTTGAACATACTAATATATAATTCTTTTAATCACTGCCTGATAACTCCATTTTTTAGAGCCTTATGATTACGAATCTGATTCTGTTGTCTGTTCTGCCTTTGCAGTTTTGGTTACATTGTCTTGCATCATTGTGTATTTGTTTTTTTTTTAATAAGTCTTGAACAATACACATGAAAAAGAGATAGGGCCTAGGAAGATATAATCTTCCTTTGGAGATTATTTATGTTTGCTTTTAAAAACCTCCTGGAAGACAAGCAAAAGTGGATCATGTTAACCAAATTTAAGGCCTGAAGTAATTTATAGCTAGACTTCAATCCTTAAAAGGTAAGTCTATATTCAGTTTACCCTTTCTTCTAGGGTATAGTCCTAAAATGTAGTGGCTTAATGTGCCTTCTCTTTGGTAGGCCCTGCATTCCAGAATATGACTCCTAGCTTGGAGACTTACTCCAAATCTCAACATCTCAGACACATTTTCTAGAACTGGCAGGCACCCTTACTCAAAGAACCAACTCACCTCCCTGGTTTCTTTCTTCCATAAAGTTTTGGCCCCATAATTCTTTATAGCCTTATTGGCTCTTGGATATCTTTTTAAAAAAATGTTTCATCCTTCTTTTCCAGTAGCTCTTAGTAGACCTAAATTACCTACTACAACATAACTGAACTTCACAGGCATGCATATACAGCTGACTCTCAAACAATGTGGGTTGAAGAACCAATATCTCTTGCAGTTGAAAATACATATATAACTTTTGACTCACCCCAAAATTAACTACTAATAGCCTACTGTTGACGGAAAGCCTTATCAATAACATAAAAAATTGATTAATACACATTTTTTATGTTATATACTATATTCTTACAATAAAGTAAGCTAGAGGAAAGAAAGCATTAAGAAAATCATAAGGAAGAGAAAATACATTTACAGCATACACAGAAAAAAATCTGCAATTTGAACATTTGTTGCTCAAGGGTCAGCTGTACATGTGCCTATTAAAGAGTATTGGGCCCAAATGTCTTGCTATTTGAAAGAGTGTATCCAATCTTCTAATTCTTAAGTAATGCTGGAAAATGTAGTCAGTTTGGAAAACAGAATAGATGCCTCTACGAAAAGAATAAATTCATTTTTCAAATATATATACCACTGATGTAAAAACTTAATTTTTACAAGCTGAAATTTATTTGCAAATAAACATTTAATTAAAATGTCCAATCCGTGAGTGCTACTAAAGCCCAAATAAGCTGCAGCGTAGTAAGAACTTACAGTAGTAGGGAAAACCTTGGCATTGGGAATAAGTACGTGTAGACAAGTGCTTCAGGTAAAGTGATAACAAGTGTGCACCGAGTACAGTGGCACTTGGGGTGGGAACCCAAAGACAGAGGTGATTTGTAAATGGAGATGTACAAGATGAGTACTTAATAGCAACGGAAAGAGACAAGCAAGGGAAGGTATTCCTGGCAGAGGGGCAAAAGAGCCAGGAATAGCCACAAGTGAAGTGAGGGCCCAATAGGCAACCAGTACTTGGGATCTACAAGCAGTTCAACCTAGCTGCAACATAAGGGGGGGATCTGTGCACACACACGTATGTGTGAGTGTAGTGGGGCCCTGGCAATGACAATGAAAGTGACCAGCTATAAGAAAGGAAATAACCTGGGTCTGTAGTGTGGACATTCCTGTGTGGCATAATAAAGTACATATAAAAAATTATATTTAACAATGAATAACTCAAATACATTCATTAAATCAGAGAAAAAACAAATACATCTATCACAAAAGTTATTAAATACTGCTAAAAGCACAGAGAAATAATAGATAAAGCTATTGGAAAGGAAGAGGCAAAGTTGTTATTGTCTGCAGATGCCGTGCTTGCAAAAGAATAAATGTTTTGAGTTACATAATAAACAGAAACCATTCCTTCTAAATATGAGAAATATAGGAAAAAATAATGAAAAACAACCTGATCACAACAGCAATAAAAATATGAATGTAAAATAGCTATAAATAAACTTACTATCAACTTTTTCAAATAAAGAAAAAATACTCGATCAAGGGAATTAAGTAAATATAAACAGAATTTAATGTAGTGGAATTTTAAATATTATAAATGTATCAATGTTTTCCAAATTAATTTATAAATTTAAGGCGGTTTGCTCAAAATACTAACAGGAATTTTCTTTAGATGTTAAAAACATATTCTAAAGTTTACCTATAACAATGCACTAGAGACGTCTACAAGATGGCAGAAGAGGAAGCCCCAGATCCTCTTTCTACCCACTAAGACGCCAACTCAAATCAACACCAACACATGGATTAATTCTCACTGTGAGAAATCCAAAAACCAGTTAAGAGGCTCCTGCATCCCAGGTGAGTACGAAACCAGCTGAGAACCAAAGAAACATAGGCGGCTTGAGGTGAATCCTCAGAACCTGCAATACCATGAAAAGGCACCAGAGAGAGATAGCAAGAAATTACAAACTAAATAAAACAACACCACCACCAACAACAAAAAAAACCCTGCAAGTTCCTGTAACTGGAGGTTACATGCATAAATCCAGAGAAGTCATATCTACAGAAAAGGTCTGGGAAGCCCCTAGAATCTCTAACTGGAATGACTGGTGAAGGTCATTCTCTGTACAAAGGCAGTCTTTATAACAAACTTACAAGGCAAACAAAGAAACAGAGAAACATGGCCCAATCAAAAGAATAAAAAAACTCTAGAAACTGACTCTAAAGAAAGAGAGGTATATCAATTATCTGACAAAAAATTCAAAATAACTATCAGAGTGATATTCAATGACCTCAGCACAATGATACACGAACAAAATTAGAATTATTATCAAAGAGAACATATATACATACATGCAGATATATTTAATTTTGGAGCTTAAGAACACATTAACTGAATTGAAAAATTAACCAGACAGATTCAATAGCAGTCTTGATCAAGTGAAAGAAAGAATAGGCAAACTCAAAAACATGTCATTTGTAAAGTAGCGAAAAGAAAAAAAGAATGAAAAGAATTTTAAAAGCCTACAGGATGTATGAGATACTATCAAATGGACCATTACACAATACTGAGTCCCAGAAGGAGAAGAGAGGGAGAAAGAGGCAGACAGCTTATCTGAAAAATTAATGGCTGAAAACTTCCCATATCTGGAGAAGGAAAAGGACATCCAAATTCAGCTAGAATGAATCAAGAGAAGTCTACACTGAGACACATTACAGTCAAATTGTCACAAGTCAAACACAAAGAATTTTGAAAGCGACAAAATTAAAGCAACTCATCACCTACAAGGTGCCCCCATAAAACTATCAGTAGAAACCTTGCAGGCCAAAAGGAAGTGAGACAATATATTGAAAGTGTTAAAAGACAAAAACTGCCAGCCAAGGATGCAAAATTTGGCAAAGTTATCCTTCAAAAGACCTTCTCAGGTAAGCTGAAGAAATTCATTACCACTTGACCTGCCTTACAAAAAAGGCTAAAGGGAGTCCTTCCAGTTAAAAATAAAAGACAGAAATATATAAAAGATATAAATGCATAAAGTTCACTGGTAAATGTAAATTAATAGAGAAATACAGAATACTGTAATACTGTTAACAGTGGAATGTAAACCACTTTTAATTCTGGTAAAGAAGTAAAAAAATTAATATACTATAAACATAAAAACATTAATGGATATTCAATATAAAAAGATAGAATTTGTGACATCAAGAACATAAAGTATGGGGTTGAAATAAAAAAGTAGCATTTTATATGCAGTTGAAGTTAACTTGTTGTCAGTTTAAAATAGATTGTTTAACTTTAAAATGTTTTACATAAGCCCCAAGGTAACCACAAAGAAAATACCTATAAAAGATACATAAAAGGAAATGAGAAAGGAATCAAAGCACATTACTACAAAAAAAAAAATCAAAGAAACACAAAGGAAGACAGAAAAAGAGGAAAAGATGTGCAAAAAAGCAACAAGATAGTGAACGCAATGAACAAAATGGCAATAGTAAGTACTTCCCTATCAGTAATTACCTTAAATATAAATGGATTAAACTCAATAAGAAGATGGAGTGGCTGAAAGGATTTTTAAAAGATCCAATGATATGCTAACTAAAAGAAACTCACTTTCGACATAAGGACACACATAAAGAGCAAGGAGGGAAAAAGATATTCCATACAAAAGGTAAACAAAATAAAGCAGGTGTGGCCACACTTACATCAGACAAAACAGACCTTAGGTCAAAAATTGTGAGAAGAGACAAAGAAAGATACTATGTAATGATAAAAAGGTCAACTCACCAGGAAGATATAACAATTATAAATATATATGCACCAAACATCAGAGCATTCAAATATATGAAACACACACTGACAGAACTAAAGAGAGAAATGAAAGCAAGACAATAATAGATTTTAAAACCCTACTTTTAATAAAGGAAAGAATATCCAGACATATGATTAATAGGGAAACAGAGGATTTGAACAATGCTGTATGTATCAAATGAATACAACAGACATATATATAGCACATTCCACCCAACAGCAGCAGAATTGACATTCTTCTTAAGTGCATAAAGAACACTCTCCAGGAGATGTCACATGTTTCGTCATGAAACAAATCTTAACAAATTTAAGAAGAATGAAATTATATCAATTATCTTTTCCAACCACAACAGAATGAAACAAGATCTCAACAGTAAAAAAAAAAAAAAAAAAAAAAAAAAAACCTGAAAAATCTGCAAATATGTGGAAATCAAATAACACACTTAACCAACCAACTGGTCCAAGAAGAAATCAAAGAAAAAATTTTTTAAATATCTTGAGAGAAATGGAAACAAAAACACAGCATACCAACATTTATGAGATACAGATAAAGCATATGAAGTGGCAAGTTGACAGAGGTAAATGCCTACATTAAAAAAGAGGAAAAATCCCCAATAAACAATCTAACCATATAGCTCAAGGAACTAGAAAAAGAATAAGAGTACAGTTAGCAGAAAGAAGGAAAAAAAAAAGATTAGAACAGAAACAAAGTACAGAATAGAAAAATAACAGGAAAAAAATCAATGAAACAGTTGATTTTTTGAAAAGATCAACAAAACTGCCAAGCCTTTTGTCAGACTAATTAAGAAAAAAGGGAGAAAACTCACATACAATGAGAAGTGAATGTGGAAACATTACAACTTATCCCACAGAAATTAAAAGGATTATAAGAGACTACTATGAACAATTATATGCCAACAAACTGAATAACCTGGAATAAATGGATAAATTCCTAAAAATACACAACCTACCAAAACTGAATCAAGAAAAAGTAGAAAGCTTGAAAAACCAATAATAAATAAGATTAAATCAGTAGTCAAAAACTACCTAACAAAGAAAACACCAGTACCAGATGGTTTCACTGGCAACTTCTAGCAAACATTTAAAGAATTAATACCAATACTTTTTAAACTCTTCCAGAAATAGAAGAAGAAAAACTTCCAAATTCATTTTATAAGGCCAGCATCACCTTGAATTGTCATCCCAGGCATTTCTCTCAAAGCCAGAAAACACACCCAAGAAAACTAAAGACCATGGTACTACAGGTTCTTGAGAAAGAACAAAGCCGGAGGCATCATATTTCCTGACTTCAAAACATATTACAAAGCTACAGTAATACAAATTGGATGTTGATGTCATAGAGTCAGACATATGGAGCAATAGAAAATAGAGAGCCCAGAAATAAACCCAGGCATACATGGGCAAATGATCTTCAACAAGGGTGCTGAGACTACAAAATAGAGAAAGGATTGCCCCTTCGACAAGTGGGTTTGGAAAACTGGATATCCACATGCAAAAGAATGAAACTGTACCCTTATCTTACACCAAACACAAATACTTAAACATAAGACCTGAAACTATAAAACTCCTCCAATAAAATACAGGGGTAAAACTTCTTAACACTGGTTTTGGCGATGGATTCTTGGAAACAAAAGCAAAAGTAGACAAGTAGGACTACATCAAACTAAAAGGCTTCTGCACAGCAAAGGAAATAGTCAACAGAGTCAAAAAGCAACCTGTGTAATGAGAGAAACCATGTATCCGATAAGGAGTTAATATCCAAATTATATAAGGAACTCCTACAAACTCACTAGCAAAAAAACCAAATAACCCAATTAAAAAAGTGGTTAAAAATCTTGAGTCGTCATTTCTTCAAAGACATACGAATGATCAATCAATATACGAAAAGATGCTTGGCATCACTAATCATCAGGAAAATATAAGTAAAAACCACATGATATTTCACCTCACCTGTTAGGATGGTCATAAAAACAAACAAACAAACAAACAAAAAAACCAGGAAATACCAAGTATTGATGAGAATTTGGAGAAAATGAAACTCCTATGTACTGCTGTGGAAATGTGAGATGGTGCAGATACTATGGAAAATACTCTGGAGGTTCCTCAAACATTAAAAATAGAATTACCATATGATCTGGAAACCCCACTTCTGGGTATTTATTCAAAAAGAAAAAAGAAAAAGAAAAAAAAAAAAGGAATCAGGATCTCAAAGAGGTATTTGCACTCCAGCGTTCACTGCAGCATTATTCAAAATAGCCAAGAGGTGGAAACAACTAAATGTCCATTGATAGACAAATGGTGGAAGAAAATATGGCATAAACACAGAATGGAATGTTATTTGGTTTTAAAAAAGAAGAAAAAAATGTTATGTGCTACAATATGGATGAATCTTGAAGATGTTATTCTAAGTAAAATCAGCCAATCACAGAAGGACAAATATTACATGTTTCCACTTATGTAAGGTATCTAAAGTAGTCAACTCATAGAAGAAGAAAGTAGAAGGAAGGTTAACAGGGGCCAGGAGAGAGGGGAATGGGGAGTTGCCATCAATGGGTACAGAGTTTCATCATGCAACATGAAAAAGTTCTAGAAGTCTATTATTACAGTACTGTGCATATAGTTAATAATACTGTACTGCACACTTGAAAATTTGTTATGAGGATAGATTTTATGTTAGTATTTTTTAATCACAATTTTTTAAAAAGAATGTACTAGAAAAGCTAAGAACATTTTAAAAAACAGCAATAATGGAAGGCTTGCTTTATTAGTAGTTGAAAGTTTTATAAAGCTTCTCTAAGGAAAACCATGTGATCCTTGTGCAAGGATGACAGAAAAATCAGAGAGTAAAAAAAGAAAAAACCTAACTACACATAAATAAAAATAAGTATATGTGCCATCCACAATCATTTAGAAAAGAATGGATTATTTGATAAATGAAGATGAGAAAACAGGCTTATTTTGGAAAAAAGATGCCAAACTTAAATCATATAATGAAATAAACATAAGATTTTAAAAGATAGATTAGAAATATACATTTAGTTTACAACAGGTAAAAATTTTAGGCTGGAAGACAGAATACAGAGAAAAAAGGGTTTTTCTAGATCTTACTATGTCTAAGTCTTCATTAACACTAAAGTCATATGAAATTTCCAAACACCAGATTCTAGGTGAATTTAGAAAATAAACTCTAATACAAATGTAAATATGCTGTTTTTTCATTTTCACTAAAACTGCTTTCTTCTAGTCATAAATGCAAATGAAAACTGATTATTCAGAAAAGTAGTGTGATATTATTGCAGGAATAGCAAACTTTTAAAGTCTTAAGATATGACTTAAGCCCAGCTTTGCCAACACAAATGGCAAAACAAAGCATGTTTCATGGGGTGTCATAAATCCAGGAAGATTAAGATTTTCAAAGAATATATACTGACACGGGAAATGTTCCATTCATTCAACAAGTAAACACATACAATGTCGGCCCCTCGGCTGTGCTAAGGATAAAATAGTGAGCAAGGGAGATGACATCCTTGTCAATCAAGAATCTTATAGTCTAGTGAACAAGGCAAAGATTATGACAGTGACGTACTTGATATAAAAGATACAAGGTGCTAAGAAAGCATATAGCAAGCGTCTTACCTAGTCTATGAGAGAGAAGGTTTTGTGGGAAAAGTGACATTTTAAGCTCAGATCTGAAATATACATAGGAATTAGCCCAACGACAGTTACAGATTAAGATATAAGCAAACTGAGGACTTGGCATAGAAATGCCAAGGGAGAACATGGGGGTGGATGAGGAGGGAGGACACATGAAATTGTCTGCATACTAATTACCTAAATACACCTCACAGAGTAAGACTGGACGTTCAGAAAAGAATGTATCAGTCCTTAAATTTGGTTAATGAATTAGAATTATGAGTAATTTCTAGTTCTTTTCTATTTTTCTTTCTTTTCTGTTTCCTAAAGTAATCATATATTATAATTTACTGTTTATTGATCAAAACAGTAGTTTTAAAATAATATTTTACTATTTACTAGGTTTGGGGAGGAGGCTGTTTTTGGGGGTTTTGGTGGGGGGGGTTGGGTTTTTTAATCTTATACAAGTTTCTTAAGACTTCATTCATTCATTTGGAAAATCAGGCTAATAACATTCAACATCACAGAGTTGCTGATTTGGATCAAATATGGCAACATATGTGCCAGAAAATGATTTTGTGGTTGTGGTTGTCGGACCTCACTCAGCATCAGAGGCACCATATAAAAAGGTGTTAAGCAGATTTTGGGGACAGGGAGGTGACAGCAGGGACTGGTAGTAGCTCAGAGGGTGGAAATGCGGCCAGATGAAGCTGGTGAGCTGGCAGGTAACACGTGCTGCTCTCATCTTCAGCACTGACGGCAGCTGGTGCCAAGGAATCCTGCCACGTGTTTCTCACTGAGCCCAGACCCCATTTCAGCATCCTTCTCAACACCGCCCCAGGCGGCCACTCGCTTAACGGCATCCTTCATGAAAACTTGCTATCTCCAGCCTCGGAATTCCAAATAAGAACACAATCAATTCTTTAATTCTTTTAAAAGAGGTAGTTCAGTTAAAAAACTGTCTTCTTTAATTTATGCTTTAACTTTTTAATGTTCTGTTTTCTCTAAGAAGTGTATCTTACAGAACTTCTAGAGGTTATGATTTAATACTTTGCAAAAGCCTCTGCTATTCATCTATTACACCAGAATAATATGAAGGGACTATAGTATTTTATAAACATATTTACATATATTTACAAATGGTGATACCAGATACAAATACATCTTTAGACTGTTACTTTTTCACAAAACAGGAAAAAAATGAGTTTCTTACCTTTCCTCTGGAGTATCTACATGAAATGTTCTCTCTATAACAGTGGTCCACTGGAGACATCTGATAATAAATGTGTTTGGCTTTGGTCGTTCTGTTTTCATTAACTGGCATTCTAGAAATAAAATAAAATGCCGCTTTGAATATACTTACACTTAAACCAAAAAATAAACAGTTGAGAACTACACAGTTCTATTCTAAACAAGACCACTGCAAACTCACAGCATACTACGGATCCCCACTCCGGGATGTGCACAGCCTGCCCGCAGCATTCCTTTCCAGCCCCTCCCCCCATCGGGCCACATACTCTCCTAACCAGCCACGCTGGACTACTTAACTGTGCCCAAATGCCTCTTGCTACTCTTTCCTTTGTCAGTAGCTTCGCTCCAGCTGTTCTTACTGCCTAGAATGCTTTCTATTTACTTTACCCCTGTCCATGTGCAACCACCAACAGTCAAAAGAATATTTGTCCATTATGGTCCAGATCAAATCCTACTCCTTCGACGAAGCCTTTTATAACAAGCTGGCCCTAGACTATCCCTGCACCCCCTCCCCATATTCTCTTAACTTATTATTGCATCCCTCATTTTTCACTTAGCGCAGACTATCTTATATTATTATCATTTTAAGAAGGTATTCTTATCTCTACCTAGATTATAAGCCTTGTGACAGTACACACTGTCTATAACTCTTAGTAATCACAGAACCAAGTGACAGTCAGTCAAAAAGTCATAAATTCTGTCAAGGACTATCTAAAAGACTTCCAAGAAAAAGACATTGTAGTGGCTAAAAGTATGGATTCCATTTTTTCCCCTACCGTTAGCTCTGCCACCTTGCAAGATAATTAATCCCTCTGGTCTTCAAGTATTAAATGAGAAACAGTAAGAGTATCTATACCATAAAATTGGTATGGAGATTAATAATAAATCAATGTAACATTTACAAAATGTGTGACAAAAAAATTTTCAATAAATGCTAGCTATTAGCTATTATTATTAAGAATGGACTTATTAGGACAGAACCAAGTTGGACTTTAAAGGTAATGTGGTATTGGACGATAAGAGAGAGTACAGTAGGCTTGTCTACTGACAACTGTTCTTTTGAAAAAAAAAAAACTAATTTACCCCTAGTTGAAAATTTCAACAGTGTTTTCTCTATTTTGTCCTATTCTCCACCACTAACAACTATCAACTACCATTTCTATGTCTTTACAGAGCCACATTGAGCTAGTTCTTTATTGACTCCTTACACTAAAAGAGATCATTCGTCCGAGGGTCTGTTTCATTTTCTTCTCTTTTCTAACAAGGCTTCATGGTTCTGCCATCATCTCTCTGCTTACCAATAACAAAACCCAAACTCCTTTCCATCTTGGATCTCTATTTCATGATACACATGTCCAACTACACAGTGGATAGTTCCACCTGGTTGAATTACTGGTGTCTCACCTAAAACGAAACCCACTCATCTGTTCCCCTAAATCTGTTCCTCCTCCTGGCTTCCTAATTTTTCCATCACCCAGACTGGAAACATGGTGTGACCTTTTTTGGAAGTTAGTATCTGCCATTACCCGGTTTTTCCACTCATGCAATTCTCTTCAGACTCTCACTGCCCAGCGCCTAAACCTCTGGAGGTGCCATAAACCAGACCTAATCTGACTGTCTTTGAAGCTCACTGTTCCTTCCCATTTACTTCTTCACAAAACTCCTATTAAGTTTCTAGCCAGTAGTTTACTGCACTGTCTTATAGGTATTTAATATGTGTTCATTTAATGACTAGCATGATAAATTACCTAAAAGTTAGGAATCATGTGCACAAATCTTCCTCACAGCACCTACACCAGCAACAGAACTTAACGGCACAGAGTAAATATTTGATGACTGAGCGACTGACCAACTGGCTTTTAATGTAAAGGATGAAGGACAGACACTTAAAGGAGGGGCGAAGCCAGACGAAAATGCTCAACAATTAAGTATGGAGTAAGGGAACCAGGAAGAACAGAAAAGGAAAGAGAGAACATTCAAGCTAAGGTTCATCTATTTCACTTTTACTTCGGGGTCCCACTGTGGTGGTGTCAAGGTAACTGAGACAACAGACTTTAAAATTACAACACAAGTCCAGCCTCAGTCACGCTCCGTTGGCTGTTTCTCATCTTTAAAAGCACTATCAGGAATTAAAGTAAAACTTTAAAGGAAGCATATACCTAACATGTAAATGCTGTGATTTAAGTAACTTCTTAATCTTCTAATTTTAAAAGCTATTTAAAATACTACATGAGATTCCAAGTGATTATCAAATATTATAATTTTTAAAATGATAATAAAGGTGATTAATTACCACTTCCCAAGCAGACCACTGAAAAGGAATTGTTCAGAAAAGAATTAAATGTTTGCAATTACATACAGATGGTTTTGGAAAAGATTAAAATAATACTATAATGACCTAAGTAGTTATGCACAACTTCGTTGTTTTGACTAAATATGGTAAGTATTCATGGACTCAACTACATACTGAAATGACAGTTATGGGCCAAGCACTATGCAAGATTCTGGGCACAGCACGAAATTCCCCAAGCTTACAGCACATACCAAACTCTATTATTATCATTCCGCACATATAATTATAAAGAAATATTTCACTAATGCTATAAAGGTTTTAATCAGGTCTTCTAGTTCAACAAAAATGTTATACACAATTATGAACAAGTAGAATAATAGAAATAAACCTATATTTCATAGGTTTTTGTATGAAATACTCTGTAAATGAATCCAATTCTAAATAATACACTGTACATTGAGACCGTACAAGAGAGAAGCAGCTACCCAAAGCTGGCGGGCTGTTCAAAAGGTAGCTGGGCCAAAACCAAGAGAACATCCTCACACAGCATCTCAGGTTCACTGCCATCCTCACACAGCATCTCAGGTTCACTGCCATCCATTCGCAAATATATTGAAAGAGCAGAATCTGAAGCCACAACAGTTGAAGTTTCAAAATACCATGTTAAAACAAGTGAGCAAGTAAACAGAAAAACTTTGGGTTCTTTTACGTTAGCTGTAATATGGAATCATGAACACATCCTACGCTCACTGTAAAATGAAGAAAAATAGGCATGAAAGTTTTCAGAAAACGGTTCATGTCTAAAAACTCTTAAAGGCGACTCTTGTTCTTAAAGTGGATGGTGGTTAATAGTCAGTACTTTCTCAGAGAGATATTTCCATGTCAATTATATAAAGATTCCCAGTTCGAGCCTGGCCAGTTTTAAAAACAAAAGTGCAAAGTTCAGGTAGAGATTCTAAAAAGCTATCAATCAAATGATAATCTATGATTTCTGGTACCACTTAATACACATGAATAAAGCAAGTGCCTTATATAAAAATGCCAGGTAACTTTTATTATATCATAACCCTTGAATACTTTTCAGTAAAGTATTTGCTAAATTTCAAACATTCTGGTAACTTTACACCATTCTGAACACAGGCAATCAAGTTTATTCAAAGCTATAATTTCTCTGTAAACCTGAAAGCCAAAAACTAGATCAAAAACTACATACTAAAAAGAACTGTTTTGGATATCACGTGTTCAGATTTTATTTAAAAGATTGAATTTTATTTCAACCTCTTTACCCCTTTTAAATACAAATTTTATTTTTTAAAAATAAATTCGACTAATAATGTGAAAAACAAAGGCATAATGATCGGTCTAATTAAATCACAGAATGAAACAATGCTAACTCTGAGTCATGACACCCAGGAGGAGAGTCTAAGCCCCCAGTTATAATACTATTGTGGATATTATTAAAAAGGGGGGAAAAACATTTTTTTCTTTTGTTTAAAGTCTTTACAATCCAGAGGCAAAAAGAGAACATTGCCAGTTGGGCTTCAACATGTCAAGCTTAAAGAGGTTCACTTGATCCACTGAGAGGGGGTGCCTCAGGCATGGCAGGTGCCTAGGGACAGCAAGTCCAGGGAAGGATCGCTGTGTGGCAGGCACTGCGCTGACTGGTGATTTCTAAATGTTACTCATTTCATCTGAAGGACAAATTTAAGAGGTGTTAACATCATTGTCCTCCATTTTATAAGTGAGCTAATAGAGACTGTGACTAGTTAAATAACTGGCCCCAAAGCACACAGCTTATAACTGTGTATTTACTCCCAGGCCTATGCAATTCAAATTCCATGCTTTTTTTGAGAGATTATACTGCTAGCAAAATTACCTTTAAAAAATCAGTAATCATCTGTCAGAGTGATTAGACTGTCTGTTCCCTCTTCTCTACCATCCCCGAACCTTCCCTGTGTCTGGCCCTTCTCCCTTCTACGACACCTTTTCTCCTACAAAGAAATCTGCGATAATTTTCACCTGACGACAATGTTTGAGGAGGCAGAGGGCCCTGACGTGTTTGCCCCTGGCTCCGAACACAGCACAGGGATGGTTAGGGATGAAGATTACCCTAGTAGGATCATGATCTGGTACCTTTTGCTTCTCTAAGCAGGAGAGAAGAGAGAAGTGGTTTAGAAGGAGGGGCGGAAGGGAAGGAAAGGGCAGGAGGGAGGGCAGCAGAGCCTCTGGGTCCTTGCACTGCTGGGTCCCATATCCTGCAACATAAATAAAGCCAATGATAACACAAACTTTCAACTACTAATGATGGAAAAGTGATTCCCAAACTTGCATGGATCCAGCTCCATGTTCCTAGTCATCTGCGTCTGAATCATTTACCTATTACCCAGAATCAACACATCCTTCTCTATGTAAATAAACGGGAAAGAAAAGTTCTCACATTTTACTGCATAACAGAAGAAATTCTATAAATAAAGGGAGTAAGACTGGGTTACTAACACTATATTCTACTCTAAAAGATGTTTTTCATTTTATGATATATGTTTCAAATTCTGACATTTTAATTATCATAAACTTTACTGCTTTGGTTTTAACACAGGATGCTATTTATGATTTAAACTGAATTTGAAATCATGACATGTTAATGTGAACTTCTAATACATTTTTAATGAATTTGATCATCATAGATACCACAATTTACCAAAAGTACAGTTCAGAGCCAACATTCTCCCCACCAGCGTTTCTCCATCTTGTCTGTCCCCTAAATCCTACCTGTAATCAAGCGTGCGCACACACACACACACACACACACACACACACACACCTCAAGAGTCTCCCAGAACAACTGTTCTCTACATACCCTTTGCATACTTCACATTTCTACTTAAAAAAAAACACTGTGGTCACTGTGGGATAAAAATTAAGATATGAAAATGAATGAGACATTTACTAATAGAAGAAGTTGTAAAAGCCATGCAAACATCTAGTGAACTCAAAATACATGATTAGGTGAGCTGCTTTTCAGTTTTGTTTTTGCAGTACAATGGCCATGGACTTTTTTCTGTGGTTAAAAAAAACTCACATGACAAAATGTACCATTTTAACCATTTTTAAGTGTACAGTTCCACGGCATTAAGTACATTCACACTGCTGTGGAGGCGAGTTGGTTTTAAAACATATTTCTTCATTTACTCTCATTGTACAAATTCATATTCAAATCTTCCATGCTTATCATAGAAAAATTCATATATAGGCTAACTAAAATAAAAAACACAGGTATAACCACAGGTATAACCACTGTTAATGCTTTCACATATATTTCAGTTCTTTTCTAAGCATTTTTTAAAAAATGAGACTATAACATATGGAATATATTGCATAAGTACTCATTTAATAAGTTGTAAATATTTTTCATTTCATTAAATAAATACATCATCATACTTAATAGTGGCATAAAACCCCACTGTGCTCATATATCAGAGTAAGCCATTTACTTATGATCGTAATTCATGAAACAAATAGACGTGAATTATCCAGATGTAAACAGGGTGGTACCTAACCATTCTGACACAGCTTACTATTGAGTACTGTGCTGAAATCTGAAAAATAATCATGAGCACTATTCTTGTCTTAACTAAATAAGAAAAACTAACTTATATATGAAGTATGATGAAACTGCAATTTGACTGTGAATTCCCCATGGGCACAGTTTGGATGATTTGGTCACCCAGAGCTGGGCCCGAACAGAGCAGCTCTCAATAGTAAATAAACATAATGAAAGAATATATGATCAATACTATCCGAACTTAGTAATGAATTTGTGTGTTGGCTAACTAACACCACATCTTCAAAAACAGCTAAAAGATCATCTTCACCTAATAAAATAATTGATTCAGACTAGGATCATCAATGGATGCTAAAATTGTTAGGTAAATAACTGATGATTTTAATATTGCATGATGCCAAGGTGTCAACCCACAGATTATCTGTCAGCCACAAAAGGAGAAATTTAACTTTATAATGGAAAGATCAAGTGTGTGCTCCCTGACAACAGTGAGCAATGACAATGTCACTAACAGCTGGTCAACCAAATTCTAAGTACCTCCCGACATGATGTAATATGATGTACACAGAATCATCAAGGAAATAGTTTTGACAGATATACTAAATGCAAATCTAATGGAATCTTTAGTGCTGACTTTTATTTTACAAGAAATACAGAGAAAGAAGAGAAAGTTAAGAAGAGGAGACTTTCTATAGGACAAACAACCCGGTCTCCTTAATGAGTGAATGTGATTGAAATGGGGGCAGTGACATAGGACAGGGAACTCTTCTAGACTAGAGAGGCTTCGGAGACATACCCAGCAATGCAGTGTGTGGTCCTTGACGTGTCTAGTTTAAACAAGCCAGTTGTTAAAGATACTTTAGGCAACAATTGGGGAAATCTGAATATAAATTAGCATTTGATAATAGTAAAGATTTCTAAATTTTATTAGGTAACAGAGGTAATTAAGTCAGAAAATGTCTTTATCGTTTAGAAATTCATACTCAAGAATTCAGGGGTAAAAATGTCATGGTATCATAATTTACTCTAAATATTTTAGCAAAATGATGATGCAAATATAGTAAAATATTAACTGTTAAGTCTAGGTAATGGATATATGAGTATTCGATAAACTACTTTATCTGTATGTCTGAAAATTTTCATGATAAAAAGTTAAAAATAAAAACCCCTCCAAAATAATATTAGGTTCTTTCCTCAAAGCATGTATCAAAATAAACCAGAGAAGGTTTAAATGGTTGAATGTGGAAAAAACTCGTTTTTTCAGATGAATATCTAAAATAAAGACACTTCCAGTTGGAACTATCGCAAGTTAAGCTTCAAGATATTTCACTGAGCGCTGAAGTTTAAAGGTATCATTGCAGGAATAATCATTATATTTTGAATCAACTCTAAGTTACAACTTAAATACTGAAGGATGTGCATCGACGGGACAATTCCTACTCATATAGTCACTGCTTCAGTCGCTTATCAATGACACCACTTCATCAGGTGTCCTTGGCTTCCCCTCTGAGTCATTCCCCCTTGACCTCCATGACACTAAACTGCCTGATTTTACGTCCCACTCTGTGACCATTCCTTAGCCCTCTGTCTTAGGGTCTCTCTCTCCGAATTGAGCTTGACTCAGATTTTTGTGTTCTGCTTTCTTTTATGATAATTTTGTCCTTCATTAAATAAATATGATGTATTTATTCATTAAATAAATTTAGACAATCGTTAAATAAACAGATTTATATTTTTTGCCCACAGTATGCCAAGCAACAACCTAGACACTGGGGATAGAGCGGTGAACAGAACAAAGTCCCTACTTTTCATCAAGCTTGTATGTTCCTGAAGGGATCAGTGGTCACACAACAAACAAGTAAAACAATTCAATTACAACATAATAGGAGCTTATAAGTACTAGGAAGAAAAGTTAAGTTGAAACGACAGGGAGGTGCTACTATTTTAGAGAGCATAGTTAGAAAGGTGTCCCTTAATGAAACGAGGGACCAACGCAGGTACCTGCAGGAAGTGTAATGGGGTGGACGGAGGAGTAAACACAGATGCCCAGAGCATCTGAGAAACAGCAAGGAGTCGGGTGCGATCGGGGAAAGTAAGTCGGGGAAGTGGTGAGAGATGAGGTCAGAAAGGTCTTCAGTGACCTGCTCAGGACCCTGAGCATCGTTCCGGGCGGATTTCTAATGGCTTTGTCTCAATTTTCACCTGATGTTCGATGACTCTCAAGCCTGAGCCTCTCTAGTGCCAGCCCTTCCAACAAGCTCCATTGCCACACGGCAAAACTGGCATCTCTCTTCTGAGGCGCTTATACCTTATTCTCATCATATCTCAAAGTTGATTTTTAATCTTCCAAACTGAACATTACCATATCAACAGGGTTTCTATTCGTTCTACTTCTGTATCATTCTCCCAATCACCCAGGAAACACATCTGTAGTCACCTCTGAGTGTTCCCTGAACCCGTGGCTACAACAGCAGCCCTCACCTCAGCAGCTCCTCTGGAATGTCCCTCGAATGATCCCGTTTCACTGCTGACATCCAACCACGGAACTTATCACCAAAATCTGGATCCCTTAAACGGCCTCCCAGAGGGTTCCCTTTCTTTCTGTCTAACTGTCTCACATACTGCTGGCCTCGTTAGTCTTCCTGACTTTCAAAGCTATTCATAAGCAATCCTGAATCTTTTCCAAACTTTACTCCTTACCACAAAAACGACGACTAACTGACCACTTTCTGCGGATATACACACACACCTTTGCTGTCCCCAAACGTTTCCTGATTAACTTCAGCACCTGACTCAGTTTTCATAACCTGAAAACACCCACTTTTCCTCCTACCCCGATTCCAATCATTCAAAATCTTCTCTAATGGCCCTGATCCTTACTCTCTACTCTTAAAGACTTAGTATGCTTAATATTTATGAATCGTACATTGTTATTTGGCTGTTTCATGTGCCTCTGCTTAACTATAAGTTTCAGGGAATTTGGAATATTTCTCTTAGTTCCTTTTTAGTCATCACAGCCTTAGTACACACAGCCTGAATCCAAACACAGAAAGCTTCGGGAAACATCTTTGATACAACAGAGTTTATCACAACCAACTCTTTTTCTTGTAAAATTATCCCAATAAATTAAAGTTCACACTCCTTTAGAAAGAAAATTTACTTTATGATCTGTTCCCCCAAAACCTAAAATACTTCTTTCTTTAAAAACGATACTATCCAGTTGAGAACACTTCTGAGAATATTAGTGATAAATACTGCATGAGAAAAATAAATGCTTTAAGCATGTGCACAAATATTTATTTCTATAAAAATAATCCTAATAACATCAATTTGAAAAAAAAAATATTTACAGCCTGATCAAATTCTTGATTAAACTATAGCGCTAATGCTTAAGAGTTATCTTTATTACCCTAGGAAAAGTGGCAGAAATAATTAGATTTATAGAATAATTAAAGGATTTTTTCTCTCGGAGAAAAATTAAAAGGTAGGCCTATTCATTCAGAGTAAAGCACAGAACTGTCAAAATAAACAAACAAATGCATGAAGAGTGAATTTTGGAGGACCACAAAGGGGTCTCTGAGATTTCACTATAACACAAAACATTTCATTTGAAAATCTGGTTTAACCGATGCATTGCAAGCTAAATGAAGAGCATACTTTGAAATAATCAGCTCATTCATCTTTAGCAAAATAAAAAAAAAAAAAATCACATCTTAAATCTTTTGCCAATTTAAGTTAGTAGAGAAACTTTGCTTTCCAAAATTCATTTTTTTTCCAAAACTTACTTTTTAAAGAATTATAAACTAAATCATTATCTTAGTATATTAGTTGCTTCACTAGAACATTAAGATTTTATATGCATTATTTCTCATTTAATCCTCCCAATAAAGCATTTTCATCGTTTCTATTTCACAAATAAGAAAATAGAAGCTGTCTGATTTTTAAATCACTTGTTCAAAATCATGAAGTGATTAAGGATGTGAAACTGAGTCTCTAATTTGTTTTTTTCTAGCTCTAAATTCTTGGCTCTTCATAGTACGTCACATACTGTTTTAGGAATGTTTGCTTACAAGAGAGAAAATAAAGGTTTATTTCTTTATAACAAACTTTATAGGCTTCATTTTATATACTTCACTAGTTTTCTGCAATTAAATTGATAGAAACAGATGACATAGAGTATTGAAATAGTTTTCCCCGAAAGAAAATTGGCCAAACTTGTTTAGCATTCGTGCACTGAAAACAAGTGCCATCTCTTATGAGAATCTTACATTTAAAAGCACCAATGCACTTTGATCATAAACAAGGGAAGTTCTAGGTGATAGATAAGCTATTAAGGAATAATACTGTTTCAGGATTTCTTTACAAAAATTACATTTTTAAAAATTTCTTTCTGTTAATATTAGATAATTGGTACAAAGCTGAGAGCACATTTGAAATTTTTATTGGCCAAAATGTTAAAAACCTAACATGAATTAACATGTTACTACAGTTGCTTGGAGGCTGATATCAGAACTTGTTCAAGCTTGTTAATCTAAGCCAGCCTTGTTGATTCTTTAGTCATAATAAAATAACCTATAAGAATAGTGAATAGTAGGAAAAATGTAAAGGCACAGATTTCCAAAGAAGCTATGAGGTAAACTGTCAATCTGTAAATAATACAGGCTAAAAAAATATTTTTAACAAAATGTCCTATTTCCACAGGATAATTGTGAAGCTATCAAAGAAAACAATGCATATGAACTAATGCTATAAAGAAAGTTTTATATGTTTATTTTTAATCACTTTCTAAGAGTATCCTGTAGAGATAGAAACTTTATCAGCATGCTTTTGGAAGCAGTAACTGTTGTTGGTTGGATGATTCAATCACCATGAACTATTCTGGCATGTTTCAAAAGCATTGCCATTTTAAAACATAAAAATGTCTAAAAATGCAACCATAGTAATAGATTCTGAGTGCATGGGTTGAGGGTGAGGGAGAAAGACAATGACAAATTGGTCCAAAAGGACACTGAGACTTCATAGTTGGAAGACCATTGTGCTGACAATTAGTAACAGGAAGCAGAGCACAAAACAAATGAATGAAAAAAGCTGAACTTGCAATGAAAGACCTTATTATAGTGCAGAAACATTATTGTAATAAAGGGGCGATGTACTCGCCTCTATACAACTTCCAAACAGGCACCCTAGTCTCTTTTCTCTTTCCCTACATTTCATTTTTTCATTAGCATCTGCTTGATTATGTATTATTTCCAACCCAAAAGAATGCCTCGATGTCTTTCCTAAATTCCAAGGCTTAAAGGTCTTCCCCCATACTGTGGCCTCGGGCCTCATTTAACTTTACTCAAAATACAATGAATGCTTTTAAATTAACATAAAGATATAGAGAATAAAACAGGAAGGCAGTGATTTGGAGTATAACTGCAGAGAGATCAACAAAACATGTGCCCCTCGAGTCCAATTTGTTAAAAATGCAGTGATCATATAATTCATCCTAAATATCCAGATGCTTCTGCCTCTAAAAATTAGCGTTTCTCCTAGAACTTCTGTGATATAATTAGAAGAGCAAGGCTGAAATTTTCACATACTAGTGAATCCTCTGCATTAAGCTAGTTTCCTTAAATAGAAGCATCCAGAAGCTCTGAAACATCTCTTCATATACTAGGTGAGATTTGATCCGTGATACTGACATGTAAACTTGTCGAGGCACGGAAAGCCCACACCGCAGAACTGCCCGTGCTTTCTAGAAAACCTCTGACCTCAGGGACCCAAGGCAGCACAGAAGCTTCAGGTAAGCAGCGCCGTGGAAAAGGCTCCGGCCTCGAAACCGGAAGCTGAACCTTCAGCTTCCGGTCCCGTCACCTAACAGATACATGACCACTGCAAACCCCATGAGCCTAGTTCCCCCCGTTATAACAGAGATATTATGTATTCAGCAAAAATGCTATCAAGTCCAGCAATATTTATGTACAGCACACAGCACACAGGTGCTCAACAAGTGATAATTATTATTAATTCTCAATAGATTAAATGTTTCAAGAAGTTGTCCATTTTTGATAGCAAGTCATTCAATTTCAGGAGAAAAACTTTAGAGATTCCTCATTCTAACTCCTTCACACCACAGGTGACAGTATTCTGAGTCCCAGGGTGGTTAAGTGACTGACCCAATATAACATAATAAATTTCTGTCAAATAATCAGCCACCTGGCTTCCACCTCCACACTTCTCCCTCTGCTATAGCATAAAGATCACTGATACATAAAATACACCTCTCAGGAACAGTGGTCTGCTGGGTGAACACTTGGGTACCACCATGCTTTTGTGGGTGCTGACTAAACATCATCTGAAGAGAACTGTCATCTCTGAATCCCATAAATGATTAAATGCATTCAAGCTTGGTGTCAGACCAGAGTCTCAATTGCAACCTTGCTTTGAAACTCTGGGAAAGTTTCTTAATCTCTCTAGGCCTTAGTTTCATCAGCTGGTTCGTTTTTTTAAGTTAATATTTATTTCATAATGTTCTTGTCATGACAAAATGTGCTCATATAAATAAAGCACCCATATATAGTAGGCTCTTAAAAAATGTCAATTCTCTTCCCTTACTTCCTTAAGCCCCTCTTAATTTCTTATGTAATAATTGTAAATAAGGTGGAATTAAAGCACCAAATATAATGGTCATATGATCATTTTTCATAACTTTAAAAATTACACATAAACTTCTATTTTCTAAAAAATAAAAACTTAAGTTAAAAAATAAATATTAAACAAATCAGGTAGGCATGACCCGTAAATGAACCAGGTCATAAATGATTATAGTTAGAAAGATGTGCAAACAGAACTGTTTTTACCCTTCAAATACAGAAGGGCATCAGGAAGGAAAATGCTGAGATCAGCAACAAGATAAAACAACTGTACAAGGCCCTTCAGCATCAAAGGCTGGCTGATGTTGGGTGGTGTTACACAATCAGAAAATTTTCACCTGAAAAACTAAGATATATTGAACTGTTAGTAATTAACTTAATGTAAAATTTATACGATAAATCCACCACAGCTGCTTGTCACACACAGGCTGTAGGTGGTGGCCCTCCCACCTGATACCCGCTGTCCACTCCCCATCCTCATCCCTTCACCTCTCCTACATAAAAGTCATCAGACTTTTAAAAATAAAGAGATAAAGAGATATTGTAGCCTTTCCGATAAAAGTCTAAAACAATTTTAGCTAAAGAAAAAAACTGCCTTTAAGATGGGATTTAAAAATGGAGTATTATTTGCATCAGTAAAATTATTTTATATTCTACCAGGAGAGAAGAGGACAGAAGATAAACAGCAATGTTACAACTGAAACTGCACACAAAATGCCAGGTAAGCTGCCTTACTCTGACCCTGAGAAAACAAATTATCTGATAGGATTATGGAATTCTGCTAAATATTTCAATTGCCATGTTTATTCCTATCATTTATGCTTTATCCTCCTCTGAAATTTTTCACCCTATACAGGGATTAAAGAAATAACATACCATCTGGAGCTTTCATCCACATATGAGGATTTTATGCCCATTTAAAGCAACAATAAGAGATTCAGGTGAAGTTCAAATTAATGACATTCCTGTTACCTGGAATGTATTTTATCTTCTGAAATCTTACTACTTCTCCAATTCTGAATTTCCGATGAAGCTTTTTCTTGATGATCTAGTCCTTAAAGATACCTCCCCTCTATCCTAAACTCATACTGAACATATTCATTATAAACTTACTTCAGAACTAAACTATAAACCATCTCAAAATACCAATTCCAAGGGGTTGTGGCAAATTTTTGCTACTAGATTATAAATTCTTCAAAGCCACGGGCTGTATCATGTATCTGTGAGTTAATAAAATGAATACAGGCTTCAAGATTAGCATCTGTTAGATAGGGCTTGAGAATTCTGGCTCTGCCATGTACCAGGTAAGTGACCTAAAGCAAGTCACATAACCTCTCAGTCTCTTTAAAATGGAGAACAGAATGCTTACCTCAGATGTTGTGAAGATTATATGAGATAACATGTGTGAAAGGGCCTGGCACAGAGCAACGCTCAAAGAAAGGCTGGTTTCCTTCCTTATTTCCTTCTTTTTTCCCTCAGAACCTGGTATAATGTTGAGAACACAATAAACCCTCAATAAAAACTCTCTAAATATTCATTAGAACTTAGCTTTCCTAAAAATATGTTTAAAGTTATTTGTGATAACCCCTCTATGTTCCAAATTGTGTTACTTTACATCATATGCACACAAGGTAGGAAATTTCAAAACAGAGTAAATATGTGAGGGTTGTTTGGGATCATTAGGAAAGGAAGCCAAGAAAAGAATCAAGTGTCAAAGCATTTTTAAAAAATTCAACTATGACCATGCCACCCTGAACACGCCCGATCACGTCTGATCTCGGAAGCTAAGCAGGGTCGGGCCTGGTTAGTACTTGGATGAGAGACCATCTAGGAAGACCAGGTGGTGTAGGCATAAAAAATAATAAAAAAATTAAAAATTAAAATAAGAAAATAAAAATTCAGTGAAAATAATGACACGTATGGTGTTCTGTCACTTTGGATAAGTGGCAGTTGACTGCTGACCCTAGGAGAAGTGACAGAGCACAAGCATGAGAGCACGGGAGAGGGGAGGAAGGAGAAGGGGAGGAGGGGAGGGGAGGAAGGAGGAAGGATGGAAGAAGGAAGGAGGAGAGGAAGGAAGGAGGGGAGGAAGGAGGAAGGGAGGAAGGGAGGAGAGGATGAAGGGAGGAGAGGAAGGAGGCTGGATCTGTTGGGACCTCCTTCACGT
Organism: Eidolon dupreanum; assembly: GCA_028627145.1. Taxonomy (NCBI): domain Eukaryota; kingdom Metazoa; phylum Chordata; class Mammalia; order Chiroptera; family Pteropodidae; genus Eidolon; species Eidolon dupreanum. Next base: position 11,432,417 of record CM053516.1, on the reverse strand, counting down.
CCTCACATCACTAACGTCAGCTGCTGATGCTGATCCCTCCTCACCCGCGCTCCTCTAAGAACAAGCCCAACTGCATCCTCTATTTGATTTAAAAAAAAAAAAAACACACATCTAATGGAAAACCCAAATTAATTTAAAGTTTTTCCCCAATGGATGGTAACCAAGGGATCCTCTTAGAACAGTCAGAAAGTAACTTAAGGATCTTATTACTTTTCTGAAAAAACAAAACCTCTGACTAAAAAGGGGATAATGGAAGGCATGTGGACTCTCAGCCTCCTGCAGTAGCCTGCCTTCCGAAGGCTGGGGTTTGAAGAGCTGGTGCTGCGCCCAGCTCCTCCGAGGCCAATCCCCTGGTGCTGCCAGAGGCAGCCATGGTGTGGTTTAGGGGTCTAGCTCGTGTTATAAGGACGACCAGCCCCTAAGATCAAAGTCTTTGGCATTAAATGAAACCAGGATCGTCCCCCAACCCAGCAGCAGCAGCTGGCCTCGACTGCAAGAGATCGTTGTAAACAGGTTCTACTTAAAACAGGGAATGGTCTTTAAAGAAAATCCAGTAAAGTAGTTTCCTCCCCCACTCCAACGTCATTTAGCTGGAGAGAGAAGAATGGCTGCCATTTAACTCCACTGAGCGAATATCACTGTGCATCTTCTATCTCACACTAACGCTTTTACTGGCATAGAATTTTATAGTTTACACAGTATTTCACATAGATGATCTCATTTAAACCTCTCCATAACCCTGAGTAGGTATTATTAACTTCATGTTTAAAGATGAAAAAAACAAAGATCAGAGAAGTTAAGTGATTTCCCCAAGGACACACAGCTGGTTAAGTAGCAGAACCAAGACTCAAACTCCAAGTCCAATGATCTGCCAGTACACCAGATCTTGTAATACATGTTACAGGGAATTTTAAAAATGAGTATACACAGTCACTGTGCCCTAGCAGTTTATCACTCCCCTGATCCTACACAGGCCACATACATATTTGTATTCTGATGAACAAGGCTAAGAAGGTATAGACTAAACAGGCTTCAGAGTAAATCAGGAAAGAGGAGTGAGGAGGCACGGAAGATACTAGCATGGAGGGGAGAAATCTAGTCACCTCTCACAGTGGTCCCCAACCTTTTTGGCACCAGGGACCAGTGCTCCCATGAGAATCTAATGGCTGAGGATCTGAGGTGGAGCTGAGGTCATGATGCTAGCACTGGGGAGCAGCCGCAAAATCAGATGAAGCTTCATTTGCTTGCCCACCGCTCACCTCCTGCTGTGCGGCCCGGTTCCTAACAGGCCACGGACTGTGACTGGTCCAGGGCCCGAGTGCTGGTAACCCCTGATTCATACCATACCGTTACAATGAAGGAAGGAAAACAGTGAACGTATCTAATAGGAACCACAAATGAAACACAGATCAGTTTGCGTTTACAAAGGACACACACCTGATGGCACCCTTCAGAGATGCAGGGGTTCGCTCTCACACCTTGCTGCTGGATCTGAGACTCTGGACCGCCACAGTCATATTCATTCACACAGGATTTCTCTCTCTCTCTCTCTTTTTTTTTTGTACATTTGTTGCATAATGTAGAAAAAAGGAGGAAAGAGCAGAAATTCTGTGGACTTTTATTCCTTGTCAGATTGGAGTGTTATTTGAATGACGCTATTACTATCATTTTCTAAAAACTATCTCCTTTTAAAGTGCTTTTCAAAAAGGTTTTCTTCATTTCCCGTTCTAAACTTGGTTTATAGGTTAAATTTTGCAAATATATGAATATAGTACCACTTATAAAAATGAAAGATAGGAAGTAAATTTGATTAAATCTACAGTAATCACTTTATAATGAATTTTTAAAGTAATATATCTATTTCTTACAGTGAGATACACCTATTACCAGACATAATTTCTGATTACCTAAAATCTGATCACAATTAGGGAGGTGGAAAAAGCATCAAATCTTCAAATGATTAAATATATGAAATGGTCTAAAAATCACTCAAAGCAAAAACAGGGTTAGGAACTCTGTATACAACTGAACCTAACAGAATGTAGCAATGTAGATCAAAAGGAAAATGTGTGGACCATTAAGGAATAATAGAAGAAAAAAGGAATACTGAAAATGTGTATAGTATAAACACAGTTACGATTTTAGCTAGTGCTTAATTGTTGATATAGAATACATCAAAAATAAAAATTCATCTTCCTCTTGTGAAAAATGGGGAAAATTTGAGATTTTTCTGAGCAAGGAGATAATATTTGCAAAGGAACTTCTTTTGGAAGATGGATCTGTCCTATGCATTGCTTCCAACCACTCCAGGGAGGAGAATATTTGAAGGTAAGCGATCAATTAGGAGACTATCAAAATAATCCAGGGGCAAACTGACGAAGAATCAAACCACAATGAGAGCAGCAACACTGGAAAGTGGGGAAACCGAACGATACCTTGCTGATGGACTGATTCATGGGACAAAGAGAAAGAGAACTACCGGTCCCTGGATGTGTCCCATCTGCGGCACACTCTACTCAGGTTCCTTTTTATTACATACTGATTTGCACACCTAATGCTCAAGGGCCTCCAGTGGTTTCCAATGCGTTTCCATTAAAAACACCCAAATGGTGTTCAAGACCTTTTACAATCTGACTACAACTTATCTAATCTTAACTTTTTTTCCTCCAACAAATTCTCTGTCCATCCAGGACACTGCCTATATTAGTCGGAAAACAAGCTGCTCCTTAATTCCAGACTCTGTACGTTTGCTTATGTCATTAACCTCACTGAGAATGTCCTCCTTCTTCTAGAAACCTACATATCACCTGTCCTGCAGAGCTCATGTCAACCTCATCTCATGGGCAGCTAGTCACCCCAGCTTACTTTACCTTTACCCATTCTCTCAACTTCTAGAGCATTTATTCTCTATAAAATCCATCTGGGCAAATAATCTCATTTTCCCACCCATTGCTATGTGTTTTATGTGAATGACTTCCAGAGTAAGTGACAAATTCCTACATGCGAAAATTGTATTTAATACAGTTCAATGTGCCCTATAAAGTAACCCTTCCATACTTTATATAGTATAGGGTTATTCTAGATTTAGTAGAAGCATGAACAGGAATTAACAGATTTGTATACACATTTATAATATCTGAGTCTAATATTTATTTAGAGATAAGGATGTTTTTGGTAGGTCTAATTTCCGTCCTTGTTTTCAAACAGAAAAGAAAAATGGGTCAATATATAAACATTTCATTTCACTTTTAAAATTGGCCTAAGAAATGCAAACCAAGCCATTTTTTTTAAAAAAGGGATTAAAGAAAGGGTTCAGAGAGGAAAAAGATATTGTCAGAGTGGGCCAATATTTGCAACATGAAATAAGGTAGAACTGTAGGAGGCACCGTGGGGACGCAGCCTGGCACTCGTCCCTATCCCCCACAGACGTCAAGACGGGAATGGATCAAAAGAAGACTGAGCCTCAAGGCACGTGGGCAAACATTCCAGTTCTCCACTGAGGAGCAGTTTCTGCTTCTGAGTAGAACTGACAACTGACAAAACGTTAAAGGCCATGACTATTGGGTGGACCAACTACTGCACTCGAAGTACCTTTGCAACAATGCTGTGTATATCCCATGTTATTTTTTAGTCAAAATGTAATATTTCCTGTGCAAAGATAATCTCAATCTATAATTAGCAATTTACCAAATCACAAATCTGATTAGAGATGTACCTTTCTTTAAAAAATATTACTTTTATTTACATTTCTACAGCACCATATTCAGAAGGCACCTTTACATATAGCTCACATTTGATCCATCTGAATAATGAAGGTCAAATGTTATTATCCACATTTTATTGGGCTTGGAGAGGTTACATGCTACATGTCAGAAGATATCTAGCAATTTAAGTGTTGAAACTTCCGCCCAAAATCAACTATCGGGGCTCTTAATCTAGGGAGAATGTCACAAAATATGACTCGGGGATGGAATAACATATTTAAATGGGGATGGAGTAACCTATTTAAATAACAACAGGAAAATCTGAATTTTAATCCTGATAATTACCACTACCTAGTAAACAACCTTAGAAAGATCACTGAATTTCTAAAGGCTTCCCTTTTCTCATCTCAAAAGTGAAAAATATGGACTAGATGTTTTCAGATGTTCATTCAAAAATAGTTATTAAGCCCTAATATGCAGGCACTAGAAGATGAAAAATAAACAACACTAGGCTCTTTCCCCTAAAATAACTCATAATTGGCAGATGAGACATGCACATGAACAAGATAACCAAGAAACAATGTGATAACAACAGGTAACAGCTTTGTTAAGGGCAGAGAAGAGTATTTTAGCAAAGAATAAGGCTGGGAATTTTAATCTGAATTAAGTCTTAAAGAATTAAAAAAAATTATCCAGGCAAATAGAGGACGTTCCATTCAGAGGGAACAGCCTAAACAAAGGCTCAGAGTAGAAAAATAGCATAGTCTGCACAGAGAATTATAAACAGTTCCATACTGTCAAAGCAGAATTGCACAGCAGAAGAGACACAAAGCAAGAGCTAAAAGCAGAGGCCAGACTGAGGAGCTTTTTGCATGATATATTAAGGGAGCTGGACTTTATCCACTAGGCAATGAAGATGCAGGGCAGGGCTTTCACAGGAGGCATATTTAAGATTTAATCTTAGAAAGATCACTATGACAGTCACGTGAAGGAAGTATTAAAAGTGGTATGAACTAGAGGCACAGCCTCTAGTTAAGACTCTACGATGAAGGCTTGTTTTAGGTAATTATAGGAAAGGACATAAATTCAGGAAATAAGAAGCAAAATCAGCAAGATTAAGAACTGAATTGGGTGTGGAGTAAAGATGTAAAGAAAAAAAGGCATGGAATGGATCCAGGTTTCTGCTCAGGGCTGAACTGAGATACTGAACATAGGGAGAAAAATGACAAAATTATCTTGAGTTCAGCTTAGGACATGTTGAGTCCAAAAAATATCTAAGGAGAGTTGTCAGGAAGTCAGGGGAACATAGTAACCTACTGCCCAGGAGAGAGGTCTGCCCTGCAGACACAGCAGTGTGGGCGTCAGCTGCACACAGGGAGTGACTGAAACCCCAAAGGACCAATGTGACCACCCAGGGAGAGGGTCCAAGCGAGAGAAGAGTCCTTGGCCAGAACCCTGTCAGACACCAAAATGCATGCCACAGGCAAAAGACGAAACCAGGAGAGACATCCCAGAAGGAAGAGATGGTGAGAGAGATCATCCCAAGAAGAAAGTGGCAGTCAACAGTACAAAACGCAGCCCACATGTAAATCCAGGAAAAGAACTGAAAAATGTCGGCTAGTCTCAGCAAGCAAATCATCACTGGAGAACTTATTAAAAGTGGTTTCGATCAAGTGGAAAAGAGGGAAAGCTAGGCTGTAGTGGGTTGAGAGTTAGGAACAATGAGTATAGACTATCTTTAGAAATTCTATATCAGAAAGGAAGGAATCTGAAATTTAACAGACTGGAAAGGTCAATTCTAAGTCCCTTCCAGTTCTCATACTTTTTCATGTGAATAAAAAGCCTATTTTGGTAAAATTCCATTAAAACCTACATAGATTAATTTTAAGTAACATTTTTAATTATCAGGGAAAACAGGGGACTTATATTGTAGCTATTGATGGAATATATGTGTATATATAACATTCCCCAGCATACCTTAGAAATACCTTGTCAAAGACTGTTTTCATTTACAAAGGAGGCTGGGCAATAGGGAAACTATTGAAGTAACCCTTGCTTGCTCCAACTGCTCTTTCTTTTAATGTCTCATAAAAACATTCTTTCACCCTCTGCCTGGAATATCCTTCCCCTCTATTTTAATTTGTTTAACTCTTCAAGGGTGTGTTCAATCTCCCCCTCACAGAATTACAGCATGTGAGAGACAAAAGGGTCTTATAAATCCATTGAATCCCAGTGTTTTCACTATGCTGAGGAAGGAACTAAAGACCAGAGAATTTCAGAAAATGACCCGCCCAAGGTCATACTCATGGCTAATGGCAAAGCTGAAATCTGAACCATTCTTCAGCCAGTGCCCATTTCGCTACTCGCTCTTTCCTCAGGTCATCATTATTTATAAAATTTAACACTGCAATAAATCAAGCTTTAAGAATAGTCAATTTCAAATAGTGTATTTAGTGTAAGATTCATGTTAATACACTTCTGAAACCTAAGGAGCTGGTCTTCAACTTTACCTGTCCATTTGAGTCAACCACCTACAACTACTCGATTATACAAGTAAAGATTACAGATGTCAACTAATATTTATTTCGTGGATAAGCTGTCTGTCAGTCACTAAACAGGATTTCTCCCCAAGAGTGCAGCATTTATTTCAGCCTCTGCCAGTGGAAGTGTTGGAGCAGATGTTGGCAGACTGTGACATACAGTATGTCTTTAAAACTTGTTGGGGTGTGAAATTTCATAAGGTCAAAAAATGCTGCATTTTGATCAGCAGATACAGGAGTTCTGTACTTTTATAAATTATTTCAGGCAAATCAATAGCATTTGCTAGTAAAATAGAGGAGCTAAGAAACTATACTGGCTTTAGGTAGGATGTCATAACGTATGCCGCTAATGTTTTATAAGCCAATTTCTATCGCTTTAAAGCAAACGCTCGCCCAAAAGATCTTTAGAATAAAAATGTGTTCTTAAGTCAATACAAAATACAAGATATTATTCCAATTGACAACAAGATTTTAAAAATAATTTTCTATTGAAAGCAAGCTATAAATATCTAATGAGCATTTGGGTGCAGAAAAATGATTTCCTTAACTAATACATACATACAACAGTGCTCTCACTTTTTCTTTAAATGAAATTCCTACATAAGAATCCACTTACATAGAGAAGTTTTTTTTCCTTTTAAAGCTAGTATCTTCATCATTCAAATGATTTCACAAACCATTTGGTTTACTGTTTTATTCTTCAAAAAAATGAAAAGATAGTATTCATAAAAATGGCTAGGGCTCCATATAATGGTAAAATGACTTTTATAATGTTAAAGTATTTTTGTTATCTTGGATTTTTTGTAGTTAGTATTTCATTGTACTTTTATTTATTTATTTATTTGCTTCTATTTCTCCTCATATCTTTTCCAAATATGACTATAATAAATAAAAACTAAAATCAAAATTAAGAATGGTGTCTAAAGATTTTATCTCAATGGTACAGACTGTAGCTGTTACACAAGTTTATTTTAACTAACATAACTTTAAAATGCTTTACTTCTGAATTAATAAGGAAAAACCCTTCCATTGATTAATCAGTAATGCAGGCAAGTCTGAGTGCCTGGTCACAACATAACAATAATAACTGTTGTCATCATCATCATCATTATCTGTAAGGAAGAAAATTTTAACTACAAACATAAAATCTCCTCTGAAAATTTCTAATGCAAATCACTTGTTTCTCATCATACAATCAATCAAAAGAGCTAACCAAGATTATGATAGGAAACTATGTTTAGAAATGCACCAAGTACTGCGACATCTTCAAACCAAGTTCACGCCAGCAACCAAGTTCAAAGGGCTTTGTCTACATTTTATAAAGAAAAACTTGAGATACATACTCAGGGAATTGTAATGATCACATTCAAGTGCTAACTATAAAAAATATTAAACTATTCATTATATAAGAACACATATTATCTATAATCCCTATGCTAAGGAAGTGAAATTCTATAAAAGCTGAAAATTTCTCTGCTATTAAATACAAACCTAAACTTTTTAATAGGCTTCTCAAATATACTAAGATATCTGACACATAAGGTCATGCAAATAAATCAATACAAGGTGAATCAACAATTATAATTAACTTACTTGCCACTGAAAAGTTGTTGAGGGGATAAGGTAAATCCACATCTTGAGGTTTCTCTTTATATCCTATGAATGAGCCATCTGTCTTCAAAAGGAAATATCTTGGCCTCCAGTTTTTTATATATTCTCCTACATGAGGAAAGCATGCATGTTAATGCTAGGGGGAAAAAATGAACAGCGGCTTTTATGTGAAAAATAAATTATGGTGCAATATATGTCCTACAACACTAGCCTCCAAAAATTTAGTTAGGCAATTTTCTTTTAACTTAGCTTACAAAAGAAAATACATAAGCCTGCAATTAAGATTCAATAAAAACCCAAACATGTTTTGTTTTTAATGATTTCACACTTTGATAATTCATTTGCACCATTATTTCTTCAGAGAATCATTCATCTGAGTACACATTTTGTTCAGTTTTTCATTTTATCAGATGGTTGTTAGAGCATATTTTCAGCCGTTTTAAAAAGCCTTGGTAAATCATCCACACAGTATCAAGGAATTTCTATGAAAAACACTTAGCATAAGAAGGATATAAAATAGACGTTTCTCTTCCATGTCCCACTGACTAAATTGTGTCATTTTTTTTTAAAGAAAGTGAAAAGAGTCCATTTTCTGTGTTAAATTTTTATCATAACTTGTTTAAACAACATTTTATTGTTCTACATAGGAAAATAACTTTCTGTCGAATGCTGTAAAGTCAAGGAAATGAAAAGGCGTGAGTTAATAGAGTTTACCACCATACACACACTCATATACACAAACATAGTAACTAAGAACACATAATACAGTGCCTAGCACATAATCATCAATAAAAGTGTATTTTATCAGATTTTCATGTAATCTATCACCTAGCTACCAAAATACAAATTTTTAGCAACCAGATTGCCATGTGCTTACTTCATAAAGAACTCTTCATAATTTTAAGCAACAGAGTGCTCTATGATACCATGAGAGCTGGAAGGCTACCTGGTTAACCTTTAGTTCTCTACTGCAGGGGTCCCTAAACCCCAGGCTGCGGAGAGCTACTGCTCACTGGTCTGTTAGGAACTGGGCTGCACAGCAGGAGGTAAGCGGCTGCCAGCAAGTGAAGCTTCATCTGTATTTGCAGCTGCTCCCCAGCGCTAGCATCACTGCCTCAGCTCCCCTTCAGATCATCAAGCACTTTATTCTCATAGGAGCACCAGTCTGTAGCCAAAAAGGTTGGGGACCGCTGCTTTATTGGACATTTCTACCAGGCTATTGAATCTCAAATGCTTAATCATATTACTATAAAAAATTGGAAGCCATTCAACTTTCCCTACAAATCAGTTTCTCTTAACCCCCTTTTTATCTAAGCTCGAACCTAACATTTGACTGCTCCCTTACCCGATCTTACAAGTCGCTAAGTCAATACCACCTTCACGAATCTGTCATTTAGCCCAATCCAAACAGGGTCCAACACCTTGCACCCGCCCTCTGCTGAGGTGCTGTGCCTGCTCTCCCATCTCCTCACCCCCCCCATTCTAAAGCATCCGTCACCCCCAGATCACCCTGACGTCTGCATGCGCCACTTCGATTACATCACTTTCCTGCTCAAATATATTAACTCCTCACTATTTAATGTAAGTGCAAGTCTCTTAGTGTAAAATGCAAGCTCCCCCGCGACCTCACCCAAACACATTTCAGACACGGAATCACTCCTCAATCAGCAATTCTCAAACTCTTTATCTCAGACCACTTTACACCTGTAACCATTACTGAAAACCCCCCAAATTTTTGTTTATGTACATTACCTCTATGTTTACTGCATTATAAATTGAAAAGAAAATTTAAATTCTTAATTTCTTCTTTTAAAACTCATTATATGTAACAAATATTTTTATGAAAATAACTGCACTTTCTAAAAAAAATAAATTAGTGAGAAAAGCAGAACCGCTTTACATTTTTGCAAATCTCTTCACCATTTACCTTAATAGAAGATAGCCAGATTCTCACATCTGCTTCTGCATTCAAGCTCTTGAAGGGCATTGTTTTGGTTAAAATATAGGAATAAAATCTGGCTCAAATAGATACATAGCTAGAAAAGGGAAGAGTATTCAGATAGCTTCAGATATCTTTCTTTGATACTACACCAGCATTTGACAAGCGTAGTTTTTTCAAAAAGCGTAACTGCGATGCAGAATTTGGAACCATATCAATGCACTTTCTGTACTCCATTATGTGAAAATCTACTGGTCTGCAGTACACAATGAATGAATTTTTTACACTTTATATGATTTTGTAGCATCACAAAAATCACTGGTCCTTTAGAAAACACTGGTCCACTGAGTTACACTGATCTTCCAAATACTGACACATTTCATTACACAAACACATTTGTCATCACTGCAAATATCATCGGAGAAGCACTGGGTAGCTGTCAAGCTCACGCTGGCAGATATGTCCTGCAAAATTCTAATTTTTGCATGAAAAGTCGATTTTCACCATTGGCAATAAATATTGTCAGTTCTTTTCCCTTGAAGTGATATACTCCTAGTACTCAACCTAGTGCCAACCACTTGACAGATGCACAATAATTTACTAAATGAACGAATAAACGAAGAATATGTGAACAATATCTCTACAAGTGTAAGAGCACATAAAAGAAACATAAAAGGAAAAAAGCAAACTGATGCCCCTCCTCACTCTGTTTTACTGAAAAAATATGGCCCTAATATAAAAAACGCATGCCAGATTTATAAAACCTGTTACACTCACAGCTTCCATTAAAAAAATGACATCGTTCCTTTCTTTATTGTATTTATTTTTCTACTTTATGTATTCTTATGTGAATTTTAAAATCATTAGATATTAATTATCTAATTAGTGATATAATGTTTAGATTTTAAATGCTATTATAAAATAACAAATTTATATTGGTATAAGATGCTGTAAGTCCATTGAGCTAAATAGTTTAATCATTATACCAAAGATAAAATGAAATCAATTCATTTAAAAAATTTGAAAGAAAAAATGTGAAACCATTTCTTATTTTATAAAAGTACTGAATATATTTATTCAAGAAATGTGAAATTAAAAGAAATAAAAATCAATTTTTCATTTCTAAGAATCATTTCCTGTCAGCCATTAGATATTTATACGCTCAGATGAAAGACAGAAAACATCACCACATAAAACGCATATCATTTTTATTAAACAAATCTTTAGAAATTTAATATATTTATGTGGTCTATATAAGGACTTTCAGTTGTCAAAAAGTTCTTTAAATCTATTATGCACCCCTGATATATAATACGTTATACGAAAACGGTAAGATTGTCATTCACACAAAAGAAAAATTGAAAAGTCAAAATTTCCCTTCTGATAAAAAAATTATTTTTATAGAATTTTATTAATAATTTTGATTGATTCTGTTAACTTAATCAACAATTGTAGTGTCACATTAAGCTAATAGTGGATCTTAAACTTTCAGTGAGGATTCCTGAATCCAATTTTTAATTTCTTCATTTCTCATCTATAATATGAACAAAGTTTCTGAGAATATGCTTAGAGTTCATTTATTTTTTTATTTGTTCTAGGTGCTGGAGACATAGTAGTGGACCAGAAAAAAAAAGACAAGGTCTCTAGCTTAAATTCCAGTGGTACATTAGATTACAAATGTCCCCTAAAATTTGGAGAAGGCTTCTGAATATTTCCTTAAAGCACACAGAGAAGAGGAGGAGGTCATGTGACCACGGAAGCAGAGGCTGGAGTGATGCGCCACAGGCCCAGGAAGGCCTGGGGACACCAGAAGCTGGAAAAAGCATGATCCTGCTGACACCTTGACCTCTAACTCCTGGCCTCCACACGGATGAGAGAACAAACAGCTGTTGTATTAAGCCACTGAGTTCAGAGAATCCTCTTTGGGTGGTGCGGGCTGGGAGGGGCTGTTCACTTGGGTTCATGGTTTTACTTACTTATTTATAATGACTTCAGATTCTGGACTTCTGCTAACTTTCTTACCTTACTTAAGAATTCATTTCCTATTATGTCTTAAAACAAACAAATCTCAATGTTTTTGAGTAAATATGTTGGCCGCAGAAAGACATTCTTGATTTCCCCAGTTCTCCGGCTTAATCTTTAGTAATAACCTGAGATGGGAGACGGTATGAGTTTAAATTCATACTCACTTTCCATCTAAAACATTTTGATAGAATATTCAAATAGATAATCTTTATTAGGGAGTATATACATTCAACTGAGGGTTATCCAAAATTGACAGTGTTCACTTACTACTGTTCACCTAATTTCAAATTACGTTTTTATTTAATAATCTTCAGTCTAAATTGACCTTCATATACTATAGACCTTACTTCATTAACACTTTACTAAGAATTACATGTGGAAATTTAAAAAGCTGAAGTCACAGGAAAGTGCCAAAGCAGAAGCTAGGAAATACTGTCTAAGGACTAAAAATGGGCTGACTGAAATGTTTAAATGGTCTTAATCGAGAATAACTAGGGATGGTCTACATTTGTTCAGTCATACAAATTTTAAAAAGATCCTTAGACATAATTCAGCTGTGTCCCCACAAATGAATTATGTCAAGGAATATCTGATTCCATTTTAAGGCTAGGCTGGGTTCTAGAACCTGGGCCTAACTCTACCTTCACGAGAGGTACTGCGTTAGACGCGCGGTGAGCCCCGGCCCGGCCGAGGACTGTGCCGAGCAGGCTCTCGGCCACCGGAACCCGGCCTTGACCGCCATGGGCTGCACTACACACAACCTGGTGGATCAGCTGAGACGTTATTCAAAGAGAAACTGACACAACTCATTGGAAAAGAAATCTTGGTAACGTAGCGCTGTTTTCCACAAATCTCATAAAACCATTATCATTTAGAGTTCGATTAGACGAAACACTCAAGTACCTTTTTAAAAATATGCAACCTTCCTGGAATAAAATACGAACAAGATACAAGATGCTGGTTACCAACAGTTGTACCGCAAACTGAAATTCTGATTTGTGTGATAGCTATAGGCAGTATAGCTTTTTAAATGACCAATGGCCACTCATACTTGCTATATATGACATAAGCTTCAAAATCTAATTACTCCCTCAGGAAGAGGGTGAAAGCATTCTCACATTTATGTCTGGAAAGAGGCATTGTTGTTTTGATTTATCATAGGACTGAAGCAATTATAAGGCATGTGACCACATTTTTCGAACAAAAGAAACGTTACCTAAAACAAACACTATGTTGTGTAATAAAAGTCAAAATAAACTGCTGTGGTCAACACAGGGCCAACGCCCTCCTCCAAATGGGCCTCGGCTCTCCTCCCGCTCCCTCCCGTCACTGCACTCCTCGAGGAAGGATGAAGCCATGCTTAAGAGCGAGGATTCTGGAGCCACACAGCTTGAGTTTGAATCCTGACTCTTCCACTCATGAGCTGTAGAAAGTTAACCTTTCTACTCCTCAGTTTCCTCATCTGCAAAACGAGAACAGGAGTGCTTACCTGAAGGGTTTTCATACAGGATGTTATAAAAGCACTTAGAACGTTACGTGACACATAGCAAGGGTCAGATTTTGTTATTATTAGATGGAACCATTATCACTTATGGCAATATCATTTATAATCCATCTCCAACTGCACGTTAAAGAGTCTACTAATCAGTACTGCACTTATTCGGGAATATTTATGTAAATGAGGCCACAATCAGTAATAAATTTACTCCATCGGCAAATAAAAAATGTATATCTAGTGTCAGCTATATAAAACTTGAATCCTATCTAAAGAAATGAAAAGGCTACCTAACATCAAAACACAGCACTAATTTATGACTTTACTTCTTTTTAAAGACAGAGGTAGGATATCAAAGGGGTAACTAACTAGTCTTCCAAAGAGCAAAAGTCTTAAGAGTTCTCTGAATTATTTTTATTAAATGACATATACAGGGTCTAGTACCATGAAAATGCAAATATATTAAAAATTTCCAATGAAGAACTTTAAACCAAAAAGTAGCAGTTTTCAGTAAAAATAAATTTATATGACTTTATGAAACCACTAGTCTTCAGTAAAAGTCTTCACAGATCAAATTTTACCTAGGACAAAAAAAGTTTTAATGTTAATTTCAGTATAAAATCTATTTATAATTTCATGGTTCAGAGTACAGTAAATATTTAGTTGCTTGTTGACAGATGCCAACTAAATGTACACAAAGGAACTACACCTAAAAGAAAATACAGCAGAATCTTTTTCCACTAGTGGATTTTCATAAATAAAAATTAGCAGCATAAGCAAATAAATACTGAATAATTTAGAACACTGTGCAATACCTTAAAGCCAAATATAGTTACAAAGAAATACATGCTAAACATAATAAAACATTTGCAATCTTTAAAATTGCCCATTACATTTTTATTTAGCGGGTTGCTAGTACCATATTCCAATTAGTTCTAAGTAAAAGCTCCATTAATGTCTCTCAGGGAATAGAAGAAATCTGCTTCTCACTGAGATTATCATCATCCTCTTTTATAGAAGTCTTGAAAATAATCCTAAAGAATTTTTTTTATATTATCTATATTGCAATGGGCTAACCACAATTTTTCAATTACACAGGGACAATCTGAAATGTAACTTTTTATCAAAGGAAAATGTTTTTGTGTATTGACAGTTCCTGCAAATCTAAATTTTCAGGTTATCACTTCCCTTTTATTAAGTCCTTTCAAATATGTTCTTTCCTTTCTTTTGGCAAATTAAAAGCGTTAAATTCTACAGCACCGTCTATGTAATCTCTTTGACCAACTGGCATCAAGCAGCTTTGGATGAGCGTTGACAGACTCTGAAAATTGGGTAGTGTCCACAGAACGTGCCAGAAGCATTACAGACTCCTGCCCAGCTCACTCATTTTAAGGCGATGCTCAATGACTATCTAGATCAAAGAATTAGGTTCTTTACACATTTTTATTTTAAACCTGGGAGAAATAGACTTCTAATAGATTCATTCATTCAAAAATACTTAGTGACTATCAAAACATGCAAGCACTGAGAATGCAGAAATGAATGACGCAGGCACCATACCTGCCCGCGTGGAGCTGTAAGTGTGGTACGCAGCTGTGAAAACACAGAACTGGAGAAAAGGGGGTGGATGGTTTGAGCAACTGAAATTCCAAATGAAAATTTCTCCCAGTTTTAAATGGTTCTTAGCGATCTGGAAACCTTCCTGAGGGATGGCAGTATCTGCGACACCTCTGCATTTCTGGATGACCCCTCACGTGCCTTGTGCAAAGGGTGATCAATAACATTTGTAGTTTGATGCACTGCTGAGGGGGAGGAGACTGGAGGAATATCAGCACACGATCCTTCATGAAAGAACTGGCTTGCTGCTGCGTTGATTCCAAGATGAGGCACTGCACACATTCCCCCTCGAAGCTCACGGCAACACGAGAAGCATGGTGCACGATGCTACTTTCACCGGGCGTAACATACAACACACCTTAGCCTTTCAAGTTTCCAGACACTGCCCACGCCTGTCTTTTTCGCTCATGATTTTCTACATGCTATTGATTTATGAGGTCATGCTGCAAAACACTCAGATCTTTATGATGATTTCACACAGGCTGTCTGGCTATCGCATAAGGTCATCGAGAGATTTGTCTGCTCTGCCCTGGTCAGTGTTACCAATGCGACTGGCCAGATGGAAGGTGTTTACAATTTTGGTGATTTTGTGCGGTGCTTCCAAGCTGCCTTAAAAGCTTTCCAGATGTACCCACATTCCTATGCTTTGCCACATATGCTCCTTCATGATTATTTTGAAAAGTATATTATAGTCAAAAAATTTTGCTTCCACTGCATAATGCATGAACTTGTCATTTTTATATTAAGAATAGTTTTCATATCTACTTCCTAAAGAAGGCTGGGGCCACGTTCTGCTTTGAAGCTGAAGCAATGATGGGAAAAATACCTACGCGCTGAGCACAAGACGGTAGAAAGCCAGGTCCTCTGCGATCGCAGGAGGGCTGGTCTGTCAGTACCTTGTCTCCTTTATAACTTTCTTTTGTTATCCAGAAAACTGAACGATTACCATCTATCTTTAAGCATTCTGGTATTTGTTTCATGGTATTCTGAAAATTAGTCAATCGAATCCTGGTTCCCTTTGTTTTTAGGAAACATTACACTTTAAACCAAAAATATCTTTTTTAAGCATAAGAACATCTTAACAGTTATAATATTTTTACTATAAAAGCAAGGTGAAGAGCATGAGAGAGAGAGGAAGGGTGGGAAGGAGAGGAGGAGAGGGAGAGGGAGAAGAAGAGAGAGAGAGGAAGAAAGAGAGAGAGAACAAAGCATCCACACAAACTAGCCAAAAGAAAAATTGTATCTTGGCAATTTAATGAAGAATAAACTGTGAGATTAGTTTACATAGCAGTAGATATGTTGTGGAGAATTACTCAATCTGCACTCAGCTTCCTGCTGGGTTAAATGTGAGCTAAATTATTATTTTGCTTACATTTACGCCCTTGTAGATTGTGAAAGCAGAGCTTTCTTTTTAATCTGCTTTCTGCATTACAGCAAAGTCTCCACTACACACACTGCATTAAACACACAGTCATTCCTGCGCTATTTTAACAAAGTAGCTAGGGCCACAGAATTTTAAACTATTTCAAAGAACTGAAGCAATTTAAAAAGATAATGTCATTAAAAATTTTACAGCTTCCTAACTGTAAATGTTTTCCATTTTGCCACATCATATTCTCTAAATATTTAAATCAATGTAATTAATATTCTATAATATATATGCACTGCAGTAAACAGCCTTAATGAATATCAAATATGGCAACAGCGAGTCCATGACACAAACCTACTCACCGTGCATCCCCAGCACCTAGCACAGAGCAGGCTGCCATCTACCCTTTAGGCGAACTGATAAATAAAGCTACCACTATGCCGACTACCTGCGTGTCAGAAAAGCGCTCTCGCCCAGAAGCCTCATCGTAGGGCACAACCCTGTGTAGCTCAATTCGCTTTCCTGTTGTAACACAACTGGCGGACAGGATGCACAGTACCTGTGACCGTCCACGCCAGCTGTCGGGGCCTGGCAGACGGCTGGGGTGCGGTGCGGTGCTGGCGGCCCCCCCAGGAGGCGGCCCCCCAGGAGGCGGCCCCCCAGGAGGCGGCCCCCCAGGAGGCGGCCCCCCAGGAGGCGGCCTGGGCCATCTGCGAAAACCCTCCCGCCCTGCGTCAGAATCACTGCCTTACAGAGTAAAACTCAACAAGGTAGAACACAGTTTTATCTGAGACTCTCACCAATGGAGTGTGTCCTAGAGCAACTTCCAAAGCACGGGACCCCAAAGTGACACTGCGTCAAACCGCAAACTCCACTATGCTGGGAGTGGATCCACGGCCTTCGCGACACCTCTCTTCTCTCCCTTCCTTTTCCTAGACAGTATGTTTACTGGGACGTATCACAGTATGTAGATGATGAAAGATTTAGTGAGGGTGAAGAAGAAAAGGACACTTGCGTGTACTGAATCCCGCTCTGCGCTCAGGCTTTACCCCCCGAGACCTCGTCTCAGCCATAGTGACCAGTGCCAGGGGACCCGCACTTCGCAGACGGCCCCGCTGAGGCGCCGGTACCTAGGAGAGGATAAGCTGAGGTTTGAAAAGAGAAGAAGAGAGCTACCGACATGCGCGAGTCCCGCCCCGCCTCACGGCTC
Source organism: Eidolon dupreanum (assembly GCA_028627145.1). Lineage (NCBI taxonomy): Eukaryota > Metazoa > Chordata > Mammalia > Chiroptera > Pteropodidae > Eidolon > Eidolon dupreanum. The sequence goes on along the minus strand of CM053516.1, from coordinate 11,414,907 downwards.
GAGCTCTCGCAAGGAGCCGGCGTGCACGTGCATGGCGGCGGCTGGGGACACACGCTGCGAAGTCCGGCTCCGCCGCTCACGAGCTGTGTGCCTCTGGGCACGTCGCCGAACCTCTGTCTCGGCTTTCTCTTCCAGAAAACGGGGGCAGTAACAGTGAACAAGAAATAAATTAACATTTGCAGGACACACAGAACAACATGTGGCTCACGGTAAGTATTACACAAGCATCTGAACGTCTTAATGTACAGCCAGTCTAAAATATTCAGCGAGCGCCTAATACATACAACATATGAAACCGCACAAAAGCACATCGAGTATTTAAATTAAAAGGTAATTATTAATTTCATTTGTCTGGACTATCACTTTTCCACATTAGTTGAGTTTTTTTGCACGTGTGTGGAGAAAATCCCAAGTTTTGCTACTCAATTTGCTGATGTCCTATTTTCACCCCCCCCCATTATTACTGATAATAATGAATTACATAACGTTTACGCTCGACCAATAGAAATCTTTCATTAAAAGCTGATAATGCTATCACGAAAATAAACAGTCTTTCTTAATTCAACATAAGTCACTCCGAGGGAGAGTCAAGCCCTCCGCTGGATTCACTACTAACATCCCAATGCCCCCTTCCAATGACCGCGCACGAACGTCACTGCACGCGACCAGCAGCGGCTCACCACTCAGTGTTCTGACATTAGGCTTTTCCCACTCTCCATTTATTATTGCACAAGTTACCATTTAATCTGAGATATTCTGAAACCAGAGACATGTTAAACCACGCATGAATGTTAGGCTTTTAGAAATGGTTAGGATTGATGGTATATTTCAACTTCTGGTGTATTTACATTAACATTTAACAATATATATCTACTGAAGTAAATTATTCTTGACCCGTATTTTAAATATGTGATTATGTTTGTTTATAAAACTGAAGGGAATATAATGCTTCCATTTCAATGAATGCTGCTATATAATCAAAAGTATAGTTCCCATTATTTTGAATATCAGAATATGTTATTAAAAAGATAAAAAGTAAAACACACCCAAGTAAAATCATCTTAACTTTCCTAGGTAATTTTCTTATCCTCTTTGTAAACCAATCTAATTTGGCTCTTTGTGGCTCATCTGTTACCATTTTCTTAGAAAAGAATGACATGTGCTTAAACGTTGTCATCAAATTGAAATGCACAGATATATCTAACATTTTTAAAAGAAGAGACCAAAGAAATACAATCACACATCAAATGCTATTCAGTTATTTAAAGAAGCCCATCTCTCCTCCCAAAGAAAACTTACAGAACAAATAAACAGCAGAAAGGCTGCTTCTCAAAGTTAAAAATGAATTTACTTACCTTGGCCCTCTGAGGGCAGTATTACCTAACACAAAGACAGAAATTTCAGAAAACAGTCTTTACCTACCATTCTAATAAAAACAAATATTGTAAAAAAAAAAACATGAAAGCGGTGTATTTGCTCATTGTACATAAGCATTTCTTTCTCTGTCATTATCCATACCTCTGTAAGCATAAAAGCGCTTGCTTTCAAATGTTATCAATTGGTTTGAAAGAAAAGATTTTCTTAAAATCAAGGCATCATGAAGGAAAATGACTTGAAGCCTCAATGTCAAGAAAGTCATTCAAAACACAATGAAATAAAAAATCATGTAAATGATTCCACATTGTATAAATACTCTATTAAGTTCCTATTATAATGGTCTCTTAAAATAATGCTTTTGTTTTTTGTTAACTGCAGGCTATCGGAATATACAAATCTTTCAGTAAAGATTAAATAATTCAAAGAGATGAACACTCAACTCTAAAGTCTAGGTGATCAGTTTCTCCTTCGAGCAGCCAACAGGTTCATTTGTTATAAAAAAAAAAAAAACTCGCTTATTAATAAAATATAACAAATGATAAATTGGTGATGTAGGATCAAAGCACTCACTTATGTTTTATACTGAGTCTGAAACTGAAAAAATATTTACACAGCAGAAGGATGATCAATTTGCTTTCTATAACCTAATGTAATGTGCAATGAATATTTTATTCCTTTTCCTCAGAAGTACCTATTTCACACGAAGTAGGAAAAAAGTTTTCTGGCATTCACTCGCTTGTCAAAGATTTTTTAGTCTATACAAAACACTGAATACCTAACCCTATATAATCCAGTAGCATGACAGACTTCTAATTTAAGAATATAAAAAGTGCTATTCTTCATGTCAGAGTCTTATGTATAAATTAATTAGTGATAGCCAAGTTGAAACTGCACACTGCCACCCCCCAACCCCACATAAACTCAGTACTAGAAGCAAAAAGCAATCTTACAGTGAGTGACCTACTGAAGGGAGGTAAAAATTATTACAAGCAGGTTAAATAACAAAATTTACTTTTACACAGGAAGATCTCCAGACACATGGTTTCATTTAGAATTTTAAATACAAATCCTTTTTTAAAAAGTCCTTGCTTCTGTAACTCAAGGTATAACTCTCATCAGGAACTATCCCCTTACTGGCACAACTCTGAGTAAACTAGGTTTTTAAAGCATGTACTATTGGAATTAAACAGTTTCATTCTTTTTAAATTACAGGATATCATACAGATTTTTAAGGTCAAAGAAAAAAATTTTAATCAAATTCCCACTCTTATTTACTAAAAAACAAAAAAACAGTACAAAAAGCTATCTTAACAGAGTCAGTTGAACATAATGCAAATGCAGAGAAGGAAAGAAGGTCATTTCGTAAAATTCCTTTTTATAACAAATATATATACTTAAGTTTAAATATCTCTTCAGAAAGATGCCAGGAAACAACAGCTGCTGTTCTATGTGCTTTCACTTAAAAGTATAAAATTATGAACTTTGATGCTGTGTTCCAGTCTCAAACAAATAAGTGACTCGCCTCGCCAAAAAAATACACGAACTTCACGGTTTCTGCCTTTCTGCCTTTGTATCTTAATCATCTTCTGTTCTAAAAAGTGCTACCAAGTTTACCAACATCTTTAATCAGATTTCCTTGAAACTAAAACACATTAAAAATTTTAAGCCAAAACATTTAGCAAGATGCCTTAAAGAATATGTCACAGTGAAATACTCTTCTGTTTTCAACTTACTGGCCAATATTTTAAAAAATTACTATTCATGCAGGATTTTTCTGAGGCACAATTCAAATACATCTCTATACCATTAAAGCTAGAAGTTCTTAAAGTTTTTTTTTTTTAAGTATCCTGAAAATATACCAAGTACAGTTTTATTCGCATGTAAAAATGTCCTCATTGTTAAATAGTTTCATCCTGATCATGATACATTTCATCGGCTATGGGATATTCCCACTTCTTTGGTATATGAGTTGTTTTTGGTAAATATATCATAATTATTTTTTTAAATTAGACTATAACACAACTACCTGTATATGAATTCTGGCACATGCTATTAAACATTAAATATCTTTGTCTGATGCTAGCATTGCATTTTGTAGCATTCTAATTGAAGTTTTGTGTTTTTTGTTTGTTTTTAGTATAATCAATTTATTCTTCAAAACCAAACCAGAAGTCCTTAGCCATCACATCCAGTCCTATTAACCACGCTCAGAACCCGCATCAGGCGGCTCTCCCAGGTACGATCTCCTTGACTCTCCATCCCAAATTATTGAGTATTATTTAGTAAAAAGAGAATGCCTGACAGAAACAACAATTTTCAAAGAAAAATCTTCACCATCTATATCTGTGTGGGAATCAGCCACCCTATACCGAGTTTATTTGTTCTCTCAGGTCAATCAAAGCAATTCCTCTTTACTCCTCTAAGAAAACACTTCTGCTTACCCCAGCACTTTCATCACTATATGGATCAGTCTCTTCATCTGCAAAATAAAGAGTTGTGACAATCAAATAATGCTTTAATACTCCATGAGAAGATAAAGCATTATTTTTAGTACTGACTATTCACTATAATCATTAGTTGTTTAACTGCAATGTGTTCCAAATTCTTACTTTAAGAACAATTATAATCCAAATACAGCCTAAGTATTGGCCATAACAGAGAAAAATGTAGCTCCAAAATAATGAGATTAATATTGAAATAAAGGAACGAATACAATTTTCCTCAATCTCATGCTGGTTTTTTTAAGTAAAAAAAAAAAAGATTTTACGGTATACAATAAAAAATCATCGTCACCGAACATCCACTCATACCATACCCCAAAAATAGTTATTTTCAATGGTTTTCAATCAATTTCATTTTGGATTTATGAAACAATCATGAATCACTAAATAAACACAAATGACCTACATCTCTTCAAATGGCCTCTAGAACTTCATTCACTCACTTTGCAACAGTCAGAGAGCATCACACAAGTATCCAAGTTCAATGGTTACAGACCTCTAGACTTACACACACTGCACTAAACAAAAATAGGAAATTACTAACAGCTACTATTGCATACATTGCAGACACTCTAAATATATTATCTCACTCAGTCCTCACAAGATCCTTGCATAGTAGTTGTTTCCTTCTTCAAACAGATAAAGAAACTGACACTTGAATAGGTTAAGGAACTTTCACAAAGTCACTCATCTAAGATAACTGATATTTAAATCTTGTCTGTGTAACTTCAAAGCAGCTCTGCCTGTTATATGTCAATCTCCTTACTATGTATACCTGCCCAAACTAAGATTTTGCAAATGGCTCTGAAGAAATGAGAAGTAATTTGATATGATGAATAAAGCACAGAACTGCAAGCTTGCTTTGTACAGCTGGCTTTTGTTCAGCCACTCAGTGGCATCCTGACTGCTGTCAAACCACTCTAATTACTCCACCTGGAAAGCGGCATGCGCCCTGCTCCCAAACTTAGCAGGGATGTCAGGACTAAGAAACTATAAATATTTGTACATAATTCCACGTACAAAAATACGGACATAACTGTGGCCTTACAAATAAAAAAAACTAAAACATGTGAGACAAAGGAAAGGTGCAGGGCAGCTGACGATTCTCTATACCTTTTTGGCAATGCAGATCAGAGCCACTCGAGGAAAAACTGACGGTGAGAAAGGAAGTTTTACTAAATAGCCCTGACCTTTCTTTCTTTATGAAGAGAAAATAACAGATAGTGTTCCCTCGTCCTACCGGAAAGACCTTACCCCGGAAGCAAAGCTCTGTCAGTATGCTCCCCTTTTTGCTTTAGGCATTTTTGTTTAATAATTATGCAACAAACCTTAAATGTTTTAGGAAAGCATGAACTTACCAAAGTCAAAATAAAGACTCATTAATTCCCCACAAATATTTTTTGTAATATAAATCCAAATGGTAAAACAAATAAGTAAAAAGGAAAAAAAATTAAAAGGGAAAAAGTCAGAGCTTGTCTTCGTTTTATAGTAATTTCATTCATCAAATAATTAGTTTTCAAATTTCACAAAAATTGAAGTGTTTAGAACATAAGTATCTTTGAGAAATTTTACCTTACATCTCTGTTTCTTTTCAATTATTTATGGTCAAAGTAATAAAAAAGATATTTAAGTAAACATCTCACCCTAAATAAGTGGTATCAGAGCAGTTAAAAAGATAACAGATATATCAAATCTCTAATACCTAATGACAAGAATGGATCAGAATATACAACTGATCCATTACCTCGTGATGAAAATGCATGCCTGCCATTTACTGAATCAAGGACAACCAAGAGAAAAAGAGTATTAACCAAGAAGGCCGGGTTCCCACGTAACTGTTTCACAACTAGTAACATCTAAATTCAAAGTAGGATGGAATTACTTAGTGAAATAAATTGCGTACTCTCTATCTCACCCCTAGTGGTGAAACAAATCAATTCAGTTTCAAATAATAGTTTTCGTAGTGACTAGTGCTAAACTGATAATGTACGCATTAAAAGCACAGCAATTCACCTGGCTGATTTCCTAATCAAACTCTCCTGTTACCAGTTAGCAGATCACACCCAGTATTAATCAAAAAGATTAGCTATCATCTATGTGGAGAAACAGGAAAGTCTGTATTGCCATTTAAAGAAGCTGCTTAAAACTAGATGTGAACAAGAGAAGAGGAAGTATTAAGCCCCTAAACTAATTAACGAAATAAGGGGAGGGGGCATGCAGGAAAACAATGATAATTAGTATGTACCCTTGGTTAACCAAATCCACACATACATTCATTCTGTATATGCACAAACATCAGCAGCATCATAAACCGTCTCAAGTTCTAGCCATTATTCAGTTCGACATCTGCACATGTTTATGCGTCTCTCCAAACAACCTCTTGAACACCCTGCTGGAGCTGTCATTTTTTTCTTCTCCCTATCTGGCAGATGGCAAGTCAACAATCAGCATCAACAGCAGCCGAATATCCCCCCTCTATCCCGCCCCCCCTTCATCCCGCCCCCCCAAACAGACACAATAATAACTTCTTTGTGCCTCCCTACAATGCAGCTGCTTAAACCATTTCGCTACAAGGCTGCTTTGCCTTAATAAAAAAAAAAAAAAAATCCCTTCTGTCAAGTCTAAAAAGCAGCATAATGTTAAGCAAGCTAAAGCCACAGCACAGCTGCAAACGGGCAGACACATTGACAGCTCCTCCCTTAACAAAGCCCTGTGAATTGAAGGGGGTTCATCTGAGGCTCACACAGTAATTAGTATAAAAAAGTCCGACAGCCTCTATTATGCTAAGGGAAAAAAAACTGGACAGAACTGGGCTGCTGTTTTGCGTCAAGAGTTCTGCTGCAGAGTAGATAAATCATGTTGGGTTTTTTCCTCTCTTTTTAAAGACAGTAATAAGGAGGATGAGAGAAGCTAATTTGAAAACTTGGACACAGTAATTGTACCATATGGTGAGCATTTATCCTTTCTGAAATGCACGCTAACAGTCACTCACATGCACACTGCTTTGTTTTACAGTTGTTATTCTCTCTCCCATATTCATAAAATGGATCTGAATATCTGATACTCAAGAGAAGTTGTGTGTAATTAGCAACAGAACTGCCTGGGTTTAATTTATTGGCCTTGCACTGCAATCTAGTAAATGCTAAAAAACAAAATGAAACAATGTGTCCACTTTGTAAAATGTTTTTTTCTTTAACTCAATAAAAAAGAATGAATATGGGTTCACTGGAGTGTTTCTAAGTTAAGGTACAAGATATTTTGAAAATTCCGAAGAACAAGCTATGGCTGTTGGAAAGATTTCTACTGACCCATCCCAAACACACCAAGAGAATGACCTTTCGTTAAGACCACCTGGTTCAATTCTATATTCACTGAAGCAGATGTGACTCTTCATATATATCAGTAAAACTAGGTGTAACAGAATTTCCTTGTATGCGTCCTAAAAAGTTTTTCAAGAAAATCTGTTGGTTATTAAACAGTTATTAAGCACTATGTGTCAAGCATCATGCTGGAGACGGGGAGGATATGTCAAAAAGTTCCCACATTTTTAAAATACAATCTGAGCATAAACTGATTTAACTCAGTTTTGTTTATGCACTTCAAAATTCTATAAAAATCTGCCTCCTATTTGAAAAAAAGTCTTCAATAACATCAGGACATTGCTTATCAAAGTCCAATATATATCAAAGTGAAATTTTTCTGACAAAAAAAAAACTGTGTAGAAAATAATTGTAAGATTAGTTTTTCTCTAACAAGCAAATTCACTTTAATGCCAGCTGTGTGCCTCTTTAGATAAAAATGTGAAGTGTTTATCTACCTTCTCTTAACTACATTTTAAACACCGAAATACCTGACTAGAATTCATATGAATCAGTAAAATTTCAAGTGGAGTGAAATCATAGGAGTACTGTTCTGATCAATATGTTTAGAACATGAAAAAGTAAAATATTTTAAGGAATTGTTAGCTCAAAAAAAACTCAAGTCCCTACTTAAGCTTAAAGATATGTAATTTTAAAAAATTATATATCGATGGTAACAATATCCCACACTTCTATACTAGAAGACTGTGATCCCACCAAGGAAGGTAGGCATAATTATATTCAGAAGGAACAGTCCCATTCAATAACCTCCATCAATAATTTTCTATGATTAACCTCTATCTCAAAAGATATATCTTTATCATCCACTACTGGTACAGTGGCTTCTCTTTATGCCACTGGTATTGGGCCATATATCGACTTACCTTAAGATAAAGTTATTTCATCTTTGTATTCTGCTTTACAGTTTACTAAACCTTTTTCAAATATTAAAAATGAGTCTTAAAAGCTCATTACGCTAGATCGGAAACATACACTGATGTTTTGTTTGAGAACTATTTGGCCAGCGATACATATCTCAATCTGTATACTTTCAAACCAGGTGAATCCTATATAAACAAGGTCCTGTCACCAGTGTTAAAAAAAAAAGCTCAATTTACAAAGGGCGGGGGAATCAATCTTTTTCTAAAACTGTGTAGAATTATATAGTAACTATCCTGGTTAATTAAATGAGCAAAAGATAAAAGAGAATGATATTGTCTGGAAAATACGTTCAAAGATGTGACGATCAACTGACTGATCTCTTCATCATGTAACAATAAAGAGCCATTCTCTGTGGAGAAACAAGAACTTGATTTTTATTAGGAAAATCAAGATTAGGAAATTTCTATAAGCTGAAACCTCTATTTAGTTTTAATACTTAGGATGTTGGACACAAAAATAAGATCTGAAAACTTAATGGAATAATCACGGGCTTGACTTCAGAAAAAATGTTGGCACAGCATTTGATCATCAGTTTTTCTTACCTAACTTTATCAACAATTTCTAAACCATCTGAAACCATTTTGCATTGTCAATGATAACAATGCAAAAAATCTAACTGTCCATAGGAATACATTAAGACTATTTTACAAGTCTCTTTTAATAAGAACCATTTGTCAAGAGTACAATAGTTTAAGAAGAAGGCTTCCTTCACAATTCTCATGGCTACCCCTTACCTAAGGCGGACGGCGATGGGGAGAACTAAATTCAGAGAGAACTAAGCTGTTAAGAAAATGTTCATAGATTAGAATTACACTACTATGTCTAGTAAGCATTTTCATTTTGACTTACCCACAATGTATTTTTAAGAGTACATATATGCCACAAAACGAAAAAGCTAATGTTTTCTTGTTAAATGGGAATAACTGAAGTCTTCAACACAGGCTTAACAGGTACCAAATACCAATTATAAACATGGGGTGCTCTTAAATATTTGTGAATATGTGGTCAAAGTCTGTTGCCACTAACAAAATAATGTGGTCGTCTACTGATGCCCTAACAATGATGGCAAACCTGATCCCAGGTTAAACTTAGTGCCTTTAGGGCTATTTCAGAACAAAAACCCACTGAAGCTAATACCTGCAAAGGGTTATTTATTGTAAAAATACAAACGCCCCAACCAAAGAAGAGAGCTGTATAGGTAGAACTCAAGCAAACTAGATCTGGAAAATGACATCGCTTCCCTACATCTCTTTCGGGGATGATGCATGGTCTGGTCTCTCTCTGGCCTCTCATCTGTCTCTTCCCTCCCCCATTCCCCCTACCGCCCTCCCTGCACCCCTCTCAGTATATCTGCTGCATTCTCCACATCCTCTCTATCCACTAGCTCCTCTGCTTTCTCATAGCTTGTTCCCTCACCAGTTCAGTCGGCCCTTGCTGGCAATTCTAACCCCGGCACGATGTTATGGCCTCACCTCTCCATCTCTTAGCTGCTTCAGCCTTTCACCTCTCCAATTCTTTGAAGAAACTCTAGGTCACATGTCCACTGATCAGCCTAACTGGAACAAGGATGTCTGCCCCAAACAACAGGAGGTGAGGGCAGAGAGCTTCCCTTACAAAGGGCCATAGACAGAGAATAAATCATCGGCATCTCTAGTATGTTCAGCCACGCTGTGCGTGTGTGCATGTGTGTGTGTGTGAAAACAAAAACTTACCCCAAAACTCCTTTATGTTTTGTATGACTACTAGACAGAACTATTAGGACATCCAGGCCACACTCATCTGAGTTTGTCATTCATGTTAGTACATAAAACAATCATTTTTTATACTAGTGAAGTTTTCATTTAATACATTCAAAAATAATACTAATTTTGTGGCAGAAATGTGTAACTGATTTCCATATAATGCAAGCTCAATTTGTATTATAGTCTTTTATTTATTACTATTATACACTAGGAATCGAAATGCCTTTCCAAAAAGAGTCTGTCCAGTAGTTTTTAAATTGTGGGTCAATTTTTACTTTTTAAAAACTGGGAGTATCAAAAATACTGGAAGCACTGGCAGATTCCATCTGACATACAGGTAGGGTCCCCAAAGTTACAGTCACGAGCCGCCGAGCGCTGGGTACAGCGTCTGAGCAGCACAGCGGGGCCACCTCCA
>CM053516.1:11286406-11404071 GCA_028627145.1 Eidolon dupreanum | reverse complement strand
AGTAAATACATAACCAGTAACATAGTTGTTTATTGACATTATCAGTTATTATGTACTGAGCATAACTGTATCTACTGCACCTTCATACGCTGGCAGCATAGGTTTGTTCGCACCAGCATTGCCACACACGTGAGTAAAGCCTTGTGCTAGGATGATCGACAACTATGACATCACGAGGTGATAAGAACTTTTCAGATCCATTATAATCTGCAGTCTTTCACTGACCTTTTAAAATATCATTATACGGCACGAATGCATTTAATCTGTCAGAGATTAAAACCTTAGTTTATCATAGAAAGAACTTTACTAATATAAATTGTGGTTATTTCCTACATAAGTCATTATTTGAAAAAGCACTACCCTGTAGTAATTATAAGACTTGATATTTTTACAATACATCATTTTGTTTTCACTCCCATTATTTCATGCGATTCTCCCCTCGCCTTGTGAGATAGACAGGTCATGTATTAATATCCCCATCCCTATCTTCTGTTCCTGTAGATGGCACACAAAAAGAATAAGAGAGAAATCTTTTGTTCCAAGAGTTCCAAAACCATAAGTACCCAATAAGAGAAGAGAATGAGATACTGACCTTCCTATCATTAGATAACCATGTATCAAAGACATCACAAAAGAAATCTGAGTGGAGGCTTGTGCCAAATTGCTCCTTAGGTCACCTTGAACACTAAAATTCTAGGATATTATGATTTTACAGATTTGAAAATCAAGATGTAGCATTGCTAAGAGAAATGCCCATGGACCGGTTCTCTTGACTTTGGCTCCAGTGCAGTTCCAACTAACCTGAAGATGACAGAGCACACATTAAACATTACTCTTGTAAGAAATCCTGGAAACTCAAATCAGCTTTAATAGCATTACTATTTTTAAAATGCATTATAATGAATCCAGGACACTGAATCCAGGACAATATAGAATAGAGCACATCTGTGACCTTCTCCACGCATGGGAATAAGTGTAGAGTAAAAGAACGAGCTCTGTTCCCCTTATGCTGCATGTTCTACACAGGAAGGGAGAGGACCTGTCAATCACGAGTAGCCGCTGCTTCCATAACGACGGCATCACGACGGCGCCCAAAGCATGGGCACATTAACTTACTTACATACATTAACTCTTCATTTTTAAAGATTTTTTTAAAAAAGCTATCTAAGCCACAAACATTTTATCAATCAGCTTTTTTTTTTTAAAACTGGCTTTTAAAATCCAATTTTGAGGCACAAAAGATTAAATGGTATCAACTTAAACACTAAGAGTAAATGTCAGTAAAATGAAGTGATGAATGTTTTCCTTTTTAAATAGTCTATCCAATATTTTATGTATTTTTGGTTCTAGGGTAAAATTCTAAAATATAAGGTAGATTTCATCTGTATTTTGGTGCAATAAAAATATGATACACTACATTTTATATATGCAAAAATCACAGCCATAATTCTTTTCATACACATAAGAGAATGACTCGTTCAGAAAATAATTCAGGTAATGAATCTAAACGGCAGCACACAAGACATACAGGTTTGCGACTGTTCATTTAAACATGCTGCCTTTTTCTGAATATTATGTTTTGTCAAGATATTAACTAAACCTGCACTAAGCAAAAAAAAAAAATTGTAAATCCCACGTGGAATGAGGCAAAATTCCTTTACAATCAATAGTGTCTCAACTCCTATCCGACTCTTAGATCTGATTTTCTTATTTCACAGTGTCACCTACTCCCCTCCTCCCAAGGACTGTCCTCCTAAACTGCTTGTCTTATAACTTCCCACTCTAGGGTTTTTGTATCAATTCTCTAACACAACATTCCAGATTCTTCTTCCTATCCTTTATTCACCTCCCCTCACTTAGTTCCACACTGACTCCTCCACCGATAGGATCATATTCAACTTTCTCACTCCTCAATTCCATTTTGTTTTCCTGACTCCCAGTTCTAATTCCTAACAAATGAGATTTAAATTTTAAGTGAACGACATTATTCCCTCTAAGAAGTGCTGAGTGTGTTCGTGAGCTGCTGAGAGAGATACGCCGTGACGTCTTCGTGGCTTAGCGCAACCCAAGTCTTATGTGGGGCTCACGAGATGTCAGAGGCTCCTTATCAGTGGGGGGCTCTCCTCTGGGCAGAGACTCAGGGACCCATGCTCACTCCTTCTAGAGGTTCCTTGACTTCACGACTGCCATTGAGCGAGACGACCGAACACAGGAGATGCTTATCGGCCATGCCCGGAAGCGCCGCTCACATTTCATTGACCAGAACTTAGCCTTATGGCCACACGCGGTATCAAGACGGCTGGGTAATGCAGCCAGGCTGCATGCTGGGGTCGGGTAAGGTGGTGAGCAAACGGATTTAGTGAACAAGTAGCCAATCTCTGGTATACTGAACATCTAATGCATATTCTTAATGAATTCTTACTTAACTGCCTTGTATTGAGTGAGGGACATATAAGAAATGAAATCAACTGTACAACTAAAAATGGTTAAAATGGCAAATTATATGTATAATATTTCAAAATATAAAAAAGCAGTTTCTGTCTCTAAGGAGCTTAAAACCTTTTTTATAAGATTAAGATACACACACACACACACACACACACACACACACAAACACCCCAAATAGTCAAAAAAAACTATTTCAATATAAAAGTACTAAATCAAACATGAGCAAGTGTCAAATATAAGTTAAGGCAATAAGTAGAATGTTCATGTGCTTTACCATATTTCATAGAGTTCAATTATTTTTCTCCTAAATAGGGTCTCTAACTCGACCTGGTTGCTCTGGTCTAAAAGATGTGAGGAGGAAAAAAAAATAATACTTAGTAATATCATAATTTTACCTTAATTCAAGTGTTTATAACCAATTAAAGAGGTATTCTCCTCAACTATGAATGTCTTTCAAAACCGTAAATTAACAAACTTTAAAGGTTAATGCAATTTACGGCAAATCAAAATGCATCACTACTTGTCTTTTTTTCTTCTCATCTTTCTAGCTCACAATGTCTCTCTCTCTCTCAGGAAAAAACAAACATGTTAACCATTCTTTTGAAGTATGTGCCATAACACATTCCACTGGCAAATAGGGCTATGAAAAATAAGCAGTTCTCTTGTAATTCTTATATTTTTTTACTATTTTTATATCACATAGAGAAAAGGAATTAATAATACATTGGAAAATTTATTATTCTAATGTAATCCTATCTATCTTGAGGAAGGTATCTATATATTCACAGAATTAAATAATGTCAGTGCTAAATAGAAGCAGATGTTAGCATAGTATTAGATAAAGCTTTCTGTTACTCCTGGACAAGGGACGACATGGAGATTACTCTAATAAACTGTTTTAAAATGATAAAAGAAACCCAGGCATTATAATGCACTTCAGTTTTTCGACCAGATTTGAACCTCTTCATATTACATAATAAAATCTCTAAAAGAGCCAAGTATAAAACATTCCAAATAATTTCATAACTCATTTCGGAAATGAATACATTTTAATTTTACAGTCACTAAAGTTTACATAGCTTAAAAGGTCACAGCAGGTGTGATGCTGCTCTCATGAACAAAACGTGTGACATTAAGAACAATTCATACATTTTGACACATCTGCTAAATTCATGTTGCAAGCACCAGGCTGCTGGTGTTAAGTGTTTATTATATTATGCTTACATTTGAATTTGGTACCGTAAAAGAGAAACATGCTATAAAACAAAACTTAGAGAGATGGATACATAAATTAAAACAGCAATAAAGCTAAATTTATAATATAAAGCCATCCTCTCATCAAAGCAGTTTCATCTAATTTTTTACATTTCTAAAACATATTCTATTCATGCTTTTGAGTTCATGCATATAAATAATGTGCTAAGGAGAAAACACTGTAACTACCAAAATTTGTTTTACAAAAGGCATTCCTTCCTCGATGACAAAACCTCACCTTTTCCAGAGACCTGATAGCACATTCCCAGGTCAAAGCTTCTAAACAAAGTCAGGGGCCCCAACCTTACACGGAGACCCAACACATTCTGTCCAACTAAGGAGAACGAATTCTAAACTGGAGAACCCTGGATGAGAACGCCCCGCCCGATCCCCCGTGGAAAAGGGAACTTTCTTCCTAAACACGAAAAAGTGAATGAAAGATTCATGTCTTTAATAAAACATCAACTAATTCAGAAAAATATGACAAATCATACCTCGAATATGTTAGACATGAGTAATATAAAAACATATCACTTGTCTAGGAAGTAATTAATCTTTCTCGAGAAATGGATGAAATAAATCTGAACACTTTTTCAAAATTATCAAAGCCACTTTTCATTCAACATTTATCATTTCCATCTAAAATGTTCAAAGTGAAATTGTTGATATGTATATGTCGAGTTTTTTTTCCTATACATCAGTTTACAAATAATAAGGTCTGAAAGACAATTTATAAAGATGACTGATACTGTTACACTCAAAATAAACGAACCATAAGAATCTGACCCAGCTCACCCGGGCCTTTATCAAGAAGCATTATAACAAAGCAGCTAAAACCTCAATCTCAATATAACGAAAATACAGTTGGCTGGCATAGGACAGTGTTTTGAAGTGCTTTCTGAATACCTCAGTCTCACACTCAAATCAGGAGCATCTGTCCGCCAACTGTCAAGATAATGTCTAGCCTAGGAGTTTTCCTGAATTCATCACTATTCATAGATGCCTGTCACTGTTCAAAAAAAAAAAAAAGAAAGAAAAAAATTGAAAAATATCCATACTTTCAAAGCTATTTTCTTCTGAATGTCATAGTAGCGGGAAATACAGAATTTACCACTTTGAACCCAGTCGACTCTGGCTCAAATGCCACTCTGTCTCCAGGCCTGAGAATACAAGGTACATGTTCTCTAGAATTCTAGATAATTTACTAGGTCACATTAATACTTCTCATTTCATACTGTTACCGATTCAAGGTTCTGATCCCTATACTCAAAGCCTCTCCTACTTCGCCATTACTTTCACCAGATGAGACATAAAAGCACAATCCAGCATCAATCCCTAAGGAAAGCAGCATGACAAAGGATAATGTTTTCATTGGCTTCTTTATGATAAAATTCAAATTAAATTAAGTTTTCTCTCTCACAAACCTTCATTTCAAATTGTCTTATAAAATGTACGATCTTGTTTTCCGAGTCAGATACAACAAATTCCACTTTATAAGAAACACACAAGTACTCCTCAAATTATTCAGAAATGCTGTTCTGAGCACTGTACCAATGCTGTGTGAGCCAGGTGGGGAAGACAGGGCCCTCGTCCCCAAGGTCCTAGAAGGAACAGTCTGCACCCAGGAAACAACAGAGGCAGGACAAGGCAGGAAAGTGAGGGGAAAGAGCACTAAGACTTCAGAGAAAAGCCTGCTTGCTCCTCACTGAGTGCGCGGCTGTACTATTTTCTACTTTACACAGTAACAAAATCAGTTACTTACAGCTCTAATTTTAGTTTTAAAAACCTCCAAACATTAGAGAACTATTATGTGAATAAACCAGTAATCAAGAATCAAAAACCAAGAATTAATAAAGAACTTGGTTTCCACAGATGTAATTTTTTCAAAAAGAAATGAAGAAAATTTTTCTACACTGTAAAACTTACTGTACCTCAAAGTTAGTTACATTTTTGACAAAATTATGTATTAAATAAACATCTCTAAGCTAAAATACATTTTCTTATTGACTTCCATCAAAATTTAAGGAGTCCTAAATTTTAATATAAATATGGATTAGCAGGGGTACTGAATGCAATGTACCCATCTTCCAGGGTCCCAAATCTAGAAATTCTAATTCCAGTTTCTAGAAAATTGCTCATTTTTAACATGCATCCCAAGGAATTCTAACACAGGTGGACTACAGCCCACCTTTTAGAAATAATAACTTAAGTACTAAATTTCTATAGGGAGAACATATTTAAATTTTAAATTAAAATCCATACTTCACTCATCACATTGCTGGTCAACAAACACTTAAAGGAATTGGAGAAAAAAATATGAAAAAAAGGCGACTACTATTATAAAATATCTCACAACATAGAACGGAAAATCAGGTATGCAAATGACAAACAATGATAAGTACATCAGAAAAGTTCTGACAAAATGCTGGCAGAGTTCCAGAGGAGAGACTTCATTTTCATGTGGGGACAATGGAAACTGGATAAAAGAGATGAAACTTGAACTACAACTCGAAGGGCTGATGGGTAGGAGGATTTCACCATCTGACTAGAGGGAAGAACGTACTGCAGGGGGGAGAAGCGCTGTCCACAAACGGGTGGCGAGGAGACATTATAAGCTACTCTCTGGAAAATGGTGACCAGTCAGGCTACATGACAGATCAGCAGATCTCGGCCTTGTTTCCGTCTCTACTGCAAAGACGAGAATAACACACTCCAGCGGTAACTTCGCTTACTGCACACAGTCATTTGCAGGGGCTGGGGGCAAGGACACGAACCACCAAATTTAGGTCCTCAATGGCAACTAAATAAATTAAAATAATATGTGTAAGAGTTCACGTACGTATCTTTGCCTTCCTCTTACAGGCCACTTTGGCTTTTTCCATCTAAAGTTAAATATATGTAACTCTTTCAAAATATCAATGCCAAGAAAAATCAGTGAAAAGTGGTAATCGGCTTATAAGATTTGGGTATATTAATGAAAAGGATGTATATGCCATATATATGTGGCTTAAAGATGTCACAATTGTTCAAAATAAATAAGCAATACACTAACACAATATTCAAAGTAGTAGCTAAAAGTACACAGAGAAATGTGGTTATGTGCATGCAGTCATTTATCAAGTGCTTAAAGAAGACCAAGAAGGCTATCGCCCTTTTTAAGACATCAGTACTCATGAAAGTCTAGTACAGGGAAGATTTGGAGTTTAAAAGCTCCAACAAGAATGTGTTTGTCATGCTGGTGGGTGCTGATGGTCTTTTCAAGTCTGTTTTGATTACTCTGTTGCTGAGCATCATAATGAATCTTACTTAAGTTGGATGGATTTGGAGTTCTAACTGGGAGAAAACCTACTCACCAGTAGGCAGGCCAAATCCACTTCAATTATTTATGAAATATAAATAATAACAGAACAAGATTGATTACATATATTAGAGGATGTGTAAGTAAATTCCAGTAGTAACATCTGGAAAAATTCACTGGATAAAGAATTGGGGTTTTTTAAATCTATCAAAAACAAGTGAGATTTATATCATTTGACCTACCTACTAGATGTAGAAATATTTTATACATTAAAGTGAACTCAGTTACTACAGATAATAACTTAAAAATACAGTAAATATTTACTGGGGTCTTTGAGTAATATCTAAATTCAGTTCCTATGATAAATTTACAACAGCAATTTCTTAAAATAACATACAATAATTCTAATGAAAAACTTCGTCGTTGCTCAACTCATCAAACAACATTCTCTTCCTCATCCCAAGAGAAAGTTCTTTAACTGTGGACAAGCACTCAGTCCCACAGCTATAGAAGAGATGTCAAAAAAAAAGAAAAAGAAAAAGAAAGAAAGAAAGAAAGAAAGAAAGAAAGAAAGAAAGAAAGAAAGAAAGAAAGAAAGAAAGAAAGAAAGAAAGAAAGAAAGAAAGAGCGAGGGAGGGAGGGAGGGAGGGAGGGAGGGAGGGAGAGAGAAAGAAAAAGAAAAATGGCCAAGGGAATAAAATATAATGTTCAAAATGCAACAGAATGCTCAAATTAAGAGTCAAATTAATCTTCTTCATGGTTCTCCTAGCCCTTCAAAGCAAAAGAATCCTCATGAAAAAGTTGGTAATTTGGTATAGATAAGGACAGAGCACAAAAAAGTACTTGTTTTACCCAAACATCTGGCATCCTTCAACAAATCTACACACATAAAGTCAAAGCGAGGCAGGTAAGACTCGGCCAATCGCACCCGTTTAGGCAGATGCATAGGTGGCCTAGCCAAGGCTCCCCACTCGGGCTGAGGAGAAAGATGTCAGCACTGTGGTAAAACCTCCCTCCTGTCACTGGCCTCACTCGGATTTCAAAAGATTCCTTCCACACCCCCAAGTTATGACAGAAAATGAGCAATTCACACAAATATAAATGTTTTCAGTTACCATAAACACATTAACATTTAAAAAGGAGCCCAACCTACAAAACGTACCGCAGTGGAATACTCACTACTGGTCAAAATCAGGACAGGACAGCGTAACCTGACATCTGTTAAGGGAAGAACAAAGAGTAGACAACGGACAATATTAACCCTAGGGTCAGTCTTCATAAATCAACACACAGAGCCGAAGGTTTACTCTTATGAGGATTCTTACCCTTAATTGCAGTTTATAGGTTGAAACACACAAAATTAAAAATTCTCTTCTTTAAACAATACCTTAGGGGTACTTAAAACTCTTGAAACCAAGTTTCACATCTTATCTACAGAAAAGGAACCTTTGCTCTCATATTTCAAAGCACTATTTCTAGTAAAGAAAAAGTAAAACCAAGAAAATGAAGCATCATAAATATTTTATAAACATCAATTCAAAAATTTAATAGATCTGACTTGAGTTTAAAAAAATAAGAGGATTATAATACTGATTTGACAGTTACCCACAGAGGCATGCTGACACCTTATAACTTACTTAACTGTATGACGCTCAGCTACATCTCTCTAAAATAAGTGAAAAATTGCCGTTCCAACAGCTTAAAGATGCTGTAATCCTATGACATTAATAACTTAACAGAAACCATATACAACTTGGAAACTAAAGACAAACTATCAATTTCCAAATGACCGACGGCCCACGTTCCCAGCACCATGCTAAGCCTACAGCCCCGCCAGGCAGCTGGTCTGACCACTCAGGAAGGCCACGTCCCAAACACCCGCCACTCGGTGCTGAAAAGCATTGATGGTCAATCTGCTCACTAAGATTTTTTTGAATCCTTTACTATTGTAGCATAATCCTTATACAATCCTCATCACACGCACGCACACCCTCTGAATGAAAAAGGTAAATGGATTAAGAAGTACAAACTGGCAATTACAAAATCATCACAAGGACAAAATGTACAGCATAGGGAATATAATCAATAATATTGTAACAACTATGCATGATGTTGGCAGGGGTACGAGACTAACCAGGATCACCTCACAAGTTACATCAATGTCTAACTGCTAAGCTGCACACCTAAAACTAATATGATATTGAATGTCAACTGTAATTGAAAATAATTTTTAATTAAAAAAAATCCAAAATGTATTTTAACTATCTAATGATTAGGAAGAACTGGTAGGTAAATTGTAGTATAAAATGCTTATGAAAAGTTCTTAATGACATGGGAATGTTTATAGTATTAAGAGAAAAAAGTAGATATAAAATTTCAAATGTTGGATTTCAAATACATACAAATATGTGCAAAGACAAAAGATGAAGAAAACACAAACTATTAATGACTCATTTCTGGATAGTAAAATTATCCAAGATTACAATTTTCTTCTTTATATATATTTTTAAATTTCCCCCAATAAGAATGGGTCATTTCAAATACCAGCATAAAATAATTTCTTGCCTGCATTTTCAATGTCTCTTATTTACTCCTTCCGAAGAGCATTAAATTTTTTTATGTTTCAAAAATATCTTTGGATTATTTTTGTTTATAACAAAACTTTTTATATGTATATGTCTGAGATATTAAAAGCAACCCCATCACAAGCTAAATGAAAGCAAGACACGCAGTGACCACTGCAGCCGTGTGTCATGTTGGAGCCGTTCATGCACTTGTTTTTCAGTTACACGGCATGACAAGATCCCCAGTGGTAAGACCTCAGAGAACAGCTGACGAGAACCTAGAGAATGTTTGCCTGATACAGCAACAGAACTGAGGGAGCAAGAAGAAAAGGTAACGGGCAGAACCCAAGCTCCTCTCACCGGGTGGTGGCAGCAGGGTGACAGTGGTGACACAGCCCAGGGCAGCTTTAAACAAGGAGGCATGTGGCCACGGACACAGAAACTAGCAGGCGTGCACTTTTATACATCGACAAATTATTTTTAGCCCCCCCCAATCTAAAAAGAATATTCTATGAGGAGAGAAAAAAAGAAGGCCCTCAAAGTAAAACATTGAAAGATAACATTCATGTAGTCAGATATCTCAGCTCACGGAAAGGCTGCCTGTGTGAACCGAGAGGTCGCGCCTCTGTTTAGAGTAACGTCAAGTGAAAGCTCTGGGTTGGGATCCTGGCCCCTCTGGTTACCAGCTGTGCAGCCTTGGACCGTGCACTCCGCTAACTCTTGAGATCTTCATTTTTAATTTCAGGATTTTAATATTCTACCTGTAGAGCTCTTAAGAGGATGAAATAAAATATAAAAAATACTTAGTAAACATCCTGATACATAATCAAAATTTACCAATTTTTAGTTTTCTTCCCTAATTTCATTCACTTACCACCTTCACAATTTGTGTCATCTCACATACTATTCCTATTATCTTTTTAATATTCTTCTTCATATAGGCTTACATTTTTTTTTCCTAAATAGCTTTACTCTGATTGTCATAACTACCCACTGAAAGGTCAGACAGGGAAACAGACGATGGCCAGACTGTCCATGACAATGAAACTTTGACCCTGGCAACCAGCCCAGGAAGCCCACGTCACAGGATCCTCAGCGAACTGCCCAGAACAGTCAGGACTTGGTCAATGACTACCAGTTCCCGAAATCTGCCCGTTTCCAGTTCAGACCAACCAGAGAAGGCTAAGTACGATCCCCAAAGCAATCACAGAGATGCCCACCTCCAGCCTCCCCGCGCCGAGACTCGCATCGGGGCACACCTGAAGCCTTCCCCCGGGGTTTTACGATAAAGCTTTCTGACCTCCCTGCCTGCCCTGAGGATCAGCCACGTGTAAGTGAAGGGGGCTGACTCCCTGGCTACGCAAGCTCTGAATTAACTGTCTATTTGTTCTTAACTGGGTGTAGTCCGTGTTGATGTCCATACCATGAAAGAACAGGATTGATAGGTTAGTTATATTCTTCTAATATACAAAAATAAATACTTAACTAACACAATTTAAAATGTTCCCCCTGTAACACCTAAAATAATCTTAAATGTCAGACTTCAGGAAATGCTAGCCACATGTGGGATTCTCAGTCACACAGGCCAACACTATAACCTCCTGAGGAGATAAAGTTAACACACTTCCTTTCCAATTCATATAGAAAGTGTCTTCTTTCTTAACACTTCTAAATCAGAGTATCTGATGTCTGATGGTGCTATCAGAATATTTTCTGGAAGGAGGAAAACCACACTTAGACCTCTGGAACGCTGTGACCATCTGTCCACGACTTTATAGGAATAACCCGAGTGGGTCTGAGCACGCTGGGGAGTGGGAAAGGAAAACAATTACCACGGCCCAACGGCCGTTATGGGAAGCTATCTGAAATGCCTGTGACCTTCATTTGCATCCACATTTCAAGATGCACAAGTTTGAGATCTAAATATTCCTACAACAGAGTTATTCAACAGTGTGATGCAGAGCTAGGACAACAGGAAATAAGAGAAGGTATTTTCTTGCTTTGCTTATAGGATAGATCTATTCATCTTAAACTTATATGTCTTAATTGGTCTAAAAATCTTCCAATGTGGACTGAGTTTAGCTACCCAATTTTAGCTATTGAATTTTTCTCAATCTCTGAAATTACTATGTCAAAAGTGTCTTAAATAATAATCTCCAATTCTAGGTGATGTAGAAATTTGCAACACTACTACTTAGTGGTGACTTTAAAGAGTACCGTATTACTGACATTGGTTCACTAAAAAGAACACGGTTAGTGTACCGATAATAAAAACTTAACTCAAGTTCAGAAAAATAAAGAGTACATACCAATGAACAAACAAGTACCCTCGACAACTATATGGTAACACATCTATTGTCATGTGCTCCGCCAATCAGTATTGTAATGGTTCTACAAAGAATCCAGTGCACCAGACTGTAGCTAATTATGTATATTCAAGTGATTAGCAAGAACTTGTTGCCTCTTTCACACCACCCTCCAAACAGCAGCCTTTGAGAGGAGAATAGACTGCAAATTTATTGAGAGAACACTGTTAATCCTTTGGGGAGAATGTAAATGTAAACAGGACTACTCTACATCAAGGTGCTTTGACAACAACAATCATCTGCATAAACACATGCTCAACAACAAACAGGTGTTCTATTTCACAACTAGCACCCATTTGATGCTTTCAAGTAAGCATTATGCACAAACTGTTAGAAGTACTTTGAAACCAGCTGCAATTACTATAATTAGCTGCTTTCCTACACTTTGTTTACATTTACCTGTTCAGTACTGCGCCAACTCACGCACTCCAGGTAAAGTGACCATTTCAGGGCTTTCACTCTTAAGGCAGGAAAGAGGGCAAACCAGAGTCCATTTAAACTAATTTAACCAGAATCTTCTGGGAACCAGCCTAACTGAAAATACTAAAGGCAAAACTCAAAACTTCTGTTTTAAAACATATATTAATGAGACAAAAGATAGTTCTTTTTCAAAAGCTGTTTAAAGTTTTGACTCAGAAGAGACTCAAATTATTGTAGTTTTGATTAAATAGAAGGGGAAACATGCTAAAAGCTCATCAACTAAAGAATAAGTAAAATGTAGTACTATTTACTCAAGTGGAATACTACACAGTAGTTAAAAGGCATGACCTACTAATAGCTATAGCTATTAACTACACAGCACGGATAAAGCACAAACACATGATACTGTGGGGAAAAAAGGAAACTTCAGAATGCCAACAACAAAGGGCTAACCATTATAAAAATGCAGAGTAAACAAATCAATATCCATTTAACTATAAACATAAATCTAAAGTCAGGATTTTCAAATGTATTAATACAAAGCCCAAAGAAGCATAAAAGTCAAATATGGCAGGACTTCTCAATAGGAAAAATCTGGCGGGGATGATCCTCCTAAAATCCAAAAAAATGCAATGTCAAGTCCGAGCTCTAGACTACCAGCCCCATGTACCAGCACATCCCCTGAACCCGGCTGGCACTTCCAGTAAACAGGAAGTATGTGACCAATAAAGAATTCATGAATGAATGAATGAGTGGGTGAATGAGTGCATAAATGAAGTCAGCAAACAAACTGAAATGCCAGAATACTGATTATTTTTTAAATGTGAACTATAAAAAAGTAAGTTGCATTATTTAATTATTTTAAAATTCTTTTAAAATTATTTTAGTAAGATATTTGAAACTTTAACAGGCTATTCATACTGAAAATGATTAGTAATATTACTTTACAGCTGGAAAAAAAATTCATTCCATTTCCTCATATCATTTTTCACCATTCTTCTTCATTATTAGAGACCACTGTGGAACACCCAGCAACAAACTTCAGCATCTGAGTGGCTAAGTCCTCTTATTACCATTGTCGTCACTACAGTCACCGTCAGCATTAACGTTGTCATTAGTTTCTCCAGCTGTTTCTATCCTTTTTAATTAGACTGAGCTGCAGAAGTAAATGCATGTTTTACACAATCATATATGTAAAACTAAATCTAAATCCAGCCAAAGGGCCATGTTTTAGAAGTATCAGGGAATGACAAGCAAGCACATAAGGTGGTGCCATGGGAAATAAGTAGAACAGCAGAATGAATTTGAGGTTGAAAATAAACCATTTATTATTAAAATATGAAATTATTTCTTTTTGTTAGTGATAAATGCAAAATACGTTCTAAGTAAATATTAAGTATACAGTAGTAGGTCGTTTGGGGGGTGGGGAAGGAAACATTTAGCTTTGGTTATATTTAGTCTAAATTATCTGTTACAAATTGATTTCAAAAACACAAATCTATAAACATTAAAAATGCAACTACCAGACAGATGGCTTAAGGTGAGGGTTAAAGTGTGTGCTTTATAGTCAGATGCCTGGGTTCAAATTCTGACATTCCGATTTACTATCAGTGTGACCTAGATGAAGTTAATCCCTCTGAAGTTTCATTTTTTTCACTATAAAATTGGACAATTATATAATAAGGCCCACCACAGAAAGCAGTTACAAGACTGACATAATGAATATAAAGCAATCAGGATAGTGCTTGGCACATACTGCAGTGAGTGATCAATATGTTAGAAATTACAATCACTAATCATGACCAACTATAACGATCAACGCTCAGGTTAAGGAAAAAACAAAAAGCCTCAAATGGCTGCTCTTGATGCCCGATGTTAATGGAATTTACTAGAAATGAAAGGTACTAAAGGAGGCTGAGAGAAGCACAGTCCTGGAAGAAAACAAAAAGCATGAATAGCAAGAAAATAAAGATTTAAAAATCAGGAAAACACCAGCTGTGGAGCGACTTTGTTCTTAAAGATATTTCAAAGGCAAAACAAAATAAGAATGAAGACTACAGTGGTAGAATCTTAGAGAAATTTGGGATCTTGGAAAGTGCTAAGTGCTAAAATTTAAAAAAAAAAAGGAAAATAAAGAAAGAAAAAAAAGGAAGCCTAACTTCAAAATGAGATAGTCAAGGCATACACCAGTTTAAAACAAAATAAAACTGAGAGAGGCAAAAGACTTTGCTCACAATTTATCTATTTTTTAAAAAACCTCAAAGTTCATCAGATTCCATCAGATGGATGCGACCCACGTTTGGCACTTCTTTCCACCTTCCTGACAGACGACCTCCATGGAACTGGCACTTCGGACTCATACAGATACTTGCTGAGTACGTGAGCTGTGGCACACTCAACTAGCATACGTAAGATATTATCCGAGCGCACAGTAGTTCTCTCCAGCATCGTTTCTCACCAGTCCCTTCTTCACAGACCATCTCCAGCCCTACAAAACCACGTTCACCGGTAGAAAGGTGATAGTTTCTGTTCTGCCGCCTTTTGCTGGTCCCTCTCCAGGAACCCGCTTCCCTGCACACAATAACAGGTAGCTCTTACTCTTCCTTTAGGTTTCAGCTTCACCTTCGCAACCTTGAGAAAGCCGTTCCTGACTCTACTGCATCCAGGATGGTGTGTGCTTACACGAGTCACCATCTCTCTGGGCCTCAAGACTATAATCTGCAAAATGGGATAACAGTGCTTACCTCATAAGACTGTTGTGAGAATTAAATGTGTTAAATCATGTGAAACACCTAAAATACTGCTTGGCAAGAAGGAACTGCTTACAGCATAGCTATCCTGGCTATTCCCTGACCCCTCCATCTGGGTTAAGAGCCCCTTACTCGTATTGTGTTATTGTGTCTCTTTCTCTACCACAGCACTTACCAACGTGTGGATTCCATCATATTTGCTAAAGAAGATGAAAAATAGAAAGAGAAAACTAAAATTGAAGAAAGAAGCAGGTGGCAAAAGGAAAAGTGGGCACTCAAGACAGTAATGAACAGAATAAGAGAGACGAGGGAAAGGGGAGATTTCCTTAATAAGACAGTAAAATAAAACTGAACTCC
This sequence comes from Eidolon dupreanum, assembly GCA_028627145.1. Taxonomy (NCBI): domain Eukaryota; kingdom Metazoa; phylum Chordata; class Mammalia; order Chiroptera; family Pteropodidae; genus Eidolon; species Eidolon dupreanum. The sequence continues at coordinate 11,388,614 of CM053516.1, read as the reverse complement.
TGTTTTAAGGATTTCAATGCTTTCCTCTTGAGCCTACAAAGACTCTACAGCAAATAAGACAACAATTAGAGTCCCCTGGGAGAAGTTACTGGGTGTCAATCTTGCTATAAATCAGATGAAATAAAATCAAGGACGAAAAAAGATTCCACATCCTAATCTGGGAGTAAAAATCACACATAAAAACTGATCTAGGCTAAAGTAGGACACTCTTGTAAGTTATGAGAAAAAAGAAAAAAGATTCCAAAACACTTAAGTACTTTGGTCTCTTCATACAAATGAGCTGTTCATTTAAAAATAATATAGGGTAGCATTATGACCAAAGATTAAGATAAACTAATATACTCGAATTGCACCAACTACCTCTATAGCCCAGAGAAGTTAAATAGAAGAAAGCATAATGAATAGACTCTTCACCAAAAAAGAAATGTTTGTTTTTGCAGGTTAGCTCCACCATTTTTTTCACATTTGCATCCTAATAGTTCTACTTGGTCTCCCCATTATGCAACAGTTCTTTACAATACAGCCAGCTACCCTGACAACTGGGTTCCTTTGCCAGAGTGGCTTTGTCTAAATCCTAAAGCTGTGCCCGGCTGTGCTCTGAGCCCAGTGGCCGCCTGTGATCTGAATGCCAATGAAGAGCACAGACCCTGTTGTCTAACAAGCCAGAGACTAAAAGGTCTCTTTAGGGTCAACAAACTGTCTCGACTACTTTCAGATGCTTAAGAGACTGGAAAACGAAGCTGGAAATGCAACCTATTTCATAGGAGGACAACAGGAAAAGTATTAAATGTTTAACACTCATCAGATACTGTAGGGCTCCAACTTTAAATCAGAGAGGGTCTAGTCAACCTCTGTATGTAAATAAAACTGTATGTAAATAAAAGTGTTTATTCTTTTAAGTAGAAATAAACTAAATCTTAAAGAAAAAGTGTAAATAAATTTCAGTTACCATATCAAGGTTGAGGTTATTTAGAGAATTTATATCCTACTTACTTACCACATGGTAACTGACTGAAGGACATAAATGGCAAGGATATAAAAATGGCAAACTGTTATACTGTGAAATTTAGTGTTTGGCTACAATCTAAGAAATGCAAACTTATTAACTCTAAGGAAGCAATTCCTAAGTAGTACCTACTAAACAGAAAACGTTTAAAAAACTAAAAAATCTAACAGTAGGAGATACTGTTTTAACTATATAGTTTTATTTCAATTGTCAATGATAAACAGCATGCCTTTATTTAATTTGCTATCAGCCAATATATACATTTCCTTATTTCAGTTCTTAAAGGCTCCCTTTTTATTCCATTTCACTAATTTGCCACCTATTTAATCAAATGCCAAATCCTCTCGCTCTCCTTATTAGCTCCCAAATCTATCCATCATACCCTGCAGCCACCACCCTAACTCAGACTGTCACCATCTCTCACTGGGGTCCTGCAAGTCGTCAGCCTGACCTCTGGCCACACCCAGCCAAAAGATGCAGGATGCTAGGCCTTGTATGGAATTTTAAGTTTTCTAAACACCACATTTAAAAAGGTAAAGAGAAAGGTAAAAATTTTTTAAATAATGTATTCTACTTAACAAAGTATATCCAAGATATTATCATTTCAACATGTAATCAATAAAAAAATTGTTGCGATATCCTACAGTGTGTATTTTACACCTACAGCATGACTCAATGTAGACATTACGTTTTCCACAGCTTAAGTGTTAAAGGAGTCGTACCAAAAAAATACAGGAAAAATATTTTCTATTGCTTCGCTTTTTAAAGTAAAATTTAAGAAAATTTAAATTTCAGTTTCTCAGCCACACTAGCCCCATTTTAAATACTCAGCAGCCACATATGGCTCCTGGCTACCGTGTTGGACAGCACAGGTGTATGGCTTCAATCTTTGCCTCTAGACCTGACATATTCAAAAACGCAAGCTGTCCCATCACCCTATGGCTTAAAACGCCCTTTGACTCGTCCTCCGTGACGTCCTGACAAGCCCAGCTCTCACAGAGGGCCTGCGGCACTGTGCCCCCGCGGCACTGCGCCCCCTGCCCGCCCCAGCCCCCCATCTCCATCGTCCCCTTCCCACGCTGCTCCAAATGATGCCGCCTCCGAGGAGCGGACTGGACTCCGCCCCTTCCGGCCTGTGCGGTACATTCTCCCGAACGCTCTTCTTCCCCGTCCCTGTCACCTGGCCACCACCAGCTCCTCCTTCGGGTTTCAGCTTAGAGATCACTTTCTCTTCTCAAATCCCTTCCCGTTACAGGACACCAGCTCCTGTGAGGGCAGCAACCGTGTCACTCTTATACTCCCAAGCATTTATTAAAATGCCTGGCACTTTGTAGGCACTCAATAAATATGAATCAATCAACAGAGTCATCTGAGCTAGCTTAAGTGAGCTGAAGACATGTCCTCACGTTGACATATGCGTCAGGAAGAGCAGAGTCCTCCTGTGAGCTCACATGTTTTTTCTATCACTAGCCAAAAATAGACTGCCATGAGAAACTATGCCAAAATTAACAATGAAACACCAAGACTCTCAAAGTTGGAACATTCAGTACGAAGTGATACTTTATGACTAAGAGATTCTTGTGCGTCCACTGGAAAAGAGCATGCGTGTAAAGATCAGAGGAAAACTTTCCTCTCATTTGTTATAAGGGGAATTCATTGGTATAATTCCACGTTTCTTTCACTCCCTTTTCTCTAATTCTGGTGATTTATCTGGTAGATACATTTTGGGGGGAAAAACCTTGGTTCACAGAATTAAGCTCAGCCTTTCTTCTTCCTTTGGACACTGGTATGCTGCAGAAAATGCAAAGTTGCCTTATTTCTATGTGCAAGAGATCAGCAAACTAACTACACAAGTCCTGCAGCCTGTATTTCTAAATAAAGTTTTATTAGAACGCAGCCATGTCCATTAGTTTACATATTGGCAGTGGCTGCTCTCTTGCACTACAATCACGGGGTTGAGTAGGTAGAGCTGTGACAGAAAGCACATGGCCTTGCAGAGGTATTTACTATCCGGCCCTCTTCAGAAACAGACCCATGCTCCACGCACCGTCGTGCTTGCTCTGCCTGAAGCATGCCCCGGAAGCCTGCCTCGCTCTGCGATCCAGCTGGCAATGCATTGACTCTCATACTAAGACCTCCGATTTAATTTTTATCAGTAGTATATTTTGGCCAACATTTTTACTCTTCCTTTTATATCTAATATTGTACAGAAGGCCAGATAAGAAAGAGGAATTATTTATACTGTGCCCTTTAGAAACATCAACACCTCATCTACGTAATTTTCTAGGCACATTTATTAAGCTCTAGGGTATGAAATTTGAGGGGAGGGGTCTCAGTCACGTACTTGTTCAAGCTGGAAATCTGTTTTTTGAAGGAAATGTTTACCCTACATCTGGGAAATTTATATCATTAATATTAACTTCACACACTACTGTATATTCCTTATATTATCAAAGAATTTTAGCAGTCTAAACCCCAGCCTAGTTCTTTAAAGACTTATAGTGTTAAGTATTCATGTTAGACTCTTTGTTTTATTAAATCATATACCTGTATTTTCTGCAAAAATCTTGATAGTCTTTGAACATTATTGATTTTTGTTTCCTTGAATGTTTCTCTTGTGTCTTTCTCGCTAAACAAATCAATATTACACAAAAAATGGCACTAGATTACCTATTTTCAGTAACACTGGTAAAAAAAAAAAACTATTCTAATAATTTATTAAGGAGTTTTAATTTTTCTCATAGTGATATTGTTTAAAACCCTTTAGCCAATAACAATTCTATCATACATACTTTTATAAGGTTAGAGAACATAGTCCAACAATAATCTTACATAAGATACTTAAATAGGTCAATGAGACTTGCATATTTGTATCACATTCTCTTTATTCATTTCAATTTCTTAACCCATTTTGTCTATTTAAGACCATTACCCTGGTACTACACATTTCATTTCCAAAGTTTTCTACTTACACCTTGCTTAAATAATTTAATACAAGATTAGCAGCAGACACATGATGGTATATAAAATACTTCTACCTCAAAACTAGCTCAGGTTTATTTTTGATTGCTGAGAATTCTTTCTAGAACAAAACCAAAAATAAGAAATAAACCAATTAAAGCTTTTGTGCAAACTATTGTAAATGATAAATGAAAATGAATAGGAGGTTAGTTTTTTAAAAAAGGATTTTTCATCTCAATTAGGCCACAAGTTTATTGTATTCACAATATTCAACAAATACTTGTAGACTATATTTTTCATAATCCTTCATTACATTCTGTGACATATGCCTCCTGTTAAGAGTTGTCACCTTCCTAAATTGAAAAAAAGTTTAAAAAGCAAACCAGTTAAAATCACATAAATAAATGGGATTCATAAGATAAATAGGACTCTTGGATAACCAGAAACCTTAAATATTTGTTTTTTATGTTTTCTTCCTGTTTGGTAGTACAGAAAAACAAACTTTTTGTTCTTTTTTGTTTTCCTATCAGACACCTATTTTTCCTCATAAACATATTCTCTGAACTCCAGTATTTAAGAAAAACAGCATTCTGCTCACAGAAATCATGGACATGAAAATATTTCAGAGGCTGCAGGGTATCTTTTTTTAAACAAACATGTAGACCATCTACTGACATGAAACTATATTAGGTTACTTAACACCACCCATTCCAACAGACAAGTGCTGGCTGGTCTAATGTATAAACACTGGTGTACATGGTCTCAGGTCACCATGGCAAGAGAATACGTCAGGGGAGGAGGTAAAGCGCCTCAGCCCAGAAGGAACACTTAGTATTTTCTCTCTCAGTCCACTGGCCAGAAACTATCCATGTTGATCCATCATAACTCTACAGAATGCTGGGAAATATAGGAGCACATGGAAAAGCTGGCCTCTACCTCAGACATAGCTCTAAAACACTTGACCCAGTGTTTGGAGGTGAAGGCTCAGGGGCAGTGTAATGTTGTTTTTCACATGTGTGTTAGTTGCATGGTGTGCTCACTTTGTGAAAATTCAGAGGGGTATTCTTTTCATTATTTTACTTTGCTGTATCACATACTTCAAGAAAAAAATTATCTTAAAATTACTTGTGACAAATACACTCTCTTGATTTATTATATTTTGCACTATTCGTTACTGGTTCCAATACTCCTTACTATGTTCAATGGTAATTTTTGAAATGGATAGTCTTGTTACCACATGAGAATCTCATTTGTGCTAACTATATTTGTCCTTATTCATTTAAAAAGTGTGTGTGTGTGTGTGTGTGTGTGTGTGTGTGTGTGTGTGTTATTAACTTCTCAAAAAGATATTCTTTTGCAATAGGGAGGTTTTAAACTTCTTGTAATAACCTTGTTAAAGATCTCAGTTCTAAAGTGGAAGTATGGGATCTATCTATATAAGAAAATGAAATATGACACCAAAACTAATGATTTTAACCCTTCTCCTGTTTAGAAAAAAAAATGCAGTTCACGGTCAGCATTAATTTAATACCACATGTAGGAATGTTACGTCTTCTAGGATTTGACATTTTCAGCCATGGAGAATTACTATATTTTGTAACTGGAAATACCACTAAAAACAGAATGCTATAAATAGAATGATGTTATTTATTTTCAAAGATTATCAGTATACTAGAGAGCTGCAAAAATAAGAGAAGCGAGGTATTTCATGGCAAATTTGGGGGGTGAGGTCAGGACTGTAATCTATGAGTTATGTCGGAGTTACTGCTGCAAGCGCAAACACCACCAGCAAGTATTCTGGGGGCAAACAGGAAATAAGTTAAAATAACATAGCATGCTAAAACGTAGGAATTTTAGAGATGACTGAGGTCGACTCCTCTTATTTTACAAAAAAACAAGTGAAGCGATTTGCCCAAACACAAACATAGGTGGTAACTGATGCTATTAATACTCAGCTCTGCAGAATCAGTTTATTATTTTTACCTGCAGTTCTCCTGCCCATTTAGTCACTGGTACTAGGGACGGAGTTTTACCATGCAAAGGGAATTTCTTTTGGGATGCCAGTGGAGTTGGATTTAGTGAATTCAAGACATATAATCATTATATGAAATGTTTGCAGTAACAGTTATTTGAAAATAACTTTCAAAAATCAGTGCATTAGACTTATTGTGATCATTCTGTAGTATATATAAATATTGAATCATTACATCCTACCCTGAAACTATTATGTGATATGCCAATTATATTTCAATTAAAAAACACATTAGGTAGACCCTTGAAGAAATTTATTTAGCAAAATCTGCACTGACTCTAGAACGTAACTTTAATACAACTATCGACAAACTGCTAAAACACAAATTCCCAATGCAGAAGCAAAACAAAAAGAACTTTCAGATTCATTGGACAATTTTGTGCTTCCTCTGTTTCTATTTCTGGTTAGACTTGGTTTAATACTTACACCTTACTAAATTCAAATAAAGGTAGTGCTTTATATTCAAACATGTTTCTCTCAGTATATTTTTTTCAGTAGTTTAACATCCATCTCTAACTTGGCCTTTTAGTCCCATGTCTTTTTAGATCTTCTCAGTTATAGCTGTGTTACATATTTTTATAGTATACAAACCATATCCTAACTTATTCAATTAACATGCATTCTGACTTTATATTTCAATGAAGTAAATGTGATTTATCTTGAGTAATATTTTTCTTCTAAATAATACCAATATAAGCCTACATTAGATAAAGGTAGTTAAAAACAAAAACTTTAGAGTCAATTTCTTGTCAATCAGTGTGTCACTCAGTTAATCAGACATTAATCGCTTGGGTTACTTGTACACCCATTTTTTTCAATAGAGATCATAGTAAGAGATGAAGAAACTTCAAAGTTTGATAAGTAGGCCACAGTCAGAACTGCAGGTTGAACCTCGGACTCCTGGTCTGTCTCATACTAAGCACTCCATAGAGAAGGGATTCCCATAACTTCTGGATATTTACTGCTGTCAACATTTTTTAAATTTGTTTAAGAAATGAGTTATTAAAGATAGTAAGGCATTAGAGAAGATGGAGGGGTGGTGAGAAAAAGAAAAGTAGCAAGATCTTTTCCTTGAAAATCTCCAGTAAACTTTATGAATGTGCTTTGAATGAAAAGAATTAGGAGGGAAAGAAGATGAAGAAGAAGGCATCAGAAATTTTCAGCCCTGTCTTTTACCTCTGGAGAATTCTTATTGTCTTGAATAATATGAACATGGGGTGGGGGGTACCAGTACAGGAAAGAAACAACTGCAAGCTGCCATGCTGAGCTTCAAAACAATCATCAAAAGGGGCTTTGGGAGCTCACCAGCTGCAAAGTTTTTGTGTTAGGCGGTGATTCCATTGGGAGAATGGGAGCCCCTAAATAATGATGTCAAAAAGAGTTTTTACATGCCTAGGAAGCTACTTGAAGCAAACAAAAATCTCCATTTGCTCCTAATGGAGGTTAAGGCCTTTGGGGATTAGAGATGGAGAGTGTAGACGGCCATTATCTAAGCAAACTTACTGTTCCTAGCACAACAAAGGAGTGCGCTCCTGAAAAGGCATATATACTATTTTCACTGGAAGGCTCTAAACAATGAAATGTGCCAACAAAAATGTCAGAAAGAAGTTTCAGTATGAAAATTATATGGCAAAGTAAATTTAAGGGAAAAAAAGGAATTATGATTTCCAGAGGATTTCATTAATGGCACATTTTTGCATCATATTTTAATGCTTTTTCTCATAGAGGCTACGATTCATAATGACTGGATGGACACAATCTTGAGAAAGCAGAATTACGGCGCCACTGCCAGGACATTCTCACTGGCCTCTCTTGCTTTAGCACAGGACACCTCGATAAGTGTGATGTGTTCACATTCACCTGTCCAAAAGGTAAAGTAATTTTTTTTCTAAGAGAGATGAAGAGATTACAGGAAGATACTTTCAATTAATAGACCAAAATACTACCTACCAACATCTAGTCTTAAAACCAATGAAAAAGTAAGTTTTTTCCCAAAGGAAAGGCTTACGTACAATCCTTAAAGAAAGTTGTAGTACCATCTTCTGCCTAATTCCACTTACCCTATTTTTTCCTTCTCTGAGTTTGCCATGTTTGTGTCACAGGTTCCATTCCTGACCACTTGATTAATACTTGTGTTTATGTAGATTGGAATGATGTCAGCAAACAGGTACCTTTCCAAATGAAAGTGTTACTATTACATGGGGAAGTACCGCAGAGAACTACCTTAAAATATAAACTGACTTTGTCCATATATACATCAAAATTCAAAAAGGATAAATTTAAGACAGTTTACTTATAAAACAGTATAGGACCTTTCCAAACATAGCTAAAACTTACTTGAGTTCATAATGGATCACAAGATAAGCAGACCCTATAAAATATACATTGTGCCAGGGTGTTCTTTATATATATGTTTTTGAGGAAGTCAACATGATTGGTTTGTTGGCTTGTCTTTTTTTTGCAAGTTTGTTTAATAATTATATTGCACAGCTATCCAAAAGTGTTCGTAGGTTTTGAAAGAACCAAGCTGGAAAGCTTGTGGGCAGCAGGATGTCTGACAAGCTTTCTAGACCTGACCCCTTTGTCAGGTTTGAACATGAAGAACAAAACTGCATTTGGTGATCTACCTGGTTGAAACAGAAGACAAGAACGGGATAAAAAGGAGCTGGACAGATACCGCGTTCTTCCTCAGAGTGGGAGACACATAAAGCAAACCACACTAATGGCTATGGTGTAGACATGCAGATCCTGACCACTTATAAATCAGCAGGCTCATTAGTGCTTACAAATACTCATTAATCCCTATAAACCAGGACCAATCTAGCAGACAAATAACTAAAACAATGTTAAGGAAAGAAAATAACTTCACAACTTTGGTGTAGAATTGTAAAAAACTTTAAAGTCCATCAGAGAAATACTATTTAATGTGATTAAGATAATAAATCAACAATGCGAAGTTGTACTAATCTCATGAAGTTTCCAAGATTTGCTTTTGTTCTAAAGAAAGTATTCTCTCAAGGTGTAGTTGTACAAATAAGATACCTGGATAATCAAGAATCGATCTACATAAACTATTAAGGATTAACTGTTTATACATTTCTGACTTGTATCTTGAAGAGCACCTGTCAAGGCTAGCTTTGCCATATGAGTCAGAGTGACATCTAGTGGTGACTTTGTTGAACGGTACGTATTTGGTACTGTATTTCTTAGAACTGCAAATGAACAGTACCTAACACATGGTAGGCCCACAAATACTACTGCATGAAATAACTACTTTTAATATTTTAAGATAATATTCTAATTTCTCCACTCCTACTGAACTTCCTTTTCCCTATTACTTCTAGTCCTTCATCCATTCCCTATTTTCCCAGTCTATAAATTCCCTTCTACTCTCACTCGTCTCATTCTCTATGGCATCCTTGGTCTACTTTTTTTCTAACTATATTTTTTGGTCTGTATTTTTTCTATTTATTTCTTCTTTCATGGTACACATTTTATAAATCTCTACCCTATGTGGAGATTTATATATTTTCTGTGTAATTGTTCTGAGTATTGCTATATTAAATCATGAAACTAAGCCAAAAGAATCCATCATAATTCATGCAACCTTGGAAAATTATTTGTCTCTAGTTGACTTGAGCATCTATAAGTCAAATTGATGGATGATTATTGACCAAGAAATCATGCCACATCTCCTCTATCCTATTCAACCCTCTCTCATTCTATAATAAGCTTACCTCCTAGAAAACACGGAAACCACTGAATGTAAATGACCTCAACTTTCCAACTTTCCACTTGAGACCATCTACATTTGGAATACCCTCTTTCCCTATTTCAAAGGAAGACATATACATACACCCTCCTTTTTAAGGGCTAGCCCCTATTCTTGTGTACCGTTTTTATTGTTATCTATCTCTAAGGTTGGTTATGTCAATGATTATGTGTCTCGAGTATTCAGAATTTCTCTCTCTGTTTTGATTCCTTCTCCTACAACCTATGAATTATGTTCACTCCCATCCAAGCATCATCTTTCTTTGACCTGTTGCAATCTATTTTCTTTCCTTTTATCAAAAAATAACTCAAAAGAATAACCTATAATGATTTCTTAATTTCTTCAATATCCATTTACTCTCAACTTCTGGTAATGTGTATTTTAACATTGAAACAGATCTTTAGAAGGTCACTATGAGGCCATCGGCGGCCTCTTTTCAGGTCTTAGTCTCCTTAAATCCTTACATGATGCGGTAATTGCTCTCACTTAGCTTCTGCGAGTATAGCAATCTTTCTATTTTTTCCTCTCTCTTTCCTAACAACTCTTTCTCTGCCTATTTGTCCTCATACTGCCTAAATGCAATATGCCCTCCTTTCGCTTCAAAATAAAGAACCAAAAGTATTGGTTCTATGAAAAAAGTGGCTCAGTGAAAATTAATTTGCTCAAGAACTTAGTTCTAATTTACATTCTACTAATCTGCCCCCTTTCTTCAAAATACTGCTTTAAACCCACTTGATTTAAACTTTCCTGATTATTTCCAATCATAATTCATTGTCTTTGATGAATCAAATTTTATACTATATTAACATATATTTTGTCTTTAGATGTGTCCTAAGATCTTTTAAATTTCACATTTACTTGCAACTACTGTAGGCATCCCTCACCCCAACAACCCTCTACCTCCCTCCTCCTGTTTTCCTCCTCCTCCCCTTTTCTCCTCCTCTTCCTCCTCCTCCTTCTCTTTCTTCTTTCTCTCTCTCTCTCTCTCTCTCTCTCTCTCTCTCTCTCTCTCTCTCTCTCTCTCTCACACACACACACACACACACACACACCACCACTTCCCCTGTATTTACAAGGGTAGCAAGTTCAATGCTCTTGTCTCCCAATTACAGGTATTTCTTTAAAATGTTCTGAATCTAAACATAACACTCTTTATACACTAAGTTCTTACAAACATTTGTTGATCAAGGCTCTCTAATACTTGATTAGTCGAGTCACTGAAAAAAAATAATAAAATCATATTTTAAAAAAATGACATCCTTTTGTTTTGGTTGCTGGTACTCACATTAATTAGATTACAAACACATATAGGAAGTAAGATAATGCTTTGGAGAAAAGATTACTAACTCTGAGCTATCTAACCCAATTTAACTGGTAAAAATTGTCCTATAACATGTCACAACCCTAATTTATCTCAAACCAGGTATATATGTTTTAAATGTTTCTCAAAAAAAAAAAAAAAAAAAAAAAAGACTACCGAAGAGAACTTCTAGGAAGTTATCAGGACAGAATCGTTAAGAACAATACACTTTAAGCATCTACCCAACTTCTTTAATATGAAGACATTTGCCACAAGGTTAGTTTTAGTGTGTAAAAGACCCATTCACAGACCAACAGTAGCAGACTGTTTAAAGTACATCCAAGGCAATGATAAATGAAGTGGATATCTTTGCCAAATGCTTAAAATTTGGATTTAATTATCACAAAAGCTTAAGTGAGTAATACTTTAAGATATGCAATTATATCTAAATTTTATGTATATACTCACAGTTCCTTTATTTTGAGGGGGAAGTGCTATATTCATCTTTTAAAACGGTAAATTGTATTTGTTTTGTTTTCTTCTTCTTTGTAGTCTAGTGAAGAGAAAGTCAGGACAGTCTGCTGTGTGGCCTGCTCTAGAGCCTGGGCAAATCTAGTCTTACTGTGGAAGGGACAGAAGCGCTCTGGTCTGGGAGGTACATGAGGATTCCAATTCGAAACTGCAAAATGGAGAAGAAAGGAACCCTTATTCCTGAATGAACTTCTGAGATAGTCCTGGAAGAACTGAAACAGGACCCAGCCATAGGGGGACAGGGCAGGGAGAGCGCGGGACACAGAAAAGCAGAATCTAGATCGTATTCATGGCTAAGCTCCGAGGTATCAAGGGGGTTCAGGAGGTTGAGTGGCCGCCAGGAACTTCAGCTCTGAGGCCAACGATTTCCTAAGACTACTTTGATTAGTCAATGTGCTAATCGCACTGATATTCGACCCAATCAAAACTCCACTGGCTGCAGGAAAGGCGGGAGGACGCTGGCCAATCACGGCCAGCTGCTGAGTCAAGCAAGGCTCATGCTGTTACAGGGCTTCGTTGAGAGGCCTCTGTTTTACTATTTAACATAACTAGAAGTTTCTCTATTTTTGGTACAAAACCAAAAACCATTGGCTGAGGGAATATTTTCAACCCAGAAAAAAATCTACTCAATACTGGAAAATACAAAAAATATGATACTCACCAACAAAATCAAGCACATAAGCACCTAAAAGGTACATGTGACAAAGTCAGAGGACACAGAATTTTTAGGAATCCTGAAGTGCTGACTTAACTGTAGCAAGCATGAGTGGCGCTCTCCACAGAGCTCTGATTCTGAAGTGAACATTCTTTGTATCTGATGATAATAATTCAGCCTTTTTTGTGGTCGAGGCTATAAATGTTATGGAAATTATGTACTGCCCATGTTCATTACCTAAATTTCACATAATAATAGGTTTGTTAAATTAATTTTTTCCTAAAATAAAACAATTATGCCTTATTAAGGATTAATCACTTGCCAAATTTAATTTTCTAAAACAACCTCATTTTAATTACATACAAGTCTTAGATTTGGTGCTTTCAAATTTTCATTTTTACTTTTCAGACTCTTCACAGGTAATCCGCTGGTTTGTAAGTAGCTTGCTCTCTTTAAGTTCACTGGTGGCTTCTGGGTAATTTGAATGTTTTGTTCCAGAGAATAATACTATAATTGTTAAATCTCAAGACGTCATCACAGAAGTCTGTTTAACTCAGTTAAATAGTACTAATCGGTACCAGCTAAACCAGCCTTAAATCTTGATCCTTGGAATGGAAGAATGGGGAAAAAGAAAGCAAAGTTTTAACCTTCTTGCCAGGCACAGAATTCGCAGTAAGCGAATATTTGAAATGGGCAAGCATACCTGCAGCAGATTTCCTATGCCCTTTCCCAGTACATACTTTTCTACCACATCCCATTATTTCTACCAGTTTCAAGGTCTTCATGCCTCTTCCATCATGTCATACCATCCTGAGCTGCCTTAATGTCCCCAAATACCCTATATTTCAAATTTTACAATCTTCCTTCCACAGACATGCAAACCAATTCAAAGGAATAAGTGAAAAGACATGCCTAAACCTTTTTAAAGGTAATTTAAATTTTTAAATAGCGTGACTAATAAATTTATAATTTATGGGATCTTAAGTAGTATAAGAAATTAAAACAAAAGCAAAGAAAATCAGGGAATAAAAGTTAGTGTAAGAATGACTGTATGAAATGATCCTAGTTTTTTAATAAGAAACTTAGGGATATTTAATTTAAGAAAGAACTTTTCTTTCAGGATATACACTTGGTAGTTGCATAACATTGTTCTGTTGTAACCCAACGTTGACACTCTCAAGGCTGGTATAGAAAGGATGGTGTCTTCCAGGAGATATAACCATCTGGGCACACTACATTCCTCCAGACTCCCTTGTGGTTCGCTCCATCACGTTTGAACTCTTCAACCAGTGAGGAGGTTACGAAGCAGAAGGTAAGAACTGAATAGGAACAGCTGAGTCATGTTAAAGAGAACCTCAAAAATTAACCTGAAGAATTAGAATCCATGCTTTCTCCATGGAGCCTTCTTTAGAGTCAAGATGGGGAAATAAGAAGGAACCGCCTTTTGTACTAATAACATGATATAGTTTAGCACTTAATTGCTATGTTTCTTCAATTATTCTCTACATGTTTCATGTATTAATATTTTTCCTGCATAGATTATAGGAGCTTGGAAGTAGGTTATGGAAGTCCATATGTGGAATTTGCCTCGTTTCTGCCTACTGTTCCAGCTTAGTTATTAACAGTGTACTCTTACACGCTTAAAAGGCTATCCTTAAAGTAAACAACCATGCCTTAAGCTTCTTTTCTCACATCAAATACGTAACATATACTCAGTGAAAACTTTCATCTGTTTGACTAAACTGCAAATTCAGTGTGGAGTTACTATTTTCTTGATTACAATCTCATGGCTCTCTGTATTTTTCTTAAATAGCACTTATTTGATCATTGTATAGATAACTGAATACATGTAAATATTTATAATAAATACATAATTTGAATGATTAGCTATTTAATATCTTTAAGTGTGCGTGACTTTACACTCTGTGAGGACTCAACCAGGAATGGTGACTTTGCTCCCCGCCTTCAGTGGACACTTGGCAATATCTGGAGACACATTTGGTTATGGCAACTGCGGGAGCTGGTGGGGGAACACGGAGGAGACTGTCATTACCTGTGGGTAGAAGCCAGCAACGCCGCTAAACATCTTACAATGCCCCGAACGGCCTCCTATCTGAATACCTGGTCCCAAAGTGCTAAGGTTGAGAACCCCACTCCAGGAGGGCAAGAACCCCGTCTATTTTGACTCACAATCTTCTCAGCAGAACAGAACTGACATGTATGATAGTCAATAAATAAAGAAATTCATCACTCAAGATACTGGCTCCTTCTTGTTCCTTGCCTGCCTTTTGTCACATCTGCAAACTCATATGACTGAAAATTAAAGGTTAAGTGTAAGTAAATCTTTGAAACACTAATAAATTGGTAGATCAGCTGGAAAAAGAGTAAAACCACCAGCTAAATAAGTTTCACATTAACGACACCATCCATATTAGCAGAATTAAAAATTAAATTATAAAGAAAACTCTCAGGGTTCTCCAAACTCTTTTCTTATAAAGTATAATTTTATTATAACAAGTTTTGCTTCAACCTAGCCTTTCCATAAGTTTAAAACATAGTAAACGATGTTCATGAAGACTAGAATAAAATTCTAAGACTTATTCACATCCTGCACCTCATCAAAGATGGATAGTTATTAAAACATTGAAAGAATCTCTTTATTATAAGAAAATTTCACCTAAAAACTCACAGCACTTGAATCCATAGAATTCTGAAGTGAGCATTACAATGTGCAGGTGATTTTAGTCTCTTCAGTCATTAGGCCCAGCAAGAGGTTCAGGACTCTGCAGTGGGGGGAGCCGAGGTGAGGGGTTGATCCCAACCAAGCCAATGGCCACGAGGATTAAGACACAAGAGACTGACCAAATAAGTGATATACTGAAGATAACTGGAAGTTATAAATATAGAAAAGGCGAAGCTAGAATAAACTCTGTGTGCTAACAGGAACTGAGATATTGACAGAGACTCAGTTTTCAATATACAGATGAAGAAATTAACATACATGTAAATGTAGAGACACACGTACATATACTATTTCTTAGCTGTTTACTAAAAAGGCTTGAGAACGGTGACACCCAGTATGACAAACACAATGCGCAGATTTGGGTTCTAAGTATCATTTTCTACATCAGAAGGAACCGATTCCTTGGAACACAGCCCATCCCAGGGCTGGGGCAGGGATCCTGGGAGGTGATCCTGGAGCATCGCATAAGCGGGTGCTCAGAGGATGGTGGGGAGACACTAAAGCACACGGAAGTTTGAAGGAGCCCTCAGTGACCAAACCTGAATCAATCTGAGCATCAAAAGACATAATAATAACTCTGAGCGAAATAAAAATCTGTGAGCCCACTTGATATAAATGAACTCCCATAGCAGAATCAAAATGAATGAATTAATAAAAAATAACAGAATTAGAAAATTATCATGACATCCATCTTAGCCACACTTAAATCAGGCAAGAAACATCAATAAATGCCAAAACTAGGTGGTGCCCATTTGACGGGAACATGATATTTATATAACCTCAAATGATCTCTCTACAAAATAATAACAACAAAAAGGGAAAGAGCACCCTTACTGGGTAGAAAACTAGCAGTCACTACTTTAAATCGAGTGATGAAAGGTACCACCACTGGCAATGGGATAAATCAAAGCTGAATCCCACCTCCAGTGGATGCAACAAGAACACAGCATCGCTTCTGTGGTACTGCTGCCAAAAACGTGCAACCCGAATCTAATAGTGAAGAAACCTCAGATGACCCCAAACTGAGGGATGTTCTACAAATAACTGGCATGTGATCTTCAAAAGCATCGAGGTCATAAAAGCAAAGACTGTGAAGCCATTTCAGAGTAAAGGAGACTAAAAAAGACCTGACAACCAGATGCAATGCAAGGTCCAATAAAAGACACGATTGGAAGAACTGGCAAAATCTGAATGGAGCCTGACAATTAGATGCTCATGACTGATGTATCAGTATTAATTTCTTGACTTAATAGTTATGTTCTTCTAAGGAATGTCGTTGTTTGTAGTAAAAATCCACGAGAGTATTCAGGGGTATTGGAGCACCTTACACTCAAATGGATCAGGAAATCAGGAAAAAGGCCTCTGAGTTATTCTTACAACTCTTCTGTGAGTTTGAAATTATTTCAAAATATAAAGAATAAATAAAATATGGAGGTTTTTAAACTTCCATTCCTTATTTGCATTTTGATACAGACTTATCTAACAATTAAAGCTCTTAATTAAATAGGTTCTAGTAATACATTTCATTCATCCATTTGTTATCCATTCAACAAATATTGAGGCTCTACTCTGACAGGCACCAGGAACACAGTAGGAAAAAGGGAAGTAAAACCACTGCTTTCATGGAGTTTCTATTTTGATGAAGGAGAAATAAGAAGTGTACAGTATGTTAGATGCTGGTAAATGCTAGAGAGAAAAACACTAAGCAGGGTAGGAGGGAACATAGTGTTAGGGGGAGGACTGGAGTTTCAGATAAGGTAGCCAAGGCTGGCGTCATCAAGAAGGCAACTTTTAAGAAAAATTGCAAAGATGTGAGAAAACTAGAAGCAGGTACCGGGGCGGGGGGTGGGGGGGAGGTTTCCTGCCACAGAGAACAGCAGAGCTCTGGATGGGAACACAGAGAGGCTGGAATGGTCAGAGCACGAGGAACGGGGAGGGACCAGTGGGAAGTCAGGCCACAGAGCTGACGCGGAGCCCCGGAACACCTGGAGCCTTGTGGGTCCAGGAGGGCTCTGCTTTTTCCTCTGAGCGAGGTGGGAAGCTCTGGGGGCGTTTCTGAGCGCAGAAGCCGCCTCATCGGACTGAAGTTATAACAGAAGCAATGAGGCTGCTGCTGGGGAAGAGAATAAAGGGGGACAAGGGCAGTTTTGGTAAGAGGGTAACATTATGATTAACGTTTACCTTCTCCACAACAGCCAGTCCCATATTACAAAATACCATAAAATCCCAAGTGACAGCTAAATTAAGAAGTAATGTTTTGTACTATACCTTTCCAAAATAATAAACATGCAGGCTGAGATTTAACTTTATAAAAATTTTTTTCAAAAGGAAAAATAACAACATAAAAAATTTCACAGCCTTGTTCTAACTCCCAGGTTTCTTTTTTTTTTTTTTTTTTTATCAGGGAATTTAGTTTTTATATTGCTAAAGTAATCTGAAGGCCACATTTTTGTGTAAATCTAAGAAAGATACTTAAATGAGAATATTCAATCTTATAATAGTTATAGTATGTTTCAAATACCAAAGAAAGCTCAAAAAAGGAAAGAGAGATGGTAATATTAAAATCATGATGAAAAGGCAGGAGAAATGAAGGTTAAGAAGGGGGAAAGGGCCGTTCTTCCTCCCTAACTGTAAGATTAGGTAATCCAGATGGAGATGCTACTGAGAAAAACTGAAAACGTAAGACCAAGCGAGGACTCTGATAAACTCCCACATTAAGCTGGAATCACAAATGATTGTTCTCTAACGGTAATGATGAACCAAAAATATAAGCTCGCTCGTTCACAGATCTGCAGACTAACTTCACGACATCTGAGTGGATGGACCAGCAAACCTCTGGACTTGAACTTGAATTAAGGTGCTCCTGGGTTGCTAATGTTTCCGAGGCATCTGGCAGACAGAAGAAAAGCCCTTAAGGGAAGATAACATTATTCAAGGCTTCATGTTTCCACAAATAATTTTCAAATAAAACGTCTAGCATACAGAGTCGATTCTCGTTATTCCTGGATTCTGGCTGGCAAATCTGCCCACTTACTAAAATTTATTTATAATCCCAAAATCAATACAAAGGGTGCTCTTGTAGTCATGTGCAGATATGCTCAGAGCTGCAATAAACTTGAATCGCCCAACGCCTCAGTTAAAATGGACCCCAAAAGTAGTGCTATAGTGCTGTCTGGTGTTTCTAAGCTCACGAAGGATGCGATGTGCTTTACAGAGAAAGACACACGTTAGATAAGTTTCATTCGGGCATGAGTTACAGTGTGGCTGACTGAGGTCAATGTTAATAAATCAAAAATATATATTAAATAAGGTGTCCTTAAACAGAAACTTACATAAAAGAAGGTTATGTATCAATCAACTGCTGAAAATGTTGTGAGCAGAAGCTTGCAGGAACCTAATCCGGTATTTTTCCTAAAAGCAGCAATTCAGTATCTGCAGCCACTCTCTGTAACCGAGCTACTGTGAACAATGAGAAACGACAAGTGTTTATAACCAGCACATAATGAGCCAAGACACCGGAAGCAAAACCCTACAAAAACAACCGGTTACAAAAACAGACCTACAGCAACAATTTCAGATACTGAAAATATCACAGAGTGTGAATAAAACAACTGGGCTTAATATGTTCAAGAAGATGAAAGTCAAACTTGAAATTTTCAGCACTAAAATATAAAACTATCCAAATGACACAGCTAATTTGAAAAACATCAATTCTAGAACTGAAATATATAAGGACTAAAAATAAAAGCTTAATGGCCAAGTTTAATATATTAGATGCCACCAAAGAGGAACAGTGAACTGGGAAACCATCAGAAGAAACTTTCTGGAATGAAGCACAAAAATACAGAAAGATGGAAAACACTAAGAGGGTGGAAGATAATAGAGAGGACGCATAGGGAAGATTTCGCAAAGTTCTGATTGGTATCCTAGGAGATCGAGGAGAGAATGTGTTCAGAGAATATGGGTATCCGAAGAACGAATAGCTAAGAATTTTCCTAAAAGACATTAACCTATGTAATTTGAGATGGCTAATGAATACTGAGCCAGAAGAAATAAAAAGAAATCTACACCTAGGCACTAAACAAAGAGAAAAATCTTAAAATTACCCAGAGAAAAAAGAGATTACTTTCCAAGGCCCACTAGCTACACTAACAAGTAACATTTCAATAGTAATAGCGCGAGCTCAAAGAGAGGAATGATATCTTTAGTGAGTAAAAAAATAAATCCCAACCTGGAACTCTGTACATAGTGAAAAATATCCTCCCAGATGTAGGCAAGATAAATACATTTTCACACAAATAAAAATGAAAAGATATTGAGAGACAAGTGGATAAACAAATTGGCACAAACGCACAACAGAATATTATGAACCTTAAAAGGGAAATTCCGACACGTGGTTTTATTAACATGGACTACAGCACAGATGAACTTGAGGACATCTGCTAAGAGAAATAAGCCAGTCAAAATACTGTATGATCCCACTAAAACGAGGTACCTAGAGTAGTCAAAGTCACAGAAATAAAAAAGTAGGATAGCGGCTGCCAGGGGTTGGAGGGAGAATGGGAGTTATCGTTTATTGGAGACAGAGTCTCAATTTTACAAGAGGAAAGGACTTCTGAAGATGGATGGTGGTGCCGGTTGCACGACAATGTGAATATACTTAATGCCGCTAAACTGTACACTTAAAAATGGCTAAATGGTGACTTTTATGTTCTGTATTATTTTGCCATTAAAAAAAAAAACTGAAGAGTTTACCACCAGCCAACCATTCTAAAGGAAGTTCTAAAGGATATATGATATTTCAATCGTTTTCACAGTAGCTAGCCCCTCTTCCTAGAACGGTTGTCCCCACGCGGGTAATATTAACTCACATCCTTCAGGCATTCTATCTACAATTTCAACCCAGACACCGCCCCCCCCATACCTGCCAACCTTGACTTTTCATATCCTATTTCCCAGACTTGATTTTCTCTATTGTCTAATGTACCATATGGTTTATGTATTTATCTTCTTTATTCACTATCTCCCTCACTTCTATGAAGCTCCACAGTAGGTACTCTTGAAATATTTCTTGACTGAATGGACAAATGAATGGATGGGGAACAGCCAACTGAGACCAGACTCAGCTCTCATTCAGGTGAGCCCTTCTACTTTACTTACTGAATGTTGAATATTAAGCTCAAAGCTTAGGAGCTGATAGAACATCTCCCCTGTCTCCCAAAAACTCAGCCAGGCAAGGAACAATAGCTGAGAAAAATTTCTCAAATCCCTGGGGTCACCAGCAGTCAGCTGCAGCATCAATATGTACCAGGGAAGGGCCTGTCCCAATTACCTAAATGTCTGGGCCCAAGACGACAACCATCCCCACGACTATGATCAGAGATCTAACGATCTTTCTTAGCTTTATCCTTAACCATTTAAACACATTAAAAGGCATCTACTGCAAAGCACATAGCACTACCTGATGGACAGTAAGGATTCAATGTTAGCTAGGAAGACATACCAGTTAACATAAAGTTGTAATTTTTTCAAGAGAAATAATATGCATGAATTTTAAAAAATATAATAAGTATTCTATTGTTGAAGCCAAAATGCACAGAATTTTGGTTCCTTTATCCCGGAATCTTTCTTGCTGGCTGAACTACTGATACCAATCCAAATCTTGTATCTCATGAGAAATTATGATGCTAGGACAATTTCTAAAAGTCAAAATAACAGATTTTGTCAGTATACCTGGTCACTGTAAATGAATAAAGCATCTACAGTTCCCCCAAATTTCTAAAGATAAGTTTAATATCTTCAGAGTAATTCTGAGTTTCTGAGAAGCTCTGGGATATATTTAGTGACTAAATTATGTAAAATGGATAGATTTAAAATAGGTTTATTAAAATTAATCTTTCATTCCTAGAGGCAAAAAAATAATCATTTATTCTCAGGCTAGACTGCTAATCATCTGTTCTTAAAATTGTCATTGTCAACAGAAAATACTAAGATAAAATCATAAACAATAAATTTACTATATATATTTTAATTGCCAACTTTTAGATTCCTTTGCAATGATTTGATCACGTTAACACACCACTTTACAGAAGCAAGGTACTCGGGGAGAAAAGATAATGTCAAAATTATCTTTTTTATCTGACTCATGTATAATCAATGATCCACCCTCTACAGATGGCTATGAAAGCATCCAAAAAAATGTTTCTGTATGACAGAGTGCATCATGCTCCACAAAATGGACTGTTTTCCATACTGTTAATAAGACTACTAACATACTTTCTCGCAAACTCTTCTTTTCAATCATAAGTCCCTTCAAGACTCACTAAGTACGTACAGAAAATAAATAAGCTATATGAATGGTTAAAACTTCAGCACATCTGGCAATGTGAATTATGCATGGCAAGGTAAAAATTGTTAGACTGCATTTAAAATGTAAATCTTCTAATCTTCCAAAATCATTCACTCGCTGTTCCAGAAACATTTCTAGAATGAACCATGGCTTTCAGGATTGGGGCCAAGTATTTTATGGTGAATTTCAATGTTGGCTTATAGATCTGATATCTGTCATTTACTTAGTTTATTACATAAAGACAGACTTATCTGAATAGAAAATATTTTAACAACTTATGAAAGCAAAAAAATGCTATTTCTAAGTATAATTACTCAACTATGAAATCATCAAATATCAAATTTTCCTACTGAATGAAAAATTATCATCTTTCCATTCTTCATTAAAAACTGCCTAGCAGCTACACAGAATTACATGGATTATTACTCTAATAAAGAAAAATGACCCAACTGAAAGTGTATTTTATTATTGTTGAGAATTAATAAAACCAATCAAGTAATTTCTAAATCATCGTTTTACTCTACTGAGACATGTTTTTAAAAATGAATAAATAGCCTATCCACCAGGATTTTGTTTCTGGGGAGTCTAATCACTGCAACAATCTTACCAATTAAATTATTTAAAGTTTATAACCTCAGAATAAACCCCTAAAGTCATTTTTCAAACCAGTAAGCTGTATTTCAGGGAATCTTACTATCTTTAAATGTTCACAGATAATTAGGTACTAATCATAATTTTACAAATTTATTAAATGAATAAGAAGTTAGTGCTTCACTGTAACTCACTTGAAAGTTCATCTTTAATATATAACTAAAGGTTTGAGTTCAGAGCCCACTGGGACAAGATAGTCCCGCATGGATATCTATCTTTATCACCATTGGCTAAAAGCATGTCAATTGACAAGGAAAGTTTTGCACCAGACTGCAAGGAAGAATTCACGAGACAAATGTCCATATCAAAAATTTTTAGAGGTTACTCAAAGGAAAACAATTATGGTAATATCGAAAAAGTTTAGTAAATCCATCTGGGAAGTTTCTAAATATTAGATCCTCTGACTAGTAATATATGCACATTTTAAGTAAGTATATACAAAAATGCAGTAATATTCTGAACAGTGGTATCTAGAGCAAAAGTCAAAGAAATGTTACAGTTATCTCCTTAATAATTCTAGAACTTAAACACCATCTCTCCTCTAAAGTCTAAGATTATATTCCCTTTCTGTTCATTTCATTTCGGACATAAATATTACTTTTGCTTCAATATCGGACTTGGAGAAGCACGGCCTTCACTGCTTCTTCATTTCATCGCTCCAACGGCACAGTGCTGGGCCCACGGAGTGTCGACCCGGACGCCCTCCAGCGGCGCCACTGGAGCACAACAGGTGCACTTTCATCCCAAACCCATTTCGCTGGGGAGATTTCCGAACCATAGTTAGAAAATTAGACTTGTACACCAGATTACAATCATGAACTGTAGTAAAAATCTAACTTTTAAAAAATGAAAACAAACTGTAATTCACTATTTAAATTGCCTCTATTTGCAAAATTCTTAACTCAAAATTTCCTCTATGAAGGTGTTACATACTATTTTACAACGTGATGATTAATTCCTTTTTTAATCTGTTGTCATAATCAAGCAATCTTCAGGAAGTAAGAATGAAAGGAAATTAGTCAAAATACAAATAGTGAATCCTTAAAAGAGGAAAAAAAAGGGCTAAATTTAAAAAATATGTACCTGTATAACTTTTTTTTTTTGGTCCTCATTCAAGAGTAAGTAATCTAAGTTGAACGACATCTTCCAGAGTATAATTCCTCATAAGTTAGATTTATTTATTCATATAAGTATATGCTGAGGGAAAAATGACTGGCTATATCTTTAAGAAAACTTTTTACTAAAATTTATGCCATTTAGAATAGAATTACACATTCATCTCAATGTTTTAAATACAAATCATTAAATCCTGACTATGGATCCCCAAAAAACAAAATTCATTTTAAAAAGCATAGTAATAATGAATGGTAATGAAAGAAAAACACCAAAAAAGTCTATATTTAACTGGCTGCTCAGTCATTAGAAAGGTGCCCCATAACTACCATATGTTACTCAAATATGTTATCACACCTACAATTTCATCATATGTCTCCCAAGAAATTAATTAGCTCCAACTTTTTCAACTTTGACAAAACGTCTGCATCAGTCAGATTACTAGCTGTTGCAAACATTTCAAAATTCAAAGCTTTCTTCAGCTTATATTTAACCTTTTAATTACTATTAATCATTTAGCAACATTTAGAACAGCATTCATTAGACAGATGTCTAATTCTAGAATTCTGAATAATGTAAACTGATTTACACATATATTTACTTTTGGTGAACATTTGCTTAGTAGTTTTAAAAAATAAAATTAAGGCCTAAAACTATTTATTAATATCATTTCACAGCTGCATTTAGGTTAAAGAAGAGTATATCTAAAATTTTCATTTTCTCAAAATCTAAAAGGTCATAAGAAGTTGAGATCAAATGACTTATAGTAATAAATAAATTTCATGATTATAAAACTTATATAAAGTTCAGAAACCTAAGAGGACATGTTAATTTTAAAAAAGATTTTACAAGCTATCAGCAGTAAAAAAAAAAACAAAAGTGACTAAGAAGAGAATTGTCATAAATATCTTCTTTACCAAACTTATTAAAAGGGGACAAAAAAACACCTATTCCTGTTTGATTTTGAGTTACCAGCCCAAGCTATCCTCAACCAGGTAAGCCAGCTTCTATCTCCACTATTTCATTTAAACTACTCTGTTAAGGCTACCAATATTCATTCAACAACTATTTATTGAGCAATGAACAAAATGGAAAAAAAATCCTTTTCTTGCATAGCTTACATTGTAATGGGAATGAAAGAGAAAAATAAACATAACAAATAAGTAAACGATATAGTACCTTAGTGCTAACTGCTGACATCTCCTGATTCCATTGTTAACCAAACAAAAAAAACAAAGAAACCAGGAAGAGCAAAAGCTTGCACTGGCTTCAAGGAAGCCACCAAGAACACTGCTGAATTCTCCTTTCGATTGTTAACTAACAAAATAATAGATACTCTAAAAATGATCTCTAAATCTAAAAATAATAAGAAATTTGAATGTAATTCCAAAGTCACGACTTAAGTTGAAGTAGATGTTCAAGTTCATCAGCGCGGGTGGCATGGGGACAGCCAGGATACCCCGCCCCGCGCATCGTCTCTGCAGCAACTCAGATTTACACCTAGGGCTATGGAAAATAGCAACCGTAAATTACACAGTTTTAGACTTTAAAAACACCTCAAGGGTATCAGGTGTCCTCTAAGGAGCTTTCTTTGACCTCCTCAAGGAAATTTAAGCTTTTCTTCCTTTTTATTTCTAAATTCCATAAAAAGCACAAAGAACTTCTAGAATCTAGCTGTTTTCATGAAAATTTAAAATTATAAAATGCCATAGACTAAAATTTTTTAATATTTAGAATCAAATCATGAAAAATAAGTACTTTGTTTTCCCCAGAAGAAACTGAGATATTATCTTTTTAAATAATACACACTATAGGATAATCAAATTACTAAAGGCAAAAAGGTCTCTGACAATCCTACACTGTGACAGAGGTAGGAGCTTACACCTGTTACAGCTGAAATTGTTTGTAAGCTGCTAATGCTGACATATTCTTCCCTGTTTCCTTTCCTCTTTTCACCTGAATAACTTCAACTCCTCCTCGGTCAGGTCTCTGTCTCAATGTTACTCATTCCAGTGCTCTGACCCCAACTCCACACAGTAGGTTCCCAAGGAACCCTCCCAAGGAACCCTCTTCTATCCCGATCAATGTAAGCAGTTTATTTTAGCAGCATGGTTTTAAAAAATTGTTTTATAATTTGCATATCATAAAAATCATCACTTTAAAGTATAGTTTTTGGTTTTTAGTATATTTACAAGATTGTGCAACCATCACTACTATTTACTTCCAGACCTTTTCACCACCCCAAAAAGAAACCCTGAACCCTCATTCCCTTCTCCCAGCCCCCAGCAACCAGGAAACTGCTTTGCGTCTCTATGAATTTGCTTATTCTGCACATTTCATATAAATGGATTCATACAGTATGTGGCCTTTGGTGTCTTTTTTCACTCAGTATAAGGTTTTCAAGATACATTCATGTCATAGCTTGTATCTGTACTTCATTGCTTTCTGGCTGAACAATATTCATTTTATGGATTATATCTCATTTTGTTTATTCATGTTAAATCATTGAATATTTAAGATATTTCCTCTTTGGGGCTATTAGGACTAATGCTATTCTGAACATTCGTCTGTAAGTTTTGTATAAATGTATGACTCTAACTCTCTTGGGCATGTATCTAGGTATGGAACTGCTAGGTCATATGGTAACTCTGCATTTCAGTTTTGTCAAACTCTTTTCCAAAGCAGCTGCACCATCTTACAATCCCACTAGCAGTGTATGTGGATTGCAATGTCTTCATAGCCTCACCAACATTCTTTATTATGTCTTTTTGATTACAGCCATCTTAATGGGTGTAAAGTGGTTTTGACTGGCATTTCTTGGCTGGTTAATGATGTTGAGCATCTTTTCATGTATTATAGGCCATTTGTGTACCTTCTTTGGAGAAATATCAATTCAGATCCTCTGACCATTTTTTTTATTTGGGTTGTCTTTTTATTGTTGAGTTACAAGAACTCTGAATATGTTCTGGGTACTATATCTTTATTAGATATATGATTTGCAAATATATTCTCCTGTTCTATGGATCATCTTCTCACTTTCTTAATGGTGTTCTTTGACACATAAAGATCTTAATTTGGATGTTTTCTACCTTATGGATTTTTCACTGGCTGCTTGTGCTTTTGAGGTCTAACGAGCCATTGCCCAACCCAAGGTCACAAAGATTCACCCATTTTCTTCTAAGTGTTTATAGTATTAGCTCTTACATTTATATTCTCTCAGTCATTTTATTCTTTTATATAGTGTGAAGCAGGGGTCCAAGTTCACTCTTTTGCATGCAGAAATCCACCTGTCCCAGAATCATTTGTTGAAGACTATTCTTTCCCATTGAATGGCCTTGCCATCCCCATCAAAAATCAATGGACCAGAGATGTATGGGTTTATTTCTGGACTCTAGTCTCTTCCATTGATCTACATGTCTATCCTCCACGTCCCTTTTTGACTGCATCTAGCACAGGGCCTGAAATGTGGGAAGCACTCGGTAAAAATGTGGCAGTTGAATAAATACCCTGTCGATATTAAAATGATAAAAGTTTTGAGGTGAGCAACACCTCAGAGAGCATTACCCTATCCCCTTATTTAAAGTGCAGGTAACTGAGACCTAACAGATTAAATGGCTAGTACAAAGGCAGAGAACAATTAATTAGAGGCAGAGGTAGGACCAGCTCAGCGCTCCTGACCTCTGAGGCAGGGCTCTCTGTCTGTGTGATCCTGTGGCTTCTCGAGCGAGCTGAATTGCTTTAACATCTGCCAGTGTGCCTGTGAGAACCACATATGAGTGACAGAGATAAACATATATGTGAAAACTTAATCACAGGGAAACCCAAAGTCTTATAATCACAATGGCCAGAAGATAATATACCACTGAATACAGAGTTTTCCCCCAGACGACCATCCTCTGACTTCATTTTCAGCTCAAGAACACAGCAAGTCACACTTTCAGTCCTCAAATTATTCTCAACAGAAGAGAACCATCTGTGTGACAGGAAAAATGATAAAGCAGTCAGGTACCTAGTTCCACCACCCTCCTCTCGCCATCGTCTCCCGCCATCGCTGTGATCCCTCACTCTCTACCGCGTGTTGTAGAGAATGCAGAAATAGAGCGATCAGCGCTAAGCTGACTTTCCCGTACCACCCAGAAATCAGTCCACGTGCTTCCAAAAACCAGAGGAATTTAAGAGCTGGCGAACAGAAAAATAAAGGGAAACAAATGAGCGGCTGCATGAGAAGCCTTCTAAAAGCTACCGGGGGATAATATACATGATTATGTATGATTTAGGGGAAAAGAGAAGAGGCTGAGTGTTCGAGCTTAATACTGCATGGACATGCGAGGGAAGGGCTGTCTGTGCAAACGCCGCGTGTGCGGTGTGTGTGAGCACACTGTGAATTTTCTTATAGTCACGAATACGTTCAAGCTTCAGTTTAAGCTACTTCTCTGAATCTCTGAGTCCCCCAAGCAGTTAACTGCTCCTTTCTCAGTGCCCCCCTCTTCCTCTACACACCTCCATCCCTGTCATTATTGTAGTGTATTTTCATAGCCACCTCATGTTTGTCTCCCTTCTAAATGACCATCTCACGGAGGGTAGAAACCTCATACTCAGTATGAAATCTAGCACAGCCCCGGGACGCAGTAAGCACTTCCTGACTCTCTGTTGAATGAACATTTTCGAAGTGTTTGTAATACTAAATACATCAGTTCAAGTGGCAATGACAAGAAACTTAATTCCTGCTGGGGTAATTCCCAACTATTACAGTTCACACATAACTCATCAATGCTACCTTACTCTAAGTACAAACTTCAGAGCTGGCCAATCGGCTTGAAAAACAAACCGTAACTCAATATGTTTAGAGACAAACGCTGTAGTTGTCAGTCGGCTCTGCCAATAAGGCAAAAACACAACGAAAGGTTCAGGTGAGACTGATCGACCACAAGCAGCAGAGTCTAGTGTAGGGAGTACGTGTGGAGTTCTGGGGGGCGACATGTTGCGTGTTCCCCAAAAGGTAGTATGGGCGAAACGAAGTAAAACACCTGTGAAACGCTGGCCTGGGGGTAAAGGGAAAAGCTTTGGAGTCAAAGTTCTGGTTTTAAGATGTGCCTCCATCGTGACCTCCTCGGGAAGGTCACCTCATCTCTCTGTGCCTGTTTCAGTTCCTTTTTGGTAAAATGTGAATGAGAACACTCATCTCACAGCTCACGGTGAGGATCGAACGGCACCGTGTGGATCAAGGGCCTGGCACAGACGCCAGACGCGAGCGTGTAACACCTGCGACAGTGGCAATTCCCTTCCTACCTGGCAACAGGTCGTGACTGAAGGAGTGGAGTCAAAAAACTCTCTTCTCTAAAAATATTTCCCCCGACAGACGTCAACATCTAAAGCTTTACCATAAGGAAATTCTGTTTGGATTTTCAAAAGCCCCAATTAAATGTCAAATAATCTGCCATTAGTGTGTCTATTGATCTTTCAGAGATAACCTGTCATGGTCCAAAAGTCACGGGGACTCGTCTGGCAGTGAAAAGACAGGGAAAGGCCTCTGGAGGGTGACCGCTGCATGAGAAAGCTGACGGAACAAGAAAAAGATCAGTAAACAGGTCCTAGGGACAAACTTCCTCCGCTTCATAATGATACTTCCAATTAGTCTCATCTAACATATACGACCACATGTACTCATAGAGAATTGATAAATTCATCAGCAAACCAGCATGTCAATTTAAGGTTATTTTTATATTGAGAAAGATAAACACAGGCCATAGATAGAGGTTCTACGCTTTTCTCTTTTTTATGTGGCTCCGCTTTTACGGGCTCCATTCCTTTCATGATTTCAATTTACCAGTCTTTTTCCCTTCATTTATATCATGGCTGATATAATGATTTTTCTGTATAAAATCACATCTTTGAGTTTATATAATTATAATAAAGTTGATCTTGGGCAGAGATAACTTTTCCTTGGAGTGAAAATGTCATTTGATCATTTTGTGTTAACATTAATTCAAAACTATCTTCCCATAAGTTTTCTAATTTTCTTTCTCTCAAATTTGATTTCAGTGGTTCCAGACGCATATTTGTCTTCTAATTACAAGTGAAACAGTGTTTATTAAAATTCTTTATTAAAACAAAAAAGAAAAGCTCCAAACCACAACTTAATGATATATCTGACCACTATCACCAAAGAAAAGATACACTCTGGGACAAACTGTCTGCTCTGTTTTGACCCCAAACTCCAAACAGTCCACTGTGTGCTGAATCACTGTGTGAATTTTGATAAAATCATAGTATAGATGGCACCATAGCTATGCAATATAAATTAATAAAATTTACATTTTAAAAACTCAAAACCATTATGTTGTCTTTAAAGACTTCACCAAGACAATGTACTGTCCAAATTTATATTTCAAATTTTATTCCTATTATTAAGGAGCAGCCACTACCACTTTTTTCCCCAAGTTCCAGCCCAAATTCTCAGTGACTCACCCGCCCGCCATCTTATGAATCCTGCGCTTCCTCGTGGCCCGTGGGCTCCACCAAAGAGGGCTCTATAAAGTAAATGTGGAGACAATTATTGCCCAAAGTAAAAGAGTTAGAGATTCTTAATAGTTCTAGAAAGGCTAATAAAATTAAGTCCTTGATTCATTTACTTGAGAGAAAAGCCTAAATCTAAAAGCTGAAGGGTAGGAGTAGATCACACTCCAATTTTAAAATGTCAAAATATCTCTAAGATTCGAAATGTTTGAAGTGAAACTTTTCAAAATCCAGCAAAGTAAATTTAGTATTATTTGTGGACAAAGATCTAAATGGCACTTCTGCTTGCCCAAGCTCATAAAAAACCCGACCTGATCAATGAAAAGAAAATAAAGACTTGAATAAAAACACATTAAGAACTGCACTTGAACCCACGAACACATAGAGAACGTGAAAGGTCCTCGTCTCTCCACTCTCACAGGCTCGCGCTGTGTCTTCCCCTCTCTTGACGGAGGGAAGGAAGCCTCGCCCATTAGCAGCCCGCAATCCTGCTCTTTTTTCCTATACTTCTCTTCTTCACTGCTATCACATATTCTCCAATAATAAAGAGCAAAATCACCAAACTGTTTCTAATTTTCATCCATTACCCCATATGCAAAATGTAATGTCAAGTCGAAATGATAATAACAACAGGTTAAATAAACACACTCCTTCTTATGTTAGAGGCACAGTGCTAAATGCTGTCCAGAATTATTTAATTCTCATAACCACTATATAAAACAGTGCTACGGACTAAATGTTCGTGTCCCCCGAAAACTCCTATGTTGAATCCCTAACCCCCACTGTGATGGAATGTGAAGATGGGGCCCTTGGGAGTTGACTGGGTTTAGATGAGGTCACGAGGGTGGAGCCCTCATGATGTGATTAGTGCCCTTATAAGACGAAACACCAGAGAGCTTGTTCTGTCTCTCTCCACTGCAAAGACAACGAGAAGGTGCTGTCTGCACGCCAGGGAGAGAGTCCTCGCCCGAACTGAACCGTGATCTCAGACCTCCCAGCCTCCAGAACTGTGAGAAATAAGTTTCTGCTGTTCAAGATGCCTCGTCTATGGTATTTTCTTATGGCAGCCCAAGCTGACTAATGCCGCATTTTACAGACGAGAAAATTATGATTTACATAGGCTTAGTAACTTTATTACATTGGACCCAGGCTACCATGGTAGAGCCAGGATTTAAACCTGGCTTTTAACCAGTACTATTCCACTGATGTCTCTACAATATTGAGTGCCTAATATGAATCACCAACTGTGTTAAGTTCAAGAGATCAAAATAAGGTAGCCCTTAAGAAACTCATACATCTAATCATCTATTATAGACAAACATACGACTGTCAAAGTATGAACTCTTCAAGGTTTGGTACCCATAAAATGTTTTCTGAAATAAATAGAAAACCCATCAAACAATAATACAATGTGATAAATGTGACATGACAGGTCAAATTAACTAACACAGGGGTTTCCAGGAGGAAGCAATAAATTCCAGGGGTGATGAAGACAGCTACTATATGATAGGCAGAGTATGAAAAAAGTAATAAAAAAATAAATAAAATGCAGTCAGAACAAGGCATGATTAATTACATTTGGGGGAAATTTATCAGGGACTACTAGTAGAAGTAACATACAAGCTTTCTCTTCAAAGATAAACAGAATCTCACTATTATAATGAGAGATAATTCTAGGTTGAATGAACTGTATCACTGGCTATTTCTTTTCTGATCCCACACCTGACACTGTAGTTTACGGTATAAAATATCTTAACAGGTGCCCCGTTCCTCATCTCTTCCTTCCCCAAACCACCCCACACAAAGCATAAAATTAATCATCCTAAAACGTATCAGGCTGATTCCTTGTTGAAAACATTCACTAGTCCAAGTCTGCCTATAAGATACTATTTAAATTACTTAGACTGGAATGTAAGGCCCCCCACAATCTGTCCCTGATTTTCCTTTCCTTCCCTGTTCACCTTGAGCCATAATTCCTCTGTGCTGAAGCTAAACCTCATTATTTGCTGCTCCTAAACAGGCCCTGTTAAAATGTCTCCATCTGGGGGCATTATCAGGCCCGTGACCTTGCCCATTATCTCACTTATGACATTCCACCCTGTGTCAGTTATATTTCTGCATGTCTGTCTCCATTAAAGACTGTAAGCTATCTGAGGGATGACCCTTACACTATAGGCAAAGACAGTAAAAAAAAAGAGAGAAAGAAAGAAATTAAAGCACATCTTTAAAAAGAAAAAAAACTAAAGCAAATCTTTGAATGTCTACATGTAGATAATATAAAGGAGCTGATATTTACAATGTAATATGACAAGAGCAATAATAGACAAATACACAATGTAGTATGAGAGAATCACCTAACTCAGCCATGGACGTAGCTGATTCTCAAAAGATGACTTCAAAAGGACATCGGTAAAACACACACAAATATGACACAGGGCCATGGGTGAGAAGAACTGCAAGAACTACAGTGTTGTAAAGTATGAAGCTAGAAGTCGCAAAGTGTGAACCTAAGGAGACAAAAGGCTTTGCACACAGTATGTTACGGAAAGTGATGCTCTAGGCCAGGGGTTTTTAACTACAAAGTGTGAACTCATGCTGTTTAAGGTTTAAGTTATAGTAGAAGACATGTCAAAAATTTAATCAGGTAGTATTTTCATATACCAAAAATCAAATAGATTAAAGACATATGCAATAGTCTCCTCATACTCCTGTCTGTCATCTGTGCCGTCTGTACGCTGCTCCTTGGGGTAATGCATTAGTTTCCTCTTTTTCCTTCCAGAGTTCCTTTATGGCAATGTAAGCAAATACAACTATATAATCTTATTTTCTCTCCTTTACACAAAAAGTAATATATAATATGTTCTGCCCCTTCCTCTTTTCCTTTTTAATTGCAGTGATTTTTCCATGATTTTCCATATAAATACTATCTTTCTATTCTTTTTCAACTGCGTAATATCCTACTGTATTACTCCATCATAATTTACTTAACCAATCCACTATTTATGAAGGGATGTTTGGGCTTTTCCCACTCTGTTGCAATCTGCTTTTTGGTTGACAAATATGAAGAAAATCTAGCCTCATGAAGATACAAATATGAATAGAAAAAGAGAGAAAAATGTTAATAAACTTTTCAGAGTAATGTGGATAATCTCCAAATCTTTTGCTATTACATACAATACTCATGTGAATAACCTTGGACAGACATCATTATGAAATATGTAAATATATATAAAGGACACAGTCCCAGAGATGAGACTACACATTAGTAATTTTAATATATGTTATTAAATGCATATAATATATAATACATATATGTTATATACAATTAAATATTAAATATATATTATATAAATGTAATATAACATATGCTGTCCCCAGAGGGCTGGAACCAGTACTGACTCCCCACGAGCAATGTCTGAGTAGTGACAGTGCCTGGTTCTCTAAATCCAGGACAGAATCCTAAGGAACTTTACCCTTTAAAACCTAACCAAGGAAGCAGAGTCAAGAAGAAGAATGAGATAAATAGTCAAAAAAGTCAGGAAAAGCAAGAATGATGGGCTTCTAGAAGACAAGTAAGAAAAGATGATTGTTCATCAGTATCATATATATAGCAGAAACTGAATAAGATAATTAAACGACTAAAATATAACACGTGGAGCTGTGAGCATCATGGCAAAGTGAGAAGACTCCTCCTTTCTCCCCTTAAATTTACAATAAATCGGACCATTATAACTTGACAAAGGATCGCCACTCCACACACAAACGTGCCTGAAGATCCACTTGGCAGGACATCTGAAGGGGGCCGTCCGGAACAAGCAGGGACCCTGGCTGGGAGGAGCTGCAGACCACCTCCACTCAGCTCCCGCAAACACCACAGCAGGGGAGTCAGGCTGCAGCCCTCCCACCAGGGCCTGGAGCCTAACTGGGGCACAAGCAGTTTCCCTCCCGGGAAGGGCCTCTCCCTGACACCCATCCCCAGCACCGCAGAGCTGAGTAGATGTGGCCAGAAGCTGTAAACAAAACAGAGATGCCAACCGCCATTCCTGGAAGGAGAAGGAGCTGCAGGCTCACAAACGTAGATCTCTGCCCCACGTGCACCAGCAGAGTGCGGAAAAACCCAACACGGAGCGGAAAAGAGAGGCAATCTGGGTTCTCGAAAATCCCGGCTGTCCACCACTCAACACACTCCCCCACCACAGTGATGGTGCCACGTAACTGAGGCAAGCTGGTCACAGAGTGGACACCCACCACTGCAGGGAGGACATGGCATGTCTCTCAACTTGCGCTAGGGCACCATCTACTGGACGACAAAAGAAATGCACTGCCTATTAACCTACTGAATCCTTGCGAGGAAAACAGTTTATAAATAAGAAAAGAAATTATTACTTCAAAAGTGCAGTAAGAAGAACAATTCATCCAATACCAAGAACAATCAAGGTAACTTGGAAGCATAGAAAGAAAATAAAAAGTCTCCAGAAACCAAACTCAAAGTCAGGGAAGGCTGTGATTTCAATGACAGAGAATTCAAGATTGCATTTATGAAGAAATTCAAGGAATAAAATTAATGAACTCAGAAATAAAGTTAATGAACAAAAAGGGTACTTAACCAAAGAGATTGAAACAATAAAAAAGAACCAAACAGAGCTGAAGAACTTAATAAATGAAATGAGGAATGCATTAGAGACCACTGGAAACAGAGCAGTCCAGATGGAGGAGGAAACTAGCTAACTCAAAGACAGAAAGCTAGAAACGGCCCAAGAGGAAGAAGAGTAAGAACTAAGAGTTGAGGGTTGGGGAGGCAGCATGAGCACGAGAGCCAGCGAGCTCTACGGGAACTCACGAGAACTGCATGAGAAAGAGCAAACCAAGGAAAATAGGTATACCAGGAGAAGAAAGGCAGAAGGGAACAGAGTGCCTACTTAAAGAAGTAATTATGAAAACTACCCGAGTCTATAGAAAAAAACTAAACTTGAGAACAGAGGAAGCTAACAAGACTAATTATGTCAATACAAAAAGACCTTCTCCAAGACATATTTTATTCAATCTGCCAAAAATTAATGACAAAGAAAGAATTCTCAAGGCAACCAGGGGAAAAAAAGACTGTAACCTATAAAAGGAACCCATTAGATAATTATCAGATTTTTCAGCAGAAACATTACAAGACAGGAGAGAGTGGAAAGAAATATTCAAAATATTGAAAGAGAAGAACCTCCAGCCAAGGATAACATTTCCAGCAAAGGTGCCCTTTGATACGAAGGAGAAATAAAGGCTTTCCCACACAAACAAAAGCTGAGAAAATTTACCACCACAAGACCTGTTACAAGAAATGTTGAAAGGAGCTCCTCTACCAGAAACAAAAAGACAAAAGTATGCAAAACTCTGAGTAAGATGATTAAAAGGCAGAGGCAGGAAACTGCAAATCTACTTCAGAATAGGTTATTAAACAATTATAACATAAAGGTTAAAGGGAATAGGGGGGGCGTTAAAAATAACTATACCTATTGCAATTTGGTAACATACACAACATAAAAAGTGACAATTTGTGACAAAATCATAAAGGGTAGGAAAAAGACTTAGTGGGTATGAGTGAATGCAGTTAAGAGGTAATCAGAAAAAAAGGACTATATTATGTATGACACATTTTACACAAAATGGTAACCACAAAAGATAAATTCAGAGCTGAGGCACAAAACATAAAAAAAAAGAGAAAACAGGGGAAAAAAATCTTTGAAAATCACCAAACTAAAATAGCAGACAATTACAAGAGAAAAGAAACAACAGAGATACAGAGCAACCAGAAAACAAAAGATAACATGGCTGTAGTAAGTCTTCATCTATCACTAATCACCCTAAATGTAAACGGACTGACTCACAAATCAAAAGACACAGAGTAGCAGAATGAATTAAAAAACAAGATCCAACTACATGTTGCCTGCAGGAGACTCATCTCAACTCCAAAGACAAACCTCGGCTCTCAAGTGAAGGGGAGGAAGATGATGCTTGAAGCTAAGGGCATCCAGAGAACAGTGGGTATAACAGTATTTCCATCAGACAAAAGATTTCAAGATAAAAAAACTAACAAGAGATAAAGATGGACATTTTATAATGATAAAGTGAACAATTTATCAGGAAGACATAACACTTATCAATATATATGTACCCAACCTGAGGGCACCAAAATATACAAAACAAATACTAACAGACCTAAAGGGAGAAACTGACAAAAATACAATTATATTGGGTACCCATGTACAGCAATGGATAGAACATTCAGACACGAAGTCGATAAGGAAATATCATCATTAAACGATGCATTAGCTCAAACGAACATAATCAATATATATAGTACTTTCTATTTCCAAACAACAGCATACAAATTCTTCTCAAGTACACTTGAAACACTCTCAAGGACAGACCATATGTTGGGGCACAAAAAAAGTCTCAACAAATTTAAGAAGACTGAAATCATATCAAGCATATTTTCTGACCACAATGTTATGAAACTGGAAATTAAGAACAAAAAGAAAGCTGAAAAAAACCTCAACTATGTGGAAATTAAACCACATGCTACTAAAAAACTATTGGGCCAAAGAAGACATGAAAGAAATCAAAATATACATAGAGACAAATGAAAATGAAAGTATGACATAGAAAAATTTCAGGGATGCAGAAAAGCAGTACTTAGAGGGAATTGTATGGCATTGCAGGCCTACCTCAAGAAACGAGAAAAATCTCAAATAAACAATCTAATATTACACCTTAAAGAACAAGAGAAAGAAGAGCAAATGAAGCCCAAAGTTAGTAGAAAAAAGGAAATAATAAAAATCATAGTAGAAATAAATGAAATAGAGAACAAAAATATAATAGAAAAATTAATGAAACAAAGAGCTGGTTCTTTAAAAAGATAAGTAAAATGGACGAACCTCTGGCTAGACTAAAGAAAAAAGAGGAAAGACTCAAAAAAATAAAATCATAAATGAAAGAGAAGTTACAATGAATACCACAGAAATACAAAGGATTATCCAAGCATACTATAAGAGACTATATGCCATCGAATTCAATAACCTATAATAAGTGGACAAATTATTAGAAATACATAACCTTCCTAGACTGAACCACAAAGAAATGAAAAACTTAAATAGATCCATCACTAGAAAGTGAATTCAAACAGTAATCAACCCCCCAACCAAAAACAGTTCAGAACCAGATGGCTTCACTGCTGAATTGACCAAACATTCAAAGAAGATTTAACACCAATCCTCTCACTTCCTTCAAAAAACTGAGGAGGAAATACTTTCCAACTCATTTTACAAGGCCAAAATTACTCTGATACCAAAACCAGGCATGAACAACACACACAAAAAAAGGAAATTACAGGCCAGTATCTCTAACGAACATAGATGCAAAAAACCTAAACAAAATATAAGCAATGTAAATACAATACATTAAAAGGATCATCATGCATCAAGTGCATTTCATTCTAGGAATGCAAGGATAGCTCAACATCCACAAATCAATGTGATACACCACATTAACTAAATAAAAGATAACAACCACACAATCATCTCAATAGATGTGGAAAAAGCATCTGAGAAAATATGACATCGATTTATGATTAAAAGCACTCAATAAAATGAGTTAAAACAGTGGTCCCCAACTTTTTGGGCACCAGGGACCAGTGGTTCTATGAGAATCTAATGCCTGATAATCTGAAGTGGAGCTGAGATAGTGATAGTAGCGCTGCGGAACAGCTGCAGATACAGACGAAGCTTCATTTGCTGGCCTGCCACTCACCTCCTGCTGTGCAGCCCGTTCCCTAACAGGCCATGGACCAGTACTGGAACTCCTGAGTTAGAAGGAAAGCACCTCAACATAATAAAGGCCATCTATGACAAACCCTCAGCTAATACATACTCAGTGGTGGAAAGCTGAAGCTTATCCTATAAGGCAAGGATGCCCATTCTCACCACTGTTATTCAACACAGTACCAGAACTCCTAGCAAGAGCAATCAGGCAAGAAAAAGAAATAAAAGGCATTCAAATTGGAAATGAAGAAGTAAAACTGTCACTATTTGCAGATGACATGATTCTAAGTACAGAAAACCCTAGACTCCCCTAAAAGACTATTAGAAACAATAAACAAATACAGTGAAGTTGCAGGATACAAATCAATATACAAAATACTGTGTTCATATATACTAACAAAATATCAGAAAGAGAAATGAAAAAAATAATCCCATTTATAACTGCAATAAAAAGGATAAAATATGTAGGAATAAATTTAACAAAGGAAGTGATGGACTTGTACACTGACAATTATAAGAAACTGTTGACAGAAATAGAAGACAAAGAAATGAAAAGATATTCAGAGTTCATGGATTGGAAGAATTAACAGTTAAAACAGCCATATTACCTAAAGCAATATGAAGATTTAATGCAATTCCCATCAAAATCCCAATGGCATTTATCACAGAAATAGAACAAAAAAATCCTCAAACTGCTACAGAAGCAAAAATAAACAAAACAATTCTGGGGAAAAAAGAACAAAACCAAAGGTATCATACTCCCTGATTCCAAACTATACTACAAAGCTACAATAAACAAAACAGTATGGTATTCACAGACAAAAAGACCCACAGACTACTGGAACAGAATTAAGAGCCTAAAAATAAACCTAAACATATATGGGCAACTAATTTTTGACAAAGGAGCCAAAAACACAATGGAGAAAGGAAGAGTCGCTTCAATAAATGGTGTTGGGAAAACTGGAAAGACACATGCAAACGAATGAAACTAGACTGCATTCTGACGCCATACATACAAATTAACTCAAATGGATTAAAGACTTGAATATAAGGCCTGAAACAATAAGATACACAGAAGAAAACACAGGCACTAAACTTATGAACCTTAGTCTCAGAGGAGTTTTTGTGAACTTGACCTCAAAGGCGCCAGACCTAAAACAAAAAATTGAATAGGACTACATCAAACTAAAAGCTCTGCACAGCAAAAGAAATCATCAAAAAAGGCAACCAACTGAGAAGGTATCTGCAAACAATACCTCCGATAACGGGCTAATGTGTAAAACATCTAAAGAACTCATACAACTCAACAACAAAAACAAAAATATCTGATTAAAAAATGGGCAGAGGGCCTAAACAGACAATTTTCCAAAGAAGACATACAGATAGCCAATAGATATATGACAAGCTGCTCAACTTCACCAGCTATGAGGGAAATGCAAATCAAAACCACAATGAGTTATTAGCTCACACCTGTTAGAATGGCTATTATCAATAAGACAAGAAATGACAAGTGTTGGAGAGGTGTGGAAGAAAGGGAACCCTCGCATAAAGCTGGTAGTAAACTGGGGCAGCTGTTAGGAAAATCAGTGTGGAGAGTCCTCAAAAAATTAAGAAGAGAGCTACCATATGACCCAGCAATCCCTCTTCAAATTTGAAAACACATTCAAAAAGATACATGTACCCCTATCACTGCAGCACTATTCATAATAGCCAAGACATGGAAACAACTCAAGTGTCTTTCAATGGGTGACTGAATAAAGATGTGATAGATATAGACAATGGAATACTACTTGGCCATAAAAAAGGTGAAACATTGCTATTTGAAACAATATGGATGGATCTTGAGAGTATTATGCGAAGTGAAATAAGTCTGATGGAAAAGGACAAGCATTTGTATGTGGTATATAAAACAAAAATCAACAAATGAACAAACAAAACAAAACAAAAATCTACAGATACGGACAATAGAATGGTGGTTACCAGAGGGGAAGGAGTCTGGGAGACAAAGAAGGAAAACTGGGTCAAGTACATGGTGAAGGAAGTAGACTGCAGGTGGTGCGCACACTGTAGAATATATAGATGTCACAGTATAAAGTTGTACGCCTGAAATTTATGTTATTAATCAATGCCGCCCTGATAAATGTATTTTTTTAAAGTCATAATGGGTACTCCTTATATACTGGTAATATTCTATTTCTTAAGCTAGGGTATTTTTATGTGTATTTGCTTTGTGATTATTCTTTAATATGATCACATATGTTATAGATAACCTTTTGCATGTATGACGTATGTTAAAAATATAAACTCCCACTAGGAAAAAATATATATAAAACTTGAAATAATTACAACAGTACAGTACTCATGCAAAAACAGATCAAATCAGGATAGCATAAAAAACATGTAGTATTTAAGAATATAAGTAATTAAGAATAAAAGAATTAAGAACAAAAGAAATATAATATTATTCTCCACTAAAAGAAGCCAGAACACCCTGGAGTAAAGGCTGATTCTGAAGCGAGGAAAGGAAAAGCAGATGATGAGTCTGGAATATCTTGTCAGAATGTCAGAAAGTCTTCATATTCAATATTATTGTACATTAGTTTCAGGTGTAAAGCATAATGGTTATACATTTACATAATTTATGAAGTGACCTTTAAGTATATTTAAAATGTCTCCATATAAATATATTTTTTAAATCATATATAGAGGAGGGAGAGGGACAAAGCAAGAGAACAGAGAGGAAAGGGGAGGGAAAGATAAAAAAGAAAGATAATGCAAATGTGGAAAAATGTTAGTATTTGAGGAACGGGCATATGGACTTCTTTGTAATTCTCATAACTTTTTTGTAGGTCTGAAATTATGTGAAGATAAAAACTTCCAGTACATCTGAAAATAGAAACCAGACTGATGCTTCTCCAGTCTGCATTGAATGAATCCTTCCATTGACTGAAAAATTTAAGGCGCAAAATTGTATAGATTACTATTGTTTTAAAAAATAAAAAATAAAAATAAACTTATGCCTCAGAAAAAACAAACACTATGGGAAACTATACCAAAAAAAAAACATTCATTTTAATTGCAAAGTAGGGCATGATTTTGAAAAAAATCCAAATGATAGAGAAGTAAGGTCCCTTCTCTTAAACACCTCCACATTCTTGGGTAAATACTCTTAATAAATCTATACAGCCTTCTAAAATGCTTTATATGAACAAATAAATATATACATAAAATATCTTTAATAAACATAATAGTGCATTACAGAAACTATTTTTCAATTTACATTTTTTATTCATTCTGCCTTAGACATTCTTTCATGTTAGCACACAACAGAGCCATCTTTTTTCTTTTTTTTTTTTAACAGTTGCTTAAAACTCCACAGAATGGATGTACTTATTTAACCGTTTCTCTTTGGGTACGTACTTAAGATTGTCTCCAACTTTTTCCTTTTCATACACGATGCTATACAAATGGGGAAATGCTGCTTCATTTTTGTTTTGTTTCACATTTTTCCTCATTCGTTTTCATTTTTAGCTAACGGTACATCCTCCTGTCAAAAACCTGTTCACATTCCTTGTCCGTTTTTCTATTAGGTTGTTTATCTTTTTCCTAATGATTTACGGAGCACACTGTATAACAAGAATGTTAATCCTGATTTTTTTCTCAATATGATACCTTTGTAATAAAGAAGAATTTTTATAAAATCAAATCTAGTATGTAGGATTACTAATGCTACAATAATAGTTTGCATAATGGGGTTATGGATACTTAAGTTTTACTTTTAACTTATCTGTATTTCACAAATCTTTATGAGCACCTATTACTTTTTTAATTTTAAAAAGGTCATAATTTATATTCCCTAAAAGAAGGAAAATCCCAACAGGATTTTTCATGGAACCTGGAAAACTGATTCTAAAAATCAAATGAATTTAATAATTTCTCTCTTAATGGCCTTTTGGACACAAGAAGAGCCAGGCCAACTATGAAGAACAAAAATAATGTGAGATTTGCTTTAGAGACATCAATACTTGTTTTAACTGATTCTGGCACAGAAATAGAAAAAAAAAAGCTAAATGAGAAGTAGAGAGAGCCTAGAAACAAGCCCAAATATAAATGGAACAATTACGATGGATTATTCAGTAAATGAGACTGGGAAAACTATTATACCCTTAGAAGTATAATAAGATTAGAATCCATCCATAACACCCCCCTCCCCCCCACACACACCCCCTCAAGGCAGATTAAAGATCTAAATGTGAAAGAACTTGTAGGTATCTTATAAGAAAATATAAGACACTCTGGCAGCTACCCTCCAAAAGAGCCTCTAGTGACCCTCACCCTTTGAAAGTGACTTCAAAGGCTAAATCAGAAAAAACATTAGCTTCCACCTCATTCTCTTGGCTCACTCACTGACTTGGGGAAGCCAGCTTACAAATCATGAGGACACTCAAGTGGCCCTACTAAAGGACCATATGAAGAGGAGCTGAGGCCTCCTGCCAAAACCCCACACCAACTCACCAGCCATGTGAGTGAGCCATCTTTAAAAGCAAGTCCTCCAGCCCCCATTAAAACTTCAGATGACTAAAGCCCTGACTAACACTAACACCTCATGCAACCTCCTAAGAGAGGAAGACCAGAACTGCGCAGCCGCAGCCGCACTACTCCCAGAAAGGGAGAGAAACAATGTTTACTGTTTGTTTTTTCACATAGGTTTGGTAGTAATGTATTATGCAGCAACAAATAATTAATAAAGAGACTATCACTATACCCCCAGTGTAGGAAAGAAGGTTCTTAAATATAATACCAGAAGCAAAACCATAGAGGAAAAAACTGATAAATGTATCTACATTAAAATGAAAAATCTAGTACAAAGAAAGTTAGCACAGATACAACTAAAAGACCATGCCACAAACTGAAAGAAGATATTTGCAATTCAAATAACAAAAGATTACTCTCAATACCTGAAGAATTCCTACAAATCAGTAAGAAAAAGACAAATCATCCAATACAAAAAAAGGGGATGGGGACAAAGGATAGAAAAACAATTCATAAAAGATATTAAAAAGCGATAAACGTAGAAAAAATTCAAAACCAGAGAAATGCAAATTTAAAACACTGAAAACCATTTCTCACACATCAGAATAACAAAAATTATGTTTGACCACACAAAGTGCTGGTAAGGGCACGGAGAGATGACATGTCTCAAAACTGGTGGTGGGAGCAAACTGGTAACAGCCACTTTAGCAAACAACACACAGAATCTGGTAAAGGGGAAGCTGAGCATACCCTATGACTTGGCAATTTTATACTTGCAATTGTTGGAGAGGAAAAGTTTTCCTCTGCCTTTATACATTCTTCCAGCTGGCTTAATACTTAAATCAATATGAGACACATTAACAAGAGAAAACAATCAGATTTAATTACATGTATACGTTCGGGAAGCCCACATACATGAGATGTTCAGTGACAGAAAGGTAAAATAAGGTATATATGACATACCGAGCTAAGGCATGACAGAAGGGCTTCAGAGGGGAGGAGGGTAATTCACAGAAAAAGTAGAACAGATGTTCAGTAATTAGATGTTTGCCCTGCCATATCGCTAAATCATAAAAGGTTACTTCTGTTATGATGAGAAAGACCCCCAATTGAGATTCTACTAGGTAGTCGAGGGAGAGGCAGAAGCTTCTTCCGAGTCCACAGGGTCTCAACTGTCGTCAGCTCAAAATCATCCACAGGCCAAAGGGGCACATCTTGAGGCTGTTTGGAACCCTTCATGATAATGTATCTCAGGAAAAAAAAAATCATGTGAACACATGGAACATGAACAAAAACGTTCACTGCACCACTGTCTGTAATATGGAAAAACTGGCAACCACTTAATGCCCCTCAACAGAACATGCAAAACCACACAGCAGTGAAAATGAAGAAATCAGAACTCCATGTAGCTACATGAAAACATCTTAGAAAAATGTTTAAAAAGAATGTTGCAGAAGAAATGTGCAGTAAGGTATCACTTATATAAAGCTTGAAAACATACTAGTTCTATTGTTTATATGTACATTTATACATAAGAAAAAAAATTTAATATAAATGCACAGAATGCTAAAACACTGAAGTAGGTGTACCTCTGGATAACGGAGTACTATTAGGAAGGAAGGAATAAACTTCAAGTGTATTTGTAATGTTTGATTAATAAAAGAGAAATCTGATAATAAAGTATGACAAAGCTAGGAGATGCATACTTGAGTGCTCATTTTATCATTCTCTATACTTTTTCTATTTGCTTGAATATTCTAAAACAGAATATTTTTAACCAAAATATAATGGCAGATAATAGACTTA
Organism: Eidolon dupreanum; assembly: GCA_028627145.1. NCBI lineage: Eukaryota > Metazoa > Chordata > Mammalia > Chiroptera > Pteropodidae > Eidolon > Eidolon dupreanum. Next base: position 11,344,841 of record CM053516.1, on the reverse strand, counting down.
AGCAATATTTGCAGCAGAAGAGATCAAAAGAGAGTTTATACAAATTGATATGACAACTATCACATTCTGTAAATATACACAAATGATATATAAAAAATTAACAAAAAAGGAAATTGTACTAGCAAATAAATAAGTAGCAAAATGTATACACTCAAGCTCATGAGTAACTTTTCATCTCAGATGTATCCACTGGGTGCCTAGTAAGGTCCTGGCAGTGTTCTAGGCTCTGGGAACATAGCAGTGAATAATATAGCTACTAATTACTGAGCTTTATATTCTGAAAGATGGAGGCAGTCAATGAAAATATAAATAAACAAAAAGTTGGATGTCAAATGCTATGAAAATGAAACAGGTGATGTGGTCGAGATGGAGGAGGAGGAAAAGGATACTTTAGATTGGGTGTCAAAGACTCTCGTAGATGACACCAGTCCTGAAAGAAAAATAATGAAAAGTCCTTCAAAAAGGTAAGAAAAGAGTGTAATAGGCAAGTGCACAGGACTGACATGAGAACATAATCCGTTTGAAGAATAAAAAAAGATAAATATGTCTGAGAGAATGAATATGCGAGATGAGGTTAAAGAGATAGACAGGAAATCCAGGGATAAATCCAGGTTTTAATGGAGCTTGAAACTTAACACAATTTGGGGTAGGGCTCTCTTAAGAAAAGAAATACAAAATTATGAAAACAAAATTCGGTCTTAAATTGAGTATTTATTTAGTTAGAAAAAAGGAACTATCAAATTAGAAATTTTTAAAAGTCGTCAACCACATCAAAAAATCCTAAATAATAACATAATATTTTTAAAAATTAACCTTTTGGCATACTTTTATAATAATTTTCCTATATATACTGACTGTACTACTTGATTGCCTCTTCACATGGCAATGATTTTGCGATATCATTTTCTATAGAGAAATTAGAGAACAGTTCAGTCTGTTACCTTGAATAAAGAGTGAAAATTTATTTTTTACTACTAATAGAAAAGTTTCTTTCAGCTTCACAGCTATTGGTAATATTACATAAATATCTCAAAATATTGAATCTGTGAAAGCCTCTTTTACGTTTCTTTCACATATGAGGTATAAGATCAGAAAAATGTTCAACAAACTCGCAGATGGTCAGTCTTGGTTTCTCCTCCATCATCCACACTCTCCCAGAGCTGGCCGGTGCCGCGGTCCCGGTTCAGGCCACCACTGGGCCTCCACCCTGAGCTTCACGTGCGGATGCGGCTCGGAGGCATTCTCACCTTGGGTGGGCTCTCTGTGACTAAACTATACGTGAATGTGACTGCAAATCACATAAACGATTCTCACACCTCCCTCCTTAGGGTTTCAAAATTGCCTGTGTCCACTCCCGCATGATCTGAAAGGATGGGACGGGTGACAGGGACAAAGTCAAAGTGGAGAGAACGACAGAGGCCTAAACCGACCTAGGTGCGGCCCAGGAGGAGGCCTACACAAGCAGAGGCCTCAAGCTTTGATCAGCTTCATGGTAAATCCATCTCCACCCAAAACATCCTGAGCCTCAAAGATTATGGGTAGAAGTTTAGATTTTTTTCTTCTACATGAGACAAAAAAACCAGTGGAGGGTTTTAATCAAAGGATCTGAATTATATTTTAACCAGAACACACTGAGAAATGCACTGATCCACGGCTATCCTCTAACTCTGCTCAAAGAAGCCAAATTATGCTTCATCTCCTGAAAATTTACGTTTCCTCTTCCCCCCATCTCTGGATTTGAAATCCCGATATATACAAATGCAGTCACGCCATCATTGCCCCCACGATGATTGCCACTCGAAAAGGAGTAATTTCTCAACCTACAACTTTATCGTTAAAGAGTGTAACAGCGATGCTACTGTCACGAAGAAGGACAAGCTGCACCAGCGCGACACGCAGCTACTGAGTGTTCTCTACAGCTATTTTAGGAATGGCGGCACTGTTCCCAGCTGTGCAGCCCCAGTCCTCCCCGCCTGGCCCTTCCATCAATTCCGAGAGACCTCCGATATCCTTAACAAATCCCTCTTCTGCTTAAATAAGCAAAATTTAACTAGTAACTTCATTTTTACATACAATTAGGAACTCTGAATCTAACAGATAAGTAACCCAGTCAATCATGAACCCTGCAGTTATTAAAAGCACTGGAAGTGGAGATGGTAATAACGATTAGAAGCTGCCGAACCAGAAATGCTGGAGAGTGACAGCATTCCTCAGCGCGGGTAACTCACCCACAGGTCCCCGCTCTGCCCTCCCATCCACGCGCCGGGGAGGGGGGCCGAAGGAGCCCCACGGCTTCTCACCATGCCAACATCCTTGCCGCTGAAACGCTAAGGGAACAGAAGCTGCAAAAGCAGGGAAATTAAGGAAAGCAAAAAAATAAAGGGGGGAGGCACATAAGAATTGATCTGAGAACACAGTGTAATGCAACACGCACAGAAGAGCATTATACACGTGGAATATATAAATTTAGAAGAGACGCAGAATAAAAGCATTGCAGAAGTAGGCTCAACGGGGAAACACTGGTCCGGGTTTAGTGGGTGATGTGGAAGAACTGCCATCACCTCACTCGCAAGTAACGTCTTTGAAGCTAAATAAGTGGAGACAATGACAAGGTGATTTACAGGCTTCAAATCTGATCATACACTACAGGAACATTAACCTGGCACTAAGAAGCTAAAACAACCGAAAATATTCTGATCTAGAAAAAAGTCCACTTAAGTTAATGGATTCTCCAAAATCTAGTTTCAGAAATAAACGTTGCACATCCGTTTGTTATGGAAAACTAGTACCCAGCTCTCTGTCCAAAATTTCCTTTCAAATAAAGCTTTTAGTTGTTTTGAAATTTACTTCCATATCTCTAAGTGATGCGATGATGTTTATATTATTGCTTCTTAAACAGTCAGTTGCAGGCATTTACCTAGTGATCGCCTGTTGGTGAAGATGACGCTTTAGCTGTATTTCCTAGTCCTGCCACCTCCACACATCGTGCTCCCACTGTCTCAATACTTTGGTTAGGTCAATATTTAATGCTAAAATCATTATGACTACATAGTATATTCAGAGCTAAGTCAAGCAGTAAACAATTGCTTTTTTCCTACATAACATTTTGTCTTCCTTAGAATTAATAACTGTCTGGTTTCTCATTTATTTCGTTGCCTACCTATTTATCTGCTATATATTTATCCCTAATTAACTATAGATTCTCTAAGTCTGACAAATCTCTTTGAATATATTCATTCACATCAGATTTCAATCAATCTCGTCTTCTTGAAGAACTCTCTTCCTGTCTTCCGTCTTGCTCCAGTTTGGACTGGTTACCCTGGGCCAGAGGCACAGCCACCACCCTGGGTGTTCCTTTCACCCTCTGCCGGGTCTGAACCCCTCTTCCTTCTCTCCCACGTCCTCCCCTTTCTTGATACACTCTCGCTTCGATGTACATTCCTTAGCTTCCTGAGGATTTGTGGGAGGTGTATGTTTTTAGACACTCTCTGAAAATACCTTTATTTTATCCTCAAACTTGATTAGTCGTCTAAACTAGTTTAGCTGTTATTTTTCTTCAGAATTTTAAAGGCACTGCTGCTCCATTTTCTTCCCACTCCTACTATCGATGAGCAGTGTAAAGTCACTGATTGCTGATCCTTTACATGTGGGTCTAGGTCTTAAGTTTCTCGATAGGTGCCTGTGGGTCTGCCATCCACCACTGCACAGGGTTTTCGCTGGGCCCTTTCACTCTGAAAAAAAAAATCATGTCCTTCCATTCAAAAATATTTTCTTGATTTACTTTATTAATGACTTTTACCCTCTCTCTCTCTTCAGATTTCTTTCTGGAAGTCTGTATTTCTGGTTTTGAAAACTCCTAGACCAGTCTTCTAATTTTCCTAGTTTTTTCTCTCCTATTTTCTAACTCTTTCTTTTACTATACCTCCTAGGAGATTTCACTATTCATCTTTCTTTTCAGTGTACGTATATGAAAGACTTAATTTGGCAAAATAATATAACTTATTATAGTATTGTTTTTAAGTTCTGGAATAGACAGATCCTTTGATAGTTCTTATCATAGGTAATTAACTAAGGAAAAGGAGTCATAACATAAGAAATACCTAAACTAGCCATGTTTAAATCTATTGAACATTTATTTAATAAGCACCTATGCAATAAAGTTACAAGATATGTCATTGAGAATGATGACAGCTAAAATTTATTGAGTAATTACTATATGCCAAGTACTTTACCTGCATTAAATCTCACAAATGAATAGATCAGCAACTTGTCCAAAATCATATAGCTGGCAAGTGATACAGCCAGAATTAAAATCCAGATTTATCTGCCAGAACCCAAGCTTTTGAGCACTCTGACAAACTGCCCTGTGTTCACAAACACCTCTTCTCCTGGGCACACATTCCCCAGACGTCCTGCAGTCACGTCTGGCCATCTGACTGAGGTCCAGCTAATGAAATAGGAGAAACGAGTGCCATTTTCAGGCCTGGCCCACTAAAAACACCCGCCAGTGACCTTTCCATGTTCTTTCCCCCTCATGCTTCATGCAGATGAGCACAAGTCGAACCATGTGCTGAAGATGGTGAAGACACAAGATAGAAGGCACCTGCCCATCAGGAACACTGTATGTGCTCTGGACTTTACTGAGCAAGAAACAAAATTCAAGTTATGTTAATCCACTGAGACTTGGAGGTTTATCTGTTTCAGCAGTCAAACTCTGTACCATATTGCCTCAAGAAACTTAATGTTCAGAAACAGTAATCCAGGTATGTTAATATATTATAATATATATGAACAGCACCAAAAGAGTAGTACAAAGTTATACAGAGAAAAGTCACATGTTCAGAAAAAAACCACAGCACTCTCACCTGGAGAGATCATGGAGGTGTCAGCATTTAATGTGGGTTTTGTTTATGGGCTTAGTACTTGAGTATGTGGCCAAAAAAAAAAAAAAACCATTCCAAGCATAAGGAACAATACATTCTACCAGACAGAAACTGTACAAGTAGGAACTTTGTGGGAAACAGTGAGCGGTAGTGTCAGTGGAAAAAGCATATGGTATAAACCAGTAAGTAGTGACGTGCAGGCTCAAACAGATGATAGACTGGTGCCGGACGACAGCACCAGCTTTTGACATTTGGGCCATTTTCCTATGCAACAGTGAGCTACTGAGGGCTCAGAGCAGGAATTCAACATAAATCACACAGTGGATGTAAACAGAAGTGGTACAGGACTGAAAAGAACAGGCAGTGCCTACAAGCACATCTGTCACTGGAGGGTATTACAGGAGTTCAGATTCCATCATTTGACAAATATTTACTGATCACTTACTTCATGTGAAACTAAGCTAGATGACAGCAGTGGGAATGGGGGGAAAAAACTGATGAATGTTAAGGAAAAATTAGGCAGTACTTGGTTCCAGGAGCTATGGTGGGTAAGACAAAGCAAAAGGTCAATGACGACAGTGGTCTCATGTCTAAGTGCCTGGAAGGGGCGTAAAACTGTATAATCGAACAGAAAAGCTAGGGGATATAACTGTGTTGGAAGAAATGGTTAGTCTGCTTTGAGACAGGATGAATTTGAGATAACAGGCACCATTTTTCATATTAATTACTAATCTCCATTTCCAATTAACTGATTTAATCAGAAGATCTAGCCCCTCATCCAACTCTATAAAGGATTAAGAAGCATAAACAGATTCTGCAGAGCAAATGCTAGACCTGCGAGACAGTATTTGGAGCTACGGGCTAGACAAAAATGATACATTCGTCCAGTGCTGACCAAAGAGTATGCCAGGACCTATTCGTCACTCTTCCCGCACGTGCCACATCTTCTCTCTCACGCATGCTCCCTGCACCCCCAGATCCCACACCATAAGTTTCATGAGAAAAAAACTGTGTCAAAGAATTTTGGACAACCTTATAAAGTATACTTCCTTTCTGAATTCCACAATGTACACTTTTGAGAACACTACACTAAAGAAACCTTCTTATTCTGTTCAGTCCAGTTATTTCCAAAACTTATCCAAAGACAGAAATCTATTTGGGAGGATCGCCTACCTACTAATGATGTGCGCTTTGGAAAATGGGACAAGTGGGAGGCTATGTGAGGGCAGAGAGAATTCCTTATTAATCTGCACATTCACGATACCTAACATGGTACGAAACACACAGCAAATAATATACATTGAACAATTACTTAAAGGGATTACTATAGTAATAGTAAAAGCCACATATTTTTGGTCATTTCCTAAAATCTATTCCTTATGAAAGGTCTTCATATACTTCATGAAATCTCTATCATAATTCACTGTGAGTATATCTATTATCCCAACACCACTGCATTCAGTATACAAAATCAAGTCCATCCTCAAAGTGAAACACATTTGAAGACATCGCTGACTCATAACATGCTCGTTATGCAAAAACAGAGCATAAGTAAAATGGCTTTGTAAAAACTGGGAAGTTATATACAACCGTCAGTTACCTACCCATTACAGTATGAGCACTGGATAAGAAGCATATGCTTTCTATTAATAAGAATTAAATAAGAAAAAGAAAAAGAAATTGATGAAGAAATCTTTTCCCCTTCCCTTTAAAACAATTCAAGGGAACCTAAAAGCGGGGAGTCACTTATTTCAGTCCTCTCCCTCAATAGGGAGAAGAGGAAGAAAAACATTCTGCCACTGGGTGGGAGAAAGAACACACTGTGCCCCTCCACGCTTCACTCAGTAGCTCTGGGCCAAATGAATCAACATGTTTATCTGCTAATACAGCTGAGCTCATTTTAAAGTGTTATGCACTTGAAAGGAAATGAACTTTTTTTAAAAATGGAACTAGTAAAAATTAGAAAGTTTCTGGTTTCTGTTTTAGCAAATTTAGTTAAGCTCTTTGTTTATGGAGACCAAAAATTATAGAATAAATCTTTCACTGTGTCAAAATGTTTATTCCAAACTGAAGAAGATTTAAGGAAACTCAGGCTCCAAAACATTTGATCTAAGGGTCAAGGACAGTCTGACTTCTTGGTTCTGCCAGCAGCTTTTAAAAGTTGCTTCCTGTACTAGGGACTGTTCACTGTTCTTGCACAAACAATAATAAAAGTCATTTATACAACCACCTTGAGTATTCTTCCCTTTTAAATTCACTGTTTGCTAATAGCAAAGGCTACAATTGTTAATTCTAATAAGTATTTTGAGCTTTTATTTACCATTATACTGCTACTCATTTAATATCTGTTGGGAAACAACTTTAATTTATTCATTTATTCAAAAAATATATCCTGAATGTCAACTATGCACCAGACGTTATAGATGAAAGTCAGCCAAAAGATTCTGTCACTGCCCTGAAGAGCTTTCAGTCCAGCTGGGAAGAAAGAGACTAGGAAATCAGACATATATACTCTCTAGACCACGAAAAGGAAAAATACCACGTAAACAAATAACATGATCTAGCCTGGGGTCAGGGGATTCCTTTGGTAGTGACAATTCAGCTGAGATCAGCACAACAAACATTAAACATGATTTAAAACACACACACGCCCCAAATCATCATAGGAATAAGAAGGTCCACAACTGCTGGGAGGAAAAGGGTCATGGGAGGAGCAGTAAAATCCAAGTGACTTTGAAAGTAATTGTTATCTCTGTAGGAAGAAAAGTAATGGCCACTCCTAGTACATTTCCACTCCGAAATAGGTTTCATAGCTAGGACTATTTTCCAACGAAAAAGCCAAATATCAACTATTCATCTAGTAACGTCCAATCACCTTAAGTCCTCCGAACAAACACATTAAACTGAGTTCATAACAACAAATGGATCCCAAACCTCAACACCGCATAAAACCCAGGTCAAAAAAAGGTATCTTAAGCTTCACAGATCCCAGGAGCATATAAGTTAGAGCAGAACACACTTCTAGAACTCATTTTCTAATAAAATACTTTCACTTTGCAAATCAGGAATGAGACGCAAAGTAGGCAAGGAACATGAACAACATCATTCATCTAGTTAACAGTAGAAAAGGAAACTAAGCAGACTCTGGATCTACCCAGTTCCATTCCTGTGCTCTTTCTACAGCATTACAAGAGCAAGTACATCAAACAAGGAACGCATGCATTATAAATAAGGCAAAATTCAAAGACACTACATACCTTCAATTGAACTAAACTTCCCTTAAGTCCTAGAAAAACAATGTTCCCTCTTTTTACATACCACAGAAAGGTGAAAGTGAAGGAAACTAACATTTATCGAGGAGCCAGACTGGGTGCTTTACCTATTTTAATTTCACTTAATCATCACAACTACCTTCTGAGTTAGATATTATTAATCTCACTTTACTGAGATTCAGTAATATTAAATAATTTACCCAAGGTTACATATCAGAAAAGTGGCAGAGACAGAATTTGAATTCAAGTCTGTCTAACTCTAAATCCATGTAGCCATTTTATTACAAAAATTTTTTTAAGTATTTTTTCATAGGAAAATATTACACAAAGCAGTTAGGTCTCACAGAGAACTCAGCAATTCCCATTTATTTGTTGATAAAAAGTCTTTTCAAGTTTAGTCTGGGAATCTAATAATTTATTATGTTAATGTAAAAGGAAGTACTAAATTTTAAACTACTTTACAAACAAAATTTAGAACACATTAAGTTAAATATTGTTTTTTTTCTTTCCAGCATCCTTTTCAAACCCACTGTCACTACAGCCCAGAAAAGCATTAACTATCCACTTCCATGAAATACTGACTCTCAAACAATGAGGAAGGGGATGTAAAGGATGACCACACAGGGAAACCTAAGAAAACAAGAACTGCATTTTAATAATTCTGATTTCTCCATTGGTGGAGAGCCTATTCACAGCTTCGACTGGGAGAGAGTATACTACTCAAAAAATAACAGTACAAATAAAGCAAAGCCCATCATAAAGAGAAGACCAAATTTTGATTGTGCAACTACCCATACCAAGGACTAAGTTTCTCGCTTTGTCAGCTCTACCAAATCAGTTACCACGCATGGGTCAGGTTCTCTGTGTCCAATCATTTAGCTGAAATCTTCTATCTGCCGTCATGTATTCTCCAGCTCTCTTTATCCTCAGGGATTTATACTTTAGTTTTCACTATCAATTTAGTGGAGAGACAAATATGTGACTTCTCTGATATTACTATTAAGGCATTGGTTTCTTTTAGGTTTTCTTTTGATCTCTCTCAATACTCCTATCATTCTCTCCCCCACCTCTTTATTTGTTTGCTTATTTTGACCTCCTTTTTCTGGAGGCTTTCCCCAAATGTCCAATGGTTCTAGATTGTTAGTTCATAGTCAAGAATGAGGTTCTGAAAAGAACTGATTAAAAGATGCTGTATGGAGGAACAGGGCTTGTCAACTGGTAGAATTTACTTAGGGTGCTCTGGTGGCGAGCCTATCAGTAGTATCTGAAGACATTTCAATATTCTGCAGACCAGCAGGACAGGCCTGACTGTGGAGTCCAGGAAGGAGAGCAGAGGAAACAAGCTAAGAGTCCACAGTTCAGATCCAGATTTCCCTTAATCTTGTTTTAAATCAATCAGCCACCCACTGCCCCTGGTTTCAGAATGCTGGCGCTTCCTTAATTTTATAAAGAATACATATACCTTAGTCTCCCGAGGCCACAGGTTGGTGGTGGAGGGACTCACCCACGTACAGGGGTACAGAGGAAGAGGCCCTGAGCACCCCACCTGTAAACACACAGATTTCTCAACCAACCTCCGTTTTCAGCTACACTTCTGACTCTTGTATTCCTTTGGAGCCCGGAGCCCCGCCGCTGAGCCGCTTGGAAGCGTCCGGACACAGTGCTGAACTTCTCGGAGGTACTGTGACCTTTCCTCTCTGCTAACTCAGTTACGGCCTGTCCATCTGCTCTTTTATTTCAAAAAAGTATAGCAATCTCTGTCTTCTGTTGTACTTTCCTTCAGAAGGGAATGGGAATTACTGTTTAATGGGGACAGAGTTTCGGTTCTGCAAGATGAAAAGTTCTGCAGGCGAGTGGTGTTGACCATTGCCCAACAGTGTGAATAAGAGTTCTTAATGCTACTGCCCTGTACGTTTAAAAATGGTTAAAATGGTAAAATTTGTGTGATGTACATTTTACAATTTTTAAAAATAATTTTTAAAAGAAAGGTTTCAAAAACAAGTGACCCTTTTAAAGACCCCTTCCAAGGTCACCATGGCAGCCCTCCCCACTGCCAGGGCAACTCTAGTACATACCGCGATCTCCTTTCTCTGCAGCACTTACTGCTACGTGCAATGAGCCTGTTTATTTAATTATTTGTTTACTATCTCTGTCCTCCAATTAGAGAAAAAATCAGAATCATCAAACTCTACTCTGCACAACTTAAACTTCAGTCTTTTAGGCTCTCGCCCACTGCCTTGTTTCCAAGTTTCCACTCCCTTTCCTTGCTTGAAATGTCAGTCTTCTCCCAGTTCTCCCTTCGCCCTTCTTCCCGCCAGCAGCCTCCCCACGCCACAGCCACACGGCCGAGGAGCAAACCCCTAGGACCGGAGGAGGTGCCCACATGTGGATCCTGACCCATTACTTACTAGTTGTGCCGTCTAACACTTCCCCTCTCTGTGCCTCAGCTGACTCATCAGTAAAATAAAAGGACGACCTTACAAGATTATTGTGAGGACTGAATTAATACATATCAAGTGCTCAGAATGCTGCCTGCAGCATAATAAGTGATCCGAAGGTGTCAGCTCTTGGGGGACCATATAATTTACCATCCAAATCAGGGCACTTCTGAGACTTAAAAAAGAGACTATTAATCACACTGCCACAACAGGCATAACGGGAACAGTCATCCAATCACTGTAGGATGAACCATAAAATACTGTTGATATGCAACCATTTCTGCCCTACAAGTATCATCTAGTTAACTTAATATTGTTCACTTCTAGTCAGAGAAACCTGCTCATATACTATTTTTATGAAAGTGGGTTCAGTGGGGGACGACAAGGGTTGACTTGGTCAAAAAAGTTTCAGAAACAGCAACTTAAATTTATTTATTTATTTATTTATTTATCTATCTATCTATCTATCTATCTATATATTTATTTATTATTTTTTTAATTTTTTTAGGCGAGGCAACCCTTCGTTGACCTCACAGATTGCAAGGACCTTGTCAGCTTACAATCCCTTATTTTTAATTTTTTTTAAATTATTTTTTACACTTACAGCACCTGGTCTTCATAGGTGGTCTCCCATCCAAGCACTAACCAGGCCCGACCCTGCTTAGCTTCCGAGATGAGACGGGATCAGGCTTGTTCAGGGTGGCATGGTCAGGGACTCGATTTAAATTTAAACAAGTTTCTTTACCATCTATCCTACCCCGAAGTCACTGGCATACTGAAGTGCTATAATTAACTGTACAGCTTCAAATCATATTTTGTAACTACAATTATGAAAGGAAATTAAAATGAACCCCTGGCTTATTTTTAATACAAAATATGTACCTATCTATGTTCACTGCTCTTTTTCTTAGTATAGTCCATAATGAGAACTAAAGTATTTGTTGAAGGAATGAATACTGAAAAAAATCTCATGAAAAACAGTTTCAACAACTAAAGCAAGATCAGAAAGAAAATGAAATTCTAGTTTGGGGTTTTGGTTGAGCTTCTTCAGTTTTTGTAAGTGTTTTGTTTGTTTGTTTGTTTGTTTGTTTGTTTTGGGGGGAGGTTGACATAAGGGTCCAATAGAATCTGTGGCTCAAAACTGCACTGAATTTTTCATTGGATTTACTCTTGACTAAATATGCCTTGGTGTTCATGAGAAAAAATACTCCTAGAGGAGAAAAATAACAATATTGCTAGCTGAAGTATATGGAAAATACCATGCTAAAATGCTCACACACATTATTTCCTTTGATCTTCACGATAATCTTACGTGATATCTGGCTTGACTGTGGGAATTCTCAGTAGATCCTAAGTCCACGGTTTATTTCCAAAAGCCTGGTGGGGATTTTCTTTTTTTTTATGTAAGTTTGTATACCTCTTTTTTGTTGACATAATTCACCTTTTATCAGATACATTCCAACACAATCCACTACTGAGCTTACTACTATGAAAAGGTCACATGAACTCTCTAGACTCAAAGGGAAGCATATCACAGCCATCAAGCAGCTGTGACAAAAGTTACATTTGTACCTACACTCTGTAATTTATAGTAATCCTTTTAGTTAGAATTTATCAGAAAAGAAATGATGACAGAAATAAACATTCATGTAATAAAAATAATCCCAAGTATCAAATTTTGTAGAAAAGGACATTATGGATATTAATCAAAGTTTTATAGAGCATAAATCCTTATATTTTATACCAAGTATTATTATTACTGCCATTCTTTACATGAAAAGACAAGGTTTAGCAATTTGTCCAAGTTCGCACAGCTGGTAAGTAGAAGATTTGGAATTCAAACCCAAATCTAACACCAACACTAAGATCGCTAATTTTCTTTACAGTATACCAAGGTTTCTTCTATATTTTTCTATAACTCAAATTACTCTATTAAAAATATTAGAAATTTTGAACTAAACAAGATCTGTAATTCACCTATCTATTTTACTGGCCCAGTGATGCCAGTTTTAGGTACCAGCCCAGTGATGCCAGTTTTAGGTACTGGTCCCACACCATTGGTTACTAAAAGAGTTAAGATTAAGCCCAAGACTTCTACAAGATTCACATATAGTTTTCTCCAACACCATGAAGATCAATGCTTACCAAGAAGAATTATAATAGCTATCACTTATCAAGTACTTACTACAAACCTAGCAGTGTATCTATATGAAGGACTCCATATTTTCTTGAATTCTCTGAACAATCTCAAAAGTCCAGATCTATCCGACTCCAATGCCAGTTATACTTTCTCTTCCATCATACTGCTTTCATAATCCCAACTAGAAATACAGGTTGCTGTGTGTGTGTGTGTGTGTGTGTGTGTGTGAAAGAGAGAGAGAGAGAGAGAGAGAGAGAGAGAGAGAGAGAGAGAGAGAGATGGTTGTTTTGTTTGTTTTCGCTACTACCGAAACAGACCCATACTCAGCTGCTCCATTTTTTGTAAAGGCCAAGTACATTGTGATATGTAGCATGGAAAACACTTTTATTTATAAAAACGAAAAGGCTTTAACAGTATCTTTATGAAATCACAAACTAAAAAAGCTGTTAAGATTCACTATGTAAGTAATCAAAGTCTGCTTCTTGCATAAGGAATTTGATTTCAAACCTAAGGCTTTCATTTGACTTGGTTTGCTATAGAACAAAGAGACACACACATGTACACACACACGCACATACATAAGACTGGAAGGAAATGTGCCAAAATTTGAGCCAATCCCTTTCAACTCACAATCATGGTGACTTCCATTAAGAAATGATCATATAACCGGGCTCTAGACTACCAGAGTATGCCGTCCCCCAGCTGCAGAGATAAGTAAGGATGGAAAATTGAGAAGAACAGACTCTACTCTGGTATTTTCTACGTGGCTGGTGGGAAGGGGTCTATCTCCCTTTTGGATAGTGAGTCATGACGATGTTACCCTCCAGCTGCCAGGTACCACATGCTACTTCCGAGCAGAAGCTTGAAAATGAGACCATAGCAGACAGAGCAGAATGGAACAGAGGACAGCACGCGTGACATTATTGCCAGGGCTCCCAGATTCAGGCACACCTAAATCAGTCCATCTGGGGTTCTTCATTTACATAATGTAATAAATCCAAACCTTCTTTTACTGTAATTTATCCTTCACTGCTTAAGTTTGTGTTGGGTTCTTACTGCTTAAAATTTTAAGGGTCTTAATTATTCTCATAGAGAAAAGTCCTCAGTGTAAAAAAAAAAAAATACTATGCTACAAAATTTTAAACATTTAAAAATTAGATCAATAATAACTGTATCTATATAAAATATTGTTTAAACTTATATCATGAATTTTTATATTAAACCCAGTAATATAGTTAGTACTCCTAAATAAGGTGATTATAAACTTTTACATATTAACAATAACTGCATTTTAAAATAACATTGGAGTATTTGGTGTTCAATATGTCCTTTATAATACATCTTTTCTAATGGTAGAGAAGATCACGTGTCGACTCCCTGGCCTCTAAGCCTTCCCATGCCACTCTCCAACTGCAGATTATGCTGCCTGGGAAGGGACCGCCTCCCTTTGTGCTCCTGAGATACAGGAAAAGAAGAGGAAGTCTAAAACCAAGATGATTTTGTTCTCCCCAAATTCACAGAGAACATAACAGCCCTCGTGTGTTAAGTCCCCTCTTTCCTCTTCTCTTCTTTAGTGATCCTTCATTTCTCTGCTCTTCTTTCATGCTCGATTCCTTCCCTCTGGACTAACTGGAAGTTCACCTCTCCTCTTTGCCCAGACTAACCCCTTCTCCTAGGTCCTCATCTCCTCCCAGCCCTTTGACCCTTCCTCTGCCAACTGCAGTACCTCCCGCCCCAGCAAAGTTCCCCTCTGCAATCAGATACTGTACGTGCAAGGTTTTCTCTGACTTTTAACAAAAAGCTTCGCTTGACCAAGTTGTCCTCATTCTATTCCTACCCTACTTTTCACTACCGCATTTTCCAGATGGTTTAAACCTGATATTGAAGCATCACTCTCTTATTCCCCAGAAATCTGGCTTCCACCCTGCCACCCCGGAATCACTGAAATGGAATTCACAACATTCTTCTGTCAAATCCAATGGGCTCTTTTTAGTTTTCATTTCCTTCGCTCACTTATTGTACCTCATTAACGACCCCCTTGTAAAATCTCTTGCCTACTGGTAACGACATTACTATCTGAGCTCTCTTCCTTCTTAAGAATTCCTTTTGTACTTCTCTAGTCTCCTTGTCTTCTTACTCCCCGATTGTCACTACGGTGTTTCTCGGGTTCATTCTTCAGTCCACTGCTCATCTTTCCATATCCTTTTTCTTAAAAATTGTCCCTAATATTAAAATTTCAACTGTTATTCTCCTGTAAACAAATCACCTGCGTACGCGCACACGCGCACACACACACACACGAGTGAATAACTATTTCTATCATCCCCTCCCCCAAATCAGGACCACTCTTAGAATCTAAAACCATGGCACACACAATCACACCCCGGGGCACTTTGGCCAATCTCCTATTGGCTAGAGTATTCTTCCATTCTCATTCCAAAACCTTCCTATGGGACTCAAATGCCACTTCCTCTGCGAGGCCATTCCTATCTCCCAAGCAACATAAATTCCTACTTCTCTCTTCTATACAGCCATGGCATTAAGTAGATAACTTTATTACAGCATTTTCATGATTTTATGTATGCATTCCTGCATTTTTCATCCCACTCAATAATTGTGTTTCAGGGGTGAGGAATATATTTTAATCTTTTTGTTTCTTTGGTTGCTGCAGTATGGTTGACATTTGATATTTATTGGAAAGTAAGCTTGAAAGACCCAGGTTCAGAGTTAGTGGCATCTTAAGATACTTCATATACCTACACTACTTGGCACTTGTCAAAGTCCACAGTGACAGTTTTCTGAACACTGAAGGCACATGCTTACTAACCCGTCATTTCGCACTTAGGGGTTCCTTCTGTAAATATTCTTCTATTTTGCATATGTGTCTTATCTCCTCAACTGGATAAGTACTTGAGGGCTACAATTTTTAATGTTAAGTACATTATACTACCTGGTATGACTCCATGAACTTTATTTTAGCAGGTATTCAATAAATATGGCATGACTGTTCGATGACTCTATTAGGAATTCTAAAAACTATCTGGTAGATCTCTTATTAACTTAAATGGTTTTAATTTTTTAAACTTATTGTTTTAAATTAAATCGAAGTTTTTCAAAATTACTCATTAAGGAAAATAAACATACATGGAACTCATACAATAAATATCTTCAAATCCACAGTCCAAATAATACCTTTATTGTTGTAAAAAAAAAAAAAAAAAAAAAGCAATAGTGTTTCTTTCAGTGGTGGTAGGGCATCTTTCCTTGCAAATATGGATCCATTACATATGGCTATTAAAAAGCAATTTTTCTATAACTCACAATACAAAAATTGATTCAGGCAAGTAACATCAATGAATGTTTCAGAACTCTGACCTCACATATTTATAAGAGGGAAAATTATTATATCTTTATAGTGAAGAGATCCAGAAGTCGACTTCTTGATCAAGTACACATCAATTTTGCAGCATTCTCACCAAAAAAGGTACAATCTATATCTAATAATGAGGAAAAATTAGACAAATCCAGAATGTGGGACATTCTACAAAGCAGGACACTTGATAAAAATTTTTTTTTAAAAATCAGAATCAATGTTATGAAAAGCAATGTAATATCCGATTTTTATTATTTCAAATAAAATGGTCTAGAGATATAACAAATTAGCTTGACTATGGTAATCACTCCATGATGTATATCAAAATATGTTGTGCACCTTAGATTTGCACAATTTTTGTCAAGTGTACGTGAATAAAGCTGGGGAAAAAAGTATACATAAAGCAAACAAAGCAAAACATTTTAAGGATGTTTATGTGCTCATTAAACACTAGCTTTTCTGTATAGTTAACATTTTCAAAATGAAAAGGAGTAAAAGGCTGACAGTATTTGCCAATTCAATTCTCTTAAAAAGAGAATTCCCTCCTCTTTCCATTCACTTTATAAAGTTAATAAATAAGAACTAAGTACAGAGCCCTATTGTGTCTAACATTTTTTTAAATACTTAAAAAATAAATAAGTTAACTTCTGAGAATATGTACTATGTAAACATAACTTCACTTACTAAGAAACAAGACTAAATGATTCAACTAAATGTAAAATTAGAAAAAGTTCTCCCTCATTTTATACATAAAACTGTAGTTCTTAGCAATAATTATTGGTCAAATAACTCCTTTCTCCAATGTTTAACTGAATATATATTTATGAATACTCTTGCGTTTACATTTTTTTCTAGTGACATAGGGTTATCCCATGATTCTAACAGTTCATGACCTTTGAAATCAGAGGTCTTATTTTTCTTGTTAATGTTCTCTCACCTCCACTGCCTGCCATTTTGGCAGAGTTTTCTTCTCAGCCTTCCAACTTAAACTTACTTGTCACAGCGTTAGTTATCTACCACTGCATAACAACGTATTAGCACAAAACTCAGTGCTTTGAAATAACAATAAACTTTTATTACCTCACGGTTTCTGTGGGTCAGAGACTCAAGCCCAGCAGTGTGAAAGGCCTGGGGAAACTGCCACCACTCTGCTGCTCAAGAAGGGGTGAAGTGGGAGGGGGATGGGAGTCACTGGCTCACAGCAATTCTGAAATCCAGGGGGATACAGGCAATTCCTGATTAGAATTCAAAGCCTGGTTCTACCCTCTAGGCTCTTGGTTCTGCCTTCTGAGTCATCCCTTCTCTTCCGTAGAGGGTAGCTCACGTCTGAAGCTACATGTATTCTCAGCATGCTTCCTGCCTGCAGAGGTTTAGGGATCCAAAACTGCTTTTCATTTGTACTGTCTCTGTCCCTTTCAGTCCAAGCTGACAGTGTTTCTGCCAATTCAGTTCTCTTTAAAAGAAAAAAAAGAGAAAAGAGAAAGAAAAAAATTTTTGTGGGTTTCCTGTGAATCTTATTATGATTTAATCCATGATGAGATAAAGGCCACACCCAAATCTCTCCAAGATAAGCTCCTCTGTTTCTTGGGGCTCTGCTGAGACTGATAAGGGACAATTCTCTAAATGTTCTTAGAACTCTTATTGTTTGCCTAAAAAGTTCTTTGAGGGAATCCTGAGGTCTTCAAGGATTTTTAAATCACATCATTAGCTTCATCTGTAGACCATGTTTTCTTCTGAATGTTCTGGATTTAGTCTTTCCTGGAATCTATTTCTTAATTTTAGCAACACTGGTTATATGAAGAGGCTAGAAATTTTCAAACTTGACAATTCCTTGCTCCCTTGTGTTTAGCAGAACTTCTTTTAGTTGATCTCTCTCCTTTTACAATATATATCCAAGCTCCAAGAAGGAACCATGAGTATCTTGAACTTTCTGCCTAGAAATCTCCTTAGCTAGATCACCTAGTTCATTATGTACATTATTATAATTTCCATGCTATTGCAGGTAACAAGGTTGCTGAACTTTCTGCCAACATAGAACAGGAATCTCCTTCCTCAACTCTGCAATAACGGTTTTCTCAATTTCCTTTAAGCTTTCACCCACGGCCTTCTCAAAGCCATCCAGCTTCACTAACAGCCCATCTGAGGCTCTTCAGGCTTTCACTGATGCCTCAAAATCTTTTCAGCTTGTATCCACTGCTGAGTTTTAAAGACAGTTCTCTATTTTAGGCTTTTGGTACAGCCAAACAGAAGCAAAATCTGTATTATCAATTGCTATATTGCAAAGTACCTCAGAACTAGCACTTTAAATACAATGATCTCTTACTGTACAGTATCAATGAGGCAGGAGTGGCTTAGCCAGGTAGTTCTGGACCAAGCTCTTTCATCAAATTGTAGGTAATGTACTGGCCATGGCTGTGCTCATCAGAAGGCTTTGCTCTAGTTGGGTTTACTTCCAAGGTAGCGTTCTCACATGGCTGACAAGTTTACGATGGCTTTGGGCTTATCACTACATATTCTTGGTGAGAAAATGAGCTTAATGGCTGCTCCATCTTTTTATGGCTCAGGATGATGCTTTTCCAAGTTATGCACTAGGCTGAACTGCTTTCTTAACTAGCATATCCACAGCTTATCTTACATTTTAAATCACAGAATATGATCAACTCATAATTTCACTGCAATCTTAATAGGGAACCTGATGAACCATGTTTATGGCATGCAGAAACTCAGTACTGATTACCAAAAGCAGTGGACTGTCTCAGTCATAAGGGGCCGTCTGGCCATCTTCCTCTGGATCCCTGAACCGAAGATTCAGGGAGCTCATGCCAGAACACAATGCGGCAGACGAGGCCCCACTGTGTCTGACGTCACCGCTAGTCCTGCTACACCTACAATTTATGTTGTGGATGAAAAATTTTAATAGAGTCTATAAAATTAAAGGTAAACGATACGAAGAAAAAGGAGATGGATTAAAATGTAAGCTGCATTAAAAGAAAACTAGAAAACCATATGCAAGCAGAGTAAAAATACAAAGGCAGAACTAAAATCCACACTGCAGAAAGTAAGTTTTATCAAAAGGACAGAAACTTGAGTCAGACAAACTACAAGTATTCACTGAGAATAAAAGAAAAAAGGAAAAGAGCTAAAACATAAGGAAATGATAAATACGAAGGGCAGGATGTAAATACGCAATCAAAAATAACTACGCTACTATTGCGGATTAAAGAGTGCAACCAATTCTTTGCCATCCTTTTTCTCGAGAGACAGACTCTATCTCCTCCCCCTGAATCTAGTCTGGCCTTGTGACTTCTCCGACCACTAAAATAGAGTAGAACGAGCGCTGTGCCAGTTCTGGAACTCGCCTTTGCGGGGGCTGGCAGCTTACGTTCTCAGAAGCCAGCCACACGCTCTCGTGTAGTCCGCACTGTCCTGCAGGAAGCAGCAGGGAGGGGAACTGAGGCCCTCGCAGCCAGCACTCAGCTCCAAGGACCCAAACACGGGAGCGAGGCCTCTGGGCTCTCCCAGCTCAGCTCAGCGACCTCCGAATGCAACACGAG
Source organism: Eidolon dupreanum (assembly GCA_028627145.1). Lineage (NCBI taxonomy): Eukaryota > Metazoa > Chordata > Mammalia > Chiroptera > Pteropodidae > Eidolon > Eidolon dupreanum. Next base: position 11,325,181 of record CM053516.1, on the reverse strand, counting down.
TGACCCCAGGGAGATCCCCCGAAGAACCACAGAGTCAAACCACAGAATCATGAAAAATAATAAATAACTGCTGTCTTAAAACACTAAGTGATGCGTGATCTGTTAGGCAGCAGTGGATAACTGGAATAGCTATATTGATCTAAAACAACACAATACTGCCAAAATATATGGACATATCTATTCTCTGGGGTATAAGACACGTGGTATCCAAAGTCCTTGCTAGAAAATATGAGACTGAGAACTCAGCTTGCTTCAAAAGCCTGGTTGAAAGTAATAGCTTTTCAAGTCTTAAATTATCTTCTATTATTTACTTACTTGAAAAATATATAAATTCTATCCTAGATTAAGTTGGGCATGGAAGACTAAATAATAAATACCAATCTTCCAATTTTACTGACATTTACTTTAAGATGTTTTAAGGAAATTCCAGTTGTGTAAGTATATCTCATTCTCTGATTCATTCAACAGTTTTTGAGGACTTACTACACATTAGGCATTAAAGAAGCAAAGATGAATAAGGAAGCAATAAAGATGAATTGAAGGCAGGTAAAAATGTTTTCACTCCCTAACTCTGCCAGGATGTCAACCCTGTTTAGTCTATACGCTAGAAGCACTTTGCTCAAGTCTCTATGTTGTAATAATAGTAATGGCAACTAACATTTATGAAGCACTTAGTATATGCCTGACATAATTCTAAGCCTTTCACATGATTTAACTCACTTAATCTTGGTAACCGCCCTCTGGAGGTAGGTAAGAACTATCATCCCATTTTACCAATGAGGAAACCGACTCATCTTAAAGAATGTTGACCCCCACTAGACTCTAGACTCTATGAGGTCACCCGTTTTCTTCATCTTCATATCCTCCCCAATCTCCAACACATAGTTTTCTATAATTAAAGAAATTAGCTTATCCAAGTACCAGAAATGAATATGCTCATTCATTTTACGAGGACAATTTTTTACTCCTCAAAAGCACAAGGTGATAACACCTTTTAGATGAAGGAAAAAAAAATGGCTTGAAGCTAAGTAAATATTTACAATTGTCAGTAAAAAGTAAAATACCATACAAGTTTATCAATTCATTGATAAACACACTATTAAAACCTAAACTTTTATAAGCAAGTCTAATTGGACAATAATATATTTTATTCAATAACGTTTTAGTGCTGAAACCCATAAATATCACAATGACAACTATACAATTCAACAATTTAAAAAGTCTTTTTAAAGAACCGAGTGACAATGGAATAAGAAAATAAGTGGTAATACCCATTTAAATATGCTGATTTAAAAATCCAAGTCAATATAAGACCTAAGAGTTTGAATGGAATGATATAATTTGGGTATTCTGGGCTGACCCAGTATTATCTGGGTTCATAGAGCTGGAATCATCAACTCTAAAACTCGTGTGACTGCCAGTTTCATTGCACACTCTGACTTAAAAACAAAAATGAAAACCTTTATATAACTGACTCTGATACACAAAAAAAACACAATCTTCAGATTACTGGCTAAAAACTGAAATGTGAATTCCGCAAGGAGAATAAAGTCAAATTAGGGATCATTTTACAAACATACCTCTCAATTCACTACCTCTTCAGAATACCAAACTACTTTTTTCTAAGGAGCACAAGTCAAGTATTTCTGTGACCAGGGAAAATGGTTACAATTTTAGAATAAACTCATAGCAGTAAATTTTAGAAAAAGGTTGCATGCCAGATTTTCAATCTGACCTTTAGAAAGGCTGTTGTCTCTGCTGGAAATCTGACTGAGAACTGAAGGACAAACATCATAATCACAAATATCAAAACTTCTTGTGGCAGTCGCTGTTAGTTGGCTAACACGCTATCAATTCTCAATTCCCTTTGCCTCTGCCACCTCCCGCCACAAAGACAAAACCAGATGCTCACTTTCTCACAGCAAAGGGGACACATAACCCAGTCCTGGAAGCAACACATAAAAGAAAGTCTGAGAGTGGACTTCTAGAAACATGCTCTCCTAATAAAAGGGACAGTGTGACTGACACCAGCCATCTCCCATTTGTTTGGCTCAAACAGGAATGTAATGTTTGTTAGTACAGCCATTTTAAAACCTTGAAGCAACGAGTGTAAGAATGAAAAGCCAACAAGCTAAAGGTGAAGAAACAAAAAGCGAGACCTGGAATCTTTGATGATTTTATCCTTATCTACTAAAGGGCCAGCAACTGCCCACCTTTACCGTTCTTGTGTGAAAAACATAAACCTGTCCTTGTTTTGTTACTGTTGGCTGGGTTTTCTGTTATTTTTAGCAGAGTGTCTGCCTTACTAATACATTTACAAACATTTAGAGAATACTGTGTACAATTCCTTTAATTTAAAAAAGTAATAGTACTTGTATAAATAAGCCATACTAATGCCAAATAAGTGACAAATTAAATCCAGAAAGTCCTCGATATTTTCCCTTAATAATATTTTTTTTCTGACTAAAAGTAATATATTCGCTTTAGAATTTTTACAAAATACAGGAAAATACAATGAAGAAAAAAATTCATTACCCAGAGATGCTTTTAATATTTTGATATATTTCCTTCTAATCAATTTTTATACATATATCAATATATAAAACTATGCTTTTTTATTTTTATAAACTGTGATCACACAGGATATAGCTTAGTTCTTATTAATTAATACATCCGCAAAGTAATAATTCAGTAGCATATGCAAGAATATAAGACTTAAAAGTGTCTTCCACCATTCATGCACACACCACACACACATACAGACCTTACTCTCCATTCCACTTCTCAAACACAGCCGCTTTTAATACTTCTGGCATTATGACTGTTTCTTAAATTATCGTCTGTAACCACAACAACTGACTTCCCACTATGAAGGTGAGGAACTGAGTTCCCCTTCACCCTTCTTCCCAATTTTTATTACTTTCATTTTCATTGTTAGTATTTCTAGTGGTTGGTATTATGTTAAAAAAAAAAATACACTAAAGATTTCATTTTTTGACCTACAAATTTTAGACAAAATGCCTTAGCTTTCAACTGTGTTAGATAAGGAAATTAGTGTTCTTATCAGGAAAACATTTTTAGTCATAACGTGCAACCATACAATTAACATGTGACTATCATTTGGTCTTACCCAATCTGAGTGAGGAAGAAAAAAATATATGTACTTGTTGCTTTAGCCCTAATTCATTTAAAGAAAAGCACTGAAAAAGATGAGAAAAGTATCATTTCGAAGAACAAATACAGAAAACAACTAACAGAACTCGTAAATCCTATAATGAATTGAAATAAATTGTTAAAGACATACATGAATTTTTCAGTTGCAGAAACAAAGCCTGAGGAACAGAACACACACTCAGGCCTGACGGCAGGGAGGGGACGCCGACTAGCTCCTCTTTCACAACCGTCTTCCCAAAGAGAAGCCCCGCAATGCGGCCCTGAGGAGACAGCGACACCACTCTGAGTTCCCGCTGCTGCCAATAATCTCTGAGAAATTTCCTAACACCTTCTGGTGTTAAGAAAAAGACTAAAAAGGGCAAGTATTTTTATTGTTTTTATGGAAGAAAACGATGGATGAGCCTAAATATTAAATGTCAGTGCACTTGATGTCGAATTTAGCAATGTTCTATAACAAATTATTAAATGATAACAGCAGGTATTGTTTATTACCTATTTAGTATGTTCCATGAATTGTAATAAGAGCTAATCTAACAGTCTGAATTTTGAGTCTTACAACCATATAAAATAGACACTATTATCAGCTCCATTTTACAAATGAGAAATTTAAGGCATATTAATATTTGCCCACATCACTAATAACTGGCAAAGCCAAGACTAAAGTTAAATTCCATCCTTTTAACCACTGGACAAAACTGACAGTACATCAGTACATCAGTATTTAAAAATGAGAAAAGTTGATGGACGACAAATTAAGAACAGATTCACTAGAAGCATGGTATGTCCTTCTTTTCTGCCTTATCTGCTGCAAAAGCACAGACAAATCTCTAAGACAGACTGTTAAGTGATTCTAATGCCATTTATGTAAAGGAAACAAAATAAAAAGATACACATGTTTATACAGAATAAAGTGTAAAAGTACCATTTCTTTAATTATCCCTTCTCCTGTCCCCTGCCCAATCTCTTGAATCCCAGTCTCTTGACAAGAGGCAAATACTACTTATATTTTGGCAACATCTTTCTGGTTCTTGAATATTTAAGGAAAATTTTGGCTTTATATTGGCGCATCACCCTTGACAGTGGTTATTTCTGAGAAGGAAAATGAGAGTAAAGGAATCAGATCATACTTTATTTACTGCTTGCATTTTTTACAAAAGGAATTCATCTATTACTTGGACAATACAAAAAATTTTTAATTCTAAGGATATTCAAAGAAAACAGGGGAGAGTTTCTAAAGTATGACCACAATGGTTTCTTTAGAGAAAGTTTTATATATTAGACTGCATAACAACTTAAAACTTTTACGTTACAAAAACATACTATGAAGTTGAAAAGTATATTCAGACCAGGAAAAACTTTGCAACAACAAAAAAGATTAATAATGGTATTCAAAAAATATAAAAAGCTCTTGCAAAAAAATAAGAACATATAAAATTATAAACTTGACTAAAGACATAGGCCTCATATATAAAAATTAAGGATAAAAGCAAGCAATTCATTTGAGTGAAAAAAAAAATAGCTTAAAAGCATCAACACGAAGTTAAACCTCAGTAACAAAAATATGTAAAATAAAACAGAAATATAAAGACAAAAACTAAAAACTGACACCCAGTGATGGCGATGGTATGAGAAAGCAGAAACTTTTACAAACTGGTGATAACAGCAATGTAAACTGGTACCATCTGGACAATACAATGACATATGACTTGTATAAACAAAACATTTTAAAAAGTGCTTTTAAAAGGCAAGACTGAAAAGACTTCCTGCACCCTCAGATCACAGTGACAGGCTGTGGGAGGTGAGCCCAGCTGCGCTCTTCCACATCTGTCGAGTTCTGTTCACTTCTGGGCACCACCTTGCAAGAGAAACACTGGCACACTGAGACATTTGCAGGGTAGGACCAAGATTATCCATCCCAGCACTATCAGGGTTCTGTCCAGCCACCTCTGTCAAGAATCATCATTCAGTCAGTTTCTACCAATTCCTAACCTGTTAGTTCCATCTTCCTATACGTAAAAACTCAACAGATAAACAACCTGATCTAGAATCGCAGCAGTGCCCTTAGCAAAACACCCGTCTAAATGCAGGCTGCTTTCATAACCATCATCTAGTCTGTGTTCCTTGCCTTGCCTCAGCTGTCTCAATTCTAATTCCTTGCCTTGAAAACTGTGACATATTGCCATTCTTTGAGATTGGGGTGGATGAAACTAGGATGGCAAACCATAGTCCTGCTGGCTTAAGGGGTCAGAGGTGGAGTTCAGAGATACCAAAATGGCTGAAAAATGAGAGAGATATCCCACAAAAAAGGAAGACATAGTGGGGGTGCCCCAAAATCCTCATATAAACTGTGCCCAAATTCTGGCTAACCCCTGAACTGTACATGCATAGGAAAGGCTCCCATGAGCCTGAAAGCAGAAAGCAAATAGTAGATGAAAAAAGCAGAAATGCAGAGATTTCAGCTGCTTTTCAAGAGAAATAAAGTGTGGAGGTTAAATAGAATCAAGGTAAATAGCAGTTAGAACAAAAACCAACAATCTTTGTAAGGAAATAACAGATCAAGAGTCAGCATGATGTATCACCACAATGAACTGTATACAGCTGAAATGACCAGACATATAAAGAAATGAGAAAATGTAATCACAGGCAAAGAAAAAAAGCAGTCAACAGAAACCAACTCCAAGAAAATCCGATGTTGGAATTAGCAGACAAGTACTTTACTGCAGCTATTACAAAAATATCCAAGGACTTAATTTTTATCACAATAAATGAAGAGCTGAAGAAGCTCAATAGAGAAACAGAAGCTCAATAGAGAAGAACCAAGTGGAAAAACGCATTCTATAGGTTAACAGTCTACAGATGGCTAAAGAGTAAGTGAACTTAATAGTTTAATAGAAATTATCCAGTCTGAAGAACTGAGATAAAAAAGAATTGAGAAGAACTGAGATAAAAAAAGATTGAGGAAGAAAAATAACCAAGCCTAACTACCACAGACATTATCATGTGGTCTTCTTAGGGTAACCAAAGTCCCAGAAGCATAGGAGAGAACAGTTCTTTAGAAATAATGGCCTACAACTTCCCAAGTTTGGTAAAAAAACATGCATCTGTAGATCAAAAAAGGTCAGTAAACCCAAAACAGATTAAATATAAAGAAAACAACACCTGGGCTCATCATATTCAAACTACTGAAAATAAAAGATAGAAATATTTTTAAAGCAGCCAGGAAAAAATGACATGTTACATATATACGGAAAAACATAAAATAACACCTGATTCTCATCGGAAACAATGGAGACCAGAAAAAAGTGAAATGACATCATTAAAGTGATGCAAGAAACAAAACCATCAAACCAGAATTCTATATAAAATTAAAAAAATCCTTTAAAGATGAATATGAAATGAAAATGCTTTAAAATAAAAAATGAGTGTACTGGTAGCCACAGATCTGCTCCAAAAAGAAATGCTAAAGAAAGCTCTTCAGGCTGAAGGAAAATAATATCAGACAGAAATTCAACTCTACAGGAAGAAATGAAGAAATTGAAAAACAATACGAATATCTATTAAAGCTACATTTTCCTGTTCTTCTTTAAAAGACATATAAAAAGACAAAGGAAAAATTAAAACACTGTATCGTGGGGTTTATTCCACGTTCATATCTAACTATATATGAGAACAGCAGCATAAGGCACTCAAGGGGTGGGCAACTCTAACTACAGTATTATAAGGGTCTTGTATTTTACATGAAGCAGTAAAATACTAACCCAATATAGCATGGGGCAAATTAGGGGTACATACTGTAATCTCATAAGCAAGGTTTCCCATTCTCAGCACTGCTGACATTTTGGAATGGAAAATTTTTGTTTGGGGAGAGAGTGTCCTGTGCATTGTAGAATATTTAGCAGGATCCCTGGCTCCACCCACTAGGCCAGTAGCTCCCTCACACCCCAGTCATGACAACCCAAAACATCTCCAGACACTGCCAAATGTCCCCTGGGGAGTAAAATAACCTTGGTTGAAAACCACGGCCCTACAACAAACACTAAATAAGTAATGCAAGCTAAAATAATGACAAAGCAGCATTTCTCAAAGTTTTTTTTCATTATATGACCCACCTAAGAAGCCTTTTTTTAACTTTTTTCCTAATAACTCTAGCCTCCCACATAAAATTTGAGTACCACAGATGTACTGTATCTTTGTTCATTTAATGTGTCCCAATGGAGATGCACCAACATTGTAATATCTAAGTTTTTTCACACCCTCCACCAAGAACCAGTTGTACCTTGGGGGAGATATCCCCCCACTGAGCATGTGCAGTGATAGAGGAACTTAAATGAAATACTAAAAGAAATTCAATTATTTTTGGCAAAAAAATATAAGAAGAGGACTTTTTTAATGAAAAGAATAGAAAACAGGAGACCTAAATTCAACCATGCCAACAATAATGTAAACTATAGATTTTTTTAATATTTAAATGAGACATAAGTCACAATCCAATAGCAGAGATAAAATGAAATAGTAAAAATACACTAAATACAAAAAAAAAAAAAATGCAAGAATATAAAAAAGAACAAAAGACACATGGCACAAATAGGAAAAACTGAACAATGTCAATAATTCTATTAATAAGTATGAATGGTCTAAACACATCCATTTAAAAAGTAAAGACTGTCAAGTAAATTTTTTTTTTTAAATCAGACTCAAACATATGCTGTCTACAAAAGAGGCAGTTTAAATATAAAACTCAGAGAGGCTAAATGTAAAAAGACATTTAAAAAGAATGTAAGATGCAAACTTTAATTATAAAAAATCTGGAGTGGTTATACTAATATCAGACACACTGAATTTGAAGACAAAAAGTATTACCAAAGATAAAGACTGACATTTCATACAAATAAAAGATGTAATACATCAAGGAGATATAAATGTGGATGCATCTAATAACACAGCTTAAAATATATAAAGCAAAACAGGCAAAATAAAGAAAGAAATTCACAATCATAGTTGGAGATTTTACCCCCTATTAGTAACTGAGAGATCTAAAGAAAAAAATCAGTAAAGATAAAGACAATATGACTCACTATCAGCCATCTCAACCAGACATTTATAAAACACTACACCCACAACAAAAATCAAGACAGACCATCTGGTGGACTACAAAAAAATAAATAAATCACAAAAATTTCAGATGACTGAAGTTTTACAGAATATATTCTATAATTATGATCAAATATAAAATAGAAATCACTAAGATATCTAAAAAACTCCATATATTTGAAATTAAACAACATTTCTAAATATCCCATGATTCAAAGAAATCACAAGGGAAGTTAGAAAACATTTACCTAAATGATAACAAAAATATAGTATTATCAAAACTTATGTGGGGTACAACTAAGCAGTGAAAATAAAGCCATAGCTTTAAATACTTATACTTTTTTAAAAAAAATAAAGGTTTAAAATCAACAATGTAATATTTTACCTTAAGAAGCCAGAAAAAGTCAAGCAAATTAAAATAATAAACAGCAAAAGCAATAAAGTAGAAAACAAAGGAAAAGGAAAACTAATAATGCAAAAAGTTGGCTCTCTGAATGTATAACCCTAGTAAAACTGATCAAAGACAAAAGAGAGAACACAATTTACCAGAATCAGAATTTAATAAGGAGATTATCGCTACAGATCCTGCAGTTACTTATAGGATTAGGGAATAGTAATAACAACTTTATGGCTAATAAATCAATGACTGTGATGAAATGGACAAATTCATTACAAAAACACAATTTATCCAAGTCGACACAAGATGAAACAGAAAATCTCAATAGCCCTATATCTATTAAAGAAACGGTGTTATCAAAAATCTCACAAAAATCTCAAACCCAAATGGCTTCACTGATGCATTTTATGAAACATTTAAGAAAGAAATAAAACCCATCTTATACAAATGTCTTCAAAAATTAAGAAAGGAATACTTCCCAAACTATTTTATGAGTCCAGTATAACTATTACATCAAAATCTGAAATGAAAATCATAGATCAATATTCTGGTAAATGCAGAAAAAGGATCCTTAACAAAATATTAATAAACCAAAACTGATAATATATTAAAGATAATACATCATGACTAAATGGGATTTATTCCAGCAATGAAAGTAATATATCATATTAACATATGAACAGAATAATGGAAAAAAATCAAATGGTCATTTCAACAGATGTAGGAAAATCTTCTGAAAAAACTGAACACTCACTCATGATAAAAACTCCCAGCAAACTAGAAATAAAAGAAACTTTCTCAACCTAAAAAGGGCAGCAATAGAAAACCTATAGATCACATGATACTTAGTGGTAAGATAAATGCTTTCCCAGTAAGATGAGAAATTAGGCAAAAATGTTTGCTCTCACAACTTTACTCAACATTGTACTAGAGAGCCTAACCATTGTGAAGTAAAACTGGAAAATTAATTAAAGGCATAAAAATTGCACAGGAAGAAGCAGAACTGAGGCTCTTTGCATATGACTTGACTACAAAGGCAATCTTAAAAATAAATATTAATAACAATTGAATGAGGCTAGGATACAAAGTCAATACATAAAACTCAATTATTAACTGGGAAGGGATATGTGTGTATGTGTGTAACATCAACTTTACAATTCTGTAACTGTTGAATGCATAGAAAAGCTGATCAATGGATGGTTCTTTGCATTTGGTTTACTTGGTTAAAATTTTCAAAAAATATATATTGAAACTGAAAGGAAAGTCAATTTCAAATTATTATAAATACATTAAATATCAGAGTCTTCATACCATTACCAACAAGTCTAATTTTTCCATGCTTCTGCATTTACAACATCCATAGTCGGCGAGCCCCTCTAACCTCCGTGTGGTTACACAGCCACCGCCACAGCTCTTCACTCTATGGAAAACGCTTGCTGCTGAGCAGTAAACAGGAAATCATACGGCCGTTTTCTTTTTCCTTAATCGCTTTTTAATTTGTTTCAAAAGTCACTTTGTGAATAAAACACGAACAAAGGCACACAAGTACATACAAAGGAAGGAGAAGGAAAGGGCCCTGGACTTAGATGAGCACCCAAAATATTGTGCATTTTGTTTTCTGTAACAAGTTATAATTGACTACATCAGAGCAATCACACATTAAAACATAACCCAGCTTACAACCTTTATGTTACTTAAGTATATTTTGCATATTGGGATTAAGCTATTTTGTGAGAAAATTCAGAAACTATGAATCTATGAGTTTTCTCACAAAATAGCTTGATGTTACTCAATATTAACATCTAGTTCATCTAAACAAACCATTTCAGAGCATAGAAGACAAATATAATTCAAAGGATGCAGTTTTAAGGATATCCCTGAAGAGAAACTATAAGTACAAGGCGAATGAAGGGAAAAAGTTCTTTGAAAGCACAAACCAGCTACATACACGAAACACACATGAAAGTTCAATTTGTTAGCTATCAGTACAAGAAAAAGTGCAAGAAATTAACACACACATGCAGCACTTTCATCAAAATGCTCTGACTGTAAAACCACCTTTCAATCTATACCAATTTCAAAACAGTAAGATTACAATTTGACTAGAAATACATTACAGATATTAACTTGTTATCAAGGAACTGGCTCTCTACATTGTTAGAGACCACATACTTGGGTTTTTAAGAAAAAAGTAACGTTAAGCAAACAAAATTTTATAAATTACAATAAGCCCTTGATTAATACTATTACAATCTACTTAATTCTATAACTTAGATCTTTTAAGCTGATTAAATTTCCCCTTTATTAATGCAGTAAGTTCCTTGAGAGCAAATATTACCACTTGCTATAATGGAGCAAACTGAGCTAAACTTTTGACATCTGGAGATTTCTTGTCACCTGGAGTAAATCTTACAGGCTGATCTTTGAAGGAGAAAATCCAACAAGTGTTTAAGAGACATACAGATGTCTCCTATGCCAGTGTACTGTCAACCTGTGAGGTGCTCTGCCTGGAACATCAAGGAGAAAAATTCAGACACTATTTCACTCCGTTTGCTACATGTTTTTTTAATTGTCATTTCTAACATCGATAATACTATGTTAATGTGTTATCTCAATTAACACTCACCATTTTGCAACTGCTCAGAAAAGTACAGGAAAAAAAAAGGTTTCACTACTGATATGCCACTAATAACAAAGTTAGGAAAGAATTTGTTACACAATTTCAACAATAACTTTGTCTTTTTTTTCTTTTCTTAGAAGATATTTACTGAAGAAAAATAACTTATTCACATTAAAAGTACAAATAAAATGAGATTAAATCTGAATAGGAGCTAATGAAAAATGACATTCAAAATACGGGCTTGAGAAAAAGGACTGATATTCAAAGTAAGGGCTATATTATAACTTTTTAATATCAATAACCTTTATTGATTATTTGATAGTTTAAAATCATTCCTCTGCACACACATTATCTCGTGAAGCTTAAAACCACACAGTGAGGTAGAGAACGCAGATATTATCATATTTATTCTTAAGCGAGTACACCAAAGTTCAGGTGATAACAATCTACCCAGATGCCCAGGGTAAACAGGCAGTGACTAAGAACACTCTTTTAGAATAAATGCTTTGAACCAAAGTATAGCCAAACACCAACAGATTATACAGTAAGTAAAATTTACTTAACTAAAACACAGAATTATAATTAAAATACTGAACCTCGCTAAAGAAATTAATTAAGAATGGTGGAGAGAAAAAATTCCCGATTTGGTTTCCTCTAATATTTCAACTAATGCTTTCAAGAGTATAGTTGAACACTGCCATCACAAATCCTCATTCACTGGATCTAACCTGCCATAAGTATAGAAAAAATGCATAACTTGTAAATATTGACAGAGAACACTACTAGTAACCCTAGTCTCTCATTCACAAATATACACAAACAGGAATCAACAGATACCTGAAGAAAACTAATACCATCAAAAAGAACCAAAATAAACAAACTGAAAAAATCATTCGAAGAGGAGAAAAAAACTTAAAAATGAAATCTATTTACTATCCTAAGATTAAGATTATATTACATATGTAAAGAGCAGGTGGCTAGAAACTCTATAAAGAATTCCCAGGAATATAAAGTAATAGCTTAACTAAATGGTTCAATAAAGGGCTAGAAGGAAAAATCAAGGAAATCTCCCTGAACAAAGAGAAAAAACAAAGACATAGAAAATGAAAGAAAACTGTTCAAACAGTACATTAATATAGAAGCTCTAAGGGAAAGTTTTTAAAATGTAAAAGAATACAGATAACATGGAAAGGAAGAATACAGAAGATTTCCCAGAACTAAAGACATAAAAATGTGCATTTTCAAAGGGTCCATCAAATGCATTACAAGATGAATTAAAAAGGACTACAACTCATCCTCCTAAATTTTATAATGCCAAGGATAAAGAGCATCAACACAAAAAGCTCCCAGAGAACAGGTTACCTACAAGGAAATCATTCATATCAGCACCAAAACTCTTGTCAGTAAAACTGGTTACTAAAAAGTGATGGAATGCAACCTTCAAAATTCCGAAGGAAAAACATTTTAAACCTAAATTCTATACCCAGCCAAGGTATGTACCAGGTATAAAAGTGACATTTTCAAACACTGTGTTGACAAGCACCCATACATACTCTTCCTGAAAAAATTACTTCAGGAAGTATCTAGAAAACTGCAAAATAAGTCTAAAACATAAAAAAGGAAAGACATGATATCGAAGAGAGCATAGAACTTGTCCAAGAATGCAATAACATAATATTTGCTAAGCATCATACCCAGAAAAAAGTCAGTTCATATTAGAACTTCAGCAAATAGTATGATTAATAAGCTAGATAACCACATGACATGATGACAGTATACACTCTTCTACCAACAGGGGGGAAATGTGGCAATTAGAAAATCCAGATAAAACACTTATAGTCCAAACCAGAAGCCAAACTACAGTGTGACATGATCTTTAGTGCCAATAGTGTATAAGAAATCCATTTGTTCTCTATGGATCCCATCACACTATTTTGTTTAGTAGCTAATATTATTTACATAAGCATAATATTGCTTACTGCTTTTAGGAATCAACGAGTATCACTATTAAACCTTGACAATATAAAATGTTACAGCTGACGAATTGGGAAGGGAATGGGAGGAATTCAAGGGAACTACTGTGAGGGGTACTAACTTTTCTTAACTTACAAAGTGGCAAAATGATGTCTAAATAATTTATAGAATTAATGATGCAAGGTCTAGAAGTTTAAGCATAAAGGCCAAAAAAGAAAAAAAGAAAAGAGAATAGGTGCAAAAAGTTAAATTCTTCATTTTTCACAATAGTGATACACTAGATTACTTAAGATTAGTCGAAAATAAAGTTTATCATATCATATATAAAACTGGCATAATAATCAGAATTAAAAATAGAAAAAGTCTAAAAAGGTTATCTCTCAGGAGAGAAACTAGTTTGAAGAGACAGAGGGTAGAAAGATCTCTACTTTTCATTTTATATATTTGTGTGCTAGTCAAATTCTTATGTTTATACGACTATTACTTCCTGAAATAAACTCACATTCTCTCTCTCTCTCTCTCTCTCTCTCTCTCTCTCATATTAGCATCCTCTTTTCCTAGTCAATACAGGAAAAACACTGAGAAATTTTTTTTTCCTTTATGATTTTTTCCTTTTTCTATATCCCACATGCTATATACCAACCTTCTACTATGGTATTTCAGATGAGACACAATTAAAGAGACTTGGGAACCATCCTAAACTCTTGATAAAACGTAGTGATAGCAACAGCTTACATCTGTGTTAAAACTGTCGAAACATATCTACACCCATTGTCTCATTTAGTCCTCATAACACTTTGTAAAAATAGATTTTAGAGATTAATAAAGTAAAACCCTAAAAGGTTTAAGCAACTTGCCACCCCAAAGAAAATAAGAAAAATAATAAAAATAGAATAGACAAGTTATATAACAAAATATATATATAACAAAAACATATATAATAAACAAATATATCTTCATAGAGCACCGAAATCTGAAAATGCTTTCCAAATTAATAAGAATAACATAAAAGAAATTAAACTTAACAATACAAAGAGTGAGCCACTTTGGAAAAGAGTTGGCAGTTTTTATAAAGTTAAGCATATACTTACCATATGACCCTGCAATCTCATTCCTAGGTTATTGACCAAGAAACATGAAGGCACATCACACATAGACTTGCATGCAAATATTCACGGCAGCTTTATTCATTACAGCTGAAAACTAGCAATAATCCAAATGTCCATCAAGTGGTAAACAGATAACTTGTCTTATGCCCAGACAGTAAAATACTACTCACCAATAAAAAGGAACAAACTAATGATATACACAACATAGATGAATCTTAAAGCTATTATGCTCTGTGAAAGTAATCCAAAACAAAGGACTACATACTATGTGACACTTATATGAAACTCTAGAAAAATAAAATTATAATAATAGCAGATTAGTGGTGACCAGGGTTGAGGGAAGAGGACTGACTGCACAGGGGAATGAGGGAACGTTTTCAAGAGACATAAATGTTCTAGACCATGATTACAGTGTTACGCTACTACATATATTTAGCAAAATTCATCAAAGTGTACAGTTAAAATTGGTGAATTTTATTATATGTAAATTTTAACTCAATAAGACTGATTTTAAAAACTCAGTAATATATAATCACATTTAATTATTGTCAATAGCTTGTCAGCATAGGTATGAACTACAGACCTGAAAGGACATTAAAATCATTATTTAAGAGGTAACTTTTAGCCAAGAAGTAGATATACAGTAAGTTAAAAGTCCTGAGAATGGAACAGACCTCATCCTACTCAACTTGGCCATGTGGATAAACAGCAGTTGCCTGGCAACTAGTCTAAACTCTAGATGTCTAATAAACACATTGACCACATTAGCAGGTGATCTCATCGAGGATAAACTAAGTTTTACACTGAAGAGTTCTTCTTTTAATATTACAAAAGCATAATGTATATGAATTATTTATCTAAAGTAGACATAAATGAGAAATACTAAGTCATGAAAAGTAAAGACATAAAATTAAACATAAACACACACACAAAAACCTCACTTGTTCTTTTACTTGAGGACTTTACTTACCTAATTCATGAGACTGTTGAATCCACGAGTTTGTGGGTGATCCCCTCCCACTTTACTACGTTAGGTCTGTCCCTGCAGCCACCCATATTGGCTTAAGTGAATAATTTCATTTATGTTTACGTGTTTTTCAATGCATATAAGTTAGACACTTTTCTAGACATTAAGTCATTCTAAAGCTATCTCTCTGGATTGTGGAGTCTGCAGACAAAAAAGAAAACTACAACAGGACTGACTCTTCTGTAACACGCATGCACACACATACCAGAAAGCCAAACCTTCACAACCTGATTCCAAATCATCGAAATCAAGAATTACAAAGAATCCCTAAAAAACAAGCAAATTTCTCACATACATGTTAAATATCATTTCTCCCACTGGAGTCTGTCACAGTTAACTTTGTTAACAGCATCAGAAAAAATATTAACCACCGTCTGTTCGCACACTTACCCACCACACTACTTTGGGATCTGTGGAACACTTACCCCTCTTCTGAACCCAACCTTCTTTCACAATGGTAACATCGCTCATGGTGGCTCCCCTCCAGCCCCCGACTTGGAGATGTGGTACTTTGTGATACCAGCTTTGGGGTTTGGATTCTCTGCTGCTGCTGCTCTTCCCACTCTCTAGTGATGACTCAGCCTGGAAGGAAGTATTGAAGAAAGAATTTCTTTTTTTTCCATTCTTGCAACTCACATAGCAATAACAAACAACTAAGTCTTTGTAAATGTCTTCAACTGGCCTGACCTCACATAAAAGTCTAGCTCTTCAAACTGGAGAACTTATTTATTAAGTAATTCTATAATGAATGCACATCCCCGGTCTTGTGACAGATTTAAAATGACAGTGAAACTTACTAAGAGGTTGCTACAATAAATGTCTTAAGAAAACCACTGTCACACTTACACAAATAATACAAAAATTTGTTTGCTGACGTGTGTTTGAGGTGAAAAGAGAAGAGAATGAAAGTTAAGTGGACTAAAAGTAAACCCTTGTGTATGTCTAGTTTCAAAATTTCTGGTAATTTAGAAAGTTATGGGAAAGCAATTGTGAATGTTTTTCATTGCTGGATTTTATGTAAAATATAATGTGCAAAGAAACCAACGTTTATGTATGCTTACTGTGCCTTGTTCCAAGAAATATTTTAGGTTGATTACAGTAAGCAAAATGTTATAAATAATATAAAATTAATTACTTTTTAAAGTAGACAAAGTGAAACAAAAGGAATATGAAAGTGGAAAAAAGTATGGGTAGGTACTCAAGATTTGTCAACAACTCTCACAGGTGCTTACATCTGTTATTCTCAGGTAATCTTCACAAAACAACCCTTTGAGGGTACTAGTGACACAATTGGAGAAACTGAGGTTCACAGAGATGAAGCAGCATGCGTGATATGCACACAGCTAATGAATGATGGAGCCAAGATCTGAACCCAAAACTATACTACCTTAAAAAAATAAAAAGAAGCTAGAGCAAAAGGCTATGTATTTGTGAAAGATGGGCCACAAATTCAACATGAAGTTTTCAGGAAGAAATGCAAATAAGGAAACACAATTGGTTTCAATATTTACACATTCCTTAAGTAATTTTTAAAAAGAAAAAAAGAAGTTGCTCAGAAAGAATACAATTCTTCCTGGGACAAAAATCTGACATTTATCCCATGGGTCTTTACAAGATAACTTATAGTGTAATAAACAAAGTCCTCATACATATAGCAATGAGTTTCACAGGGCAATTTCTTATTGTCCCTCTCAACCTAAAAAGGGAAATACCAAGATAAAATTAAGTTGAAGCATGTCCACATTAAGGGACCAATAAACATGGTCCAGGAACACAGGCATAAATTTTAGATAACAAGCAAAATAGATGCATGGGCTATATATACTATTTTCTCAAATTGGGTTTTCGTGAATAGTACATAGCAATAAGTTCACGGTTAGACTCCCTTGCTACACTGAACTGAATTACAGTTCTTTTTCCAATGCAAATTAAATGCAGAGCCTAATCACTCAGCAGTCAGGAATCAGACTGGCAATCTCTTGAGAAAACCTGACCAAGTTTGTGGGGCTGAACAGAAGACCTCCCCTATCACGTGCCACGCCACTGGGGCTGCACCTACAGGTCGGGCCAACACAGTCCTCAAAATCGGCAGTGTCCCCTACTGCAGAGAGTCAAACGGGATACTAGAATCTGGGTGTATTTTCCCAAAATATGTTTGACAGACTGTTAAGAGAAATTCTGGAAAAATAAGAATAAAAAAAGATGAAAAAAGAAAAATTCTTTGGTCAAATAAGTTTGGGAAATCCTACAAACCACATCTTTCTCTTGAGACATCATAATTAACATATGAAATGAACAAAACACAAACAATTTTATCTCGGCAAATCCTAAGTTTATTTGAATACATGGGGCTCTGTTTTTTCTTTAGTAACATGGATGGGTATCGAAAGGAACACACTTTGGGAAATGGCCACAGGATGTGGCCATATAATTCAAGACAAGACCCATTTCACCATTAAAAACAGGCAAAAAACAAATAAACCAAAAAACTTCTCACTAAAGAATCCAAAGATCATTTTAATTTGATTTATGGAGCTTCCTAAAGAACTCGACATGGTCAACTGGCTACATAATACACACAAAGCTAATTAAAAGGGTTAACTCTTCACATAGATAATCCCAAGGGAGTTAAATATTGGTAACATGAGAACAAAATGACGTTTTCATTCGCGCTGCTTACAGACCTCCCCTCGGGCACCCCTGCGGCGAGGGGCCTCACAGCTAGCAAAGCCATTCTCCACTGCTGACTATAAAACTATATAATCTGGGTCAAAGAAAACTCATAGCTTAATATTCTTGGGATTGGAAATAGAAGAGATCAGGGATCACACTTCGTAATAACCAAAAAATAATATATATCCAATAAATATATTTAAAAGATATACTTTCTTATTCAAATATTTTGTTATAATACTTATAAAAAAAAAAACTAGAAAAAACTATTGTCAAAATTGATTCGATTTTTTTAAGCAGACATTTCATTATTAGAATATTAAAGCTGGAAGAGGCCTTCAATTTACAGCTGAGGAAAGAGTGAAGACGTGAAGTGTCTTACGCAGGTCACACAGCTACTTGATGACAGAACCAAGACAGAACTGGGCACATGCTCCTTCCACTAGCCCTGCCTCTTCAGTATAAAACAATACACTGGAATATCCGGATCAACCCCAAATCAATGAATTTTGTTTTATAATGAAGTTGTTTTTTAAAAAAAAACTAGTATTTTAGATTTAAAGAAAATGTTTACCAGTGCTTATATATTTAGATTAAGCTGTTAAAACATAAATCTACAGGACAAAATTTATCCTCATCAGGGCCAGTAAACCCATATTATAGAGATGGCTTTATCCATGTGCATCTTAAAATGTTAACAGAGTCTACCCATAATCATAACTTTCGACTTCAAAAATTGTTTCTGAGTCTCTACTGGCTAATAGGACAATTTTTGAACATATTTTAAAAGACATTCAAAGGTATACTGCTCTAGAATTATGATCAATACACTAGAAATAAATGCTGTCTTATGTGTACAAAAACAAAGACTCTTAAGCAGTAAACTATACTCTTGTACCAAGTCATCTACACTTTCCTAGTCTTCCACATTACTAAAAACACTAATCTGCAAAATGAGCTGGATTTTAAGAATGTAATCTGTTTCCTAAAATAGAGTCAACTTCATCTCCTCCTAACAGTCCTAACTTCTCTAGAAATCAGTTCTATCTGATAAGCCATAACAGAAAAAAAAAAAAAAAGGTTTATTTTTCTTTTAAGCCTATTGCATTAAACTTTTCATTTCTGGGCAACCTAATTTTTTCCTTTCTTATAAAAGAATTCACACAAATTTCTTTTTCGAATTCAGATTCAATTTGGAATTTACACAGAGCAGGGACACTATAGGTACTTTTGTTCAGAACTATTTGAGAATTTGATGATAATAATTGCATCTGAATGTCATTTTGCAATTTATAAAACATTTTTATATCTTATACTTCATTCTATAGCATTATTATTTAGTAAAGCAGGTTAACAGTGCCTGACACATAAGAGATGCTCAAGAAATATGGAACAAATGAATGAGTCTATGAATCAAAGAATGAAGATGCAGCTTTAGATAATAAAGAATAGACTAATATTCTAAGTCAACAGAGATAATGGTATTAAGCCATCTTAAAAACATCCCTAAACCTGTACATTATGGAAGCACATACATATAAATAATCAAAATTATAAGAAATATTTTCCTTATTCACTGATATTTCCTATAGACCTCCATTAATTGTAAGGACTAGCACACATTAAAATTATCCTTTTATTCTCAACATTTTTTCACATTTTTTGTTGAGATGCTCAAGCTTCAATTCCCAAACAAATCAAGCATCAACAATGCCCAAAATTATCCATGACGGGTGAAAAAAAAAAAGGAATGGCATATTTTCTTAATGATACTTACATTATAAAGATATGTGTTTACTTATGGCAACCAATCATTCAATTTGAAGCAAAAATTAAACTTTAAACATCTTGGAAAGATATCATTCACTCAAGAGAACATATTATACATACATTTATTCAGTTAATAAATATGTATTGCGTACAGGGAAGGACTGTATTTAAAGTGTACAGGGAGGCAAACAAAACAAAGTATTTAAAAATCTTTTCCGAACCTTTATTTGTTATCACATATATTACCTCACTTGAGTCTAGAAATAAACATGCAGTAACTACTGCATCTACAATTCTGAAACTAGGAAAACTGTGACCAACCAGTCATGGTGACAGTACTTCCCCACAGTTACCAAAACAAGTTAGTGACAAGTAACGAGAATGACTAACTGCATTTCAGATCTTCTATCATTTTGGTATCCTTTCTACTAAATAACATAATATAAATCATCAAAAAAAATTTATAACATCTGAAAATAGTTCTGAACATTTTTTCTTTATCAAATTATTTTTCAGAAGTCCATTAAAACACAGTTTTCCAATAAATTAAAAATTAACTATAACTGGCATCACACGTGAAATTATAACAGAAGACTAAAAGGAGAGTGACAAAGTTAAAAGGCACCCCAGCAATCTTCTTTTTCATATGAATAAAATTCCTAGGTTAATTATTTCCTATATGGCAATTTCTAAGTTAAAAGCAACAATATAATTCTATAATACAACTTTCTCTAAATTATAAACTTGGCTATTAACTTTATATAGAACAACCTGCTCTGTACCACTTGCTATGCTAGCCAAACTGAATTAACAAAGACAACTAATGTTCAAGTATAAGACTGTTGCTATTTTGAAATACAAATGATGGTTCAAGGGTAATCATGATATAATTTTGAGGCAATCACCTATTCACGAGAAAGAGGTGAAACTAACATATACCTGAATAAATACATAAGGCTATATAAAACTTTAAAGGGATTTGAGGGAAAAGAAATTCCCCAAAGTGGAAGGGAAATTCAAGGCAATTTGCTCTGCAATCAAGTAACGAACACTAAGCCTGTCTGTCCCTTTCAAGAGTTATTATCCTGTTAAAAAACGTAACATACAAGGAAGTGAGCCACACAAATTTTATATTTTGAATATCTTTCCTCTCTTCAGAGTGCAATAACGCACTTTGTGGATTTTCTTAGAATTCTTTCTACAGACATCTTCACTAAGTTTCACATTATGGGAAAATACGTGAATAAGCATAGGCAACACTTCTGACTTTCATACAATTATCAGTTTTTTCAAATTGCCAATCAATTTTAAAACTTTGAAATATATACACAAAAACATAAAGCATTTCCCCACTTCTACCCTATCCTGTTTAGGGCATCTGAATGCCATTTCAACCAACACAGCCATTATTAATGAAATTAAAAAGCACGGTGTGCTGGGTGATATATTTAATATTCAAACGTGGGACAACTAGGAAAATGCTTGTTGGATCCCTCCGACTCCTAAACCACTGAACACTATGATTACCCTTGACCACTGCACAGTTGGACATATTTTTCCAATACACATGTAAAATCTTCTAAAATCTGACTTGGGAACCTCCCTGATTAAAAATGAAAAAAAAAAAAAAAAAATCACACAAACGCACAAAATACCATTGGTACATGGTCCATTAAAGGCCCAGAATCAGCCTGTCAGATTTTGCCCCTAATTAAACTGCAAGTTACTCAGCAGGTAAGGAACCCTACCACGAGGTCATCACAGTGGTACATCAGGAAGCACACTGGACAGGCTGAAACATCTGGGTCCTTGTTCCCAACTCTGACCCACCCGCAGTGATGCTGTAAAAGGTCCTTTAATTCTGGGCTTGTTTCCTTAGCCATAAAAATAAAAGTGAAGCATTAGACGAACTCTAAATAACTTTGCAGCTCTTCCAGAACTAATATTTATGATTCTTCAAGTTCAAATCTATTGAGTACTACTTCATTTATAAATGGTATCTTAAGTGACAGTACTGTACCAGTTCCTGTCTTCAAAAGTCTAATGTAGTTGGGAAGATAAAACATTCAAACACCAATTCCACTCAGATAAAATCTGAACTAAACTCCAATATTGGCAAAATAGCATCTTCCTCCTCCTCCCATGCCCCAGACCCATAAATATAGTGAGAGGCTTTCTTTCTTCCTTCTCTTTTTTTGACAAGCTTTGTTTTATAAACATGTATTTCAAAAAAAGATATACTGAACAGGAGCAAAATAATATTTATTATGAACATATTGGGAACTAAATATATTTCTCATGAAAAATAACAGAATTGAGGTGATCTTTAAATACAGTTTGCTTTGAGGTTACCAACTATCTCTGCATTTATACAAATAATATTGACTCAATTAGGAATATGATCTGCAGAGAAAAGTAAGCTGAAGGAGGCAAAAATATCATTTTTCAGAGGCTTTCTTAATACAGGAAGAGAAATTTCCATTTGAAAGTCCTCTAGTGATTTCTTCTAGTAAATCTTTTTACTTTTCCCTTTGACTATTAAGAAAATTTACCTATTTATATGTGTAAAATACTTGCAATTGGCAATAAATAAATATAAACAGAGTACTGAACAGAAAAAGAACTAAAAAGCAAATTCACAGGTCAAGTAGCATATATTATTTTACCTATCAACTACAACTTAAAGATTATCTGGTGAAGGAAACATATTTACATCTAATATACTGAAAGACTATGGTACTACAATCAAATATGTAAACATCTGAGCCCTTAAATCCAGCATTTGAAACAACTGAAATGGAAAAGGATGTTATGGACCAGTCAATATAAA
Organism: Eidolon dupreanum; assembly: GCA_028627145.1. Lineage (NCBI taxonomy): Eukaryota > Metazoa > Chordata > Mammalia > Chiroptera > Pteropodidae > Eidolon > Eidolon dupreanum. The sequence goes on along the minus strand of CM053516.1, from coordinate 11,302,516 downwards.
ATTTTTTTTCTACATTAACTTGATTTCTGTGGAAACTATTATATTACAAAATTTAGCATTGTGAACTCTAACAATAGGCACAGACAAGTTAGGAAAACTACTAAAAGAAAAAGTGTTCCAGAATGAGGAAAGTTAAAGTGCAACGGATTTTTATAATGCCAAAATGAGTGTTTTCTCTTGTGAAAATCGCTTTCAAAAGTGTAGCTAGGGCTGTCATAAAGATTAAATAAATTTATACATGCTAATCACATGTAACAGTGCCTGGCGCATGGCAAGAGCTCACCAGGCATTGGCTAACATTGTCTACACTGAATCCAGTCCACAATACATAAAAGATCATGACAAAATATTTCACATCACATGATTCAAGGCTACCTTTCCAGGAGACTACAGAAAAATGCAGAAAAGTCTAAAACCAGGACTTAGGATACTAATGTATTTTCTGAAATCTGGAGTTAAAACAGAACAACTTTAAATGATTTAAATATTCTAACACAAATCTACAAAAATTATGTACGTTAATTTTTTATTAACTTAAGAAAAATAAAAATGCAAGTCCAATTACAAAACCAATTTGGTCAAAACAAAAGGAAACGGTTTGTTTTTTTTGACTTGCTTGTTATATTATTGAAATATAAATGGTCTCAAATATTCTTTAAGGCTTGAAACTTAATCAGACTATAAAGACAAGATTCTATCAAATCATGCTAAAAATCCAATTAACATCTTAACAATAATCGCCTCATCTTGAACTAAAAGGTATAACAATAAAAAAAGTGTAGTTATCCTTTCACAAAAATACACAAAGTTTAAGTAAATTTTAAACTTCCACAAAACCAATTTGTAGAATAGGTTCCTCTTTTTAAAGAAACTCAAATAGTTGAAAATTTCCATTGAATTTTTGTAAGAAAGAAAATCTCTCACATGTTTAAATCTAAAGTTTAAAAATCTCAGATCCCTACTTTGCACAGGACTTTATGCTAAGTACATTTGTCTCAGGATATGTTTAACCAAAACATATTTAGATTTCCAGTGATCTGAAAACAAATTTTCTAATGGTAGTGATCTTTTGAATGAAATATAAATAAGAAGTTTTTAACAAAACCAGTCCTTAACACAGTTTATACACTAATGGTTGTTGAATGAATGAATGAAATCTTATTTTAAATATTTTACAGGAATAAACTTACATAAACAAAAAAGTCCAAAATAGAACCCTTAAGTACTCTGACATACACAACTTAAACAACTTAAACAACGCCAATGTCAAACTAAAAGTTAATTTTAAGTTGGAAAACAATTTATGAAAGTAATCACTATAGAAAGGCTCAGTGTATGGGACAAAATGAATACAAATAGTTTCATAAATTATTTTGCAGAATTACTTTAGATTATGTATTTCTAAACACTGTAAAAAAACATACTACTGCAAATACACAGTACAAATATACAACTGAAACTAAAACTCTATATCATCTCAATTCCAATGTTGTCTCATTCATGTGATACACTTCCCTCACTTTAAAACTAGAAGCTCAAGCCAATCAAAGATACTAGAGTCAACTCTAGTGAAAAAAGCAAAAAGCAGATCTTTAAATACAACCTCTTTGGTAAACTTTCAAAGTCAAGATTATGTACTGGCTAAAGAAAAAACCCTACAATCTTGATGTCTATCATGCAAATGATTTTACATTCAGACATATACCTGGGAAACTAGTTAATTTATTAATAAATATTTTAATAAAAGTTTTTGTTTTAGACAACCACGTCCTGAATGTTATTAGACAGCCCCTTCCTTGAAATATCCATATCCATTTACACATATTTTGCAATGACACTCAAGTTCTGAAGACGAAGTTTCTTAAAACATCTTTATTGGACTCTTCCACCTTTCGGGTTCTTCCCACCCCCCAATTATTTCCTAACAATGTATAATCTACTTTAATGAGTTTCCACCAAAAACAAAACCCAGTGGTTGTCTAATGATTTACAGTCTACTAAAAGTTATATGAGCACGCTTTACCAAATACGGCACACATATCTAAATAGATGATTTGAGGCAGCTGCACTGCATTAACTGCAAAAAGTCATTATTTCATATCCTTTAGCTTCAAGGTGAACTTAAAAAGTGTAAACATTTTAATATTAGTAATTAATCACTATAGAGACATAGGTTTCACTATTAATTTCTACTTGGAAACGTTATGAATTACAAACTACTGGGTCTTCCCCACACTGGTAAAATAAGTTGGTTCTACTTTCATAACATTATTTTAGAGGAAGAAATATGTGCATCCTAGCCTTGACTTCAGAGTACGCATTTCCTCTGCTTTGCAGAAGATAAACAGCAAATCTCGGTCCTGAAAACCTGGCCCCAAAGAGATTCAATCTAGCCTGTCGATTCCCAGGAAATCCCAAACAAGGGGTGACCCCACCTAGGAGTCAGGGTGAACAGAGCAAGCAGCTAGGCTTCAACTTTGGGCTCTGAAAGGCCCCACCAGCATCATGGCTGATGCAGACCGATGCGCAGGAGGAGGTGGACGAGGAAGAGGCTGGTTTGTTTACTTGCAGCCAGAGCCGCCGCCGCCGCCGCCGCCGCCAGCAGCGACAGCATCACTGGATCCGCCAAACCCAGCATCTTCCGCACATTTCTATTCTTAGCACACAAGTCCCAAGCGGATCAAAACCCCACTACTATTAAAAACACAGACAAGCACGTTACCCACCTCCCCCTCACACCCCCACCAGCGCCGTCTTTTCCTGCGCGCCGGCAGCGGGGTGGGTGGGGGAGGAAGGAGACCCCGGGGGACGCCCGTGCATCCTTGCCTTCACCCCACCCCACGCGCACAGGCAGCCCCGGCGCAGGGAGCGCGGCAGACAGCCCCCTCCCCCCAACCCAAACACACTGACACCCGCGCTCCACGCGTTATGTAACCTCGCCGCCACCCCCGGTCCGAGCGGGCGCCCCCTCCCCACGCCGCGCGGCCCGGCGGGGAGGGCCGAGGGGAGGGCGCGGAGTTGCGCAGAGACTGGAGGCGCCAGGGCCGGGGCAGCCCAGACGCGGATACCGCTAGGCCAGGGACACCCTCCCCCAGACCCCCGCGCACCGCCGCCCCCCAGCTTCCCCTGGAAAGTGAGGGGGTGCCCGTGTCATCCACGCCGGGCATCCCCCAGCCTCTCCACCCACGCCCACGCCCAAAGCCTGCGCTGACCCAGCACCCGCCCACGCCCCCGGCGCGGTGACAACCCGGACGCCCCCGCCTCCCCCACGCGATCGCCGCCCCCCGGCCGAGGGAGGCCGGGAGAGAGGACCGGGCCGGGGGCCCGGAGGGAACGGAGGCGAGGCGGGGAGGGGGCGCGAGCGGGGGGCGGTGGCTGTTACCTGCAAAGGCGGCGGCGGCGGCCCCGCAGCTGCTCGGGCGGCGGCGGAGGATGGAGCCGGGGGGGCGGGGGGAGGAGAGGGGGCGACTCGGGGGTCCCCCCTCCCTCCTCCTCCCCTCCTGTCCTCCCCCCACCCCGCAGAGTCTCTGGCCCCCCTGGAGCCCGGTGCGGCCGGCGGGAGGGCAGGCGAAGGGCTGCAGGGGAGGGAGGGAGGGAGCCGGCCGGGCCGGGCCGCGGAGCTGGAGCGGGAGGCGGCGGGGCGGCGGCGGCGGCGGCGGCGGCGGCGGCGGGCGGGGGAGGAGGAGGGGGCGGAGACTCTACATGGGAATCGGATATCGGCTACAAATTCAATTCATCACCAGAAAACACCGCTCGGGCGGGGGCCGGGTCACGCCGGCGAGGCGGCGGCGGGCGGCGGCTCGGGGCCCCGGGGAGCCCCTGGCGCGGGTCGGGGGGCTGCGGCCTCCTCTGCGGGCCGCGCCCGGCCGCGGGGACCCCGCCGCCGCCGCCTCCCCGCCCCCTCCTTCCTCCCTCTCGGGGCCGCCGCCGCCGCTCGGTTCTCGCCGCCGCCGCCGCGGGGCTTGTTGTTGACTTTGAGGAAAACTCCTGACGTCAGGGGCTGGCTCTCGGCGACTGGCGGGAGCGGCTTCCCCGCGTCCCCGGCCTGCCCGCCGCCTCCGTTCCCCTCCCAGCCAGGCCCGCGTCCTCAGGCTTCCCCGCGCCCCCCAAACCCGCGGCGCCCCGCGCCCCCTCTCCTCTCGCGAGAACATCCCCCCAGCCCGCCGGAGCGGGGAGCGGGGCCGCGGCTCCTGGGCGGGAAGTGCTGGGTTTCCCCCGCGCCCTCGTGGCGGGCGCCGAGGCCCGCGGTGGAGACGCCTCCGGTGGGGCGCGCGCGGCCGGCCCCGGGCATCGCCGCCCGACGCCCGCGGCCCCCGGGGTGGTCGGGTCGGCGCACGGGGGCCCGCGCATGGAGCTGCAGTGCCCTGCGCGGGGGGGACCCCGAGAGCGTGGAGCCGGCGGGAACGGATCCCACCCCTCGGGGGTCAACCGAAGCCCGTTTCTCACCGTGCAGATAGTTAGCGTCCAGTCCGGGAACACCGCTCTGGAGAGCCACGGACAGCGCTTCCTGCCAGCGCTCATAACCGCACAGTACACAGGTTGCAGTGGGCTCGTCATTCACTCTTAAAATTACACCTTTTTTAGGGATATTAGTTTTCACAGACTTTGGGGAAGCCATGATGTACTGCATTCACCATGAAGAATTATCACTGCTTCCTTTTGAAGTTCATGGCTCCTGAGAATATTTGTAGTGGAGACAGTATTTTTGCAAAATGGCCATGTTTACCATACATCACACTCCACAAAGTTATAAAAGTAGTTTATTTTTTTCTGACACCGTGTTTTGTCGCTTCTGGAACACCTGGGAAGAAACATACTCTCGCCATAGGGCTCCAGCCTTATGGATGTACCCGTTATGTCTCCCAATGCAAGGTTCTTGTGAACGCTTTTGGCTTCTTTCTGTAGGACGGTTCCTCCTGACGAGCACTTCCTTTCTCTGCTTTTCCATGTCCTGACAACACTGTGGTTTGTCAATCAGTCTTTTACATTATATACCTGGTATTTACGTAGTGAGTTGTATTAATACATCTATATCCACGTCTTCTCCCTTACTAAATGCACAACTATTGGCATTGTGGACAAGAGCATGAAACCTAGTAAGGAGGGAAAAGCTTTTTTAAAGTCAATTTTCTCCATTTGTAAGCGTAAGATTTCCCAGACAATTCTAGAACAAAACTTGCCGTTTTAAGATACACAATTCTCCTGAGAGAAAAGTCCTCAAGTGCCGCTTTTCTCCTTTTCCCATATTTCGCAGCACATCGTGAACTAATAAGTAAACTGAAAACTGAAAGACCGTATCCTAATTTTATTCAGTTTATCTATAAAATATACATAATTGATTCCCATAATTATCGAACTTCTAACAGTCCATATTGACAAACATTCCCTTACAGATTTCTTGCTGTAAAACACAAAAATGGGTCAGATTTCATTCTACAGTAAGCCAACCCACTTTTTATTTTAAATAAAATACTTATGACACCAGTGCTAAAAAGAATGTCTGGAACGTTCTTTTAAATATTTAACTGAGAGTTGTAGTATTCTGAATTACTAGATATCTCTTATCGACTGCAAGTTTCATTTGTTTCTAATTTTAGCATCAACATATTTGGGAAAACCAAATTTGTCTTATGAGCTATACTGCTTCAAAATATTTCTCCTAGTCTGATCAGATTACTAGCTGGATTAAACCTTAAAATTAAGTATTGTATAAACTACAACGGATTTTATTTTCTAGGCTTCATGTATAGTATTTCAAAATGGTAAACTTTTATTTTTGCTCTACTTTGCTTTTACTACAGTATAAGTTTCTGTAATAAAAGCATGTTAGCTGTTGTTTGTTATAGAATTATTTATTATAGAGCTATTATTTATTTAAATAGCATTGTTTTCTCAGACTGCGCCATCAAGAATTCTGCGAATCTGCCAATTGTGGCATGATGGTATACTTCAAACAGAATGTGTGCTAGGTTTCTCTTCTCTTCTCTGTTATCACATTCCAAAACGTTTGTTGAGAAAATGAATGAACGAATGAATGAATGGACAAATACATCTATGCCCTATGTGCAGTTTATATAGTACTTTCCTCTTGGGAGGGCTTATTGCAAAATTCGTGAATGTACTTTTACAGACCTGAGTTCAATTCCTCTCTCAAGAGAATTTATGTCTCAAGCAAGTTGCTTATCTTTTCTAAGCCTTAATTTCCTCATACATGAAATGATCATTCCAACTACTTCGATAGCTCATTAAGAGAATTAAATGTGATGAAATATTAGGCAGTACCTAAAATACAGTGAATGGTCAGCAAGCTAAAATTCCTTTACCATAAATGTGAATATATTCACATAAATGGGAATCAATTTCTTTATTATAAATGTGAATATATAACAACAATAGCTGCTACAACAAATAAATACAAAAATCTATCCTGGCCCCCTACTATAGAAGTGTCCTTATCCATGTAAAGTTCTGAATGGCAGGCAAGTCTCCTCTAAGCATTTATTCTTAATGCTTAGGGCCCAAGTTTCTTCCACGTTATAGCTCTGACATGTTCAACACATAATCACAACATCAAGCTGGCAGAAGTGGGGAAGCATGGAGAACCACTCAAGGAAGGTTTTATGCACATCACTTCTATTCATGTTCCTCTGGCTACAACTCTCCCAAGCGACCTAACTACAAGGCAGGCTGTGGAGTGGAGTCTAGCCCAGGAAGAAATAGAAAAAGGTTTGATGAACAGCCAGCCAGTCTCTGCCACAGTTGATTTCTGAAATAACCACGTTACACCTACGGCTGTAATTAGTGAATATTCTAGATGATCAATAGAGCAATTTCCAGAAGAGTGTAGTTTAAATCCAGGTATAAGTAGCAGGAGAGTCAGTTGCAATAGTTGTACTAATTGTCTTTTTCTCTTTTTCACAGATGTCTTTCTTAAGGTGTAGGTCAAATGTCTCTATCGGTAATTCATGAAAATACCTGAGAAAGAGGTATGTCACTAATCTGATACCACGTGAAACTGGGATACTTAAAGCCCTCTGGAAACTTCCCTCTTATTTCATTGTCAGATTTTTTTTCCTGCTACATTACAGGAGTATGAATGAAAATTTTTCATATTGTTTCTCACTCTCTCAGACAGCTAAGTCTGTTAGCAATTAAGCAATCTCTAGACATTACATTTAGTACTGGAGGACTCTTGGGTCACAGAAAGTTACTGACCACAGTTAAATAACTGCTTGTTGGGGCATCAAGCTAGAATTCATGTTCTAATTCCAAAGCAACAAGCATACATAATTATTATTCCTGACTGTGCAGGAAAATCAAGGTATGCAGTAAAACTAATACATACATATTATAATCCCAAAGCCTCATTTTCGAATATAATTTTAACTTTCTGAGGGTTGTGCATTTCTAGATGTTTCAGAATCTGCTCTGTGGGAACTGAACTTTTCGACACAACAACCAGCTAGCAGTAAAATAATGATAGTAAATTCCAACGTTCACCTAGGTAATTACCTTAACTCCTTCCTCAGTTATCGCATGTAAGTACATTCTGCTCCAGAAAGTTTCCCCATCCATTTTGAAACGCAATTTCTTTTGCTAATGAAAATGCTTTCAGAATCAACTGGAAAGTTTTATATCTGCACCCAACTTTTTTAAATCCACGATGAAGTCGTTTAATTGTTGAATTTGTGATATTTCATTAAATAATACTAGTTTGTTTTTTTATAGTACAGGGAAATTCCATCTCAGAATTTTTCAGTTGCCCATTAGTTACTAGACAGAACTATGGCCACTTTAAGTTGCAAATTCTATCTCAGTTCAGAAATCAGATTTTAATTCAAAACATTGAATTTGACATAGAATTCAAGCATTCTTTAGGCTGAAAGCCTATAGTAGGAAAGCAGACAAGCTTAGATTCTCTATTCTTATTTTCCTCTCCCACCCCACAAGTCAGTCTTAATGCGGCTGGTAACATTGTAAGCCACCTCTGCACACTCCCGGCCTGACACACAGAACCAGCTGTAAGACTCAGCGCAAAAGGAAAATGCTGGGCCCTTCGTTGAAAAATAGTTAAGAAATTCAAGATGGCCGAAGCAAAGCATTAAACGAAGCACAGGTCTCTGTGCACACCTGTGCACAGGCTGCACATCCCTGAAGCTGCTGGCGTGTGTTAGAGGCTGGTTCCCCGGGGCTTCTCCCAAGAGCTGCTTCTGGCCTCCTCTGACAGCAGCACCTTGTGAAAACTAATGAACGGAAATCTCATTCAAAATGGCGTCAGAGTCTAGAAAAGAGAACTCTCAGGCACATAGACCCCAGTGGGAAGAGATCACCTTGCATCTCAAACAAAAAGTGACGCTACTTGACTACCTCAGCAGGAAGGAAAGGTTTCTCTTTGCCCAGTAACAGCTCAGTCAATGGGAGACTTCCATTCTCAGCCAATGAAAAGTCACTCTACTTTCAACCTTTCGGTTTCCTCTAATGGACTCTTTGTTGACAATAGACCCTCCCAAGTCTATAAAAGAGCCTTCCTCTCCCTTGTTACCCTGGACTGGCGTATGCCTCGCCATTAGACCATATGTCCCAAGTTGCAATTCTTTGTTGTTCCTAAATAAACCCATTTTGCTGGAGAACTATCTGGCTGTTTGTCAAAGGTCAGCACCCTATGTAATAGGTAATGCTTCTTTCCCTTCAGCTGGTCACTCCTGATCACCCATCAGCTTCTGTTTTCTCAGCCCGATTTTAGTCTCTTTGTTAGGGTCCTCTCACTGTCTGGCAGAAGGTCTCGCAGGCGGGACTAAAGATGGCTCCAGGCCAGCTCTCTCTCTTCCATGGAACTTTATCTGGTCCATTGGGATCACTCACACATTCTTTGCCTCACAGGCCATTCTTTTCCTCTTGGTTCTGCTACAGAAGCAGTTGGGCAGCCTGTTCCCTGGTTTTCATAGAATCCCTTCACTGTAGGGAACGCGTCTCAAGTTACCACATGATCCCATGGATGCCTCCAGGCACGAACTAAAGAAGCATCTTCCGCCTGATCCCATCAGAGACGGTGACCTCAACTTTCCCCAGCGTAATCCCCTCACAAATCTCTATCTCGAATTTTCTCCAATATTTTATACTCTTAAAGCGAATGAGAACATTCGAGTCATAGAATGAGCTTTGAACTATTTCCTTCAGAATACGTTCAAATAACATAACTTGAAGTTTCTTACTTTTTTGTCTTTTGGGATCTCAGTTGAAAGTTCAGTTTTAAATTCCTATTAAAAAGTATATTCTTTCTGTAGTATAAGTATTTTCTGTTTTTTATGTAGATGTGTTCTCACATGTGTAAAAAATTATTAGCTACTATTGAAAAAATATATTCAGGTTAACTTGTGTTTAAGACGCAAATTAATTAAAATAGTATCTTCTCTACATTTGTTTGTATTTCTATTTAACAAACGTGACAACAAATTCCTTTTTTCTTATGTCATTACATCAATGATGTTAAGTATTTAGACTCTTGTCCTTTTTTAATTTTTCAAAAATTTTTCTTAAAAAATCTAAAATAGAACAGTGTGAAATTTTATCTCTAAAGAGCCTATTACATATAAGTGTGCCACATATTAAAAAATAAAAATATGGAAGTATAATTTGGACTAAGAGTTGGGCACTTGGACGAAGTTACATTGAGCAATGAAAACCCCTGAATGTAGGCATGAATCACAAATTAGATGGAGTTTGTTTTTTTCTAATAAAAGACTTTGATTTTTCTTTTAATGTCTGTGATTATCAAAGAGGAGTTACCTTCCTTTGCTCTATGTGAAAGTATAAAAAATTCAGAAAGTAATTGAACTTTGATGTCTAGTTTAAACTCCTCAACTTTATCTTGCTCGGTTGAAACTGCTATTGTGAGCTTTGAGTGTACAGGTGAGCAAATAACCAGGTACAAAACATACGTTGTTGTACTTATCTCCTTCTACCTCTCAGTATTTGAAAAGTTACTTCCTTATAGATGTCTTCTTCCCAATATCTGAGAAAGCCCTCAAATACATGACATCTAGAAATCTTATTTCTGAGCAAAAGCTTTGTTAGATGATTCATAAAGGACAACTTATAAAGAGTGAGGAAGAAGGCCAAGTCCACACCTTTTTACTCTTCATGCAATTTCTCTTTAATGATGAGTTATTGTAACCTCTTTTTCTCAAATCTCCAGAGTTTCCTAAAACCATTTGCATATTTGCCTCGTCCTGTTGTCAGCCCTGACAAAATGTTTTACACCTCAACTCATACAGTTCACATTTTTAAACAATCTTTTCAACTTAATTTCATAAACACTTGTTAACTATATAGACGCAGGTCTAGAAATAGGTCTAGAGACAGATATGAATACAGCCTAATGCCTACCTTCAAGATGTTTTGTCTTTTGGCAGACTAACATAACTAAGCAGCCATAATACAAATAAATGTGACAATAGAAATATGTATAAAAGATAGTGAAAGGAACACAAAGTAAAGCAACAGAGAGTAACATCAGGGACTTCAGGAAGAGAAAATGGGTGCAGAGAGGGTTTCGGGGACGTGAAGCCATTTGAGCTGGGCTTGAAGAATAATCATGAGAGGAAATAAGAGTGTACAATTACGTAAGAGCAGTGGAAAGGAAAAAAAGAAAGATTCCAGAGTAACTTGATGTAGAATCATCAAGACTGAGTAATCAGATGGTAGGCAGAGGGTGATGAAAGAGCCTTGGGAAAACTAACACTTGAGGGCAGAAGGAGGTGAAGAAAAAATAGCCAAATGAGTATGAAGAGACACAAGAAGTTATAAAACCAAGGTAGGAGAGTTTCAAAGAGAGGCTGTATTCACCGTTGAAGGTGCTGTAGAGGAAGTCAAAAGAGAAAGTCTGATAAGTCTCTACTGAATTTTACAATTGAGGAGTCATCAGTAGAACTAATTTCATGATGTAATGGGGTTGAAAGCTTCACTGAATTGAGTTAAAGAGAAAATGACCAATTGAGGAAGAGGGAATAGTGGAATGATGGGAGTAGGAACTAATATTTATTGAAGCCTACCGTGAACTAAGTTCTGTGCGGGCACTTCACTTCTGTTTGACAGGATGCTATTTTGCAATATTAACCACTGTTTTCTGGTTTCTGATTCCCATAGTCCTTTACTGCCTTTTAGAGAGCTAGAAAAGATCACGGCCTCAGGAAAGAGATGACAGAGCAGATTAACAAGGAAAGGAGTCCTTTCTGACTTTTTAGTTTCAAAATCCTAGCCCTCAGGAAAAAATGGAAATGACTCTAGGGCTTAAAACTGCAGACTTGGGAGAATGTGTGATGCTATGAACAAGGTACAATATAAATGGAGAAAGGGAAAAGAGCCAGTTGAGGGGAAGAGACTGAAAATAAAGAGAAAGGTTATTTATGGAGGAATGATTCTACAGGATAATGGGAGGAGAATAAAGATAAAAGGATAAACTTGAAATAGAAAGGGGGTACTTCTGCAAGAGTGAACAGGGAAGGGATTCGGATAGTTCGAAAGAGTTTTGTACACAAGGAGAAATTTGACAGCCTTAGTGCTTCATGGCATGAGGGCAGAAGGGCCCAGTGGCAACGCTTGTAGAATTCAGGTAGGATGAAGACTGAACCATAACACCTTGCATTTTTGTGTCTTGAACATAAGGTGGTATATATATATATATATATGTCATGCATTTGATTGAGTTCCTTCAACATTGTTATACCCAGATCTGCAACCCCTTTTTCTGGGACTGAAACATACATTTCTCCAGCTGCTAGGAATGTTGGTCACTGAACACTTCTTAACTAAGAGCCCTTTCCAGGAATTGCCCTCTACTGAGAGAGCCACTTTACCCCAGTGACACGCCCTTCCCAATGACTGTTCAGTCCCGGTATATGAGGTTCAGCCCCTTACCTCAGTTCAGGACAAGTTTTCAGGACAATCCATACCGCCACACTTCCCCATGGCTCTCGCAGAGACCCCCACCCCAATGTGAGTGTGCGTGCATGCGTGCTCACCCACACCCACACACACACGGGGTCCGCGGAGGTCTTTGTTGTGATTGCGCTACACTTCTCCCTCTGCCCCATCCTGCTTCCTTCACTCCCCCACATGCATTTATTCCGAGATCACTCCCCAAAAACTTCCTACAAGCCAATCTTTAACTCAAAGTTGGTCTCACAGGGAATCCAACCTGTGGAAAAATACCCAGCATGCCTTGGGAAAATCATTTTCCTTAATGAACAGCTCTGCGTAGGCAACAACCTCCTTTTTTCCTGCCCTGTTTGTTTCCATGTGAATTAAAATTATACTCCTGACCTCTCTCATGCCTTCCTCCTCCTCCTCAAGAATTTATCTGATTGGAGACTTGGTCGGGCTAACAGTGCACTTAGCTCCTGCTGGGGTCTCTCTTTTGGGGGGATAAGTCTGCTCGCTCCAAACCAGAATAGGCCTGCTCTGCAGATGTGGCCTGTGGTTTTCTGTGTCTGCGTTGGGGCATTAACAAGCTCTTTTGTCCACAGGCCTAAATACACATTCTCCAACACAATTTTTACTAGTGTAAAGCTGCCATTTTCTTTCCCAATACTTGTCTCGTGTATTGGGTTTCTCAGCTGGGATCCACATTTGCAAAGAGAAAGGGGAGTTATTTTACCCTCTGAAACCTTTCCACCTACAGCACTTTTGAAAAGGAAAGAAATACTATTTAGTGTTTGGGTGGCTTCGAAGGGTGAAAAATGGCAAGAGTGACAGGGGATGTGAAAAATAAACACAATGTGGAATACGAGATAAAGAAAATTAGGATGGTTTCAACGTTTAGAAAACGTTCATAACGCTAGTCTTATATGCAAAGCAGTTCCTGCCTGAGAGGAATGAATCACAAACGGAATTTACCCAAGCTCCCAGTCATTAGATTTAAATCATTGTTCTTTATTCTCCAAATTGTTGGCTTAATTCAAAAGATTCGTAAAGAACCAAGAGCAAGAGCGTTGGCTCTGTTACAAAGAACTGCATCAGCTTTTTGCTAAAATCAGTTTTACCATTAACTTAATTACATTTTATTACCAAAAGATAAGTATGCTAAATGGATCCACATATCAAAACATCTATTATAGGTTTGCAGAAGTGATGGTAAGGATGACACTATTTTTATTAATGCTTATTTTTAAATTACTTTAATTTGACCTCCTTTTACCCCAAATTACCCTTCGAGATAATTTTTTAGTCTTAGTCCCAAGTTAAGGATGGCTCTGACACTTTTCCCATAGCAAGAAATTAGGTAAGATTTCATTTGTTTTGAGAATAAACAAAATTAAAAAAGGTTTACATTTTAGCCCCATTGAATGTTTCAGATATCATTCATATGCTGCAGATTTCACATTTAATATTATTATATTTCTGATATTTATTTTCATTGCTTCACAAACCAATCAGAAGTAATAAGGTTTCAAGAGCTAGAGAGCATGTATTTGTTTTTTTTCTTTTCCATTTGGATCAATGTTGGGTTTTCTAAGGTACTCTTTGAATATTGAGTGAATCCATAAATCGTGTGTTGCTCACCAGTCATATTGCTTATCGATAATGCTTTTTATCAGTTTTTTTTGAAATGTCCAGATTTCTTTTTTTTTTTTAAAAAAAAGAAGTTAAGCAATTGTAATTTTTCACCTTTTATAATAAGATTACAGAGTACAGGAAATGGGGGACCACAGAGTCCTTCAACTTCTTCATCCCACTATAATATTCTTTGTCATCTATGAGATGAAGAATGTATGAGATGACAAAATGGCTCTGTTCTCAGAGGTGATGATGGGTTTGCTCTGAGCTATTGACACTCCTACCTGGGCCTCTTGTGATCAATGACACACAATTTGGAGACGGCTGACTGGGGTTAATGGTGCAATCTGTGGCTTTGGAACAGAGTTCTTCTCTATGTGAAACTAATTGGCCCATATGGGGATTAAACTGGTAACAGTGTCCTCATTTGTCAACCCATCTATTCAGTGTTTAAATCTGGTTTCATCTGAATACTGCCCCAAATTCAACCGATGTATTTTCAAATCATAATATCATAGCAACAGGAAGAGAAGGAGGTAATTTTTTAAAAATATACAAGCTATTTATCAACCCAAATCATTGTAATAGAGTCATTAAAAATTAAATAATAATTATCCTATTGCCAATTCTGCTTAAACAAATATACCCTAGGTGTGGGAAACAGAGCAGGCGGCAAGTTGGCTTCACATTAAACATCTTATTCTATTGAAAATTCCCAAATTACTTTAAAAATTCTCAAGATCTTCCTTCAGGGCCCCTTCCTGCCCAATGGCTGATTAGAGGGTAAACAACCACCTTGATTCTTCCCCCAAATGTCAGGTTTCAAACTGAGACCTGACTTCCTTAACTGGGATCTGTATTCCCAAGGAGAGAGAGGAGTTATTTTACTCTCTAAGACTGTTTCTCTGTTTTATTTTTCTTTGTTTCTATGCTCATCATCAGGCTTTGTTTAATCCTGCCCCCAGACTATGTTTTAAAATCCATTTACCAATTACACAATTAATGTCCTGACTTTGAAAAAGAAAAAAACACTCATTGCCACAAAATATAGGCCCACCCTGCAATACGAACTTCAGTTGAGGACAAATCTCAACAATACAGCATATTTAAATTCAAAATTCTATTTTAGATCCATTTAGATATTTTTCTCTAAGTTTTCTTCATGATTAACCCAATGCCCTTCTCCAATTCAACTGATGCTTACTATCTGACATACACACATTAAAATGAGTCCCAAGTTGTCAGTTGGGAGAATGTGCTGTGGTGGAGCCTACAGCATAGAGGAAATGAAAAATTCAAACTCGTAGAAAACAGAGAGTAAAGTGGTGGGTAATGTAAAATTACCAGGGATGGGGGGTACAATCGATGGTGTTTAAGGGTATAAATTTCCAATGAATGGTAAAATAAGCCATAGAGATGCACAGTATAATGCACAGTATAATGAATATAGATAATATTATAATATGATTATGTAATATAAACATTTTTACAATGGCAATCATACTACAACGTATAAATGTATCAAAGTAACATGTTATACATCTTAAATTTACATGATGTTATGTCAAATTTATTCACTTAGAAAAAGTGAAAGGGGAAAAGCCAAGAAACTAAAAAAAAAAAAAAAAAATAGAAAAAGAAACACAAAGTTAAATAAGAGGCCTTTACTTAAACCCTCAGAAACGATAGGAATATTTGTGTCTGCTGAAATTAACATTTGATTCTCTTGTCTTCATAAATTCTTAATAACAAGGACTGTATTAGATAAATAAATGTATAGGATATATGGTACTTTATTATGGTAATCAAAGTTCACTTTCCTGGAGGAGATAAAATCAGCTCAGCTACTTTCCTTACAAAAGAATCCTTTATTTAGAGAGTGCAACATATAACATTTGCATGAGACAGAAAGAGAGAGAGAGAGAGAGACAGAGAGAGAGAGAGAGAGAGAGAGAGGATAGAGAGAGAGAAGTATTGAACTAAAGTGTGTGAAATGAAGAATGTACATAAGACTTTCTTTTCTCCTGTACTGTATTGGCTTTTTACCTTCATTTTAAAAAAAATTGTGAAATATAAAATCTATGCAGAAAGTACATAAAAATATATAGAAACCGACCAATAATCTTAAAGCAAACACCTGTGTAACTACCCTCCATAGCCAGGACAAAAGCAGCAACCTCTTCCTCAACCACAGCCCCTGTTCCCTCACGCGGAACCACTGCGATCATTTCCTTCATTTCATTACAGTGTTTCCTCGAATTTGTCAGCCCATAATAAGTTTATTTTTGTTTCACTTTTCCCTTGTTCTCAATATTATGTATTTAAGATCTATCCATAGTGTTACGAATAGCTGTGTTGTTTTCTTTTTACTGCTGTATAATATTTCATTGTATAAGTATATCATGATTTTTAAGGAGTATGTCTATTTCATCTACTTTCAAATTTAATGACAAAATTTTTAAATAATATCTCCTATTTTCTTTTTAATGTATGAACATTACAATTTCTGTAATGTTATCTTTTTCATTCCTGATATTGGTTATTCTCTCTCTCTCT
>CM053516.1:11246799-11285906 GCA_028627145.1 Eidolon dupreanum | reverse complement strand
ATAAATTAAATTTGCCTGGTTTTTAAGTTTATAATAAGTAGAATTATACTGTATGTATTTTTTCAAATATGGCTTGTTTCTCTCAATATTATATTTATGAGATTCATGTGTTGTTGCCTATAGCAACAGTCTGTACATCATCATTGTTCTATAGTATTCCATTTTATGATCATGTCACACTGAAAAATAAAATTCATTCCATCATTGATGGACAATTAGATTTTTAGTTTTGGGTTGTTTTCAATGATTCTTCTATGAACATTCTCGCATGATATTTGGTGCACATATGTATATGTTTCATTTGGGTAAATAACTAGAAATGGAACTGTCGGGTCGCTAGATATTTGCCGCCAAAGTGTTGACTATTGTTCAAACCCACCTTTATCAGAAACCAGGACTTCTGTTATTATATTTGTATTTTGTAGCAGGAGAATCTTTCTCTTTTTCTAGGTTGATGAATAATTCTTACTTAGAAATATATTTAAAACTTCAGTATAAACTTTATTAAGTTCCGAATTTGTTTTGAGTATAGTAACACTGTAACTCATATGTGTATATATATTTATGAGCATAACAATTTATAGTTAAATTGTTGTATTTGTCTTATTAATGAATATTATTTTTCCATTTGATAAGTAACCTCTTTTCCAGAGACCCACCTTCATTGGTATAGAATGAAGAAGCAGTGTTTTTTTTCTGAAAATAAAATATTAATCATATAACATTTTATTATTCTTTATTCTTTAGTTAGGTCATGGAGGTTAGGATTTTGGCTGCCAGGTTACGCATGTTAACAGTATGTGACATAAAAAGTTAAAAGACTGTAATCCTGTGAGTACAAAATGAAAGAAATCACTAAGAAATTCCTAAGGACAAAAACTCAAATTAGGGAGAGACTTAATGCAAGGAACTATTACAAATTCAAGAACTCAAGGGAAGAGTGATAATACCAAGAATGATTTTAAAATTATTCTGGTTGAACAGAAGAGAAAAAGAAAAGAAATGTAGCTTGAGGTTACTTGCTCATTAATTTCTTCAGAGAGTTAAGAAGAGGTTTATGGTTACCAATATGTTTTCTAGAAAAGCCTGCAAATAACTAGATAATAGAATGGAACAAATAAAGGATTTGAAGACTCAGGATTTTGGTTTGAGCCCCAACTTTGTTATTGGAAAAATATATAGTGAGACCTCAAGTTTTGTCATCTATAAAATGGAGATAATAATAGTATTAGATCAATAGTTGCTTTAAAGCTAACGTGAGAGATTTGTCAAAGATGGCTAAACTGTACAGCAAAATTCTGGGTCACAGATGTATTTCCTTAATTTCATGTGGGCATTTTTCTCAAAGTTTTAATTAGTTGTCATATTTTTAAATTTTGAATTTCCAGCTTATTAAAAAAACTTTATGAAGGCATTATTTTCATCAAATAAAAGCATTTATTTTAAGCACACAATTCTGAGAGATATAGATAGACAAAGGTAACAACCTCTGTAGCCACCACCATAGTCAGGATAAAGAACATTCCCGTCACGGCACAAGTTCCCTTTGTGCCCCTGTCAGTCAACCTCCCTACCCCACTTCCTCAGTCCCAGGTGTTTCAGTGACTACTGCTTTGTTTTGCCCTTTCTAGAATTTCATGTAAATGGAATCATACAATATACACTCTTTTGTTTTGGGCTGGTTTTGCTCACCCATATTGCGTGTGTCAGTTCTCATTCTACAATACCCATTGTATGGATATAACATGATATTTATTCAACTGTTGATGGATATTGCAGTTGTCTCCAGTTTTTGGCTATTATGAATGAAATCTCTATGTATGTGCCCGTACAAGTTTTGGTGTGGACATATACTTTTATTTCTCTCTAGTAAATATATCCAGGAGTATAATAGCTGGGCCATATATATTATATGCTTAGCTTTAAATTGTTTTCCAAAGTGGCTGTACCATTTTACATTTTCACCAGCAATATATGAAAGTTCCAGTTGCTCCACGTACTTACTAACACTTAATATTATTCGTCATATTAATTTTCACCATTCTATTGGGTGTGTTGCATTATCTTATTGAAGTTTTAATTAATTTTTAATGATATCAAGCATTTTTTCATGTACTTGTTGGCTATGCTTTTATCTTCTTTTATGCAACGTCTTTTAAAACATTTGTCCATTTTTAAAATTATATATATTTTTTCTTGTTATTAAGTTGTAAGTCTCTTTACATATGCTGAACACAAATTCTTTGTTAGAGATATGAATTGCTAATATTTTCTTCCAGTTGGTAGCCTGCTTTTAATTCTCTTAATGGTGTTTTTGAAGAGCAGAAGTTCTTAACTTTAATGAAATTCAATTTATAATATTTGCTTTCTGCTTTTTCGTGTCATATAAAAAAAAGTTGCATAAATATTTTCTTCCATGTTTTTTTTCTAAATGCTTTGTGATTTTGCCTACTGCATTTAGGTCTATGAGCCATTTTGGGTCAAAATTTTGTATATAGTGTGAGGCAAAATTGAGGTTCATTTTTTTTCACCTTATGGATATCTAGTTATTTCAATATCTTTTGTTGAAAAGACTATTCATAATTCCTATGCCTTTGTCAAAATCAAGCATCCATATAGATATGGGTATATTTCTGGATCCCTTATTCTGTGCCATTGATATAGATGTCTGTACTTATACCAATTACATGCTCTGTTGATGATGGTAGTTTAATGGCAAGTCTCAAAACCCAGTAGTTATAAGTCCTTCAACATTTCTTCCTTTTTTCAAAACTGTCTTGTCTCTTCAAGGTTATTTCCATTTACATAAAAACAAAATTGTGCTGTTGGTCCTCTTTCAAACATTTGCATCAGTATAAAGAGAATCCTCAGATTGCAAGAACTGCTTTAAAAAACTAATACTATTTGCGACTCAGGATTACCTTTCACGGGACATAATTGAATGTCGATGCAAATTTGCGGCAATATTCTGTAAGTCTTTATTTCGATATTTTGATTTTTAATGTATAGTCTCATTACTATCCTTAATTGACTTTATAGTTAAAAAAAATATTGTGAATGTAAACTTGTAAAATACTTATACACTAATTAAACATTGGTTTTGCCCTTTAAAATTTTTAGAAACAGTTTGTCAATTCCTGCCTCGGTCCTGATTTAAATTGTATTGAATCTCTAGATAATTTTTGGAGAATTAACACCTCAAAAATATTAAAATTTTTAATCCACAAACATGGCATATCTCACCACCGATTTGAATATTTTAAATTTTTTCTCAACAATGTTTTTAGTTTTCAATGTACAGGCCTTTCTTACATATATTTGTTAATCTTATCCTTAAATGTTTCATGGTCTTTGAAGCTATTACAAATAGTAATTTTTATAAACTTGACTTTCTAATATTTTATAACTAGCATACAGAAATACAACTGAGATTTGTATAATGACCTGGTGTCGTGGAACTTCACTAATTAACTATTAATTTCTAATAAAGCTTCCAATATAACACTGAGTGGAAGTGTTGAAGGATGGGGGTTTGTGGAGGAGTATTCATATTCCATCATTAAGTAAAATGTTAGGTATAGATTTTTAAATTGCTGTCCTTCATAATGTTGATAAAATTCTCTACTTAGTTTGCTAAGAATTTTTATCATAAATTTATGTTAAAGTTTGTTTAAAGTTTTTTTCTGCATCTATTGGGATACTAATTAGGTTTTTCTTCTTCGTTCCATTAATATGGCAAATTACAATTAGTTAAGTTTTGAATGTTAAACTAACCTCTCATTCTTTGGATAAACTCCAGTTAGTCATGATTTATTATCCTTTTTATAGATTGCTAAATTTGATTTGCTAATTTTTAAAAAATATTTTTCATCTCTGTTCATAAAGGGTATTGGTTTATATTATTCTTATGCTGTTTTGTCTTAGTTAGGTATCTAAGTTTATGTTTTCCTCATAAAACAAATTGGAAAGTAGTCCCTTTACTTCTATTTTCTGAAAGAGATTCTGTAGAACTAATATTATTTCAACATTAAATGTTCGATACAATTTAGTGGCGAAGCTATTTGATCCTGGAGTTTTCTTTGTGAGAAAGTTTTTAAAAATTTAATGGATATGAGAGTATTCAGATTTTCTATTTCATCTTGTGTTAGTTTTGGCATTTCATGTCTTTTAATATTTTTTCATTTCATATAAATTGTTGTATTTATTGGCATAAAGTTTATCCTAATATATTCTCTTACTTTCCTCTTAATGATTGTAGGTTTATGTGATAGCCCTCCTTTATTCCTGATTTTGGTAATTCAAATATTATTTGTTGTTTGATCAGTCAAGCTAGAACTTATTACTGTTATTGACCTTTTCATAAAACCAGATTTTGATTTCATTTATTTTTCTCTATTGTCTATATTTTCTATTTTATTGATTTCTGATCTTACCTTTCTGATTTCCTTTCTTCTAATTGCTTTGGGTTTAATTTGTTTTGTTTTCTTAAGATGAACACTTAAGCTATTGGTTTAGATCATTCTTTTTTCTTAAATAAGCATTTAAATTTCTCTCTAAGCACCACTTTAGTGGTATCATATACATTTTTGTTATGTTTTCATTATCAGAATATTTAACAATTTCTCTTATGTTTTCTTTTTGACCATGGTTTCTTTTGATTGTGTTGTTTAATTTCGACATAGTTTTGGATTTTCCAGGTATTTTGTTAATGATTTGTAATTTAAGTCAATTGTGAGTAGAGATTTTATTATGCAATTTTAAAAAAGCATTGCAATCGTTTTTGATTCAGTATATGATATATCTTATTAAATGTTGTATATTCACATTGATATGATTTCTTTTTCCTCACTGCAACTAACCTTTAAGCAACTACCTCTTGTCAAGTTTTGGTGTAGTAATAAAACTGAGATGGATATCCACAATTATGTGAAAAAGCTATTAACATAACTTTCTACCTATATATCTGTGAGTCTGATTTTCTTCATATACCTCAACTGAAAGAACATATTGCAATTGATTGAACACTTAAAGAGGAGTATTTAACTGTCTTTTATCAACTTAGATGTTAAAAAATTTATAAAAATGTAAAACATGTTTTGATATTTGTTTTGTGGGTGCTTGAAAAAAATGTGTATTTTGCTGTTGTTGGGTAACATGTTCTGTAAATGTCAAATAGATCCTGCTGGTCAATGGTGTTAATGAGTTCTAGATCCTTGCTGATTTTCTATCCAGGTGCTCTATCAATTTTTAAGAGAGGTATATTGATGTCTCCAACTACAATTGTGAACTTATCTATGTTTCGCTTCACATATTTTACAGTTTTGTTATTTGGTGCATATATATCAATAGTTGCCATGTCTTCTTGGTGGATTGACTTTTTTATCATTGTGTATTGCCCTCCTCTATTCTTGGTAATTTTCTTTGCTCTGAAGCCTACTCTAATGGAATTCATAGGCAATTATTTCTGAAGTCTACTTTAATAAACTTTAATAAGTAATTTGCTCTGAAGTTCACTTTAGCTGATATTAACATAGCCATTCCTTCCTTCTTTTGATTGATGTTTACATAGAATAACTTTTCCTACTGTTTTACTTTCTACCTACCTACATTATTATATCTGAGATGAGCTTCTTGTAGAGAGCATATAGTTTGTTATGCTTTTTCATTCAGTTGGCTAATCTCTGTCTTTAATTGGTATATTAAGACATTTTACATTTAAGGTAATAAATTATTAATATTTTAGGGCTTAAGTTTACAATTTATTTTTTTTGTTTTACATTTGTTCTCTACGTCTTTTGTTTTTCTGTTTCCTTTTTCCTGCTTTCATGTGGGTTACTTGAACATTTTTAAAATTTCATTGATATTTATCATTTTTTGAGTTCATTTTTGAGTTAATTTCTTTGTATTGCTATTTTAATGGTTGTTCTCTGTGTTACATTATATATACATGTAATTTATCACAGTTTACTTGTCTTGACATATTACTAGTTTGTATGAAGTATTAGAATCTTACCTCCCTTTATACAATAACTCTCTTAAATATTTCCTTTATGTACACTGAGAACCAAATAAGAGAGTGTTATAATTTTTGTTTCAACCATAAACCACAATTCAAAAAACTCAACAGGAGAAGGAAAATCTATTTTATTTACCATATATTTAGTCTTTCCATTGTTCTTTCTCTCTGATATTCCAAGATTCTTCCTTTTATCATTCTTTTCTGTTGAAAGAAATTCTTTCATCCATTTGTTCTTTTAGGATAGGTCTTCTGGTGACAAACTCCTTTACTTTCCTTATTCTGAAAGTGTCTTGATTTTCCTTTTATTTCTGAAGAATATTTTTTGCTAAGTATAGAATTTTGGGTTGATAGTTCTTTTCTTTTAGTGCTTGAAAAATGTGCTATGTTCTTAGAGCCTCCATGGTTCCTGATGAAAAAATCTTTGTCCTTTAAAATGTTTTTTCTACTATATGTAAGGTGATGTTTCTCTTTTGCTGCTTTCAAGAGTATTTCTCTCTATATATATATTTTTTAGTTTTCAGAAGTTTGACTATGATGTGTCTTGACAATGATTTCTTAGGGTTTCTTACATTTGGGGCTTTCTCAGCTTTTTAAATCAGTAGGTTTACGTCTTTTGCCAAATTTTGGAAGTTTTCTGGCATCATTGCTTTGAGTTTTCTTCAGCCTTTTTCAGAACTCTTTTTCAAAACTCCAATGACATGAAAACTAGGCTTTCTATTTCAGTCCCACAGATCTCTATTTATTATAATTGTTTTCAGTATGTTTTCTCTTTATTGTTCAGAGTAGTTATTTATTTTGTTCTATATTCAAGTTCACTAATTCTTTCCTCTATCCTTTCTATTTTGTTGTTGAACTCATCAAATTTTTTATTTCATTTATTGTTTATTTTAATTTGGAAATCTCCATTTATATTTCTTTATGTTTTTTATTTCCTTGCTGGGACTTTCTAATTTTTTTTCATTAATAGAGAAGAATTTCCTCGTTACTGTTGAGTAGGGGTAGGAGTTCTGGCTCCCCATTAGGTCTCTTCCGATACACTGGGGCAAGATGGGGCATGGGGCAGGGGTATCTCATTATTGTTCCCCACGTGACCTCCAACAGCATTGAGGTGGAAGGAGTTTGACCTTGTTACTGATATGTCTTAGTCAGGTTTGGCTGCCATCATAAAATACCATGGACTGGATGGCTTAAACAACAGACATTAATTTTCTCATAGTTCTGGAGTCTAAAAGTCCAAGTTCAAGGTTCGGCAGGATTTGGTCACTGATGAGAGCTCTCTTCCTGTTTTGCAGATGGCCACCTTCTTGTGTCCTCATCTGGCAGAGAAAAAGGGTGGAAGAGGTAGAAATAGAAATATAGAGCCCTCTCTGAGTCCTTTCTTATAAGAACATTAATTATTTCATATCAAGGCCCCACTCTAATGAGCTCATTTAACCCTAACTACCTGCTTATAGGCCCATCCCCAAATTCGGTCACATTTGGGGGGCACAATTCAGTCCATAGCATGATGATGATCATGGAAGTCTCGTATCTCTTGTCGGCCTCTGCTGATACAACCCCAGAGGGGAGAAGGAGAAGCGACTCATTATTATTGAAAGGAGGTTGTCTCTATTGACGCAGCAGTCGCAAAAGTGATGGGGATAGTTACTCTTGTGATTACCTAGGGTTGCGTAAGACTGCCTTATCAGAATGAAGCAAGATTCTCCTGCTGCCATGGAAGAGGTCACTTGTCATGTGAGAGGGCCTGTGAGGGGGCACGTGGCAAAGCACTGTATGTGGCCTCTAGGAGTTGAGAGTGGCCCTGCTGACAGCCATCAAGAGACCTCAGTCCTATATCTCAAAGAGTGGAATTCTGCCAACAACCACATGAACTTAGAGGAGGACCTCGAACTCCAGAAAGGAAGCAGCCTGGCTGACACCTTGATTGCAGCCTTGTGAGACCCCAAGAATGCCCCTCAGAGCTATGCCCGAACACCTAACCTGTGGAAACCGAGATAATGACTATATGGTGTTTTAAGCTGTTACATTTGTGGTAATTTGTTACAGTGCAGTAGATAACTAACATAGCAATCCAGTTTCTGAGTTTTTTTCTTTCTATTTGTGATCTCTTTTTTCCCACCCTGAACATTACCTCAGGTTGTGTAAGACTGCCTTATTTGAATGGGTGAGATTCTCCAGCTGCCCTGGAATGCATCAATGACAGAAAAAAGTGGCAAATATAGACATTCGGGGGCATGTCTAATAATGTGTCTGCAGTGAAAGCTGATCAAAACTTGACACGTTTCTTGTCATATGAAGTAGGTAGGCTTATTGGAGAATAGTCTCTTCTGTCAAAAGTTGGAAGAAACGCAAAGGTTAATAGAATTTAATATCAGAGGAGATGGTAACAGATGGACTGTAGGCTTTAAAAAACTGAATGTTGGAATCTCTAAGGTGAATGAATCTTTTTTAGTTAAAAATGGAAGACAGGAGAATGTGTGCAGCAGAAAGAATAATGAAGCAAAGTTGAGCTATCATGAAAAAGCTGGAAAACAAAAAGTTAGAAGGAACAAATCTGTGATGAGCATCAAAAAAATATATCTGTGCCAAGAAGTCATTCAAAGACTAAAACAAAACAATATTAATAAGGAATATAGTGGTTACAAAATGTCTCATGCTAAGAAACATGAAAGTCGAGACAAAATCGCCATGGAGCAAATAACGGTAATGCTGGCACGGGTGCTAACACATCATCGAAGAAACAAGTTTTCGGTCCAGAAGCACATACACGTCAGTCATTTTTTGCCCATTTCAAAATTCCAAAAGAAGCGGAGTCCAAGATACAGCATGAGTCTCATGCTAGCCAAACATCATATTATTTTCTCCTCAATTAAATCTTCTCTGTGAGCTACAAATGTTTCTTTTGTCGCTAACCACTCCAGGTGGGCCTTGTTAGCTCCCAGTTTATCACCAGATTGTTAAGCCCACTGCTCAACCGAGTTCTGTCATTTCTTCCTCTTCCCACATTTGCTACCTCCACTCTCTTCAATCGCAACTGCCTGCCACTCCCCACCTTCTCCTTATACTTCCACCTCCTCATGAGCTTCCACATGGCCCTACATGGTGGAAACAGAATCCTCTTCTCCCCGTGACACCACCTTTCTCCTACATACTCCTCCAACAAAGCTCACCTCTTCTGGGAAGGCAATTCTGAAACTAATTTGATGACAAATGTAAATAGCACAGAATCTGCTAATCAAAAGAATCTATCGTTGATCTCAAGGAGGCACACTTCTCCCCCTTAAGCACAGTGCCCTCCCTTCCATATGTCTCTGAGTATTTGACTGCTAAGCAAATATGAATTACCAGCCCAAGAAGCAGAGACAAAGTTCAGGAGAATATGTTCTAGGTAGTGTCTCTCCTCTGGTTAGAGAATGGCAGACATACTTCTTAGCTGCTTGGTAAAAAACATTGCTGGGAACTTAGCCTCCAGTTCTAATAATTATATTATCTAACTGATTGATTTAATTATTAATGCAATAAATACTTCTTGCTTGCTGATTACATGCCAAGCAGTGCTCTGTGCTATCTGTACATTGGAGAGAAAACAGACTTTCTAGTGTGGGAGGTAATTGAAATTAAAAATAAAGGAAAAATGCAGATCATGATGAATGTTTTGAAGGAAATGAAGAGAGTTCAGTGGTGGGAACAAAGGGAGAAGGGAGCGAGGTGGCTGGGAAGTCCTCACTAAAATTATTTTCAGTGACCACATTTTTGCTGTGTTTCTTCTTTTGGTCTTTGCTCTTTGTCTCTGTTCTTCATGATTTTCATTCCTACTCTGTATCAGTTTTTTCTCATTTTAACTCATAAGCCAGTACCCACCTGCTCCTTATACCTCAAAAAAGCAAACAAATTTGCACTGTGTGGGTTCTGGAATTCTGGCTTCTCCACTTGTCAACTGTGCAATCTTGTGCAAATTTCGTCTTGGTTTCTTCATATATAAGATAGTGATAATTATGATTCTTAGATTCTAAGATAGTTGAGAGACTAAAGTAAAATACAACATGAAGCATAATTAATACATTGCTCAGTATATAGCAAAAATCAGCAGACATTAGGTGTTCCTGTTATTTCAGATATCTTTTCTGCATTTAAGATAATCTGCCCGTCTAGGTATGTGTGAAGGGGATGCTTATTTATGGTACTATGCCCCCCCCCAAAATCCAGACATCTCTTAACCATAATTAACTGAGTCGACAAGATTATCAATTTCAATCATATATATTTTTATACAAATATATTTCTTTATCACAACGGCTTAGCACACATGTTAAAGAATAGTACAGTCAGTTAGACTGTTCTAGAGTAAAATTTAAAGAAATATAAATACCTAGGCAACTGAAGCACCTTTATAATTAATCTATTTGTAATCACTATTTATCCCAGCCCCAATTTTCCTTTAGAATTCCACAACAACAATGGAAGGAAGGTACTCGAACCCATCCTGTATCTCCTTTGGAGTGAGAACACTTCTTTGAGGTTCTGAGACTTTAAGTCAGGTTGGCTCTGAAAGGTTTCTGGGCTACAGTACTCAGCTTCCCTACTTAAAAGTGACTGTATCGTTCCCTTTGATTCCACTGCGCTCATCTACTCAGCTTTGTGTTAAGTGTACTTGGGCTTCTTCACAGCTCCTGAACTTTGGTGCGAGGGTTCCTGTAGCATCCTCGGTGGCACTGGTTCCCTGCTCTCAGGCCCCACTCCACTTTGCCACTAAAGGCAGTCCCCTAAAGTGAGTCCCCTGAGGTCTTGAGCATCTTTTTCTGTCGACCTCAACTTTCCTCTTCAAGAGAAGATTTTGGCCACATTATTAATCTCCACATTTTGGTTGTAAGAATCTTGGTGCCATTTTTTTTTCTTTTGTAAATTGAAAGATAAATATTTCGTAAATATTCATTGTCAGCCCAACTGCTTCTCTTAATCTTAACTCTTTGCCCTTTGAAACTAGAGCCTTGTAATTTCTAATTTGTGCACAATTCACTCAGTGGCTGTTTTTTTTTATACTTTTGGAAGGAAACCACAATGCTCCTATATGTGCGAACGTATCACATATGTGATGATCGTGTACGCATGTTTCGTATCTGTTTACATGGCCACCCCTAACCTGAGTGCACCTCCTTAAACACAGACACCGGGCCTTTTTCTTTGGTCACTATGGCACTTAGAATAGTGCCAGACATGCAGTAGGTACTCAAGAATGCTTGCTAAATAAATAAACAATGCTCCTCTAAGGCCATGCCGCCCTGAACGAGCCCGATCCCATTTGATCTCAGAAGCTAAGCAGAGTCGGGCCTGGTTAGTACTTGGATGGGAGACCACCTCGGAAGACCAGATGCTGTAGGTGTAAAAAATAAAAAAAAATAAGGATCGTAAGCTGACAAGGTCCTTGCAATCTGTGAGGTCAACCGAGGGTTGCCTCGCCTAAAAAAAAAATTTTTTAAAATAAATAAATAAACAATGCTTAGGTTTATTCATACACTTGCTACAGTCTATAAGAAGATATTTTTTTTAAACATAGAACAAGATCTGCTACACAAACCTAATTACATGTAAAATTTGACAAGGTCTAAAAAAAATAGACGTGTAAACGGTTTCATCACTTTTTATAGTTCAGTAGGTGGTATTAAGATTAGCAGTGCAGAACTGGTTTCCTGCCTTAAAGGTTGTGTTAAATATTGAAATGGTTCTCAAGCGTGGCAATACAATGTGGTGATCTGCCTGTACTTTTGAACAAATTAGAATTCACTGTACCATTTGTATATCTGTATTATCTGTCAAGGTTCGTTCCTTTTCTGACTCAATATTAGACTGTGCATGTATAAACACTATAACATACTGAAGATTCAAAACACATGTGGGGGGAAATTATTAACAAAATTTAGGCATGAAACTAATAAGCTTTAATAAATATTTAAAAAATAAGATACAGTCCATCTGGGAGAAGCATAAATTTTATTTTCATTCATTAGGGTGATCCACTCACTGACTCATAGTTCTAACTTCCTTTACTAATTTGAAAAATTAGTCACTCTGTGTGGCGGTGTGAATGTTGCGACGGAAGGCCTATTGCATTTTCAATTTGCATAATTTGTGAATACTATCTATAAATATGAGTATTTTCCTCAAAGTTAGAAATTATGTAATGGCAAAAGAAAACTCAAACCAACTATTAGTGTGATGTGTATAAATACACTTTCAAAGATCTTAAACAGAGAGCTTTATTTGAAATGAATTCAAGAAGCATCAACTTTTTGAATAAGCAATGTTTTCCTTAACAATATTTTGCATAAACATCCACTCTTTGGTAAAACTTTTACCTTTCCCCATTTCTTACTTGCTCTCCCCCAAAACAAACTTAAGAAGGCAAAGGGTGTTCTGGAAAAAAGCTGCCCTTTCAAAACTTACCAAGGGTTGCTGTCTTCCACTGTCAGCTATAATCTTATTTAAAGGGCCTTGATTATTCCAGAATGGAAACTGTAGTTTCCATGTGAAATACTTATTTTTCTTCTAAACAGCTATTTCTTTTTAATGTAGCCTTACTTGGAGTAGGTGGGGTGGGGTCTAGGGATGCTCTTCATATAAGAAGTTTTAATGGTTTGAAATAGTTTTTCCTAAACTTTTGATCACAAAGAGCCCAGAAAACTTTTCTTGAAAAACTTACTCAAGATATTCAATGCTATCTTTGCCTCTTAGAGGCACATAATATCCAAAAGATGTATTACTGTGGAAGGGAATCGTGAGTGAAATGACAGAGGGCAAGTTTCACTGAGCAACTAAGGACTAGGAGATTGTGTTTCATGCAGGAAAAGGAACAGATGGAAATCATAGGCTCACCATCACATTGTGTCTGAGGATTTGGTTCTGACGCGCGCTCATTTCTCTCCACCCGGCCTGACGGAATAACGCTTTTTTGACTCTTTGCATGTGGAGTGGTCGTATTGTGGAATCTGCAGCACAGGGCTTATTTGCAAATCTTCTTTTGATGATGCTCTGAATTTGCAGGGAGCTGCACTGTAATTCTCCTCTGAAGGACTTAAAGAATGTGGAACTGAAATCCTGGGCTAATTTTTAATGCTAACTTGCCCTCCTCTGCAAGGAGAGAAAATACATTGCACAGCCACGGTATGAGTTACAGTAGCTGAAAAGTCGATTGCCAAAAGGCAGCCTACTCCAAATTCCCTGCTTTCAGGTTTTAGGACAGAGGAAAGCTCGAGAACGTATGAGTCATGACGTGCTCTTAGTAATTCTGCTAGAACATCAGGGATGAGGTGCTATATGTTGCATACCGCTTGCATCTGGATGGAATTAGAGCTTTTAGTGTTCCCTCAAGAAGGCTTATTAATAGCAGAGGACGAAATAATAAGTGTGTCCCATGTATAGCATTGGAGGAAATGAGCAATGCCAAAGCAGGCTTATCAGGACTTGGTGTTTGTTCTTTCGCTACCCTGGGGAAACAGATGTATTGATCAGATTTTAAGAGGAAAACAGCCTGCAATGGGTTTACTGTGCTGAGATATGGTGGACCAGGAGTGTTTTTTTAATGCTAGCCTGCTGGAGAGACTCAAATGGCCGCTAACCTGAACAGCAAAGGGAAGGCTGTAGCACATAGGGCAGGTGAAAGATGTCAGTGTTGATTTCTGGGTAAATTCTCTTAGCCTCTTAAGGTAATATTGCTGACTTTGAACATGCTTATTCAAAATGATTATATTTCAAACTTAAGGAGTCACTGTGAAAATAGTCTTAAGGTTTAACCACCTTTTCCTTCCCACTCCTACCGCTGTGAAAGAAGTTAGAAATTAAAAACACGTCGCGAAGCTATGAAATTGAAAAATGAAATATACATAATTAGAGATGTCGAACTAAACTTAATGGTAAGATAAGTGGGCATAGCATAAGCCACATTATATTGGTATATGTATAAGCTGTAACATTTCCCTTTTTTCTTTTCACTGAACCCATTGTATAGGGAAACACACTTAAGTGGGCATAAATTTTTTAATAATGAATTTATTGGCTCATATAACTGAAAACTCAGGGATCTACCTTTGGGTGCAGCTGGATCTAGTGACTCAAATGATGTCATCAGGATTTCCTTTCTCCATCTTTCAGCTCTAGCTTCATCCCCACGGGAAGGTCTTCACATTTGATGGTTCCTAGAAGTCACAGATTCCTATTTTTAACTTGGTAACCCAACAAGGGAGCAAATTTCTCTCTCCTAATAGTTTCAGTCGAAGTCCTGGAATTGAATCTCAGGCTTGGGTCTGGGGACCAACCCTGAACCAGTCACAGTGGCCACAGTGATGGGGTGCACCCAATTGGTTTGGTTAAGTAGCCCACTTTCCTCAGGGGCTAAATGGATTGACGTGGGTGAGGGGCTCATTCCCAAATGGGATTGGTGTAGTGTCATCAAAAGAAGGAAGAATAGGTGCTGAGGCAGACACAGCAACAGGTTTACACTTCAGTTGGTAAATATATTGGGTTTATTTAAGGACATGAGGCTTTTTTGTAAGTAAGACTATCAGTCCTTTATAACAAAAAAGAGCAGCCTCCTTACGAAGCTATATGGTTATTCAAATCATGCCGCCTTTTACACAACATGGTTTTTTTTTAAAAAAATCATTTATTATTATTTATGCCTACAGTACCTGGTCTTCCTAGATGGTCTCCTATCCAAGTACTAACCAGGCCCGACCCTGCTTAGCTTCTGAGATCTGACATTGGGCTTGTTCAGGGTGGCATGTCTGTAGACCATGGACTGTGGTTCTACTGGGGTGTGAACCCAGGACCTTCTGTGTGTAAAGCAGATGTGATAACAGCTACACTATGGAGTCACGTCCTTTTTCTTTCTTTTTTTTTTAACTCCATTTTTGAATTGCCTTCTTAGTCACTTTACAAACTTTAAATAAAATTTATGTCATTAGTTTATAACTATATAATACTTTGACATGAAATAGCTAATCATATTAAATAGATTAGGATTCTTTCTCACTGTTTGACAATGAATATGCAAAACAAAATTCCAAAGATGGAATTTTAAAAACGATGAGGAGAATTCTTATTGGATTACGACTAGAACCTCCCGAGGTACCTATTTTGAAAAGGACAACACTCGCTTGGGTAGATAAATCATTTTTTTCACCAGACTCCTGTCCTTAAAGAAAGCTTGTACTCACCATGATTCTGACTGTAAGTGCAAAGGGGGCAGAGCTTTCATGGCTTATTCCTGAGACTGAATTTTTTCATGAGTATTTGGAAGATGGTAGTTAAATACTGAGGAACAACTTGTCTACCAGCATAAGCACAGAAAGTGCTGTGCTCCCATCTTCCATAGAGTCAAGATTTGAGAAGGGGCCCCTGAGCAGATGGCTGGACAGACTAAAGCATTAGTTTGCTGAGCTTCCGTGCTTGCTAATTAATTCTTCAGTTTACTAGGATTTAAAATGATTGTTCAAAACAAGACATCCCTTAAAATAAATGCTAGATGAAAGTCTCAACATGATATTGATTATTAAGATAGTTATTTCAAACAGCTGAGGATTGTCATTAAGTAACAGAATTGTGTTACCTGCCCTGTTGGTTTAACTGTTTTCAATTCATAAAAAGATTATCTGCAGTTTTAATATTTGTGTTCTCCTGGATTGTATTTTCCAATTTTCTAGTTAAAATGGTAAATGGAATTCTATAGCAGATGGAATTTCGCAAGTCAGATACATAATATAGTTGACATTCATTACTGAGAAAGTGAAATTTGTAGGACTGTGGCTTGAATACCGTGGATATTGAGAATTAAAAGTTGTAAGTTTCAATTTTTTGACACATCTGCTTACTGTGTTACCACATCTCAGCTAACTTCTGGGTATTTCTTCCTTCTTGGAAAATATGAGAACTGAGTACTGACCCATCTCATGCAGAGCAATGAGCTAAATATCTATTATAAAGGATGTTGAGATCATGTGGTATTTTCATTATATAAAAGATTATGAAAAAAAGTGAAGGCTTAAGATTTTTATTGTATAGAATTCCTTGAGTTTATTCAAGGAGTTTTGGGGCTGGTGCTTTTTGTGTTGGAATCCTGGTATTGAAAACGGGCCTATGCAAATGCCACCCATGCAACTCTTTATTTGGGTCGGTAAAGAAAATCTCAAGAGTAATTTTATAATGACAGGTTCTCCAAGCGTATATTATTCCCTTAGAATAACAAGCACATTTTGAAAGATGCAATAATTTGGACAGGTTGCTAGGCTGTCACTGTCGTTTGAAAAAAGAGCGCTGTGATTCAAAGACCTGAAATCTAAAATAACTCATGGAACAACCATTTTTTCAAGGTATGGCATCAGACTCACATGATAAAAATAGGCTGGTGGGCATAAGTGACATCAAGACATTATTCTCTTCTTACTCCATTTTTTATTATCATGAGCTTCTCTCTTTGGAAGGGAACATTAGAAGATACTTGTAAAAGTAGATTCCTGTGTTCTTTTAACCCAGGGAAGTGGGAAGAGAAATGTGATGAGGATATTAAAGATCTGATTGGAAGTAGAGAGGAAGATATTATCTTAAATATACAAGTTGATATAATTTTTGTAAGCTTAATAAAATTTGTATGTTCTAGTTAAATTATTAAAGTTATTATTGTCATTAAATTATTAAGTTATTAAAATTATTAGAAAGTTGGGTTATCAATCAGCAACTAGCAAACTAAGTGCTATTATTGTGATCTAAAACAATAAATCAGCTTCCCAATTATTCAACATTTTAAAATGCTCACTGTAGAGTAAGTAAAAAGAAAAATTAATACTTCAGATTTTTATTGTATAGAATTCTTAAAGTTCATTAAAGAGGTTTTGGTTGCGTTCTTTTTATTGTTAAATCTGGTCATTGCAACTGAGTTTGCGATGCTGTGTGAGCTCAGCCCCACCTGGTTTGGTTACCTGTGGAGCTGAACGTCTTGTATGTACCATAAACTCAGGATGTACAAAACGGAATTCTTCATCTGCGCCTCAAAACTGCTCTTGGCTCAGTGGTCCTGTTTCTGTTAATAACATCACCATCCATCCAGTTCCCCATCTGAAACCTAGAAATTATTCTTGATTCCCATCTCTCCCTTGACCCCAGAGTTTACTCAGAGAAAAGAACCACTGGGAGGCATTCGTACATTACACACATATTTATCTGTAGATATAAGTAGATGGACATATACGTGTGTGTACGTACACATACATATGAGGGGTTTATTAGAGGCATCTGATCCCACACATTGTGGGCCCTGGGTACGCACTGCGGAAAGGCTGTTCTCTTTGCAGCTGATATCGGAGCTTAAAGTGCACAGACAGGATGGGCGGTCAGGAAGGAAAGATGAATGTAAGGAAAAGGAGGATAAGAACAATCTGGAACCCATAAGCAGGGGCTGGAGCCTCTGAGAACAGACTGAAACTCAGCAGGGTGCAGCGGTTGGTGGACTGGCCACCGCCTCACACCTCGGGTGTACGAGCTGCAGGTCAGCAACAACATGTGGGAGCTGCAGAATGGTCGTTGCTTCACTTTGTTAAAAGATAGAGTGAGGCATATTAAAAAATTTAAGAGTTTATTTGGGAATTTATGAACTCAGATCAGGAAGTGCCAAACCAGAAGTGGTTAGGAGCTGGGGAAAAACATTATAGGAAAAGTGCCAAAGCAAAGAAAGGAAAGGAAGTTATTTGATTGACTACAGCTGAAAGTCTAGTTGGTTGTTTGTGATTCGCTGTCCTTAGCATTTTTGATTTCCGCAGTCACAGCCTTGGGATCCAGTCGGCTTGTGGCTTGCGTAGGCCTCCAGGCCGTTAGAGCCGCCTTGGCCTGAAGGCCTCCTTGATTAATTAATTCAAAAACTTCTGACCTCCCGATCTTCCACAAGTGTCCCTTGTGGTTTACCTTAACAGGAAATATACGGGAAAGGGGATTCTAGGAAAAGCAGCTCAGCCCAGCCAAGGTGACACGTTACAAAGCCACCACACCTACATCCAATCAGCCGCTAAATCCTAATCTTCCAATTCCACTCCCTTCTCTTGCCTCTGAAGCCACCAGAGCTTACCTAGACTGTTCTTAAGGCTTTCTAACTCACCTCCCGCCTTGCCCCTCAAGTCGATATTCAAGTTACTTGATCATTAAAAATAAAATCTGCCTAAAAGTCATCGCCGTCCTTAGAAGAAAATGCTGCATCAACAGCATGACCGTGATGGTCACTGCCAGCCTCTCCTACCTCATTGCCTGCCACTCGCCTTTGAGCCCTCCAAGCTCCAAAGATCTTACTTTTTCTGTCGGCTTACCGAGCTGTCTCATACCGTAATGATTATATATATGCTGCTTTCTTTTCTGCTAACATTTCTCCCACCCCTTTTTCTCCTTCCCTCAAAACTCTTTCCTGCTGAGCTTGCTCCTTGCTTAGGTCTCATGTGAATGTCACTAGATCACCAAGGTCTCCCCTAACTGTGCTGTTGCCTCCCATGACACCCTGTTTTATCTTTGGCATAGCACCTGTCACATTGTATTATTTGATGGTGATCTTCTCTTCCAAGCTCTGGGGGGGAGGGGTAGAGACTGTCTTATTGTATTTTAGAGGCTGGTGCATAGTAGGAGTTCAATAAGTATTTTCTTAATAAGGAAAAGAAGGAAGACTGCTAGAAATTGCAAAGCAAAGCCCTGCTTTCCCATCCTTGCTGCAAACAGGCTAGACAGATCTGTGAATATTTGCAGTGCACATGATGGTTGCTTGCATGGGCTTTTACAGAAGGCAGTGCCTGGGAGGTAGGAAAGGTTTCGCTGAAGGGAATGTGCGTAAGCTGAGTCTTGACAGATAAGTCCATCAAGGGGCCAAGAGGGCGGGATCGAGGGCGGAATTGGGGCTGAGGGACGAGGGTCTACAGAGTCATGCATGTGTGAGATCTCAGCATCTGCCGGAGCTCACCTGGCCTGGTGGGCAGAAGCTGAGGCCAAGGGAGAGAAGGCAAGGCCAGATGTTGTGACATGTCTTGAGCTTTTTCTCCTACCTGGAAGGGGAGCCTTAAAGAATTGTGAGGCAGGAATGCACCTGCGCGTTAGTATTGTGCAGAATCATTTGCAGCCATGTAGGAGATGGATTAGAAAGGGTGAGCTCTTTCACATGTTCATGGGTAGAGACTTGCTTACTTCACAGGGGAACTAATGAAGGGCTTCGTGGGGAAAGTAGGGAAGACACGTAACCATGTCAACCACTGCACAGCTGGACCTCATGAGAGTCAGAACGCCGTTCTTCCTGGCTCTGCACACCCCGGGTCCCTGCACTGTCTTACTGTCCGTCCGGCTTTAGGCCATTCCTGGCGCCTCCCCGCAGGGCCACAGCTGCTCTCTGAGCTTCTCTCTGTGTGTCTTGGCTTCCCAAGAGGGAGGGTTTGATTGGCAGCCGGTTTTAATACAGGAAGGAGCGCCCCCACCCCGCCCCGTTCGGCCGGGTCTCCGATGCTGGGCCTCCTCCTTGGCCTGTGATCGGCTGCCTTGGGGTCAGATTCTTTCACGAGCTGTGGCCATTGTAGGCTCTAAGGCTCCCCAGAGAGGAGAGTGAAGATGAAAGGCCCCCCCCTGGGCCTAGTCCAGAGGCAGATCAGCTGAAAGGTGTTTGCACCAGTTAGAGGTGGCGGTTACAGCTGGAACAAAGACGGAGACCACGTGCATGAAGAAGGGGTGAAAGCAAACGTGCACCGAGCGGGTAACATCGGCAGACCTTGGTGACTCGACTGACTGGATTAGGGACCTGAGAAAGCATGAGCCCGAGGTCTATGTGCTAACACCGACTGTGTTAGGAAGCATAGGAATAGAAGAGGCTGATTTATTGTGGGGAGACGGGGAGTTTGCTTTTTAGGAATCTACAGGACCCCAAGATTGTCCTATGGCCCAGTCGGCAGCTGATTAATGTGTCTGGAAAAGATCTGGGTTGACTATATCATCAGTGCATTCAGAAGAAAGTTCAAAACAAGAGAAGGAAAAGATCATCTATGAAGAATGTGCAGAATGAAAGAGACGCAACGTGAGCACAGCCAAGGCAGATGGCCCAATGGAAACCAAGATGAAACAGGCAGGCAGTTCATACATTCGAGAAAAACATAATGTAATCAAAGCATGGATATCTTAGACATTTGTGAGGTAACTTATCAATTAGCCTCTGAGTGTGTTTAATAATAATTATATTTACATCGGATTTCTTGCTGCCTCTTCTTGCAAGATTTGGGTGTATGTCTGAAAACTATATCAGATATTTGCATAATCTTAATTTTTTCTATAAAAGATGTAGTGTGTGAGTACGTTGAATGAATGTAGAATTAAATTCAAGTCATTTTTTCCCATATTTACCACCACTTGCAGTACAATCAAAGCCTAAAATTCTCGACCCATTAGCAAGGCCCTTTGCGAAGTGGTATTTTCTTAGAGCTAAACTTATCACTTCCACTTCAAAAAATGTCCCATATTTTCCTGTGGTTAATATCTTAAGGTACATCAGCCTAACTACTCTAATATTTTTAATCTTTTGTTTTTATTTCCACGATATTTCTTGACAATTTTCTTGATATTTTCAGCTGCATACTGACCTAAATGAAATAGGACAGAAAATATTACAATGGATTACACGTAGAAAAGATAAGTTCAATTTGTGAAAACTTTCTTTAGTGTTGGTTACGTGTTTGCATATGTGTGTGCACAAATGTGTGAATTTGTGAGTGTATGAGTACTAAATGAGGAAATAAAGTTTATTTCTTACTTTGGATCAGAGTAAAAAAAAAAATTTTGATTCTGAGAAGTACCGTCTGACCACCTTGGAGTTGATACATGTTAACTCAGGTCCCACCACGCTGTGAACTCTTTTTCATCTTGGGAATCCCAGAATTTAACCCAAGTGCCTGGCATGCAGTGGACATTAAGCAAATAAATACTCGTAGAGTAAATGAGTGAATGAACGAATGTGTGAGCATTAGTGTCATATGGGTTAATTTTCCCTGAACTCATTATTCTACATTTGCTGAAGTTCAGGATAGGCTGTGATACAAGGAGAAAATAAGGATGAGAAATCCACTTAGCCCCTTCAGAAGCTTTAAAAAAAGGAAACCTGATTTTGACAGAAACAATTATCATGGATTGCAGCCATTCCACTGGGCAGAGTGTCTGAGACACTAAATGGAAGTGCTATGTATAGCACATTTATAGAGTTTTGAAATATTATCGCACAGGCACAATCTTGTTCATTCCATTTATAGGAAACACATCACTTGTTTTAAAAAATTATTTGTTCTGTTAAGAAACAATTTATCCTGATTCTTGAGCTTTCATATAAAAATGGTCCAGTCTAATTGAGTATCCAATTATTTCCAGGAAAAACAAAAACACATTTTAATAAATTATTTCTCTTTCATAATAAACAAAATGGTGGAGCTTTGTTATTTCTCAGGTACCTGGGTCATGAGACTTTATCCAGTGACACCTTCGCAACAGGATTTGTTCTCTGGAATAAGCTGAGTTTAATCGGGTTCTCAGAGCTCAAATGCAGAGAAACTCACAGCTAATAGAAATAGAAAAGAGCAGATGAATCCCACACTCCTGGCAAAGAGCAACTGAAATCGCTGATGCAACAAACAGCCTGAGAAATTGAACCTTTCACCTCCTTCCACCTGGGGAAAATGTCAAGTGTCCTCTTTAACAACCTCTGAACAGCTTGTACAATTTTATCAATAGAGAAAATCTGCAACAGATTTTTTTTCAAGTTTGCTTTTCTCTTCCTATTTTTCCTCTTAGCTCTGTAAGTGAATTCATTGTATGACGGTGAGTGACCAGAATTCATTGATGAGAGTATCAAACCATTATTCATCAAAACTCTGAATGATGGCAGAGGCTCTCAAAAGTTGGAAGTACCCATGGCCCTACAAATAGCTGCTCACATACTCTAAACAAAAAGTACTATTTTGTGCTCGAAGAATAAGAAGTAATTTAAAGACATATTTCTGATCATAGTCTCTGAAAGTTGAAAGGACTCCTGAACTACTATCAAATACTGGTCCATCAACTGGTACCGGGTTTAGAGGAAATTTTCCTGATTTGCATTAAAAAGATGGACTAAGAATGTAGTGATTTTTTTTCAATAAGCTAAATGATTATATATTTGCAGACTGTTGTTTTTCTGTGAATTTATAGCGTCCTACTTTTTGCGTGTGAAGATAATGCTTTTCCTTAAAAAAAAATGAAAAAGAAAAATGATGGTGATAGTTTACTTTTTTTTTTTTTTTTTTTGATTTTGGGGAAAAGGTTGGCGATGCTAAACTGGGAACTACTAATCTAGTCTTAACCTGTATCTGGCATTTCAATCTCCTCTTCAATTCTTCTGGGTAATTTCACTTACCTTTGCCAGATCACTGCCAGAAATAAGGGGTATACCATTTCCTGGGTAACATGCGTCTGGAGAGAATGTTCTTAGAATGCTCTCTGATGCCTGTTAGAACTCTCTTCACTGAGGACGTATCTCTGGAAGCCCCACTAAAGGCTCCATTCTACATTACGTGCCTGAGAGGAGGTCACAAATCACAAATGTGCATAATTGCTTCATTTTTGAGTGAGATACTTTCAGATATATTTTAGATGATTTTAATGATCCTCTTGACTGTACATGCATTATAAAGAATATTGTTAAAATGAAAAGAGCTTTATTGAAGCCAATTATTTCCAGCCCCTGCTAATGACTTTTCAGTTTTAATTCATCCAATGGAATGAAACCCCAGGAGGAGAAAATTGAAGCATATTGTGAATTTATTATAATAGTATTAACTTGTACTAGAGGAGAATAGATTAACAATTTAAAGTGGCCATCCTCTGAACCGTGAGCCTTAATCCTGACAGCTTGTATATTTCAGAGTCACTGAGTTAAATTATTATCATAGTTTCTAATCCCTTACATTGTTGGGTATTTTACAGTTTACAGAGCTGCTTTTCATCATGGTTTCACTAAATCCTTATGACAATCCTGCGATATAGTCAGAATGGGGTTTTTACCTTTATTTTAGAGATGGTAAACTAGAGCTCAAAAATATTAAGTTACTTGTTTAAACTCAAGTAATTTAGAAGTAACAGGGCCCGGAGTTTAATCCCAGGTCCCGTGACCCCACATCCATAGCCTTCCCGCTGAACCAAGGAAACTTCCATCTGGGTACAAGAATGAATTCTTTCCTCTCATCTTCGAGTTTGCTAACATATTATGTCAAATCCACTAAAGAGAAGGTACATTCAAGAATGCATGACCCGTGGTGAATCTCTGGTCAACAAACTTTTAGATCAATTTGTTCTATCTAAACAGAGTTGAATAAACAACAAGATCAACCATCCCTCTG
Organism: Eidolon dupreanum; assembly: GCA_028627145.1. Taxonomy (NCBI): domain Eukaryota; kingdom Metazoa; phylum Chordata; class Mammalia; order Chiroptera; family Pteropodidae; genus Eidolon; species Eidolon dupreanum. The sequence goes on along the minus strand of CM053516.1, from coordinate 11,262,473 downwards.
CTCTGTGTACACATGAGCCCTTGGCAAATACTGTTGACAGACTGCTGTGTTGAAGTTAGCATGCAAAACTTAAATAATAACTAAAAAGTCATGATACTCTGACTTGGTACTAACCCAAAGGCATTTCAGGAAAAATTCTGGAGTTATATATATGTATATATATTTGGAACATGGAATTTCTCCCAACTTAGCTTATGATTTTGAGTGACCAACCCAAAATGAGTTTTTCTCTCATATCTTTTCTTTCATGAGAAAGACCAGTTCAGAATAGTAATAGTAATTAGTAATCTGTAAACAGAAACCCATCTTCAGCGGCAATAGGCAGGGCCAAACAGCCTAGGCCGGGATCCATACAGCAGGAGCTCAGGTCTTTTTATTTATTTATTCTAAACTCAGATGGTCTCTGTAACTTGTGGCTTGGGATTGTGATTATAAGGGCAGGACGACAATTTCTGCCGAGGAAAATGGTCATTTGCTTAGCTAAAGTGTAAGGCTGCTAAACAGACAACTGTGAAGTATAGAATTAGCTTATACTTTTACCTGCACGCTCTAGCAAGTCAGTTATGTCAAATAGTTTCTCAAGGACAAGAGAGAGTTCGTGCTGGCTTTATATCAAGAAGCTAACTCCAAATAGACGGGAGAAACAAAAGCAAGAGCAGGACCAGTAGAGAAAAGAGCCCTTGTTAGTGGACTAAAGCAATTGCTACAAATAGGACAGCGGAAGGAGAGTTGGGAGGGGGAAGAGTGAAGCAAGGTCAAAGAAGGATGATATCAATAGAATATCTCCAAATAGCACAGAATGCAGCAAGAAGTAGCAGCAGATGTCAGTCCAGCCCAATGTCAACCCCTGCGGAGCTGTGTAGAAAGACTTGGAAAGAAACAGCATCACTGCAGTTGGTACTATGAGTAAAGAGAGAGCAGATGATACCTTTCTCCCCATGAATTGAAAGCCATGACTTGCCACTGGCCACAGCCTCACCTCCCTTCTGACTGGCCCCAGTGAAGCTTTTAGGTTTTTTTCCCCTTTATTTCATATCTTGACACCCCTTCCTTCCTTTTGATTTCCTTTCTTCTTCCAGACTCTCTCACTGCCAATTCTAACTCTGATCCTCACCCCACTGGCTGTTGCTTGCCTATGCCACCAGGTACTCTCGTTCCAGATGCTTACCCTGGCCTCAGCAACGTTCCAGAAACGATGATGCATAACCAGGGGAATATATTTACTGCAGCACTCAGAAAATTCTCATCGTGATTTTAGACGTTACTGGCATGAATTGACTTTCATAACTATGGATGGAAGCCAAAAATGTATAAAAGAAGTCTGTTTTCAGAGTTCATATTCCTTAATTTTAGTGAATGGATGTGGGTGTGTTGAAAACTTAGTTTCTTAAGAACTGCCTAAATTTCATAATTATTTCATTTTTCATCTGCTCACAGATGGCTTTGCCCTGGGTGTAAAAATTGAAGAGCCAATATAAAATGATGTTACCTTTACTCTGGCAGTTGAATTTAAATTTCCAAACGTTGGTTTTCAGAACCTTGGAGAGCATCGAGCTCAGCCCTCCGTTTCCCTCGTTGGAGCCAGCTCAAGAGTAGGCTGACTTCTTCTGTAAAAATATGAAATGAGAAATAATGGAATATGTTGACAGCGAAACTAGTGAATTTTGTAACAGAAATGCCTTGCGTAATAACCTACTTTTGCAGTTTAAGTTTCTGTTGTACAGAGATATGTAGTTCTTAACAGGGTGGATTTGGAGTGAATATGACTTGGGTTCAAAGCCAGATTCTGCCAATTCCTAGTTTTGAAACCTTAAGCAATCTCCTGAAGCCTTGCTCTTCTCTTCTGTAAAGTGGAGCTGCAGATAGGAGCTCCTGGACAGAGATGATTACACGAGGCAATGCACAGAAAGCCTTTTGCTCATAGCAGGTACCCACGGCTTTTGCCATGCTTTTGAATGAGTTGTTCTGGCCTGGTGGATGACAGCCACAGTGACCAGTCCTGGGGCTCTTTACGGGCATTCTCTTACAGAAAAATGACATACCCAGGGAGCAAGGAAACAGCCCATTCTCAGCCTTGTCAGTTCTGGCTTCATGTTCTGTAGCTGGGGCTCCAGTTTAACTCATCCACTACCCAGACCCTTCTAGTGAGTCTGGTTTACCTGTTTGCCTGTTTCAATAGAGTTATCAGCTATTGATAGTGTTTTCTTCCTTTTCCTATGCCCCTCCCAGAGACAACTGGATCATACATTTATTTGTTCATTTCATATATATTTATTGAATATCTACTTAGTGTTAGTATTGTGATAAATGCTTGAGATATGGTGGTGAGCAAAAGGGAATGATCCTTTTCCTCTTTGGGGGAGATTGCTCACCATAGGATCCTTGGTATAAGTCAGAGCCCACCTCCCACTCGTGAAACCAAGAGGGCCAGACTTCTCGTCCTCGTCTTCCTTGCAGTCGGGGCCCAGGCACACAGCCTAGACTCAGTCAATGAGACTCCCATGACCCAGACCTCTGATTGGGATCTGGTGGCCCAAAAAAGCAGGTAAAATGGGATAACCTTTCCGTTGGCAGCAATGGTAGTTGTGACACCCAATTTCCAGGACTCCAAGAATGGTGGTGCCAGTGTCGATACCCGGTGTCCTGTGCCGGGGCTGCAAGCTCCTGTGACTCGTGCCTAGCATGACTGCACAGCCGAATCAGCCAGGCTGGCTTAGTAGCGTGATCTTGGCTGTGGTTCTGCCTTTGCTCCCGGCCATTTTTCCAAGGTTGTTTCCATAGCCTTCTTGGAAATTCTATATACAGTTTATTATCCTTTTAATATTTTTTTTCTCTTTGCCAGACATTTTCAATTTTCGCAGCTAAGATCTTGACCTCCTCACCAGAGAATTCAAATACCAGATCCATACTTGAAAGCCGGGTGATCTCAGATAAGTGACTTCTATTCCATAAGCCTCAAGGGTCTTACCTATAAAATAGAAACTACAGCAGGTGAAAGACCATGCATAAAGTGTTTATCGTACTCTATCTAAAACATAGTAGATGTACAATATATAGTAGCTCCAATTGACATTTGAAAAGAATAAATGAGGACACGAGAAAGGTGACAAAACCTGTGAGCGAAGCTCTTGACTGTAACATATGCTACTCAAACATGAAAGAAAATGACCAAATTTATTTTAAATTATTTCAGTGATCGAGAATATGATTGAGTTAGAAGGAGGTAGACATGCTTTGGGCCAGTAAGCTGTAATTTCCTTCTGTATTCAGAACATTAAATGAGACTTCCAGATACTTATGGTTTAAAAAATCTCAAATAGAGAATTCATCAGAATGATTGAATTTTAAAATTTCAACTTGACATTTAAGCAACACATAGATACAGATATAGAATCCTTAGGCACAAGGGCCCTCGAAAAACCATCATAAGTTGTGAGAGGTTATTGCAAGCTCTGATGACTAGCTAGTAAGTTCCTACACATTTGAAATTCGTGTTTACCACTTTTGTCTGCAAATGCCTCTATTTATGATTCTCACAACGTTTTCTGTGAAGAACTGACTGCCTGCTCAACTTTGGAACCTCTCATTACACTTGTACCTTTATTATGAAGAATGGGCGTCTTATGTCCAATGGTTAACGGATCCAATGCGCTTTGTATTATTTATGGTCAAAATCAGCTTGGACCAATAAATGTTAGTCTTTTGGAATATTTCTTCATGAGAACCATAACAGACATAGAGATAGAACTAATAGGACAATCTTTCACTTGAAACAAAAGTCCTTCAGTACTCTTTCTTAAAAATTCCAAATTTCAGTGCAAATTATTGCTTGATAGTTTTACACGGCTATTGTTTTTCCGTATTATTTTATGCTGCATGCCATACATTTTGCATAATTATTAATTATCTAAGTAATGCTGTGAAAACGTTTTGGAAGTCCTACAAATGCCTTGGCTTTCAGCAAAATAACTGGTGTGAATGACCTTGGAAGTACTCAGAGACATAGCATTCCTAGTGGGTACTCACTAGTCTCCATCAAATTAATCTCCTCTCCATAACCCAACCAAAAAAGCTTGATTAGTAAAGCCCTCACACATATAAACAAAACACAGAGCATCACATTTTTACCAGATGCAGGAATAGGTTGCTTAGAATGAAAGTCCTAGTTTCTTACTCATTTGAAGGTGTTTCTAATAAGAACGGTAATTTATTCTTTAAAATAGGGAGAGAGAATGTGGACCAATGTTAAACGACTAATATTAAAAAATAGAATCACAAGTGACTTAAATAAACAAACAAAAAAGGAAACTAAGGATAAATTTACATAAACTATGAAAGGTTGCTAGAAATTCTTGGGAGAAAGGGTTTTCATTTAATTAAGAAACTGTTTTTGAGAGCTTTGGTCAATCGGAAACTCCCTTCTAAAGTCATTATCTGTTTTGGGTTCTTTTTTTAAATCCTAGTCTTATGAAAATAAACAAATAAGACATAGACTGCAGGTCAACAGTGTACAGGGATAATTTTGATGGGGCTTACAGATTTTACCTGTGAGCACAGAGGAATTACTCAGTAGTTCAGTAAATAGAATGTCTTAGTGATTCGCATTTTGGTGTCGTTAGGGATTAGACTGTAACTTCTTAGCTTTTTTTTATTCAAAGTTATAATTTTTATTAAAAATACTAATGAAAAATCACCTACAATGAAGGACTTGTGTCTGTTTGAGGCAGCAATTGGTTCTCATTCTCCTGAAAGTCTAAAAAAAGAGACAGTTTTTCAAAGGATGAAGCCACGAGTCTGAAATATCACTTTTCCTATTTTGTTAACACAGTTGTGTCACTTAAAACTGTCACCACTGGATAAGAAAGCAGTCACACTTTCATTTTGTACTTCTAATGTTTAGATTCCTATTTTCTTTTTCGTATTATCTTTTGATCTTTTCTGTTCTTTTTATTTTGAGATTTCTTTTATTCAGGTGCTATCTCTTTTACTCCAAAGCTCATTTTTGCCTTTATTCCTGTTATTTGACACATTTTAGAAGTGTAGTTTGAAAATATCCTCTTCCTTTAGACAAATTACTTTCTTAAACACACACACACAAAACTTCTTCAGGGGGGTGATCTGTCAAAATAGTACGCAGGAGGTAAAAGCACTGAGGCTGTTATTTATCAATGGCAACCGCGTGTCGACTTGTGTAGAAAGATCTGAAAATTACCCCTAAAGACCAGTGGGAGTCTAAGCTGAATACAGATATGAATCCATGTCAGTGTGATTACTGGGGAAAGAGTTCATTCAAATGCAATGCTGGCAAGAAAGAAAAAAAAAATTATGATATAAAGAAATACTTGGTAAATTTTCCTTGTTGGCAACAGCCTATTTTGTGAAGTGAGTAAATTAAAAAAAAATTTTTTTTTAAATTTTATCTGACATTAAATATCCAAAAAGTGACAAACGGGAGCTCTGTCAGTTTCCATGTTTGAGTGCTTGCTTTTTTAAGGGGACTTGAGAATGATGCCGTAGACAGGGTCTGCGCCTGTCATTCAGCTCCCACAGTCTGTAATGTAGATATGGTTATCCTTCTGTTCAGCCGGGGACACTGAGGCTCAGAGACCTGAAGAGATTGCTCACACGCAGACCGGGAAAAGGGTTCGAATCCAGCAAGACCATCTCCCTCCAAAATTCGTTCTCTTTCCGACCTGCATTTATTTTAATAAATGGACCCCACATTCATCACAATTTTGCCCAAAGGCATTTTCATCTGTGCACGCAGTGTTCTCTTCTGTGACTTAAATTAAATTCCAGCTTTATGTTTGTGTCACTGGGAGCGTGCATTTGTTCAGGCCAAACTCAAATCATCTGCACGGTGGTGTCACGGTGACAAGGTGAATACTCGGTGGGGGAAAGCGATTGAGCACTCCCCACACAATGGGGCGGTGCTGAGGGATGAACTTGCCCTATTTTAATTAATCTTCCAAGTAGCCACATGTAATTAGTGGACTAAGCATTTATTCATTCGATGTATCTTTATTGGTCAGTTCCGGGGGGCCATATCCAGGTGCAGCAGTGAACGAGACAGGAAAGGCCCTCGCCCTCGCAGAGCTCACGTTCTAGGAGAGAGACAGACGTGAAACAAACGAAATGCATGGAATCGCGAGCCGCAGGCTGTGACCTCTGCCGTGACGCTCGAGCTGTGGCCTGAAGGATAAGGAAGTAAAAGCGGGTGGAAGTCTGGAGATGCACATGGAGGCGACTGGGAGTCCCAAGACCCGGAGGGGACAGCAAGCCTGGCGTGTTCAGGGACGGAAGGATTTCTGTGAGGCTGATGGTGGTGACGTGGGGCAGCGTGCGGGGGAGACCTAAGCAGTGAACTTGGTAATGGGGATTGAGAGAAAGCGGGGATGAAAGACTCCTAGATTTGGGTACAAGCAACTGAGTGGATGGCAGAGCCATCTGCCGAGATATAGGTGACAAAGATGAGCAACAGGTTTGGGGGAAAATGAGAGCTGTTTTGAATATATTAACTTTGAGATGTTGATTAGAGACTCAACTAGAGATGACAAGAGGCAGTTTTTTTCGATAAGTTTGGAGTTTAGGGGAAGGCTTTGATAATAAATATAGTTTTTTTTTTAAGACAAGTTATTATATAGTCATAGATGTGGTTCTTTATTAATATGTTGCATTATAAGGTCTAGCAGTGGGTCTAATAACTACTGTAATTTTGAAGTTGGGATGAAGCATGAATGTTATCTGGAGATATTTGCAAAACTGTAGCGTGATATCAAAACACCGGTGATTTCTACTGCTGAAGGCAGTCTTGTGTGGTTTGGATCCAGGCTCTGTCACTTTTTTACTGTGTGACCTTGAGAATATTACTTAATGTCTATGTGCCTCATTTCCTCATCTCCAAAATCAGGACAATAATCTTACCTATCATATAGAGTGGCAGTCAGAATTAAAACAGTTAAGACAAATAAGGAGTTCATATTATGCCCGAGGGAAATAAAGTGCTCGATAAATGCCAATCTTGACTTTAATTCTAGGGTTGTAGCAATGGTTATGGAAATAAGTGCATGGACTCAGAAGGTGCGTACTAGGTAGCATTGCTAAGTCTTGGAGATTAATTCGATAGGCATGATGGAGAGGGAGAAGTCCAGATTGATTTGTACGTTTGAGTAACCTAATAGATGGTGGTGCCACTTTCTGTCAGAAGAGAATGGTAGAAGAGCAGGTTTGTGGTTGGGAAGAAAATGAGAAAAAATTGTCAGCGCCCAGTGACTCATCATGTAGACAGACCGTGGCCTTTGGGACCCACACGATGAGGCCAACAATCCTGGGATAGCTCCTCTATGTATGTCAAGGCTTAGAGTTTTTTTCATGATTGGTTGTAAGCAACTCTTTTTTTTTTCCTTTCTTATTTTAGTCCATTTTTTTCCAGGTTAGATATGAGAAAACTGACCACTGATTTTTAAAAATTAACTGTTTTGGGATGCCAAGTATTATTCACCAAAATCTCTCACTGAATTGTCCCTTCTTTTCATAAGCTCTTATTGTTTTTTTTTTCCTTATCGTCTCTTACATGTTAATTTATCCACCTCTAAACAGAATTAAAAGCAATTTTCAATATAAATAATGAGGACTCCTTAGGGGCAAGAAGCATGTCTGTTTCATTCACTACTTTTACTATGTCTAGAAAGTATTTTTGTATAAATGGTAGGCATGCACACATAGAATTCCTAAAAAAGATTAAAAAATAAAAATCAGATAGAAAGGAAAGAAATTACATACAAAAATACTAAGCCAAGAGTCCAGGATTATTCTCACCCTTAAAAAAATCAGAATTCCATTTCAAGTAAAATAACACTTGGAAACTCTCTATATACTATATAGTAAGAGATCCTGAGTGTGTAAAACAGAATATTAATTTAGAACATGTGCTTTTTCAACTCTCAAATGTTAAGAAATAATTTTTTATTCAAACTCTTTAAATGAATTTTTAGTATCAGTCAGGATTCCCCAGAAAATGGAATTAATAGGATATTTAGAGATATTTATATATATTTATATTTTATATGTTTATGTATACACAAAAGGAGATTTATTATGAGAAATTGGCTTGCGATTATGGCAGCTGAGAAGTCCCACGATCTGCTATCCGCAAGCTAGAGACTCAGAAAAGCCGTTCTTTTCATCGGTTCAGATTTACACTGGTGTAACATTTAATTACACCAGTGTAATTATATAAAATAAAATTACATCGGTGCGCTGTAAATCGATTACATTGGTGTTACAATCCAGGTCAAGTCTGAAGCCTGCAAACCAGAGGAAGCAATGGTGTAAACCCCAGTCTGAGGGAGGAGAAAACGGATGTTCCAGCCTAACAGCGAGGCAGAAAAAAGAGACAAATTCCTTCTTCCTCTGCCTTTTGTTCTTCTTTGGCCCTCACTAGTCTGGTGATGCCCACTCACGTTGGAGGGCAACCTATCACTGGGTCCTACTAGCAATCCAAGTGCTAGTCTCACCTGGGAACAACTTCAAAGATATACCCAGAAATAATATTTAATCTGGGCACCCCATGGCTAGCCAAGGTAACACATGAAATTTACTATTGCACGGTGTCATCGTCAAATGGAGCTGCTTTTTGAATCATCTATAATATTTATTTAGAGAATATGATCTTGTCCTCTAATTTATTTGGGATATAGCAGTGTTCGAATTTTTGTATGATGCAATCATCAGAATTTTATCTCAAGATATAAATATCATGTACACAAGGCAAGACAGTTGGTTTAAAAAAATGTGTTCTGTAGAGATATTTTATGAGTTAAATCATGTTCTCCAAAGAGATATATGAAAGTCCTAAGCCCTACTGCCTCAGAATGTGACTTTATTTGGAAATAGGGTCCTTGTAGATGTAATTAGTTAAGATGAGGTCATAATGGAATAGGATGGGCCCTTAAGCCAATATCCATCCAACAAGGAGAGCCAAGAGACACCCAGGGGAAAGACGGCCATGTGGTGACAGAGGCAGAGATCGGAATAATGCATCTGTAAGCCAAAGAATTGCCAACGAACAGCAGAGGCTAGAAGGAGCTTATGATTATGGAGCAAGGATTCTCCCCTATAGTTTCCAGGGAGCGTGGTCCTGCCAATATCTTATTTTCATATTTCTAGCCTCCAGAATCCTGGGACAATAAATTCCTGTTGTTTTAAGTCATTCAGTTTGTGAGAGTTTGTTACAACAGCCCCAGGAAACAAATACAGTAGATATTGTGAACTTTACAACATAACAATTTATTTTATTACTTTTTAAAAAATGATCCTTAATAGGCTTGTTCGCATGGCATCTAGAAACTTCCAAAGGCAAGGCCGTATCTTCAGAAATAGCTACTTAAATCTGTATTAAATTTTTTTACCTTATTTTAAAAGCATTCAAGACTAGCTTTGACTCAGATAGGGTCAAGCTATGTCCTTCCTAAATAATATCTCGTGGTAAAAAATAAATATGAGGAGCATAAGAGGAATTTCTCTTTTCTGAGTGTTATTTTTGGACGGCGGTGAAACTGCCCCGTATTTGGCATCTGCGACAGAACAAGTAAAAGGAGAGTCTTTTAGTGAGACTGGGGTTTGGGCCCCAAGTCCAAACTCGTCTCAGCAGCTCCTGGGAGCCCGGTCTGAACACCAGCACTATAAAGGAATTTTATCAGGAGAGTCCGCACACAGAGTGTTCCATGACGTGAAAAACATTTGCAGCACAGGACTTGTAGGAAAGGGATTCCTCAGACGACCACTTCGTTTTAAATCCAGGTCGAAGCAGAGGCATTTCTGAAAGGATCTGACTAGTGGACCGTGCTGTGCCAAGCTCATCTGCTGGAGCAGTGGTCAGCGAGCCCGCTCCTTGGGGGCTCCTGTCTCTTGGGTGGGCATGTGCCAAGCTGGATGATGGCACTTTCCCATTCACTTTCCTGGAGACAGCCTGAGATCCGGCGTGTCCTTGGCCTTGTCGACTGAAGGACGTTCTCATGCTTGGGCATCAGGTGCCTGCCCCAGGTGGCAAGATTCACGTCACACTGTGAAAGTTATGAAGCCTTAAGTGTCCTCTCCCGACTGGGGGACTGTCCCACCTTGGACTCAGAGGCTGCTCTCATTTTACCATTGTGGCGAAAACAGAGAAATTTGTTTTTCCTTTACAAATAAATGTTTTTTTTTTCATTCCCTATATAATCCATAGTAGAGGAAGATAAATTAGAAAGTACAGAAAAATGAGAAAATAAAACAATCATTGGGCATTAACGTTTTGTGTGCTCTTCCAGATATATTTCTATAGGCTTTATTTTTCCCCCAAATAAAGCATTGTGATATGCGCACTCTTAAAAATTCTGACTTTTTCTATTATCAATATATTGTGAGCAGTTTTCCTTTGCGTGGCTTGTTGTAACTGTTGAAGCAGAGTCCCCTGGATCTGCATCTATTCTTCTGGTATTACGAACAGTGTTGTATTGACTTTTCTATCCAAATTACTTGATGTAGTTAAACTATTACTGTAGGATAAAACTCCATCAGGAGAACAGCTGAGCCAAAAATATGCATCTTTTAAGGCTTTTGGTAGGTATTTCTAAATCATCTCTTATAAGTTTGCTGTGATTTGCACACTCACCAGCAGTATATGACATGGCATACTCCACTTCATTAGCTATTATTATTATTATTAGCCACATTAAAATTCGGTATCTCTTTGCTGTTTAATTTCATTTATTTAATCGCTAATAAAGATGAACCTTCCCCTAAACACTCATATTCATCAGAGTTTTCTGATTAATATATCCACAAACCTTAACAGATCTGTCTGGACTTTGTGGATTTTGTTCACAGCCTTGTTGCTTTCTGAACTATCAAATTATTCCCGGATACCTCGGACACTATTTCGGGCATTTTTTCGGGATGCCAAGTAGATCGCTCATCACCAGTTAAGAAACCCCTGTAGAACGAACACCCTGCTTTCCATTCATCTAACTGGAAGTGGCTGGAACAGACGGGTCACGTTTTTACTACTTGCTTTTTAAAACCTCTTCTTGGAGGCAGACTTTTCTTCTATCCCTTTAATGGGGAGCTGGTGGAATCGGGGGCGCTCCTTGAACTTGGGCTTACGCAAGCAAGGGAACTTGCATCTGGGGCGCCTTTGCTGGTGAAAACGCCTTGACAAATCGTCAACCGTCTCTGCTGCCTCTTCGTCCGGCTTGTCCATTCGACTGATGTGCGAACTTGTAGTTCTCTCCGAATGAGACGGCCGAGATGGGAAAGTAGACGCATCATGTCGGGGTGACTCCTGGCGCAGGTTACGGAGAAGCTCTGTGCTGGCGGCAGCCCGCAGCAACGTGTAGCTGGGACGAGGACGCTGAGTTCTGGAAGCTAGTTCCACGCCCAGGGCCCCGGGGCTGGTTTGTGCCTCAGTTTCCACATCTGTACAATGTACTCGTGTCACAGGGTTGTTATGGCGGTTACATGAGTCAGTCCTCGTAGGGCATTAGAACAGAGCCGCACATCAAAAGTGCGACATGAGCCAAAAGAATGGAAAAGAAGAAGCGGGCAGAGGGGTGAGGGGTTGAAAAAGTGGGATGAATCCAGGGAGCACAGAACGAGAACTGGTGTGGGAAAAAGACCGGCCTGATCAGCCTTGTTCTTCTCTCTTCTCCAAAGCCTCGCCCCTGAGGGGGTGGAAATGCTGTTCTTTCCGACCCCCCGACCCCCGCCCGCAGAGGCCGCGGCCGCGCGCCCGCGGGGAGGCGCAGCCGGGCGCGCGCAGCGGGTCCCTCCCGGGAGCGGGCGTCCGGGCCGCGGCCCGGGAGCGAGGCCAGCGCTTTGTACGCGGGAGCTCAGTGGAGCGATGTGTGTGCGCGCGGGGTTGCACGGATTAGTCGTGCTTTCCCATGGACTACAAAAGAACGCCTGAATCTGGGACATTTGTCATCCAGGGGCAGGCTGCTCAGGATGCAAGGTAACCGGAGCTGTTCCCGGACTGCTTCAGTCTTTGGGGACGTGGGGTCACTCTAATCCTTCCTGTTTATATTGTGACCGCGTAGGCAGCGAGGCTTAAGCCCCGCAGCGGTAAATAAGAATCGCCATGCAGGCATTCCTCAACAGCTACGTCCTCTGGTTGCTTTTTACTTTTTTTTGGAAGGGGCACTGTTCCCTCCCAATTATTAAGTCCTCTCACAAACGCAGTACGGCTGAAGGCGGCCTCTCTCCCCATCAAAACTCGAGTTAGCGGTTGGATAGTAAAACGCCCCTGTTAATACATTGATTTCTCTATTTTGTTTCTTCTTTCTTCATGCAACCACTTTGTCTTCCTATTAATTGTGAGAATTGCAGAAGGTAGTTCATAGATAGTTTCTCATACACATCTAATTTAACAGTGAAGTCTCAGAAAATGACAACTGTATTATGGTGTTTGTGCAAGCCGGGAGACAAGCATATTGGTCCAACCCTATCAAAATATACTCAGAGTTCTCCCCCAAATTACATGTGTTTCTCTTTCACTCAAATTTGATCAATTTCCGTGGCTAGAATCTCAAGTCTACCGTTTTGCACTATTAGGTGTTCATTGTCGAAGTGTAATATTGCAACCCCACTCCTGGTCAAAAAGAAAGAAAACTCCTGGGAATTGAGCCTGACGTCCGGGCTCCTGGAAGAAGGGCCACCCCTGTGTGGCTGCAGGAAGGGACCTGCTGCTGAAGGTGAGAGCACACCTGTGAGGAGGGACCCAGAAGATCTCAGCAGACACACCTGAGCACCAAGGACTAGATCCCATCTTACCCTTTCATCTTCAAAAATAGTGGAGTGTTTGTTCTGATCTGTTCATTTATTGATTCATTCCACAAACATGTACGAGGCATTACAACTTTCTGAGCCTTGTGTCAGGTAGAGTAATGATGAAGATCCAGCTTTTTGGGGTGGCTAAGAGAAACAGAGGGGGAGAAGCAGGGAGACACACCTCTTTCTGTGGCGACTGCTAAGACGTATGATGTTTGTATGTACGATGTTTGGGAGAAGGTGGAGGATGCCGACCCCTAAGCGAAGTCTCTGAGAAAAAGACGCATCTGAGTAGCGTGTCAGCGATGGTTCCTCCGTTTGCCAATGCTTTGCAACGACTTAAGGAGTTGATAAAAGTTCACATTACCTGGCTCTCTCCTCCACCTACTGAGTTAGAATTTCTGAGGTGGGTGGGTCAGGGAACCTGTATTGAAAAAGCTGATTAGCTGAAGCTGTGGCAGTCAGCTGAGACTTGGTCCCATTTAAGGCCGAGTGACTGCAGCGGTGGCAGTGTGTTTGAGGGCTAATGGAGCTGCATGTGCAAAAGGAACAGAGATGAAAAAGACCATATTTGGTCAATGGGGAGTGGCTAAACCATTGTTCCAAAAGCATATGGTTGTTATTTCTGCAACAACTGTGTAGAAAGCCGTTACTTCTAGAATTTATTTCCCCCTTCAGTTTGACACTTTTATTACCCCAGTGGAAATCAATGAGGGAAAAATACATGATAGTACTTGATTTAGGGACCTTCTCCAACAATACACACACACACACACACACACACACACACACACACACACACACACACAGAAGCGCGCGCACACACGCACACACACATGTGCGCACACATACACATGCACTGCTGGAATGTATCTAGTCAGTACAATGAAATGCCTATTTTTCTGGGGATTGTGAAATATCTGATGCAGTGTTAGTTAAAAGAAATTGTTATTTTTCAAAAACTAGACTTACATGTGAATATTTACTTTGTAAGCAAATATAATTATTTTGCAGATACGCTATAAAAATATGTAGCTACGAAGGCTTGTCATAGAATCAGCAGTGACGGAAAAAGCCTTCGAGATGCTTGTGGAGAAAAGCTATTGTACAAAACTGATTCAGAAACCACTGACCCTTCTATTTTAAGCCTTGAAACTAGCCATTGATACCAAGCGTTGAATTACAAGAATGGGGAGATTTATTAATTTTCTCAACTAAGGAGAGAGTTGGATTATTCTGTTTCATAACTAAAGCTTCTGACAAATACTGCTACAACACATGTCACCTCTGGTTATTTTTTCTTCTTAATCCTTAATTCATTGCTGAATGTTTTAAAGCATTCATTTTTTCTGTCTTTACTATCATTTAATGCCACACTTACAAAGATTTCCTTAAATCTAACCAGTGGAACTATTTTTCTAATTAAATTGAGAGGATTTGTACTCCCTCTTCAGTTCTTAGGGTAAGGAGACCCTCCTCAGGAAAGCTTTTTTAGATCCCTGTAAGTGAGTTCCCTTAGATCCTGGTTCCATTAGCTTTTGCAGTTCTTCTCTTGAAACAGTTAAAACAGTTATTTGTTTAATGTCTGTCTTTTTCACTCCCTTATTCTCCTTGAGGACAGAGACCATATATATTAAGTTCAACAATGCTGGAATCCAGCACATAGTAAATGTTCAACAATGTGTCAAATTACTGAGTAAATATAGATTTTTCATAAATTGAAAATACCATCCTTATGTTGAGCAATAACTTTCGGCATTAAAATTTCTAAAGTTCTTCACGTAGGGGACGTGAAAATTGATCTAATCATCTTAGTATTTCTTGAGACAGGTCATCTTCTTTCAAGAGGCCAGGAGGCATGCTTTTGTGTTTTCTACCAAAGAGCGTGGGTAGCTTAGCAGCCATTTGCTGCCTATGATTAGCAAGCAGGGACACACTTGTGCCTTTAAAGTGTTTTATACCAGAGTTGGCTGCTGTTTTTACTCCGCACATGGCTATTTCAACTGAGCAACTGTCGACTGAGCATGTGCTTGCCCCTCTGCCACGCAAAACACGCAGCGTCAGATTTTCTTCCTGCCCTCAAGGAGCTTACGATTTACCTGAAGAAAGACATCAGAAACAAGTAGAAGAGGGTGGAATAATAAAATGAATGATACAGACGATAAATTTAAGAGGACTTCAGAGAAGAGGTAAAAATTAAGATGTGAAATGGAGCACACAGAGGAGACATCTTAGGGCTCAACATAGCCCGTGAAGAATAGACAGGACCTGGTGAGTCTGAGAGAAAGGGACAGTGTAAAACAGCTCAGAATGAGGAGTCAGGGTGTTGGGCTGGACGCCAGTGAAGCCACTATTTGCCCAGCTGGAGAATCCAGGAAGAGCGGAGTGAAGTCTGGGTGGGAGTCTTTGCTTTCGGGCACTTTGCTTCAAAAAGGCCCAAAGGAAAAGGTAAGGTGGACTTGTCCCAAACACCTGGTCCCAATAACAACATCGATGCAGATTTGGGAGTAGGGATAGGAGGAGGCTGATCACTTCATGTATCAGTCCTTCCTGTCTAAAATTAAACCTGTATCTGAGAAATAAATATACTCTAACTTCTTAAACACTTTATTCTCCTCTTTTTAAAAAATATTAGACATTTTAGGGAACAATAAACCTTACGGTCAAGAAGTATTTGTGTAAAAATCTGTGATACTTTTAGTTTCACTTCAGGTTAATTTTCTTGCTAATAAAATCATGTAAGATTAAATTTAATGCTTGTAATTTTTAAAAGCATAAATAGCAAGTCATCCTTATTAAATTATTATTTTTTATCTAGCTCTCCATTTCCGTATCCATCTCACATGCATAGTGAAGTCTTCAATTGTGTT
>CM053516.1:11211782-11246299 GCA_028627145.1 Eidolon dupreanum | reverse complement strand
TGACTCATTTTAGCAGGAAAGCGACATTCGGGTCTGTACCTCGTCCTTTTCGGATCGGAGGGGCCGTTCTCAGATAGCAGAAAAAAGGTACAAGCAGGACTAGGATTAGAACCGGGTTCGCGCTTTCTACCACATCGTCTAAATCTAAAGGGCGGCGTTTGAAGGTTGGTTGCTGGGCGGCACGTGAGCGAGCTCAGGTCACTTTCGGCCTCTGTCAAAGCAGCCGGTGGTCAGTCACAAGGTTGGGGTGGGCTATGGCCCCGGGCGAGGTGAATGCGAGGGAGAGGGTGTGTGTGTGTGTGTGTGTGTGTGTGTGTGTGTGTGTGTGTGTGTGTGATTTTCGACGTTTCTGAGTGGTATGAAGAAAGATAAATTGGTAACTTCCAACCATTGCTGCATTCCAGTGACTCCTGAATTTCAAATTCCCTTTAGCCAGAGAGGAGGGAGGGCAGGAGACCGCAGGCTCTGGGCTGTAGGGAATGGCTCCAAGGGTGTGGCCGGGAGGGGCTGAGACTGGACAAGTGACCTCCTCTCAGTGCTGTAGGACAAGACCCCCTGCCCACGTGACCCTCCTCACCCAAACATCTCTGTTCTACCTTCCAAGGTAAGGGGTAGAGCACTCCTACTACGAGTGGGGTTCTAACTGTGATTTAACTTGTAGCAAATCAGGTGAATGAGACTCTTTCCGATTACTTAGTAGCATATTTACTTATCAAATGCACTTTAACAAATTGTTGCAGTGGAAACATAAGTCAGCTAACTTGCATTTTTCTATTTAATTTCTTTCAAAAACAAGGTGTGGATTGCCTACCATGTGCCAGGCAATTTCTCCTTTCACTTCTATATGGAAGGCGTTTTAGAGGAGCTGAACTTTGCTCTGTGTTCAGAGATTAGCCCAGCAAAACTCCAAGACGCTGGTCATTTCCGTAGTTATACCCTTACTAACATTTCTTGCTTTATTTATTGAAAGTACTTTTAGGAGAACACCTCAAGCTTTGGTGCCACTGGAGGAAAGAGGCATTTTGCTATAAGATTGTGTAAAAAAAAAAAAAAATCAGTCCAGACAGAAGACTCCTGGGTCACTTATCTATGTACTCCTTGGGGCCATACTACAAAACAACAGAGAAGGAATGGAAGTCACAGAAGAGAATGGAGGAAGTGGTGCTGCTTTTCCTTACATGGTTCCATTTTTAAAGAAGTCTTTGTTAGCACTTCCTTTACCTTTATAATAACATTATCATCACCTATTTAACTCTATGTTTTACTTAATCAATTACCACCATTCTTACACGGTTTGCTTCTGTCTTCCTAGAAATTTTTGTTGTAATTTAATTTTTGTTTTGCTAGAGTACTTCCTTGAGTGATTTTTCCGAAAGAGTAAAATGGAATACATTTAGAATCCTTGCATAACCAAAAATATTTTGCTCTTACGTATGAATAATTTGTCAGGTATAGAAATCTTGGATCACATAACTTTTCTTCTAAAAATGAAAACATTGCTCATTGTCTTTTGGTTTTAAGGTTGAATATGAGATGGTACTAGAATGATTTTCTCTGCTTTAAAAGAAATTAAAGCAAAGAGAGTTGCTTTAGTTTCTCGAAGAGTTCTAAGATTTTCACTGGAAAAGAAAAATTGTTTTAAACTTGGTCTGGATAAAACGTTTTGCATGATGTATTTCACAATTTCCTCCTGGGAAGAATTAATATTCCTGATAAAATGCTTAAGTAATTTTTAAATAAACTTTAATGAGTTTAAAGAGATCCTGCCTCTGGGAGATTAGCTTCCCACCCACTCAGTGGACTGTCAGTCAAGAATCTAACGATCTTTAACCAGTTTCTTTTCTAGCCTCTCCTTTTCTTCTACAAATGAATCCACCAAGAGACACATCTTCATATTGGTTTGTTTCTAGAGTCTTCCTTTGAGACAACTGTTCATAACTCAATTTTCTAAAGAGTTTTTTTTGTTTAATTATTCTCTTTATTTTTGGAATTCAGAAATCATCCTGGGACATGTCGAAGTGTAAAGGATGACAGTGATATTGACGAATCACAAGAAGGGAAGGCATAAGAAAGCCACTAATTGGTTCCAGAATTTTTAAACCTGCAAGTAATGGGGAGCCACGAAGATGCTGGAGGAGAGGCCTGTGGAATGACAGTCTGGTGGTGGTGGGCAGAGACACACTCATACTATAAAAAGCAGTTGCCACTTGCTCGTCAAACCCGGCAGACCGGAAGAGCCAGGAGTAAGAGCTGATTTGAACCCTACTTTCACTCCTCCCTGCCCCCACCCCACCGCAGTAGTTCCAAACTTTAACTGGGATCCAGACCGGTTGAATCAAAATTCCTTGGGGTGGGGTTCAAGCACCATGACTGTTTTTTTTTAACCTCCTTGGGTGATTCTAAGTGCAACCAGGGTTGAGAACCACTAGTATTAATGTTTTGGGGCGGGTGTCACTGGTTCCCTATCCATTATTCTTTTCAGGCACAATCCTCAACTTCTCCCACCTTTGTTCCATTTCCCCTAAACCTTTTGCCATATAGTATCTTCACCGACTTCCGGTGTATATTTTACCACAATGCAACAACTGTTTGTAGCACTTCTTCTCATGCCAGGGTCATACTAAGTGATGGCATATCTCCCTATAGGGAATCTCAGACTATAAATAAACATCTTCCCTTCTGAGTTGGGTCCCAATGGTGCCTCTCCCAAACTCTCACTGCAACGCTTGCTCCCTGGGACATAGAATGCTCTGCTTGTCCCTGGATCCTTAAGCACGGTGCTGTCCTGCCCTCACCCCCAAATTGTCTGCCACTCGGTCGCTCGTACTGGTGATTCCCTCACGGCATCCCTGCCTTGTCGGAGGCAGTATAGGCAGTGACAGCAAGCCTCCCCAAACGGTTCTTTACGGGGGCAAAGCTACTCTGAGCTGGCACAATCTTTGGTCCTCACAGTACACTGGAGACTAACGTGAACAAAATGTGCAAATGAAGGTAGAAGGAAAAAACTGTTTCTGAGATGGGCTCTCAGAGCCTCTTGGCCCACGTGACGTTTCTCCTTTCTCCAACCATTCCTGCGCTTTCTGCTGTCCTTTTCTCGTGAATAAGGCGTCGGGATCCCTTGTCCTTATCTTCTTCGGATGTCAGAGCCAGGAGGCACAACCGAGTGACTGGGAAGAGTGAACATTTGGCCGAGGATAATGGGAACATACGCTTTTGTGGTCAATTTATTTTCACCTCATTCGTTCTCAGGGGCACATGGTTTTCGCCTTGTTGATTTTCTGCGTTCATTGACTTGAAGCCTGCTTTGTAGGGGAAGTTCTTCACGACTTCTCAAGCCTTTTTTTCTTTCTTTCTTTTCTTTTTCTTTTTTTTTTTTTTTATCACTTTGGCAACTCTTCACTTGAAGCCTGAACTAGTTTCAACTAATCTCAGTGTTTTACCTACTTAATACGATAACTGTCTTTTTAGTAGAATTATTATACTATATAATTTTTATCATACTATATAATTTTGTATCATAAATGGTAGAGTTTGAAAGGCTCTTACAGATTGTTCTATTTCAGCTACTTTGTTAAGGGTAAGGACACCAAAGGCCCAGAGAGGTCAACAGATTTGCCTCGGGTCACACAGCTGGAAAAGCAGCAGAGCTGGATTTCTTCCTTAGAAAAAAAAGGAAGGAAGGACAGGAGAGAGAGAAAGAGAGAGAGAGAGAGAGAGAGAGAATATGAGAGAATGGGACATAAAGAATTTTACTCCAGATAGGTCAGTTAAGAAGCATTTGGCCGTGGGCAACAGAACATTTGACTCAAACAGGCTTAAATAACATAGGCATTTATCACCTCGGGCATCAAGAAGCCCTGAGGTCGGGCAGGCTCCAGGTGTGGTGTGATTAGGGCTCTGGCTCCAGTTCCAGGTGATTCCTTACCTAACCAGTCCATTGTTCTCACAATGGCTTTTCTCATGGTGCTAAGGTGACAACCAGCAGCAACAGGGTTCCTCTTTCTTCGTTCCCACCTGAATGAGGAAGGAGGGAGGGTGAGAAAGAAAGAGAGAGCGCTTGAGAGCTCATGGATCAGAAGTCCTTGCCAGGCCATTTGGGCCAGCTAAGGTCGCATGCCCACCCCTAAGCCAGTAACAGTCACTAGAGGAAGGCCACACGCATGCCTGCATTCCTCAGCCAGCCTCTGGCAAGGAGAATGGGCTCGCTACGATTCACTTAGAACCCTCGGCGTCTACCTCTGGGGGTGGGGTCGCGTCAGTTTCTCACGTGTTGCTTTGTGGGGGAAAGGTTGTTCGGGGTTCCCCTGGAAAGAAAGAAGGCAGGTGTGTGTGTGTTGGGGGGGGGGTTGGGTAGGAACTAGAGGCATCTCCCACACCAGAAACCGTTAGGCAGTCCCTTTCAGGTGGTGGCTTGGTCCATTGAGCCCACATTGGGTACATGGTCCATGGCCAGCTCTTGGTGCTGTTCTTATTATTTATTAAAAGCCAGTGACTTGAGAGGTGAACTATACATTTTAAACCTCACCTATGTGGGGAAAAAGGGGAGCGTGAAGCAGGGAGAGGACCAGCCACGCCTCCTCCTACCTGTGGACACTCTGTCCTGTGATGTCTACCGGGGTTCCTGGGCTAGGGTCCTATCCTTAGGTGCCTAACTTATCCCTGGGCCATGTGGAAAGGGCAGTCTGAGTAGAAATGTGACTGCCTCAGAGAGAACTCAGCTAGCACAGAACAGAGAGGATTAAGCACTTTACCTGGAAATTTCCTCTCGAATTAAATAAAACCTTCTTGCCAAAAAAAGTGATTCTTCTCAGGTGCGGTTGGCAGTTTGCATCACCTGTCAATGAAGCTCTCCAGCAGCTGAGCGCTTCCCCTGCTCCTGGTTTGGGCTTTTTCCTTTTTTCTGAAGTTTTTATTTATTACCCTCCACAAATGCTTGTCTCAGGGCAGAATTTCCCTCCCCATCACAATGCATTCTTTTGACTTTAGGCCATTCCTAGAACTTTTTACTATTCTGAACACTACTCATCTCAATTTATTGTCCTGGCCTTCCTTGGCTGCGCCACTGGGTGTGTGTGATGGAGAGGGCTTTGAGGTTTGTGAAAAGCGTTTTTTGAGACGCTTGCAGTTAGATAACATCCCTGGATCCCAGGGATCCTTTTTTAAGCATCACCACCATCTACATTAATCATCCTGTTTTTGATGCATAGACAAAGGGTGTGGGCCTGCGTCTGCAGGGCTTGGGGAGGGGGCCGTTTCTCGGAGCTGCTTCTCGCAGTCTGGAGAGGCGGCTTCAGTCTGAGTTGTGGGGGCGGTGTGGAAAAGCTTTTGGCTCCTGAATTACAATAAGGATTTGCATCAAGAGAGCCCACAAAGATTCTGCCCCTAAAGCTGTTTCACTCTCATTTTCTTTTTTTGGAAGTGAGGCCCCAAGTATTAATGTTTTCCCCACTGAATGCAATTATGCGTGTAGAGTGCAAAAACGAGGGGAAACTCAGAAATTATTTCCCCTTTCTCTCTCTCTCTCTCTCTCTCTCTCTCTCTCTCTCTCTCTCTCTCCTCCGAATAGCTGACTTGAGTTCTCAGCATCTTCGGGAGTGTCTGCTGATGTGTGGTTGTGAGTTTGGGTGAGACTGTTTTACGAGGCTGGGATGTTCTGTCATTCTCTCGGGCTTCTCAGCAGCTCCTTGTTGCCGCTGCAGCCGCTGCCTTCAGGCCTCTCCAGCTGAATGTTCTGATGCCCCCACTGCCCGGCTCAGTCTGGTGCGAGGTCCTGAATCCATCCTGAGGATTCTGGAAGGATGTCTGCAGTCTCAGCCCTATCCAGCACCCAGTACTCTGAGAACAAAGTCAGGCGCCTTGAAGACTCAGGACGCCGCAGCTGTGCCACATCTGCTAACTTACCACGCCGGCCAGAGTCCTTTGCTCCCAACCAACACAGACAATAAGCCCTGATCTCTCCTACGCCTCTCGTATGTATTCTGCCACGCCGCTGGTGCTTCCTTCCTCAGCTGCCTGCCTGTTCCGCACTCCGACCTCTGGCGGCCTCAACTAAGCAGAGACCTGTCGGGACCCCCAGCCCTGTGGCCAGGTTCTTCACACGCACATGGCTCTCGCTAGTCTTCCTCCCTGGAGCCGATCCACACCCTACCCTGTGCCTTCCGCCATTTGGTCAGCTGTCCCAACGTCCACCTGGATTCTGATTTTTGAGAGCATGACTATCGGGTTTGTCACCCCGCTGAGCAAACCCTATTGATGCCTATATGTTGCGCCTGAAGGGCTTCGTCATTTGACCTCATATCTTGGGCTGATGGTCAGAATGTGAGGGCTGTCATGCCTGCACTGTGTTGAGGTGTTGCAAGGGGTCAAACATCCCTACATCCATCACTAACTGAGTGTCAACTGAATGTGGAATGTCTTGTAACTATACACGTTCCGCTTTGAAAATATGTATAGATACTTATGTAACTAATTTAACTAGCTATAAATCCATTTAAAGGCATTACCAAATTCACAGCGTCTTTGTCATTACATACAGCTCAGTGCAACGCTGAAGTCCAAGAAAGGCCTCTTTTTCAGTCACTTCCTGCTAACTCACTCAGGTTACAATACTGACAACTGTGCCAAACTCCTAAGAAACAGTTTGTCCTGCATCAGATGTGAACCTTTGTTGGCAGTTTTTCCTGTCAGCTGCTGTTGTAAGGGCATCGGGGTTGTCACCTTCTGAGCTATCTCCATAGCTATCTCAAGGCACACTGACTACAGAATGACTGGTGGCCTCAGAACCATACACATGTCACAACTGCCTTGAAGTGAATGTATCAGGGAGAATAGTCCCTATTTCTGAGCTTTGTTTTGACCCCAAGTTTCTAAGGATGTCCATATCCTTAAAGGCTAATGGAAGATTGGGTCCTGGAAATTTCCAAGACGATAAATTTCTGATGGAAGGATTTGGGATTCTGAGCCGGTGCCACCCCCCGCCCCCATCACGACCATACCACATGCCCAGCGTGCCCGGGTGTAAGTCTGAGATCCCCATTCCAAGGGAAAGTCCCTAAGCTCTGCAGCTGGGCGAAGCCTGGCCTTGAACCCAGTGTAACCTTCAAACAGCTCTCTGAATCTCTGAGCTTGTCGCGGAGGAAGAGTGGGTCAGAGCTATAACAAAGGAGGGGACGGGGGCAGAACCCCAGAAACCTTGTTCAGCCCCAGGGTCCAAGAAGTCCTGGGCTTCCCTTAGTCTCGCTGTCCTTGGTGTTGAAACAGACCCTCGCTGTGGGGTAGAGTTATGTAAATAAGGCCTCTGTCTTAGGAAACGCGGTTGTCCCAAGTTCAGGGGAATCCTAGCGGGAACTCGGTAAGACCAGCCAGCCAGTCACGGTATCCATTTCCCTTGACCCACTCTTTCTGAGTCAGAAGCAAGTGCTAGCCCGCTGGGGGAGGTGTGGGAACGAGAGAAACTGAGGCCCCGGACACGCTACACCATTACCAAAAGCTCCCGAGCTCCGAGAGAGGTGGCTCGTTCCCGCCCGTTGAGGGAGAGTGCTCCCAGGAGCCCGGGGCCACATTCTGCGCTCCTGTTGTCTGGACTGGGAGGGAAGTCAGGACGAGTGAGGTGATCTGGGCTGTCGTCAGGGCGATGCCAATCCTTCCTCAGACCACGCTTTGTGCTGTGAATACAGTGGAGAAAAAGATGGGCACGGCCCTTCCCCTAACAGAGCTTCTGGTCTGAGGGAAGGCATGGAAAAGAAGAAGAAGCGAACAAACAAATCAGTATGTAAATATGTATCCGATAAGGAAACAAAATGTGCAAAGAGAGGACAGTGGACTGACTTTAGGTAGTGTGGGAGGGTCTCTTTTAAGAGGTGATATTTATTACTGTGTTGTAAAGGGTGGGAAGTGTCAGCTACTCATGAACACAGGGTAAGAGTGTTTGGGCTCAGGCCAAAGTGGGTTCAAATGGCCTGGGGCAGGAAAGAGCTGGCTCCTTTGATGAATTTAAGGAAGGCTTCTCTGAGGTGAGTACGCGGGAGCTGCTTCCCCAACATCATGCAAGGGCAGGGAGAGATGCCCAAGTGACGAAGAACTAACTGAAAAACTGATGCCAACCAGTGATGCAGAGTTTAATTCGAGTTATGATGTCAAAGGGAGGCAAAAATGCTCAGGAGTCTGTCTTTGGCTGACCTTGAATTCTGCTGCCCGATTTTATAAGTTAAGACTGTCAATAGTGCTGTGATTTTGTTTGTTTGCTTGTTTACTACTCAATAGAATTCTATTTTGTACCATGACATGTGCCTTTAAAAGCAAGAGAGAACTGTATTCTCAGTGGGGGGAAAAATGACTAGAAAGAGGAAGTCTTAGAAAAAAAAAAAAACAAAACAAAGAAGCAAGCCAAAGCAGAGACAAAGCTCTTATCTGCACAACCCCAGATTCTGGTCAAGAAAAGCTCAGAGAGATCAGAGACAAGTCGTAATCTGTGATAAACAGATGGAGAGACTGGAGGGCTGTTGTCAGTGGAGAGGTCTGGAAAGAGCCTAAGGCCGTGGATTTGGGGAATGGAATTTTCTAGGCCAGGTCAGGCTGCCTGACGGCACAGTTAGTCTGAGAAGGACTGTGATTGTGCGGGACCATTTTTTGCAAGACCAGGGAGGCATCGATCCTGGTGTGGAGGCCAAAGTTTATAGAATGTAAGTCTGTATATGCATGTGTATGTATTCACACTTGTGACAAACATTTCACAAGGTCAAATGCAAATTTGCTAAGGACACTTCCAGGCCTCAGAAGAATCTGGGCGAGCAGAGGGCCCTGAATCTTAGACTTTATTCACTTCACATGTCCAAGTCCCTTCACATGGGGCCCCGTCCACAAGTTAGGACCTAACTTGACTCAACATAGGAAAAAGGCACCAAACTTGGATCGTACGCTGAGGGAGACTGGGGAGAAAGAATGAGGCAGGTGGGAGTGAATCACCAGAGAGGCCACCAGAGCAGAGCGAAATGCGGCTGCAGCCGCAGGTAAGGGACGAGAGAGAGAACCAAGCTGGACGGCGGTGGGCCTCCTGTCTCCTCTGCTCGATGGCAGCAAGGATGCCTTCTTGACTCAGAGTCTTCACGACTTCATCCATAAAAGGGGACTGTGACCACCATCATCCTTAGCCTGTGACAGGTGCACTTTAGGCTACACCAAATATCGTGCACATTAACTACCTCGAATGCTAAATACGCTTGAACTAGCCTGAGCCGCTGAGAAAAGCAACGGTAGTAATGGGAGCGTGGAGAAATGCTCGTTTCCTGGCCCCTTGACTTTTCTGTCTTGAAGTCTTCGCCCACCTCTCAAGGTTCCCAGTCTCCTCGTCTGGCCTTCGTGATCAGCCACCCTCATCCATCCCAACCCTTCATGCCACCCAGCTGATAATTGCGATTTACTGTTAAACCTATAATTTTCCTAAATAGATCCCTGAACTCTAACTCTGTCCTTCCTGCCGTCCCTGTGAAACGTATGCCCCCAAGTCACATCTCGTTCTCTCTGTGGCCTGTGAAATAGCTACTTTGATAAATTTCAGGTCAGCGAATTTATACTCAGATCGTAGAGGCAGGACTCATGTACTGACCTTTCCAGAGATATTTTTTCATTGAACTTTCTGAGCATTTACTATGTGTCAGTCAGTCACTGAATTAGGCTTCTAGGGGGTATTGGGATGACTGAAGGAGTTCGTCACCCCATGGGACAAACAGGCACATACTGTGGCTAGTGCTGTGCAGAGCACAGTCAGGGCATTTGGAAGGAGGTCTGAGAGAAGGCAAGGAGAGTCATAAAAGTTTAAAATCTGAAATACCGGTTCCAGCTGGCAAAGGACAGAGGAATCTTAGCACGTCCTTCAGATGACAACCTGTGAAAAGTCTCCCGTGCACCTTGACCAATCGATGACTTGGGAGCTTGAGTATTTTCTGCCCTGGACCACATAATCCCTGAGGTGTCTTCCTGCTCTCAACTGGGTAAGAGTTGGGCTGGAACTGTTTCGCAGGAGCCTAAATGCTTGGCAGGAAAAGTGACTGCTAATTTATTCTTGAGTCCTACCGTGGTACAAAACAGTGCACAGTGAGATCGACGTAGAGAAAGTCACAGATAGAGTGACTTAATATTGTCAACTTTTTGTCTTCAGACAGTGCTGTTGCCCTTTATATATGCAGCGATTTTTAGGTATTAGCTGGAGTGGTAGCGTCTACCTGCAGTTTTCAAGTGGCTATAAATCCATTTGTTCAAGATTCTCGTATCCGGGAGGCTAATCCTCGCCCTTTTAGCTCTGTGAGAAAATGGTGATTGTGAAAGTGACTGTCCAGGCGGGTGTGGTCTTGAGAAGCAAAACGCTGCACAGTGCTTCAAAGACATTTTACTGTGATGATGGATCAAAAGGTGATAGAGCAATTTAGTTTTGCCAAAAGAGATGATCGTATAAAAGCAAAACACGTACGACAATTCTTTTCAAAGCAGTATGATGAGCTGTCTTTGCTAATTTAGATCACAGATCCGGTCTGGGCATCCATGTCCACGAGGCACCAAGTGCATTTCTTGTACTTGACACGAGGACAGTTTATGAGATTGTAAATATCTACATGGCCTCGGTTTTCTGACGCTGCATGCCATGTTTCTGCAATGGGAGGCTTAAATTTTGAAATGACTACTAATCTCTGGAGGTGCTAAAACCATTATGACCAATAAGTAATCCTCAGGGGCCACAGAATAGTTTTCACTCCCACTTTCGCGTCTGCACGCCCATCTACCCAGCCGCCCCGCAAGGTGTTTCGTCTGTGTGGGTCTCAATCAACATTGTTAGCAGGTTTGACTCATGTGT
Organism: Eidolon dupreanum; assembly: GCA_028627145.1. Classification (NCBI taxonomy): domain Eukaryota; kingdom Metazoa; phylum Chordata; class Mammalia; order Chiroptera; family Pteropodidae; genus Eidolon; species Eidolon dupreanum. The sequence goes on along the minus strand of CM053516.1, from coordinate 11,235,453 downwards.
TCAAAGTTCAGAATAAAACCGAATAATGCAAATACCATTTTCAGGTCTTTAATTTTTTAGTGTGTATCTTAAAATTATAATCTCTCTATTTCATATAACTTTAAAACATTTTTCCCTTAGGAAATTTTGTAGCATCCTGAGCTTATTAAAAACCATTTTCATGTTTCCTTTTATTACAAAGAACGAAAGTGAAAAAGCTGCAGTTCCCTTCCCTTGTGGGTTGAATCACGTCCTCCTAAAAGACGTGTTTAAGCCCTCACCCCTGCTACCTGTGAACGCGGCTTTATTTAGAAAATAGGTCTTTGCAAATGTGATCACGTTCAGATGAGGTCATAATAGATTAGGGTACGCTCTAATCCAGTGACTGGTGTCTTCATGAGGAGGGACATTTGAACATAGATACAGACACACAAAGAGAACCCCATGTGACAATAGAGTCAGAGGTTGGCGGTAACTGCCACAAGCCAAGGGACGCCAAGGATTGCTGGCAAGCCCTGGAAGCTGGGAAGGCAAGGGAAGACCCACACCCGGAGACTTCTGATGGAGCACGGTCCTTTGGACACCTTGAATTGGGACTTTGAGCCTCCAGAACTGTGAGAAAATAAATTTCTGTTATGTCAAGCCACCCAGTTTGTGGTACCTTATTGCGGCAGTGTTGAGAAACTAACATGCCTTCCTTCGCCCACTGGTATATTAGAAGCTGGATCCCTGATACAGTGTTTGCCTTTGGAGGGTTTACAAACACCTATGCTTACTTCTGAGACAGGCAAGTTGTATCATACAGGTGACTTCTTATCTCCTGGGATGCACAGAGTCCCCGAGGAATGTCAGCAGTCAAAAGCCAGAGTCTCCGTTTCCTGGGCCTTAATGACAGAGCCTAATGGGTGAGCCAGAGAAGATTGCAGGGTTGTGCGTTACCAAAGGCTGGGAACTCGCAAAGGTGGCTGCTGTGTAGTTAATAATTTGGGAATTTCCATTGCAAGTGAGCTGATCACCTTGGGGCACCCGGAAGAGATGTGTGTTCGATGAAGTGACGCCAACAAAGGTTGCCTGGTTTATCTTCAGCAAATGTTTCTCCTTGGTTTGACCATCGGTTCTATGAGTCCTAGAAAAGATGGTGGCATTCGATATGAGTTTATTGTTTACTAGTTTGTGGTTTGTAACACCAGGCGGGAAGTTAGGGCAGGCTATCACTAGGTGGCTGGTAGTGCCCTGTCATGGACTTGAAATCATAAATCATGCGTTTTTGTCCAAGATCTAGATTAAAGCCATTTTCTTTGCAAAATTAGCCTTTATTAAAGCAGATAAACACAGTGGCCAGAAAATGGCAGAGTGGAAAATCTTACAGTTTGATCTTTTTGTATAACAGATCCTTAAGCATTATCTATTTATTTATTTAGTCTCAATCTTATACTCAGACTGTGATTTTTTTAACCTGTAATGAACTACTGGCTTTGAGAGTATAGGTTGGGATAGTAGGATCCCCCTGGAACTCATGACGTTATTTAATCACAATCATAATAAGAAGACGAGATGCAGGCTTTCTCCGGTGCATGGAGCTGGGGCTGGACTCTTACTAAATCTGCTAAATAAATATACAACAACCCAGATAAAGAGACAGTGTGTCCGCAGGAAGAATATGGTCAACACGAGAAATAAGACTTGAAGAAGCAAAATTTGTGCTGCGAGGGACACTGATGACTTTTTTGAGCTTGATTCATGTTTAAAATTAGTTAAATGAACACTTCATCTAGGTATTTTGTTGGCACCTCAAAATCAATGTGTCCCAAACTTGCATAGTGTCCAACATACAGCAGAAGCACTTTTGAAAGAGAAATGAATAAATGGCTCATCTGCCCTATCCCAAGCCTAATCTCTAACAGAATTTCTTTTGTTAGTTAATGGCGCTGACATTTAGAGTAAATCATCAACCTAGAAACCTTCAAGTCAACTGATTCTGTCCTCTGACACTGCCCATGTCTAACTGATCACCGTATCAAGCCACTTACCATGTCTACCTATAGTTACCTGCAAAACGCATGCATGCTGTCTGGTCTGTGGTTCCCAACCGTCCAGCCTGACCGCCCACTGAGGGTACTTGAATTCCTCCCTCTGGTAAGACCCACAACCCTCTCTGTCATTATTTCTAGCCACGTCTCCATCCTGATTATCACCTCTTCAAACAGCCCTTTCTTACTCGTCCCTGAATACCTGGTACTCAGTCTCTGTCCTGTTGAAGTACAGTGGATGATGAAGACACGGTGACTGAGTGGAAGGACACTGTGCCAGGGCCGAGGGGCCTTCCGTGGACGCACAAAGTGCAGTCTCTGGTCAAACCCAGTCTGAGAAGCAGCCAATGGGGCATGGAGAAGCCCAGAGCACAGCGGGAGCAGTCAGCTGGAAGTGGAGGTGAGAAGTGTCTGTTATTTAAGCCTCGGGCAAATCCTTTTGTAGAGACGGATGAGCGTCCATTTAAAGGGAATTGGCAGCTCCACTGTGACACGTGGGTGTGTGCGCTGCCCTCATCTCCTGGGCCACACTGCTTACCCAGCACCTGGGAGGGGAGGGCAGACCGAGGAGGGGAGTGGATCTGCCGTTAAGAGAGAGGCAGCTGCAGCTCATCCTTCCAACCTTGCCACCGAGTGCACCTTGGAGGGCAGAGGGCAGCCACCCAGTGGAGTGGAGGGCAGTCCACTCCCGGGAGAAGAACAGTTGGCACCCCGCAAAGATTGTAGGTGGATCTGGAAGTCCTCGGCTTCAGGGAGGAGATGGAGGCCCTGCCTGGAGTCTGTCTCCAGCCTGGTCTCTTTGGTCATACACTAGAATCCCGATCAGCATAACTGAGGAGATTCCTTGGTGAAGAATGTCAGAGGACCATGATCAAGCTTGTAGCTCGTCTTTGAATGTTTCTATTGTATCATTCATAACTTGTTTGGAGCCAACAATGTCCTATCATATGACAAACGGTACATATGATAGGATGTTGCTGGCACGGAGCAAGTTCACGAAGCAGGCAGGTGCTCATGTGACGTGGTGCCATGAGTCTCTCTACCCTGCGTCATCTGTGAGCTCCTTTCCTCCAGAGGACCAGGAGGCTTGGGGACATCAGTGGAGCGTGGGGCTCCTGGGCAAGTCAGCAGGTGCCAAATTCTAGTCTCTTCTTGTTGTCAGCTGTTTAGTAGACTGTGGCCCCAGCACATTTTACTTCAATCCTAGACGACATCCAGGGGAGGACGAGGCCACTTCAGCCTAATGAACTTCTCAGACTGAGCGACTGCCCCAGCACCCATCGGCGAACCGCGGCAGAACCGCCGGCCAGTCTCCTGAAGAACTGGCATCTTTTTTCCAGTGATGCCATTTGTTGACAGGTGGTCTGCGATGGAGTCGTTTATTCTATAGGGTGGAGGTTACCTAACACTGGCCTGTAGAAAGTGCCATTCTGCCACTGTCATGGACATTCTATAGGAAGTAAAATAGAGCCTATGAAGGGGGTTTCTCCATGAAGTTCAATGTGTTCACGTAGTCTAGATTATTCTCTCTCATAACTTCAGAACTTCGAAAATGCCCTTTCTACCTCGATCTAAGCATGACTAGGCCGACGACTCTAGAATGTGGGATGTCCTACAAGACTTGCTTGGGTTCTTCCCAAGAATCGACATCATGGAAAACAAACGATGTTTTAAAAACATGTGGGGGATTGTTCTAGGAAAAAAGATGCTGAACAGATGTAACAACCAAATCCAATGTATGGGACTACATTGAATTTTGGATGAGGAAAAGAAATCTATAAAGGAGATTTTTGAAACAATTGAAGAAATTGGAATATGAACTATTTATTAGCTGATATTGAATTCATGCTAATTTTCTCAGGTGGGACAACAGTATTGTGGTAGCTTTGAAGAATTTTTTTTCCCTAAGTGGAACATGGTGAAGTATTAAGGGTGAAGTAGTGTGACGTCTGTGATGTTCAAATGTTTTCACAGAAATAAAAGTTAGATAGAGATAAAGCCAATGTAGCTAAATGTAAACGATTTGTGAATATAAGTAAAGGAAATATGAATATTTATTGTGATGTTGTTTTAGCTTTTCCGTAAGATTGAAAGATTTCAAAATGAAAATCAGGAAGAAAAGATTCTATTCTTCTCGATAAAATATTTTATTGATGCTATATGTCTGGATTGTACTCTCTTGCATGATATAAACTACTTCAAAGTGGAAGCATTTTAGAAACTAATAGCTCAATAATCCCTTCTTTTCTGAGTGATAGTCACAGGCGATAGTTGTTTGTATTAATACCCAAAATAAACACTCATCTAGAGACTGCTGCCCCAGTACTTGGCTTGTGCTACTCGGCGTTGTCCAACATCCCTCGTGTCATGGCACATACAGAAAATGGTAATATTCGTATGGCCAATGGGGTGAGGCTGCTAATGTCTGGAGGCACCTAGCCCAGAAGCTCTGGCTGTCCCCAGGATGGAGGGGTCACTGTCTTGGCACACCCATGCACCATCTGGGCCACACAAGTGTGCCATTGTCCACAGGCGGAGAAACTCTGCTTCTGTGCGTGAACGTGCTGTGAACTGTTCTAAACACGATCTGAAAGGTTCGCTGGAAAAAAAAAGCTATTCATACACGTCCAGACGCACTGCGGATTTGTGCTTACGATGCTATGGACGAGGTTTAGGTGCAGCACCATGCGTTTGCGAAAGCACTAAATACCAGTGCAGTGACCTATCTCTCTAACACGATTCCGTCTGTATCATCGCTCATCACGACACTCGTTATGATGGATATTCGGTTGTAACAAGGTCAACAATGAGGCGAACTCCTACAGGAGCATATGGAGCAAATTCAGGAGCTAATGTTCTATCTCTGGCTTTTGTGATTCAGTCCAACTTGAATATATTGAGATAAGACAAGAAATAAATCTGAAAACAGAAGCCCAGGAAGAAAAAGTTAACCAGGCTTAACCCAGCCTTTTTTCATGAAGAACATTTCATGTTTAAAGCTTAAAATTCTAAAGTTCTAAATGATTAATTTAAATTCGTTGAAATTTCTCTATTAAGAGGCTGCTTTAGTACAGAGTAAAGAGTCCTGGCTGGGCTTACGGAAGTGTTTTTTAAGCCTCCGGTACATCTGAATAGCCTGGTGAGCCTCTTAAAAACACAGACGCTTGGTCTTCCTCCCTAAGACGTTCTGCTTCAGTTGGTCTGACACTATTTTTCAAATGCCTTCTCCCACCCCAGGCAATTCTAATGTGCACCCAATACTGAAGCCTCCAATCAGAAGATAAGTGTGCAAAACTGAGCAGTGTGAAGTGCTTTACAAATACGAGAGCTTCGTTTTATAATGTAACCACTACACCTTCCTTTCTGTCTTCTCCTAATTTCCCGATATGCTTAACTCAGTCCATTTGGAGTGGCTTTTGTCTTTTTTCTCCTGGGCTCCTGTGGCCTTATTCTTTCTGTTGCCTGGCAAGGACCCACGTACCTGTGGTTGGCACGAAAGAGGTAACTGGACAGCATCAGCATGAGTACTTGTGAGCGTGCTTTCTTTCTAGAGCCAAACACTGCTGTTTCTGTGTCCTTTATCAGTCTGGATTAATCATGCTTTCGCTTCCTTCCATTAACGTGGGCCCCTTGGAGTTCTTGGCATTGGCCGAACGTCTGCGTTGTAGCCGGGTTGGTTACATAAAATCAAGTAGTTGGGCCATTGCTTAATTCTAGACTCAGATTCGACCTTTTCACATAGGACAAATTCGATGGTCAAGAACAAGCACGGAAATAAATGATATATACTGAGGATAAAAGTATAACTTTAAATTGATGCTGAGATTTGCAACATTCAGCTAGTATGATCCTAGAGAAGTAAAACCACACAGGTTCAAGTATCTGAATGATGATGATGATGATGATGATGATGATGACGATGACGACAATAGCTACACATAGCATTTACTATCTATCAGACCTTGTCCTAAATGCTTTACATCCCTGAACCCCTTTAATCTTCATGACAACTTTACTATTTTTATCATCCCCACTTTACAGATGCGGAACCTGTGGACAGGTTGGTTCAAGACTCGATTTTGCCATTAATCAGTGGTGTGAGCTTGTATATGTCACTTAACCTTGAGGGCCTCAGTTTTCTGATTGGATTAGTGAGTCTCCGAGGCTCCTTCCTATTTGATGGTTCAGTAACTTTGTGAGTTATTAATTCCTAATGATCTCTGTTCTCCTTGTTCCATTTAACCCAAACAATTCACTTCTGCCCATTTGTCTTATTGATTTGGTGCAGTGTTTTATTTTTTTCTATCCTTGCTTTCTTTTGTTTTCTATTAATCTCTCTTCTTGATATCTCAAACACTTCTACATTTTGACAGACTTCTTCACTTCTAGCTGTAGATGGCTTATCTGCATATGTCAACACTGGAGTTTGGGAAGCTGATTACAACAGCTTGGAACATTAGCGACTCGAGCAACATCATTTGCCTGAAAATAACAGTAGTAGTACCAGTTGAGGCATGACACCTCAGTGTAAGTTATTGTTCTGTTTTATAATATTTTCATAAGTGTTGCTCATACCATTGTGGGAACCCTTGTGAATTAAAGAACGGTACCCACAGCATACCAGCACATCCAAAAATGATGCAACTACAAAGTTAAGATTTTCCACTTTCTTTCCAAATTTGAAAGTATGGACAGTGATATTAGGGAAGTGGGGAGAAAAATACTCAAGTGACTTAAGAGGACTGAGGTACTGCTTACTCCAAATGGCTAGAGAATCAATAGAAAGGATTCTTCTCCATGGAGACTTATTCATTCCAGAGAAACAACTTTCTAAAAGGGAAGCTAAATGTAAAGACAGCAAATTTCAAAATCATTTGGGTCTTCTCTGCTTTGCCATTGGAACCTTGAAATGTGTGGTTTTCTGTTCTTTACAAGCAAATCTGAGTGTTCTCATCCTTACCATATCAAAGACTTATGGAAAAGAGGCCAGATAGATGATGAAAAGTGTTCTCAGCCGTGTATGTCTACCTGGCACTTCTAACACCGAATTCTCTATTTTACTTAAAACCATGAAGTTTATGGTTTTCTCCAAGTATTCAAATGACTCACATCAACGAAGGCGGTAAATATGCTGGGCCAAAACACTATCGGAAACATCTTTGTCAGCAGGGAGCAGAAGTTATATTAATTAAAATGTTCTGAGAAGGTACAGGGCGCACTCCCGACGAGTCACAAAACTATTTTAATCCCAATTAAGGACGTTCCCTCCTGGCATCTAGTAACATAGGGAAGTGGAATAAAACATGTGTGGCAGTTCTACCAGGAGGGTCATGGACTCAGACTGCATCCGCCAAGCTAGGAAGGGAGTATATTCTGATCAAAAGCCATGCTTTTAGTTAATTGATATTTATTAAATTTCCTCTCCATGTCTAGAGAGGATCAAGAAAAGTACAGAGTGAAAAGATCAGAAGTAGGTAAAATTTGGGTAGAAGAAGGAGGGAGTTGGGAAATTGAGAAGTAATTGCTGACTCTATAAGGGGAAGATGTGATTGAATGGAGGGAGCTGCCCACACGGGGTGCTGGCCTGTGCTGAGACCCTGCCCCCGTGGGTCTGGAGCTTCAGCATACAGACCCTTATGTGGGAAGAAATGATGTCACCAGGATTTTTAGCATAAGACCTAGGTGCATTTATTTATTGTAGGGTAATTTCGTGATTCACTATGGAAGCTAAGTGTTTTCTGTATGGATTTTGAAAACCTAATAAAGCTATTGAGACATTCTTGTACCGGACCTCATCACATGTACAGACAACACAAAACTTTGGATGTAATTGTGAGCTGACATTTTACCCGTTGTCAAGAACTTCATCATTAACACGTTCAAATATTAGTGAACAGATACCACTTTCATCATTGGAAAGGGCAAGTTAAATAATGCAGGCTGAAGAAGCAGGAGGTAGCATCGTGTCTTCTGGACCTCATATTCTCAGCAAAGCATCAGTTTTCTGATGCTCTAGGCTCATCTTCCACATCAGAAAATGATTCGAGATGCAGGAATCTGGGTCAACATTCAGAGATTAAGTGTTAGTGTTCCTTAAAAAAGGCTTTCCTGAATGAGAAAAGAAGAGAGAAAAACTACTTTTTGGTTCATGAAGATGTAGAAGATTGAGGTTGGGAGTATGAACATACTTTTTTTTTTCAACTTTATAGCTGAAAGAGCATTCTTATTCATAGACTGGTTTCTGTTGGCACTGGTGGAACTGACATTTGAGAGAGGAGACAGAAGCCAGCTTCCGGCCGGGGGCCGGGCTCCTGGACCTGCGTGCCTCCCCCCGGGGGAAGCGGCAGACGCAGTGGGCCTGGCGGTGCCGCTCGTGTGTGCCCTTGGTTAATACTCTGTAGAGCAGAACCCAGGAAATGGACTGTATGACACCCACGTTAATCCGCGTGTGTAGCTCTGTCAATTAAAAGACCAATAAACAGGCAGCTTAATAGAACATTATGCCATAGATTACTCTAATCGGCTCAGCATATTGATTTTTGAGCATTCTCAATTTGTTGATCAGAACAAAGTTTATTCTTTTTTAATTACTTTGCCAATTTATCATCGTGTTCCATGGCTTTTGCGATATTTGCTTCTCCGTAGTTTTACACTGTGCAAAATGCCCTACCAAGAGTAACACTGAATTGGTCACTGGAACGGGTGTAATATGATCAAGACGGCATCGACCTACTTTACATCATAAGATTAAGTCGTGGTGACAAAAAGATGGATAGATAGATGCAAAATCGTTGTGAGGGTTTTTTTTTTTTTTTTTTGCCTGGATTCAATCTAAGTACATCTCAAAAAATTGTAAAATAGAATCTACCAGCTAAAACTAATGAGCACAAAACTGCATTGATTTGGCCCAGGGTGGACAAATAGAACATCTGGCATATTTGGCACCAACGACACAGCTGGCATTGCTGGAAACATTTCTGCAGAAGGTACAGATGCAGAAATGGGAGAATTGGTACAAACAGTGCAGATGGAGCCGTTGGAACAGATGACAGCGGGCAGAGCTGGCGACGCCGGCACAGGTGTCATAACCTCAACAGCTGGCACAAGTTGTGACAATCCTGGGATTTCTTAGTACAAGGCACATGTTCATTTTGGCTTTGGCTGCAGAGAGATAAGAGCATTTTATAATTAGTAAATGTGCCATTTAAAAAAGAACTTTTTCCCCCTCCATCCTTAAGGACATCCACCTCCAACTGTTAAAGCTTGGAATATAGAACATTTTTGCAAATTAGAATTTCCCTGAGAAAGCCATAATTGATAAATACAGATTTTATAGAAGAGGTAATTAGATATTTTTATTCTGATATAGATAAAATTCATAAATGGGATTTCTTCATAGGAGTTTTGTGGGAAATAAAGGTCAGATTTTTGGAAATAAAAGTACACTTTGCATCTAACCCAAAATTTGTTATTGAATTAAAAGTCTATTTGTTTCTGAAATATAGTGAATATTTTCCAATTATATGAAATTTCCTGTAGAATCACACTTGAAGACATGGTACAGAATTGGAAACCTGTCTACAGAACAGGTTGGGAAATGAGAAAAAAAATGCTGGAATACATATTATGGAGAAATCATGATATTGCCACTTTCAAATACCAATGGGACTTGGCTCTCATTTCATCTAAAATGCTATAATTTGGGTTTGAATTAAAAATACAATATAGTATAACCTTTTGAGCAACAGCATTTAACATCAGATGAAAAGTTGAGAGAACAAAGCAACTTGTTTGTTAGTGGCTAGAAATCACTCTTTTCTTCTAATATTTTTATTGTGACAAAAAATGCATTCATTCATATTATGGGAGAGCCAAAAACTATTACCTAATTATAAAATAATAAAACAAAACAAAGGCTTAAATCATGGTTTTAAATCTGTATACACATGTTCTTGAACATTGTAAGTGCTCCATAAGTTCTTGTTGAATAAATGAACCTACTGTCTAAGAAATACCAAAATTAAGAATTTTTTAAAAATCAACAATTGCCCTCCATATTAATGGCTACTTTTCTATTAGGAAGAAACAAAGGGAATCAGTTCTCGGTTCTTAAAGCCTCAAACTTGACATATACATTTTAGCCAACTTCGTTCCCCCAAGGGAAATCATAGATGAAAAGATTGGTTGAATGTCAGCTACTCTATGTCTCAGGTAAACCCAAATTTCTTTGGGTTTTCCAGTTTGTCTTGAACTACAATCAGCATAACAAGGCAGCTCCTGTTCATAATCAATGCAACATAGGGAATGTTCTATGTGTTCTGAGACTTTCGAGAAACCACTACGATAAGGGTTAATTATTTCTCACAGGATGTCAAGTTCTTGACCATTAAAACCATGTTTTGTTTCCAGATGGCCATATATATATTGTTACCTGTATTTAATTTAAAAAAAACTGATTAAAGTCATTGACGCATATTTGATTTCAATTTCCCTGTTACTTCTACTGTGTTATAACCTCATGGTGAACCCAATGAAACTATTCTTATTATTCAGAACCTTAATTCCATCACTTAACTTTAGTTCATTTCTTGACTGAGGTGACAAAAATGTTTCTGCTTCAAACAGAGAAAATACCTTAATTTGTTAACTGTACTTTTGTGACATAGAGCAGCTAAGAGATGCCGGAGAAGGTAAGGGGAGGGCTTACTGCTCTCTCTGGCATGAGGGTGATGACAGATGAATGAGTCTAGATGAACAGGCTGGAAATGTCCACCTCCTGCCTCTTCACCTGAAACACCCTTCATGGCCAAAACGCAAATGAACATTGCTTCTAATCAATGAATGCCGCGGGAAAAATGATCAACTCTGGGGAGTTACAAATAGGGATGTTCCCAGGCTTTGGGATTTGAGGAGTCGGCAAAAGTTTTTCTGAAGAATGAAAATGAGGGTGACTCATTCCTTTGAGCCTCTGCCTTTCTCAGGAATTAAATGAAAATTAAACATAAAAGGTGCAATCTGCTGCAATGTGATGCCTCTATCATTGTTCCAGCCACTATGTATTTCTAAACACGTTGAATTTTCCAATTTATTGGCATCTGGTCTTGTGTAAATACCCCTTTCCTTCTCTTTGCTTTAAGACACCAGGATATTCTTTCATTCCACCCTTCAAACACTCACCCCATGTCGCGCCTCTCTCCATGGTCCCCGAGGCAGCTTCTCTTCCCTGCTCATGGCACCCCAGGATACATCTTCATCCCTAGGCTGAAAAAAATACCTGTTACGTTGGAGAGGTGAGGAACAAAAATAAAGCATAGCCATTTAAAAGAAACCATTTCCAAATATGAAACAAAAATCCAAGGGAAACGTATATATTAATTTCAAGAATTGAGGACATCTTATATTCAGACATTATGTCCTTCTACTTTTCCCGTGTCCTCTCAATGCGTCAGCTACAGGCCTCAAACAGTCCCAGCACCTCTTTGAGCATCAGCTCACGCACCTGGTACAGCACCAAGCTTCTTGTGTTTCTCTTTCTGGCCCCACCGCAGCTGTGTGATGATTATCAAGATGCAACGACGCACTACAAAACGACCCACGCTTGTTAGTCTACTGGAAGCGAGAGGAGAAGAAATGTGTAAGAATTAGGTGGGAGTGTGTTTTTTTGTTTTTGTTTTCTAGATGGAGACCAGAGTAGGCCCATATGAAGATTATTGAGCTATTGTTTAATTGCAGCTTAGAATTGAGCTTATTATTGGTAATTCGTGGTACAGAACCTGCAAGCAAATCAAGATTTAAGCTACGGTCTATTCCCTAAAACTATTACGCTGGTATTTATCAGTGTGTTATGTGAATAAACGATTGATTGAAGTGTAGATACATTTACTCTTCTAACCATATTTTAGTATGAAAAAGTTTAAAACTTACAAAATAAGTAGATAGACCAGAATAATGAGCTCTCGGGGATCCATCGCCTAGATTTAGTGATTATTAACATTTTGCCCACTCCAGGTCATCTCTCCCACTGTCATCCACTCACACACTTCCCCCTCCCTTTTCTGGAGTATTTCAAAGCAAATTCAAAATGTCATTTTGCCCTAACGTACTTCAATAGACAAGGGTGATTTTAAAAGACACATTGACCCAAACTAACGATAGTTCTCTAATATCCTCTAATTCCTAGTCAGTCTTCAGAATCCCCTGCTTGTCTCAGAGCTGTGTTAATATAGTTGGTTTGTTTGAAGCAGGTCCCAAACCAAGTCCTCAATATGTCTCATAAGTTTATTTTATTCTTTCTTTTTCATTCATTAGTTGGATAAACCAGGTCATTTGTCCTTAGAATGTCCTACTTTCTACGTCTGACCAAGTGTTTCCTTGCCAAGACATTTACCCCGGCCTTCTATCCCCATGTTGTCTGTACACAGGTAGGTAGAGCTCTAGGCTTGATTCAATTCAGGTTTGAGTTTTAGGCAGGAACATTTCATAGTTGGTGCTGTGTCATTACTTTCTATTTCATCGCGTTTTGGGGCATACAGTATCTTTCCCACTGTTAGTGATGCTAAACTGATTGTGCGCTCGAGTGTACATACTCTTGATCCTTTAGACTATAGACTATGTTCATCTATTCCCACACTTCTTTTCACATAAGGATAACTCAGTCTCTTTACATAATCACTAGCAGGGTTTTAATTGTTAACAAAAATTCTTTGATATTCATTTTAGTAGAGAACTATCAATGGCAACATCAAGTTCACACACACAAACACACCTACACAAACACATACACCTGGAATTTTTCTATAGTATACTTTACACGTGTTTTCTTGCCTAAGCATTCTTGGAGGCTAAATTATAATGTGCTTTGTGTGTCCCAATGCACTGGCCATTTTCAGGTTGACCAATGAGTAATAGATTAGATCACTGATCAGTTAGCAATTGCAGTAATCAGAGTAAATATTTGTCATCTGGTTAATTTCAGCCATATTTGCAATCGAATTGGGTCAACTGTTCACTAATATGTAACCGGTTTACAAGTGATAGGTCCATTGTTTCAGGAATGCTAATAGTTAAACGAATTTAAGTATCCTACTGTATTATTCATTGCTTAGAAATTCATCATGGTGGTTGTCAAATATTTGATGATTTCAATGTGGTAGATATTACATGTCTTGCTTTTTACTTTCCATCATTGATAAAGAAATAGAATAAAAGGAGATATAACAAAATACTTAGAAGTACTCACATGATAAAATAATTTCAACATATAAACATTTAAATTGAAAGCCTATGAAAAACTATACTAAATTTGATTGTTTTAAATAGATGGTTGCAGAATAAATACAACTAGATATATATGCAATTACATATTCAATAGACATTTCAAATGTTTTACAATATTTAATTCTTATTTGTTTCCCGGTTCACTTGAAAATAAAAGTGTCAAGATCACTGGTCTAAGATTAATACATAGAAAATCAAATGTTTTTCTAGCTGTGATTAATGGTAACTGTAAACATTCCCGGTGGCAAGAAGACATTTCAAGTTTTTGTGAAACCTTAATTATGAAAAATGTATTATTTCTGTATGAAGTTTGAGGTTTCACTTCCATTATTTCCTCTGCTCATTACTGCAACCCTGTGGGAGAGGATACACACACGAGAAAGCTGAGTCAGGGAGAGATCGAATGGCTTAAGCAAGGCCACACAACCCTTAGGGGACAAAGCTGGTAATCAGGGTCACTGCTCAATCCAGTTTGGACTTACTGCATTCTGTTCTAGAGAGAAAATATTTAACTTACTTTCACCTACAGAGCTTTGGCTGTTCTGAAACCTAGGACTGTCTGAAGTGTGAAAGCTTCCAGTTTGAACTCCACCTACTTCAGGGCTCCTGCGAGCTTTAGTGTCAAAAGCTTTTCCAGAATCTATGTGCTATTTACTGGATAGAGGACATTTGATTGCCGTCACAATTCTCATCTCTCTTGAGCACTTCCCTTTTAAAATCCTTTTTTTTCTCCTTTTCATGCTCACTGAAAACCTGGATTTTTATGTGGTTTCCTCTTCTTTTTCGTTCTTTTATGAGAATAGAAAAAAGTTGGAGAGAAATAAGGTACAAGACTTTTGTAAAATATTCATAAGTTCCTCTAATGAGATTTTTCTCCCCCTCAATTATGAAAGGTCTTCCCTGGCAACCATCCTTTTAGTTAGTTTCTCTCTCCTTCCTGATAAATGTCCACTCTATGTTGGGGACAAGTTCTTTATTAAGCTCCACCAGTTTTTGACATGACTTCTTTCATTGACCCAACTTTTAAAAATTGCCTTTCTTGTTCTCCTGCTCCCAACATTAAAAAAAGACATTTAATTAGAAATCATCTTAATTAAATATATTAAACAGAGAGACATTGTTTTCCATATGATGTTTTTCTAAACCTACGGTAAGACTATGAGCATTACAATTGAGAAATATTTTCTCTTTATTAGTATCCCATTTTGGGGGTCTTTTCACTGGGTTTGGAGAAAGTATATGGTGATTTTGAGACAATTGCTCAAGTGAACTTAGGGAAAGTTCAAGAACTTGCAATCGAGATCAAGAACTGAGCCAGAAAAACAAACAAACAAACAAACAAACAAACAAACATTGAAAGGACATCTCTTCAAAGCTCTAAGAATTGTAATCATTATGAGAAAGATCTGCAAGTCTTCACATTCATTTTAAAAAACAAAGTGAAATATATTTAAATTATAACCGAAAAATTAGAAAGACATAAGGAAATATTTTAAGAATAATTGTTTAACTCTCAGAGCATGATTTAAAAAAATTCTTGGAATTTTTAAGAACAACACAAAGCAATTGTTAGTCTTTGATTACTGGAAGGCTGGGAGATGAACAGGAGGCTTACTGGAAAACCAGGTTTGTATTGTCACCTCCTCAAACCTGGGTATCTCTTTACTCTTCAGAGCCCCCCTGGTTAGGCCCTCACCTTCAATAGGGCTGAGATCTTTTTTATCATTTGACTCTAAACGTGGGCCATTTCTTCTTTCCTCTTTCTCTTCTCAACCTCCATCTTCATGATGACAGACTGCATTTAGTAATTGCTGTCTTTTGTAATTGTTGTATCTCCAAATTGGCTGATTAGGGGAGAGACCCAGCTGTCCATCAAAATGGTGTAAAGTGGCTGAAGCAGCCATCCCCTGAGCTGGAGAAAGTTAATTGCACTTTCGGCATCTGTCCCAGTAGGAGAGGTGCTGAGGAGGGGCCTTGGGAATCCCTGTTAGTGCTATTTTTTTTTTCCTGAGCACATCCATTTGTAACCTGGAAAAAATGTAGTAAACAGCGTGTTAATTAGATTTACAGATGAAATTAAATCAAGAAGCTTTGGAAGCACACCAGTGAATAAAGAGAAATGCTACACAGTGTTTCCGAGGTTAAAAATAAGGAAGGGATCAAACAAAATGAGAATTAAGGCAGATAGGTGTAACTACAATGCTTCGCGGGGGGGGGGGGGAATGCTACAGAAGTAAGCAGCAAGAGGGGAATATCCAGAAAACGGTAATGCCAGAGAGACCCGGAGAGAGTGGACAACAAATTAGACGTGTTCGCAATATGCTGTGAAAGCTAATGTGTTTTGGGGCGGTATGTGTAGAGACGTCGCCTCATCAGGGAGACGTGGAGTAATTTAGTGCACTTGGCAGAAGCACACCTGAAATATTGTGCTCAGGTCTATGCAGCTTGGGAGCAGACAGAGATAGAAGAACGAGAGGGAAATCAGCATAAAACAACGAAAGTGATTAATAAGTGATGGGCTGGTTTAAGAAAAAATTGGACTATGTGATTCGACTTAAAAGAATAACAAGAATGGAACCCTTAAATTTAAGGGTGTTTCCCTGATCTTTTACCTATGAATTGAGAATGATTAAAGTGTAATTAGCATACAAGTGTATATTGTAGTTTAAAATGGAGGACTAAAATTTACAAGAAGGAAAATTAATTGTGAATAAAAACTATGAGATTATTATAAATTATCTTTTTAGGGGAGTAAAAGGAGGCCATGGCTGGAAAATATGAGTTTACATTGTTATCATACTTTTCATTCCAAAGCCATTAGATTTACCCTGACCGTGACCTTTCAATACTGAAGAATCAAGCGGATCTACTCATCTGTCAGAACCTCAGAAATCTCCCGGATGCTTGTTTCACTCAGAGAGGTCATTTTAAAATTTGGTATTAGTGTAAGTGCTTGTGGCAGATGGCTTATCTTTTCCATCTTTTTGGAGGCTCCTGATATCTGCAAAGGCAGTGACCAAAAGCAACAATTGATCTGTCATATTATCTCTAAGTGTGGCAAGAAGCCATCATTTAATCTGAAGATTAGCTCCTGATAGCAAAGGAAAGAGATTTTTAAAAATCTCAAAATCATAGCTGGAGGAACAGCATTTTGTACTAGCTAATGAGACTAATTTGTTCTTAAAATACAAGTTGCTGTGCTTCCTAAATTAAAATTCACTTCTGATGTAAATACAGAGGATATAAATACGGAGAAGAGATGTATGCTGTATTTTTTTTTATTTTGCAATTTGGAGCCCATTCTAAATGGAACTTTTAGAACAGTGATTTTATTCTGTAAATTTGGGGAGATCTTGACTTCCTGGCTTCAAATACATGGAAGGAAGAGGATTAGCATTAGTTTTACAAGAAAGAGAAGAAAAGAAAGTGAGATGATCTCTTCCTGGCTAGAGACTGTGAAGTGCATTGCCTGGGAGATTATTTTCTAAATCGTTGTGATTCTCAACTTTCTCATCTGGAAAATGAACATGGGGGAGTGCGTTGCTTTCAAAGTAATTAAATAATCCATTGACAAATGCTTTATTAACATTTAGATATTTAATTAAATCGGCTGAGGAGAAAATTCTTATTCCTAAATCAAGAGGCTTCTCTTCTTCTCTTCACCATGGCGTTGCTGTGAAAAGTTTTCTCATTCTTTCGGTTTTGAATGTTGCAAAGAACAGAGCAGAGACTTTAGGTAAATTGGAGCAAACAATAAAATAAAAGACTTTCAAAAATAAATGGCATTAATTTTCTAAATACTATTTGATTGATTAGCTATTTAAAATAACAGTTTGGACCACATTCTAGAAGAAATAGATATTCTCTTAATGGGGCAATAACCCTTAATGTGTAAACTAACAGATTATACAAAGTGATTATCCAAAGTATTGTTTATTATCTAGTTTTTCTAAGATATTTATACTACTTTGTTTTTTTTTCTCTAAGTTTTGCATCTGAGCACTGGGCTCTGATTTTTGGCATATATCAGAAAAATTGGCCGCCCTAGCTTTATCTCATTTTTACATTCAGATCCAGAAACCAGGAAAATGTTATGTTATTTATATGGCTTAATTGGTGAATTATGTCTGGGATTTTGAAAACGTCTGTAACAGGTAAACTTTGCCCTTTTTGATACCGATAATTCACTTTAAAGCAATCAAAAGTGTTACTCCAAGGAACTTATTGCTGTTCACTGACCAGTCTTTGTCTTCAAAACAGACCAGATGAGAGCCACTGAAGCTTTAAAACTAAAAATTTTGTGTAGCAAGTGGTTGATAAAGTTGGAGCGAGAGCGTGATCAGATCGAAGGAAGGCGAGACCTTTGTGTGGGGCCGGGCGTGAGCCCAGAGCACTAACGTGCTGCGCACGCGCTCACCATCGCGTGCAAACTCCTTCCCACGGGCCGCGCCGCGCCCTCCGAGCCGCAGCCGCACTGCCCTGCTTCCTCTGGCTTGACCATCACGCTCTTTTCCGTCTCTGGGACTTTGCACTTGCTGTTCCTTCTGCTCGGAATGCTTTTCCCCAATTCGCTAAGCGGCTGGCTCTCTCCTGCCTTAGGTCTCAGCTTAAATGTCACTGCTTTAGAAAGGACTTTCACCATGGTGCTGCCACCTTTTCTAGAGGTTACCCTCTGTTGTGTACCCTGTTTTCCTGTCGCCCTCCTTCTTCCTCCTTTGCCTCTCCTTCCTTTTCCTCCATAGGACTTAACACAAATAATCCTGCTTCTCTGGCTGCCTATTTATAGGCTGTTTCCTCTCTTAGAATGCGTATTCCACAAAAGCAAAGGACTTGGCTTCTTTGTTCTTTGCATTTCTTGGTGCTCAGAACAATACCTGGTCCATAAAGGTGGGCCGATATTTCTTAAATATTAGACAAGATTTTATAAATCACCTCATTATACTTTTTTTCCAAGCATGTCTACTTGTAGAAATGGAGGCAGAAAGAGACTTTAAACATACTTGTCTTAGAAGACAGGAATGTTTCTTGACTACAGCTATATCACGTTATCGGGACATAATAAAAGTCGCCGTCTCAGCAAACGTCTGAACTCACAATGCCTGGGTACCACCAGCAGAAAGGCAACAGATCAATAGGTTGGATTTTTTATGTAGATGCAGGTGGATCAGTAGGTAGATACAGAGGAAATTGGAGGACTAATAAAAGGACACAGGCTGGAAGGTCGTTGAAGTCAAGAGCCTTCATTTCAATAACTCTTTTGGATCTACTAAATAACCATGAGACAGACATAAGATACACCCACAGCCTATGAATGGGCTGCAATAGAATGGGATACTGTCCCATGGGATGCTGATAGATGCTGGGGAAAGGCCAGTGGGAAGGATGGATGCAAAGTAGGGTCCAGTCTCAACAGAAGAGCACTACCAGCACCAGGCATTGCCCCCCTGCCTTCTCCAAATAGTGGAAGCCTGAAATGAGGGATAAATCCATGGACACAAAAGGAAAGAATCCAGGCCTGCTTCAAGGGTGGATCAAACAGAAAACAAAATCTGCATTTCCCCTCTCCTTATGAGTCCGGTGAGCCATTCCACAGTTCTCGGGGGGGGGGGGGGGAGGTGGGCAAGCAAATCTCTCGCAGGGTCATGGGCACAAGTGCAGAGGGAAATACGCCTGTATAGCAGCAAGAGCTAAAAGCCCTTTCTAAGGGTCAGGTATCACAGAAGAGCTGTGTGCACATTAAGTCCTACCGCACCCTTGTGAAAATACATCCTGTTATTATTCCATTTTTATGGATGAGGAGACTAAGACCCAGAAAAGGAAGCAATTTGCCCAGAATCGATCAGCTAGTAAGTGGCAGAGCCACACTTGACCTGGATGGGCTGACTGCAGGGCCAATAGGAGCTGAGAACTCATGCTTTTAACGCTGAGATCTTCGTTTTGAGAAGGGCTGTGTTCTGCAGACCTCTCTTACCTATGGAAACAGGAAAACCAGAGTCAGGTATCAGGGAATAATTTAAGGCTAATAGTGCCTTCCGATGCCTGGGAATCACGACAGAAAGAATGCACAGGGATCCATCCAGCTGGACTCAGCCGCCTCCCGAGGAGGGTGATGGGAAGGAGGTCTGCTGCTTTCTGCAAGCACCATGGCATTAGGCATGGGGCGGAACGAGCAAGAAGCATTGATGACTTCCGGAACAGGGTCCACTTGGGTTTTTCTTGTGCTGCGCTGGCAGCTCTTGTCCCACAGGTCAGGCACTCACGAGGAGAGGCAGCACAGCAGGAAAGAAAGGACATGGACCGTGGAAAGAGACAGACCGGGATTTAAATTCTGGCTCTGCCGCTTATCAGCTGCGGGACCGTTGGCAGTTTATTTAACCTAAACTTTATGCCTCGGTTTTCTCATCCACAAAATGAGGTTAGTAATATTCACTTCTCAGAACTATTGCGAGTGTAATTCATGAAATAAGACCTGTGAAAGTATCTATCACATGGAAGGCACTCAGTAAGTGTTAGTGCTGTCTCTTGAAACGAGACCAAATTCTTATCTGTATACGGTTGAAATTATGTTTAAGATCTTGTGTGGCATTGGAGTGAGTTTCTCAGCAGGGGATATGGGACACACGAAATTAGTTTACCCATTTGCGTTGGGTGACAGAGATAGAGGGCTTTGAGCACAATTCAGATTCAAAGTCACTGAAGCCCACACTAGTTTTGTTACTGAAGGTATAGACCCAGGTTTGGTGATAACCGGCATTTGGTGAGGAGTGATGGAGAGCAAAGTTACCTTGACGGCAGCAAGAGAGTTAAGGCAATTAAACTGGATTTTACCCCTCCGGAGTCCAACACTTGTTCCTCCAAGTACAGTGAGTTACAGAGATAGCACATCATGTACCGATAATGAAAATAACTCTGTGAACAGCACGGAAGTAAGTTGGGGCTACTTCCACCCACACAGAGATGAATTTTATGTGCAGAAGCCCAGTAGAATATAAATGAACTGCTGTATATGAGAAACAAGAAACAAAAGGCTGACACTCTGGGATATATCTCAAGAAGAAACCTGCACAGTTCCTTCTATCTCCCAAGGTAACATTGTGGACACAAGATCTCCTTCTTGCAGGGGTTTAGCTGGTCACGCACGATGAAATGTCATGCACAGTGTGAGTGAAGGCTTGCGTTTGGAGGCACCGTCTCAAGAGCCTCTGGTTCCCGTTGGAAACTCTCTAGATGCTCTTAGATGTCCCCTTATTCAGGGCACACTTCACTCGCAGCAGGTGTTTGTTCATTTTGATAAATGCCAGCTTCTTAATACTCACTTTGGAGAGAGAAGAGTGACAGAAACCATTTCACCCTTGTCGAACTGATGGCCCTTCTTCCAGGTGCTTGCTGGGGGCGGCAAGTGGCAAACACGTTAGGGCCAGACGGCGTGAGCTGGCCCAGACCCCTTGCCCCTTGTCAGTGTAGGTGACTCAGCATGGGCAGACGTGGTCCAGATGTCCTGCCGCCATTGGACTGATGTAGACTCTGGGGAATCCCCAGCCTCCCATGATGTACAAGGAGACAGGAAGCCCAAGGCTTCCGAGTGGCGCCCTTGGGGTTTCTGAAGTGCACTAATGCACTAATGGAGTCTCACTGTTGTGCTATCTGTCACGCCGCTCCCATCCCTGGCCGTCCCTCTTTTCTTAGTTGTTTGCTTTCTGAAGGCTCATTTCATCAAATATCCCGCTCAGAGCTTGGAATGTGTGTTGAATCACGCAAGCCAAGGCGCTGTCCGAGGTACCACACACTACGGTTAGTTACTGCAAATTGCTGTTTGCTACCAGAGGGTTTGCTCCATTTCTGCTTCTGTGAAATCTGCGTTCACAAACATGAGCATAACTGTGGATAAAGAATAACTTCGTTACATAACATTAATTGAGAATTTTGAGATAAAATGCGATGAGATGTGACTTTCCATGTGGCTGTCTTTCCAATATTTATTTAAAAGTTTAAGAGAAGCATCAAATTGAGGTGTGTCCAACCAAAAAAAAAAATCTTCTTAAATTATAAAAAAATTCAGATACATATGGAATTTTAGAGTAAAAAATCTTATTTAAACAAATTAAGAACTTAACCACTTTGCAATCTGGTTAAAGTTTTTGTTTGAATACATTCAATAAAAAATTCCCCAGAGGCTAAGTCTCGAGGAATAGCTTATTAAATATTGCTGTTACTCAAAAATGGTTTCAGTCTTTTTATTTTTCTGTGTTATAAATGGTCCACTTTTATAAAGGTGGCAGTTGCTATGTTCGTTTGCAATTGGCATGGTTATCGAAAACGTCTGATTTTTTTCAAAACTAAAATTTTCTGTGGGGCTTGTCTTTCTAACAGCAGAATGACCGGCTGAAGAATATGACATGACATTTCAGAAGATACACAGCTATCATCATACTTATGAAAAAGTAAAGCAAAATAAAATAGAATAGAAATAAAAACAAATCCACAACTGCCCTGGGAACTTCCGATCAGAGTTTATTATAAAGAGTGTCGAGGTCAAGCACAAGGAAGAAGGAGCTAGAACATCTGGGTTCTAGTCCAAGTTCTGGTGCTTGATCACTTCGACAAGGCAACACTAGTGAGCTTCAGTGTCCTTATCGAAGAAGTTGCTAGAGCAATGCACCTTCCTCTCCATTAAAATGTATGGCGCTTATCTAAGATGGAGATTATGCCTGTTCTTCCTAATGCACAATTGTGTTAAGTATCAAAGTGGATCATGTTATAATAATAAGATGTAAGATGTTATGAATACAGAAGCCATCCAGAGTAAATGGCATAGATGGTTCCAGAAAGCAGTGTTTTAAGAGTTATTCTTGAGGCACATTTGAATCATAGAGGTGAAGACTGAACTCTCTGTGTTAATTCTGGGCAAGATTAAAAAATTTCCACCTTATGACTTGGGACTTATTTTTGGGTCTACTAGAAAGCTTATTTATATGTACATTTTAACCATGGCTCGTCTATTATCTTTCTCTGTGCAAGGCCCCTTAGGTGGCATTTGCATTGAATGGTGTGATTTTTGTTTTCAAAGAGGGAAATTTTACAAATTGTGCTTCACTTTTATTTCAGCTTGAGCTGTTTCCTCCTGGGAAAACAGCTTTTTGCTTGGCAAAAATGGATGTGAAGCATTGGCGAAAACGAAAGGCCGTTTTTATTGCAAAGAAAACTGCCTTTTGCTTTTGCCAAAAAAAGCAAAACATATGAGACAAAACCACAAATATTTCCCTGTTTGCAAACCCTGTGAAAACGTGATTTTTCACCAGTGGTGAGAATATTTTCCCACACTACTCTTTCCTTTTCTAAAAATTATGATTTCAATGGTAAAAGTCATAATTTACACCTATGAAACCTCGTTACTCTAATCAAATACAATGAATAGTGTCATTAAACATGCTGAATATATTTTCTGTCAAATTTAATATTGGAGGAGAAACAGCCCTCAAACAGTGAGATAGAGCTTCGACAAAGTGAAATGAAAAAGTTACTGACAATGACGGACCACCAACAAGAAGCAAGAAAGGTTGAAAAGGAAAAGCATTTGGGTTCAATTTGGGTTTAATATAGAGGCTGAGGCTGACTGAATTAAGACTTAGGAGAACGACTATGAAAGAGAATAAAAGAGCAGCAATAACATAACGTGCTAGAAAGAGCATTGAAATGGCGTTTGAGAAAGTTGGTTCCAGTTCTGAGTGCACACTTAACGGGTTGTGCAATCTTTGGCAAATTGGCTCAGATTCCTGGGGTCTCAGATTTCACTTGTGAAAATGTTAGGATTCAATTAAATGACCATTCGGATTCCATTCTGATCTAAAAATGTGCAATAAACAGATTGGAAGTGCAATTGTAAAATAGAGAAATTGTGAATATCAAGCATCTTCACTAATTGACTCTCTTGATTCCAAAATAGCCCACTAAATTCGACTGCTTGGTGTCTTTAATGATTCGTGTGAAGGTTTAACGGATTTAACTGGGAATTACTTTGTGTTCATGACTGCCCTTAATATTAACGTGCTTTTCCCCATGCCTACACTAAGCCCTTCCTACTGTAATTCAGCTAATTTCTTTCCGTTTTCCCCAGCGAAGTGATAAGCCTTCATTCATTATTTTTATATTAAAATATTTAAAATATTAATACAGATGCGATTCATACAAAACAGTATATTTGCTCGGGGAAGTGAGGTGTGAATAAATGTATGTTATGTGGAAAGTAATTTTGATAAAGATTTACTTCAAAAAGCTGATCGATGGCCAGTATTTTATCAAGCAAGGAAGCACTTCATCAAATGAAGACATTTTCCCAAATAAATTTATTTAATACGAATTTATTTTCAAAGTCACTGTAGAGAACC
>CM053516.1:11095578-11211282 GCA_028627145.1 Eidolon dupreanum | reverse complement strand
ATTCATTCATTCATTCATTCATTCATTTAATCAGCAGCTAAATGTAGATATTCATTACTCAACAAATATTGAGGATCTCCTATGTACCAGGCACTGGATGAATGGTGGAACTGGAGACATAGGCGGAGACCACACTATCTAGGGCCAGTTTTATCTTTGTCCTAAAAGCAAACGAAAGCCAGGGAACGATTCTAAGAAGAGATGTAACACGATCAGATCGCATGTTGAAAGACCACCCTGCCAGAGTGGAGGGGAGTCTGGAAGGGGTCGGGCGTGGCTGCAGGCAAGCCGGATGGAGATTCTCACAGATGAAAGGTGAGAGTTTGGACCGGGGTGGTGCAAAAGTGACAGAAAATGGACAGATGTGAAAGATAGTTAAGTGGTAAAATTGCATTGACGGGCCTCGGTGCTGGCTTTAATATGGGGAGGGTTGAGGCAGACGAGGTGCCAGGAATCAGTCCTGCATCTATGGTGCTATTTACGGAGAGAGGAGACGCTGGGAGGAGGTGGCCTGTGATGCTGATCGACAAGCCATGGTCTCCGGCTACTTCTGCTCCCCTCTTCCCCCTAACAGACCACTTTGGTTACCTTCATGTGCCCCAAATGGGCCACTCTAGTGACCTCCACAGAGTATTGACTCACCGCTCAGGGCCCTGCTCTAGAGAAATTTTTTTTCTAAACTAGTGATAACCACTATGAGAGGACCATCAGGTAAAATAACTCTGAGGGGACATGAAGTCATCAAGTCCCACCCTGACAATGGTGGGAAGGGAAGAACCTGGATGGTTTGTCTTGGAAATTCTTTATCGTGATGACTAAGCCACTACTATCCACCTTTCTGCCTTTTGTCAGCCCTTTCCCCATGCGTTTATCAGAACCGGCTAAAAAGCACTGCTTCTTTTGAATGTTCTTTCCTTTAGCTTTTCTTAATTCCTCTAGAGCTTACGAACAGAAAAATGTCAAAAAGGCAGGCAGAAGACATTTTTCAGCCAGACAATGATATCTATTAAGCCCACTGTGTACATACCACTACTAGTTTTTTTAAGAGATAAAAAAAGAAATGGCTCCCGAGAAAAGAAAACATAGAAGCAAAATATCTAGCTGGTTCATAAACTGTACAACCAACCCCAAAAAGGTAAGGGAGGTATGGCTGACTATCTGGAGGGTTCGCAGACAGAGGCTGGGGGCTCAGCAGAGGCAGACGCCTGGTTCAGGAGGAGGTGACGGCGGGCTGCCTGGAGGCGGCGAGGAGCGCTGAGACTGGAACTTCATAGGCTTTGGCCACTTCCCTTCCTCTCACCTTTTCACTGGAAAGGGCCGTGAAAACCCCCGACGGGGCAGGCAAGCTGCTGAGGTAAGCCACCGAGTTACAAGCATGTCTTCCCAGAAAACATACCCTTCGTGTGTAATTTTAGAGAAAACTAAATTAATTCCCTCTGTCCAGTGGGGGAGTTGGTCACAAAAATCTATTAAACTGGAAAATAACGTTTAGAGAATGACAAACAGTGTAACTTAAAGAGGGAAGCGCTTTCCCTCACTCTGAAATTCAGAAATAAGAGAGCTGTCAATCCACATACAGGATCTAGTGCCTCAGGATTTTCTGAATAATGTCATAGAACTTTATGGGAACAACGTGGGAAACTGAGGCAGGGGCTTGAGCCATGATTTCCTGGCTACACACTGCAGGAGCTTCCTCGATGTTACAACTTTGCTTCCTCACATGTGGTTTTAAAGTGTATGATTCTCACTCTAACCAACAATCCCAAATCTTTGCACTAAGGCAGTGGTTAGAAATTCATTGGAGAATTAATGAAAACCAGGGCCAGGTGGGTTCACTGTGACATTGGATATTTTAGAGGCAGGTTCATCAGCACGTTGTATCCTTGGGCACATCGTTACGCACAGACTTTGTCTGGCATCAGAATCATCTAGGGAGTTTGTCCAAACGCTGTTTATTTTTCCAAGGACTATTTCCGAGTAAAATTGGACCACCAGAAAGAAAGCTCTTGTATCATATTATTGCAACCCTTAAGGAGTGTATTCAATATGTCACAACTTAATGCTATATGTTCAAACTTTATAAAAAACTTCGTCTAAAGAATGCTAGTTTCTATTCAAACTTCTGGACTTTACCCGTGGTGTCACTTGATGTCCCTGTATGAGGACACATGTGATGAATTTCTTTTAGGGATTAGTTTTTCTCCAAAAAAGTCGTGTGTGCATTAGTATTTATATATTTTGGTGGAAGATGGGGCGAGGGGATGCAACTAAAAGTTAGTAATCTAATGCGTGTCTCTTTTTGCTTTAGCGTCATCCATCCCTACCTGGTATCACCTGGTCCTGCTGGGACGTGCTCCCAGAAGCTGTCCTGTGTCCCAGTCCGGAACTCTGGCATCTCAGCTCCGTAATATATTGGAATCGACTCATCCATACTGAGCCTGATGTTGTCATAACCGAGCTTCTTTAAGAGCATTTAATTAGAGCCCCAGCCTGTGCTTTGCTGTCCCCTGCCTAGGTCCTGGCTTTCACTCCAGTTCTTCCTGGGACCAAACTTGCCCAACCCCAGCCTGGCTGCCCTTTCACCTGCTCCTTGCCAGCTCTTTGTTCTGTCCCTTGGGAGCTGGATCCTGTTTCTGTTATCATTCCAGCTGCATTTGTGGCTCCAGAGCAAGATTCGCTGATGACCATGGACATGACTTGCTCCTGCTGTCCACCAACACCAACGCCTAGACATGCCAACAAACCAGAGAGCAGGAGTGGCACCGTTTCCTTCATGTACAGAAAATGCGTGGAAAACATTCACAATTGTTGCAATTAATTTATAAGGTAACAGATTCCTCCATGTATTAGATTTCTCCAGAGAACAGATCCAATGGGATGTATGTATGTCTGCACATATGTATGTATGTATCATCTATCTATCATCTATCTATCTATCTATCTATCTATCTATCTATCTATCTATCTATCATCTAACTATCTATTTATTATAAGGAATTGAATCATGCTATTATAGAAGCTGAAAAGTCCCCAGATCTGATAGTAATGAGCTGGAGACCCAGGAGAGTCAAGGTGTAAGTTTCTGTTCGAGACTGAGTCCAAAAGCAGGAGAAGACTCATGTCCCAGCTCAAGGACAATCAGACAGAGAAAGAGAGAGCAATTCTCCCTTACTCATTCTTTTTGTTCTATTCAGACTGTCAACAGGTTGGATGAGCTCCCCTCCTCCCAACTCTAAAGAGGGTAATCTGCTTTACTCAGTCTACTGATCCAAATGTTAATCTCATCCAGAAACACCCGCACGCACTTACCCACAAATACCTGGGCCCCTGTGGCTCTGTCAAGTTAACAGAAAATGACCCATCACATGCTGAACTTCTAAGCGCTCCCGCCCACCTTTCCTGCTGGTCATTTTGGTCCTGGGGAAGCATTCTGCTCATGGTGGCAAATGGCTGTCAGTAGCTATGGCCTGACCAAGTCTTGCCTTCTCGGGATGCCGCGTAGAAATAATTTTCCTTCCTCGACAGTTCAACAACTCTTGGAATTGAGTTCCATTTGTTCTAATTGGCCTGGTCTGGGTCACACGCCCACCTCAGGAGCCAGGGATGGGGTCAGTGCCAAAAAACGCAGGTGGATAGAATGGGGAGAGGGGTCGATACAGGGCAGGAAAGACCCTAAATGTCCTCCAGAGCACTAACAAGGGGCCCAGGTTGCAGCCTCTGAGTTCAGGCCTGAGAGGATGTCCTGGCGAGTCCGCCCAGTGCTGTGCATGCCCGAGCCCTGAGCTCGGTCTCACCTGAGCCCTGGGGAGGCTCCTGACTGGGCGCCCGAGCTGCGCGTCACCCTCCTGGCTCCAGACCCCCCCGCTTGGACGGTGCATGTCGCTTCCTTTGCTCCCTTGCTGGGTCCCCTCTTTTCTCCTTTCCAACTGTGGCTCCGGCAGCCTCTGTCCACTCACTCGACGTCCCTCGAGATTTTCGTGCACACGCTGTCCCCAGTTTACACGTCTAGAGTTCCAAACGCGGCCACCCAACACTTGCGCTGACAGTGTAGAATGTGTGAAATCTGGATGCTGGGTTCATTAAATGCCACCAAATATCTCCACGTAGAGAAACAAGAACAAAGCGGAGACTTGGAGGTTCGAGTCCTGCCCCGGCCGCTTCTCTTCGGGTCCAGTGTGGGCACATCTTGCCATAATGGGAAGTGTTGTTTGAACGGCCATCCATGACCTTTCATTATTTTTAAGTAGCTACAGCTGAACAAAAGACAAATGAAAACTTTCTCTGCTTGACATTGAAAAAATTACTGGCATGTTATATGGTAATTCATTAAAAAAATTCTCATTCATCAAAACAATTCATTTTTGTATGAAGAGGCTGAATAAGCAGTTTCTTGCTGAGTTCACTGTCAGCCTTTCTGGCCACATGTGGCTCCAGTTCATTTGTGATAATTTTATTCCTAAATATTAAGAGCTTTGGAGGGGGCATATGTAGAATATTTTAAATCAGAGTGGGCTATTTTACTTAGATACCTCTGTATTAGCGTGTTTCTCCCTTTTACATTCTTTCGTTCACAATTCGATTAACCAGGACGAATTTAATTACTTTTTTTGTAAAGGTGGAGAGAGACACACCAAGTAGACTCTTATTTTTCCCTAGAAAGTAAAATATACCCAATTGCTTTGAATTTACTGCTGAAGTGAGCAGAGGAAACTGGTTTCAAGCTAATTTAAAAAGATTTTTTAAAATAATAATAATATCTCAGACTAGAGAGAATTGTTTCAGAGTTTCTCAGAATCCTGAGCCCTAGTTAAACTTTGTAAGTGTGTGTTTTACAAAATCCTTCATCATAAAGCACATCTAGCTCATCTCTGTGTTAGCTGTGTTTAAGCACCAGAGAAAAACAGCTGTTGGATTTCCCCAAATTTTTTCTCATAAATCTTTAGTCAGGAGTTTTTCCCAATATCTAATTTGTGTTACTCACGTAAAAGGTTTTATCTTTTAAGGACTCTAGTTTCCCTCTTTCACTCTTTCCTCTCATCCTCCTGTAAGCCTGGTCCCCTCAGCCACCTCCGTGTACCGGTCATTAGGGTTTCTTGCCCGCTCCCCCACAGAATGGGGCTTGTAAACTCAAAATGCTAACTGAAGCCACACAAGTATTCTACATGGGCGAGTAAGCTGGGAAAACTAGAAGAGCGTCTGGGGACTTGGGGAAACCCAGGATCCCCTGACAAAGGGGAAGCTGCCACCACTTAGCTCCAGCTCAGGGTCCCCGTGAGGGAACTAATTCAGAGTGAGATTTGCCAGATGTAGATCTCGCACTTTCGAGAGCGGCCAGAAATCTAGGTTGTAGTGTGAAAGATTCCAATTTTAGAACTGGTCATTTATTAAAAAATTATGGGGTCACTCCTCCCCAAAGCCTGTACGTGTCTCTTAGGTCACGAGAAATTCCTGTCTCCACACTTTAACCATGCTTTAACCAAATTTGCTTCCATTAAAATCTGCTTACGCCGTCCTGGTTTCTGCCACTCCCCTGAGCCCTCAGTGCTGGGCACAGAGCTGTGTAGTAACATGGTAAATATCTAGGGAGGGAGAGCCCGGCTCCTCCTTGTGGTCCTCTCAAGCCTGGGGACCAGCACTCGCCCTGGGACAGAGTGAGTCACTCTTGGCCCTGCACTCTGCCATGAGCCTCCAGACTTGGGATGTAGTTGGTTAGGACAGAGGTGGCTCTGCCCATTGAGGCTGGAAAGAAAAGGGCAGGTGAATTGAGTCTCCATCTGTCCAATTCTCCATTCTTATCACTTGTCACTGTCCCCTCCGCTTCTGTTATTCTGACTCCTCTTCCGCCACTATCAACACCAGACAAGGCTGGATATAGTCTTGTCCTTGTTATACACGCATGCACACACACATACACACACACATTCACACACAAGCACACACAGACACACACACAGGCTACACCTCCGTACATGTCCACAAACACACACACTCCCGCCATTCCCTGACCGGGTTTCGTCTTCTCACCTGCTCTTGATGCCCATTTATTTAAATTTAACTACAAAAAATCTGGTGTGTCTGAGATTTCTGATGCCGCAAAGGATTAAAGAAGTGGTGTGTACTTAATCACATCGATACCTTAATTAGTCCACTAATTTGGATAACTGAGAGTTAACTTTATCACAATAATTGGATTTACATAGTACTTACATTTTTAAAAGCATTTCTGCAGTTTTCATTTCATTTTTATCTTTGCAAATTCACCCTGTGGCTCCAGTAATGAGATAGTGTCATCCTCATCATTAATAGATTAGAAAACTCCCTCAAAGGCTCAGAGAATTTCCTGGAGATGAGGATCAGACACAGGAGGGTCTCCAAAGAAATTCTGGTGTCAAATATTAAAATGTGCTATTAGCTGATGTGTCTAATAGCACATTTTCACTAAATCGTGTCTCTTTTTCTGTGATTTCACTCTTTTTAACTAAAGTAATTCATTGCCAACAGTATTCATACAACTGATTAAATATTTATAGTGTAATTGACTATGGTCCCAATTTTGGGTCTGGTTAATCTGACTACTGTGTTTATGATGCTACTCATTCAGTGAGTAGGAGGTCAAGGACCAGTATTCATTTCCTGAGTAGAATGATTTGCTTGTTTACTCTAATTAGATCAGGCCAAATCATACAGGAAGAAGGGTAAATGTGAAGTTTTCAGGCAAGGTGCCTGTTTGTACATACCTTGCTAAAATTTTAAAAGCACTACTAGTTAACACATTGCTGACTCGTGATCTAGTGAGATCTTCTTTTGAGAAGCTATATCAATTAGGAATTTTTTGGTTACAAAAAAACAGAAAACCTAAAGTAACTCTAGCTTTAAAAAACATATTGACTCCCCCGATGGCCAAAATTGGAACAATCTGAGCAACAAAATAAAGTAGCATTGGATTATAACATAAAGTATAAAATAAATATCCACGAGTCCATACTGATATAAATAAATGATTGAATAAATAAATAAATGAGGGAGAAGGGACAAATCTCCTGTGTAGAAGAATTCTAGATATTTTATGTAACTACTCCACCCTTAAGGACGGGAGTGTAACTCCTCGCTCCTTAAATTTGGGCGGCCTGTAGTGATGTCCCTCCAAAGAGGACAATGTGGAGGGGGGGAAAATAAATTTGCAGTGGAAAAACTTGACAAACACTGTCACAGACAGGTGGTCAAGGTCACGCTGATAGCACGCAGCCCTGACATGATGTCATGGAAACAAGATTTACCTCCGAGGTCTTCCTCCCTCGACACCCGTAGACCCAGTACAAACATGAGGAAAACGTCAGAAAAATCCCCTTAGACGGACGTCCTACAAAATACTTTCCCAATACTTCTCAAAATGTCCAGGTCGTCAAAAACAGGGAAAGCCTGAGAAAATGTCACAGCCAAGAGGAGCCTAAGGAGCTCTAAAAACTAAATTTAACGTGGTGTGTCCTAGGTGGGATCCTGGAACAGAAAAAGGACATTTGGTAAAAATTAAGGAAATCTGAATAAACTATGGACTTTGGTTAGTAATAGTATATCAATATTGATTCATTAATTGTAATGTAAACACCATACTAATATCAGATATTAAAAAGAGGAAATTGGGTGAAGGGATATATGGGAACTCTCTATACTATTTTCTCAATTGTTCTGTATATCTAAACTTGCTCTAGAAAATAAAGTTGTTGTTGTTTTAAGTATTATCTCATCTGAAAGAGAGGACAGGTGGGGTAGGCCAGAGCTGCTTCATCCAGCAAGTCGGCCATCTCAGCGGTTCGGATTCCTCCCGTCCTCCTGCTCTGCTTGCCTGACACGGCCTGACCACAACTGAGCTGTCTCTTGGTTGTAAAGTGACTGCTGCAATGGCCGTGACACAGGCAGACGTGACAACATCTGACAGAAGGAAAGGAACTGTTTCTCATTACGTTTCTTTGTCAGGTCTTTTCTCCAGACAGAAGACACTGGGAGATTTCCCCTGGAGACCACTGGCCGGAAATGGGTGACATGTCTGCTACCGAGCCAATCACTGAGAAGGGAACAAGATGACCCCCGAAACCCACAGGAACCAGAACTTCCCCTGAGTCTCATGGCGGGGGCGTCTGAAGCAACTGAGCTCTTCTAGCTTCTAAGAAGTGGTTGAGCAAGTGGCTGTGCTGCTTTACAAGCGACACCAAAGCCAACGACCTTGCTACTGGTGTGGTGCTCTGTCTGCTTCCCCAGGTGACGCACACCACTCTGGTGCCTGTGAGACTCCTTCCTCTTTGGAGTCGTGCAAGTCTTAAGGACTCTATATTAAACAACAGGCATATTATTATTATTTCTTTTCTTTTCAGTGGCTGCTCAATGGCTTTCCCACTCACTGTAACTACTCGTCTCTCCAACTGACTGGGGAAAGCCGCTTGGCTCCATTCCCGCATTGGGCCAGTTTGGAGCAATGATTTGCAGTGCTTTCCTGATAAGCTTTGATAAAGCAAAAATATTTCCCCCTCTGCTTTTCATTAGAAAAATGTAGATGACATGTGCATGGAACAGACCCTCCGTCAGAACCTCTAGGCATCCTCCCAAACCTCGATTCTGTTAACGCTACCGCATCCTGTCGATTTCAGCTTCTCCACATGGTGTAAATGTTATAAGTTAAGATGCTAGATTTTCTGCCTGTAGTAACATGGTTTCTAATAGGTTATAGAATAATTGTTTGTTAATAATGACAACCAGTCTTTTGGGTCCCATGGTCTTTTTTTAGATGTGAGGTGGGAGAAAATCCTTTATAAAATAGGTAAACATTTTACATAGTCAAGGGAGAACAAACATTGACAGAAACCACAGTTACTTTCTTTTCTAAAACCAAAAAAGGCAAGAAATGAGTGAGAACAGGAGTGAGTTGAAGATCTAGATCTCACCAGTGTACTTGTCAGAGAGCGGTGAGCTCCATGGTGAATGCATCGACCAGATTTTGAAGCCAGATTACATTCCTGAGAAAGAGAATTCTGATCACGGGAAACTTCGTTCAAGAGGTAGAAAAAAACAGAGACTTTGACAACCATATCACTTTCTAGCAAAGAGTGTAAGCCGAATTCAGCGAGAGAATGTGGACTCAGGGAAATCAGCGGGATAAGACGGCTCTTCTTTTCAGCCTCTGCTGCCTCCTACTTCTCTCCTTTCTCTGTCAGTGTAGACGACAGGCAAAGAATAAAACAAATAAACTAACAGTTGTCTCATGATGGTTTCTGAGACAATTGTTATTTTTTACTTATCCAAATGCCTAGGAAAGCATTGGTGTGGGCACGAATCTTATGATAGCTGAAGGGACTGGTTCTGGGAGGTGCGTGTGTGTGTGTGTGTGTGTGTGTGTGTGTGTGTGTGTGTGTGTGTGAATCTCTGACTATGAAACTAGGGTGGCAACTGTATTAACGTGATTTGACAGCAGAATATGTTGAGTCAAAATGCCCTGACTCCCACCTCAACTAGCAGTGGTTTAAAACCCACAGAAGCCTGGGTAACCTCTACAAAGGATGCAGGAGAGAGACCTCAGAATCACTCACGGAGATGGGAAATGCCAGCAATCAGCAGGTGCCTGACCGCCGAGGAGGCGAGACTGTGAGAACTCTGCTTCCCTCTCAGTCCCTCGCAGGTATTGTTCGTTGGCCACTTCTTAATACACTTTGTGCACATAAATTCTTTCTCAGAACTCACTACCTGACCTAAGACAGTTAGCGCCAGGATGCAGGTGTCCAATTGTACCTGCTCTAAAATGGAATTCGGGAATGAGATCATCCAAAATCTCCTGGCATCATGTAGTGAGGCAGTTGTTAACTATTTTTATCAGTGGTGAATCGGGGTGTCCTAGGGTAGTTTGAGAAGTCTGTGGTGTGGGGGAGAGTAGTAATTAGAAGTACATGATGTCAGCTCTTGCTGAGTGCCACCAGTGCCCTGCAGAAAGACAATGAGAGGCTGTTAGTGAATAGTCACCCATTTAAGGCAAAGTGGGGAAGTTAGAGGACCTTCCTGGCAGCATATGAAGAGTGGATCAGACCCAGGACTTAATTATAAGGTTAATGAAGCTCTAGAGAGGATGGAATTCTCAGTCTCATGAAGTTTGGTATGCCAAAATCGTGGTGCTGGTTGGGAAGCAGTGGGAACCTGAGACTTGGGATGTAGACATCTGGGTCGATCACTCACATTCCCCTGAAAATCCATTTTCACCTGACTCCTGGGGGCCTGCCGAAGTGGCCCACTACTCCCTGTTAAAAGATAGGACCCGCACTTCCATGAGGATGATGCAGAGGTCTCTACCTTGCAAGGCAACTTTGCCCATCCTCATCTTAGGATTTACCCCCAGCTCAATTCCCTATCAGATTAATACCTAGGATCAAGTGAGAACATAAGCTGGTTGGGGAAGTGTCCATCCTGGAAAGTGAGGAAGGGAACTGGACGCCGAAGAAGCTGCAGGAGAGGCAAACACACAAGCAAACGCTGGGAAAGTGTGTGTGGTGGTTAATTCTATGTGTCAACTTGACTGGGCTAAGGGATGCTCAGACAGCTGGTCAAACATTATTTCTGGGTGTGTCTGTGAGGGTGTTTGTGGCAGAGACAAGCATGCGAGTCAGTAGACTGAGTACAGAAGATCACCCTCGCCATCGAGGGTGGCAGCATCCAATCTGCTGAGAGACAGAAACAAAGGAAAAATAGACAGAGACAGGACAGATTTGCTCTCTTTGCTTGAGTTGGACCATCCATCTCCTCCTGTCCTTGGTCCTTGGTCCTCCTGATTTCCAGCTGTGGATTAAATCACACCACCAGCGTTCCTGGTTCTCCAGTTTGCAGATGGCAGACTGGGACTTTTCAGCCTCCATAACTGTGTGCGAAACAATTCCGATAGTAAATCTCCTCCTAAATATATCTGTATACGTATATCTTATTGATTCTGTTTCTCTGGAGAACCCTGACTAATAGACTGGTACCAGCAGTGGTTCTAGAGGGACAGAATTTTAGGGATGAGTTTTGTGAATTGGTTCTATTTCTGGAATTGACTCCATAATCTGATTAGATTTATATGGGCCAATGACTATTTCCAGCAGTAAAGAGAGCAGAGAACTGTTCATAGAGATATGCAAAATATCTGCATTGTCATCAGCCACTCATAGGAAGCAAGGAGCTAAGTGATTCTGTATATGATACCTCTGAACATTTTTGGAGAACTAAGACTATAATGACACCGGCTGGTTGCTCTTAATGTTGCTGAACAAAGTGGTGAAAGAAAAGAATAAGCTCAGGGACTCAAATTCCAAACTTGAGTGCCGCATAAATGACTTGAGAGCTTCTATGTGTGCCCTGAAGGAGCGCCTCATCTCCTATTGCAGCAGCAGCTGAAATTGCTGAAGATCAAACACAAGACTTCTTCCTGCAATTGGTTGAATTATAATGCAGGACAAACTCTCAGCCTTGCAGTGTATCTACTATTAAAGTGAAAGCACTGAGTGGAAAAGAATGTAAGTTGAGATGGAGATGTGTGGGAAGACCTTGATGAAGCTGGTGACATTGAGCCCCTAAACTCTGATGAGCCTCCTTGCTGGTCTCCCCAATCCCAGAGGAAGCAGCCTTCCCACAAGTGAGTTCTTTGACCAGAAGGAATGCTGTATGTGGCCAGAAGTAATGGGCAAAATACGTGAAGATATTTGTGTCCTATGTGAATGTTCACCAAAGGGTGATCTCAGCAGAGGAGGATTTTAATAATCAAGTAGATGATATAGTCCATTCAGCTTCTTTCCCCAGCCTCCCCCAACATCGCCCAATGAGCTCATGAACAAAGTGGCCATGGTGGCGGGAATGAGTCAATGGGCTCAGCACAATGGACTTCCACTTACTAAGGTGGACCTGGCTATGGTCATCACTGGGTGCCAACTCTGCCTGCAGCAGAGACCAACACTGAGCCCTCAATATGGCAGCATTCCCTGGGGTCATCAGCCACATAACCCAGTGACAGGTCGATTACATTGTCTGCTTCCATCATGGAAGGAGCAGTGTTTCATCCTTATGGAAACAGACATTTACTTTGGATACAGATTTTACCTTCCCTGTATGCAATGTTTCTGCCCAAAATACCATCTCCGGACTTAAAGAATGCCTTATCCACCACTGTGGTATTCTACACATCATCGCTTCTGATCAAGGAACTTACTTCACAGCAAAGGAAGTGGCTCGTGGAATTCGCTGGTCTTACCATGTTCCCCGCCTTCACAAAACAGCTAGCTCGGTGGAACAATGGAAGGGCCTTTTAAAGACTCAGTTACAGCAGCAGTTAGATTGCAATACCTTTCAGGTCTGGGGCGAGGTTCTTCAGAAGACTATGTGTGCTTTGAATCAGTATCCCACATATGGTGCTGTTTCTCCGATAGCCAGCATTCATGGGTCCAGAGATCACGGGATGGAAATGGGAGTGGCGCCATTCACTATGACCCCTAGTAACCCACTTGCAAAAGTTTTGCTTCCGTCCCCACGACTTTATGCTCTGTTGGCCTAGAGTTCTTAGTTTCAGAGGGAGGAATGTTTCCACCAGGGGACATAACAATGATCCCATTGAACTGGAAGCTAAGGCCGCTACCCAGCCACTTTGGACTCCTCAGGCCTCAGAATCAATACGCTAAGAAGGGAGTCACAGTGCTGGCTGGGGTGACTGATGCTGACTACCAGGGGAAATGGGACAACTCTGCCATAAAAGAAGTAAAAACGAGCATGTGGGAAAGATAGGAGATGCTTTAGGGCATCTCTCCAACCCAGGCAGGGTTAGTAATGGCGATTGTATTCAATAGCAATTTGCCCAATCTTTACTCTTCAGCCCTTTACTCAGGTAAAATATGGTGAGGAAAAAAGAATAACTAGACATTTTCATGATTATGGACCATGGAGTCTGAATTCAAATTGATACGTGAAGATCTGAAGCATCATCATGCTCCCTCTGTAAGGATAGTGTATGTGGAGGGGCCAATTCATAAATGGAGACCCAGACCTGGACTAATTAATAGGGATCCACTGGGTTCATGAGCTCATCCACCAGGTCTGTGATCTCATCAAGTGATCACTTCCTCAGTCTCTGAATGTGGAATGGACATAGTTAGTCATTGGCAGGACCTCACGTTGAATTTTTAGTTTGTGACATTGTGGAGTGATAACTATTATAGTAGAGAAAGCCAAAAAGGAAGCTTCTGAAACAGCCTCCTCCTCCCCAGCTAAAAGACTAGATAAAAAATAATATTGTAGCCTAGGAAGAATAATAGAGATTATTGCCACCCATAAGAACCTAAAAGTATCTGGGTGTAGTGGTTCTAATCATAGCCCTCATTTAAGTCACCAGTCCGGGTACATGGCATATGGCCTTGATCTGGCAAATATGTTCTCGTCCATTCCTATCAGAAGAAACAGCAGAAGCAGGTTACAGATGCATGAAGGGGACAACAATACACATTCACAGTCTTTCCCCAGACCCATTAGCTTTTCTGCAGCAATTTAGTCCCAAGGGAATTTGGACTGTCTGGACATTTGAGGAATATCACATTGGTCCACTACTTTGATGACATCAAGTTAATAGGTCCACATGACCAAGAGGTGGCAAGTAATTAAAGATCTTGATGACACATGTACTCCAGAAGGAACCACAGCACCCAGTAAGCCTATTTAGGTTCTGGAGGGAGCATTTCCTCACCTAGAAATGCTACCTTGACACACTTAACACGTGACATGGAAGGCTGTTAGCGCTGAGTGCGTCCCATGGCAGGAAAGATCTCTGTATCAGATCTAGGTTGTGATGTAAGCAGCCCCGTTGCTCAGACCACATGACTAGCAGACCCTCTGTTATTAGAGAGGTATCCGTGGTGGGAAAAGATGCCATGTGGAGTTTATGGCAAGCCCAATAGGAGATTCGCAATGTAGACCCCCAGGGTTCTGGAGCAAGGCCATGCCATCTGCAGCGGAGAATTGTCATTTGAAAAAGTAGCTCCCGGCTTGCTAATGGGCCCTGGTTGAGATGGAGTGCCTAACCTGGGACACTGAGTGACCATGTGGCCAGAACTGCCCAGGATAACCTGGGTTCTATCCGACCCACCAAATCATAAGATCAGGCAGGCCTAGGAACGAGCCACTGTAAGAGGGAAGTGGTAGATCTGGGAGGATGGACATGAGCAGGGCGAGTGGGCACAAGGAAGCTTCCCGAGCAAGTGGTCCAGGTACTCACGTCACCCATCACTGTCATACCAGCAACTACCTCTCAGCTTGCGTGAGCTGTATGGTCCCTTATCGATCAACAAAAAGGCCAACCTTAGTTTGTGGAAGAGTCAGAGATTGAGGATGCAAGCCCATAATAGACAGTGCATTCAAGCCTCTCCTGAAGTAGCCTGACAAACAGAGGTAAGGGGAAACCCTCCATAAGGAGAGCTTTGGACTATGCACTTGATCATCTACTTTCAGGAAAAAGAAGTGGCCCAAGCAGAGACTCATGGCACAGGTTAAGCTCAAAGGAGCAAGACTGGAAACATTAGGGACAAGGGCTCTGGGAAGAGGCATGTGGGTGGAACTGTGGGCGTAGGCATAGAGAGTGAAGTCTTTTGTATCACTTTTTCATGCACACCAGAGAGCATCTACTACAGAAGAGTTACTAAACAACCAAAACACAAAACCATTCACCAGTTATCAGCCAGCCTCTATCCCTGGCTACCCAAGGGCTGGTACAATTTCTGTATAGACATAGTAGTTACTACCGCAGGGATGGAGGCTGTGGATGGGCTCACCAGCATGGGCTCCCACTCATCAAGGTTGAGTTTGTCTGTCATTGCCACTACTGATGGTCCAAAGTGCAAGCCACAGACACAGATGCTGAGCCCCAGCTGGAACACCATCCCTCAGAGACCAAACAGTTACTGTCTGAAGGCTTGCAGAGTATTCATTCCACTGACACGGAATCCGCATAATCTTGCATTGGACCAAGCAATCCATTACAGCAAAGGAGATGCAGCAGGAAGCATGTGACCATGGGCTTAACCAGCCTTGTCCCATATTGTACCACCTAGAAATTGCTGGCCTGGAAGAGAAATATGTAACAGACTTGTAAAGGAACAGTTTAGTTATCAGCTTGAAGATGATTCTTTCTAAGTTTGGGACACCGTCCTCTAGGACTCTAAGTCAATGACCATTATATGGCACTGTGCCCCCAGTAGGTAGAATACACAGGTCTGGGAACCAGAGTGGAAAGAGGAACAGCCCCACTTACTATCACTCCCAGTGACTCACTTGAGGAAGCGGCGCTCCCCATTCCCCCCGCCCCACCACCCTAGATTCTGCAGGGTTAGAGGTTTTGGTTCCAAGAAAGGAAATGCTTCCACCAGAGGGCAGAACAAGAGTCTCATTGAACTTGAACTATACCTGCCAGCTGGTTTTTCCAGGATCCTGCCAGACAAGGAAAAGAGTCCTAGCAGGAGTAATTGATTGATCATCAGCGGAGGTAGGGTTGCTGTCATACCACGGGGCAGGGGAGGACTTCTGCCACCTGGGTGATCTATGTTGGTGTCTATTGGTAGGCCCCTGGCAAATTTTGATGATAAACAGACAAGTGTGGCACACACAGCCTGAGAAGTACAGAGTGACCAGGGGCTAAGGGATATGGCTTGGATTTGCCCCACCAGGCAAGCCGTCTGTACTAGCCAAGTGTATTAGCCAGGGGAATATAGAATGGGAGTGGGGGAGGGCAGAGATGAGCAGCATTTATAGCCCCAAGATCAGTGACAGTCACAGGGGCTGTTGTCCACCACACTAATCCTCCTCTTGGAGTTTCTGCAGGAAAAGAGACCCGTGAGAATCCTGGAGGCACGGTTCCCAGATGGGGTGAAGTCATTACACAAAGCGGACCCAAGTGAGTGAGGACTGGACTGGATTCACTGCCCAGGTCTCCCCTCAGGACCCAGGTGCTCGTTATCCAGCCTCCAGTCAGCTCATGCAGTCCTCAGCCAAAGGGAGTCGCCTCACCCAGGCCTATGCCCCCGCTAGGGGCAGCCCACACCTGATGTCCCCCTGATGTGAGGGTGAAAAGGTCCAGTGCTTTTGCTTCACTTCAGTGTGGCTCAGAAGGCACATTCCGGCTTCAGAGCACCCCATGTGGTTGGCTGCAGTCTCTGTAACTACACCAAAAGTCAGCTTCTCCTGCCTGGTCCTGTTCTGCCCTTGTTCTCTCACAGGTGTGGGTCCCCTCCCCGCCCCCCACCCCCCAAAAAAACTTCTGCAGGCACATCTCTGCCTCCTCAGAGTCAGTTTTCCAGGGAACCTTAACCTCAGACAGCCTGAGACTGGATCTACAATAGATAAACAATAAAAACAGAACAAACATTTCCGGTTTCATCAGAAGATTGACTGCAATCTTTTCAGGGTTTTTTTTGTTTTGTTTTGTTTTGTTTTTTCAGCCTAAACTGAAACATTCAGGTGAATTATGGAGAATGATATTTGCAGTGTATCATTTTACAAAATTTTTCTAACTCAGGCCCAAACACTCCACACTGCCTGTCCTCAAGCCCCGCCCTATGCCACCCTCGTGTGTACAGAAGTCATTAAAGAGAACAAACAGCTTTGGTTCAGCAGTTCATTTGTATTGCATTACAAAAAACAGAAGTAGAAAAGGGAAAATCAGTCTCCCCAAACCCCCCCTGCCCCACCCCCTCCGCTGCCAAAATTTGTCAAACACTGGGAGGTGTCACCTTTCCAGTCACCTTTTTTGTACAAGTTACAGATTTTTATATTTAAACACCGATCACAAAAATTGACAAGCAAAATCTCTAAAAAGTAAAAGGAAAGGCTCCATTTTCGTCACGCTTGTGTCCAATTCCATTTTCTGTGATTTTAACAGAAACTAAACGTTGGGGAGAACAGAGGAAAAGGATATACTTAGGTTTACATGGTAGGCTCAATGTGAACAGGTGTTTAAAATTTGCTGCGAGGTAAATGACTCAGATTTGAAACTTTGCTTTTGTCGGGCGATGCATATTTCAAACTTTTACTTTTTTTTTTTTTTTTTTTGCTGACAGAACCTTGTTTTTCTCCCTCATTTTTTTTTTTTTTTCCAGCAGGAAGGCACAATCATTCTACAATACTGCCAAATATAACAAACATCTACAGATGGGTTGGTCTGCAGCTGGAGGCTTTAACTTTGTAGTATTTATTTGAAAAATCCACGCCAGCAGAGCAGGGCTAGAGCGCAGTGGGCACAATTCACAATGTTTTGGCTCTGGAGCAAATAGCAGTTGAACTTAGTTTTTTCAGCTAAAATGGAATTTATGCCGATGCGCTTTGCACTAAATTCATTAAACAATTACATCCTGGTGCAGTTTTCACATTTTTGTAAAGGATCCGCATAAGCACTAATTAGATCTAAAACAATGTTACTGGGCAAATTACAGTGCCGATTGTTCGCCTCGTCTTGCGTTACGCATCTGCTTTGCAATGATGATGATAGTTTAGGTGCAAGCGATACAAATGCCGGTTTTTGTTACAGTTAACAGAAATATTTATTTAAAATATACTATAGATTAATGGATAATGCGACCAGCTTCAGAGAGCCTCTAAATGTTTTCTCACGGACATTCAGTGATAAAATTGAATATGTTAAAATACAGTAGCTGAAGCTTCTCACAGTTGCTCACTGGCCCTTCCTCTGAGGTTTGCTATTGAAAGGCAACTTTGCATTTCATTTGGCTTCAAGTACCAGCCGGAGCTCGCTGAATCATCACAGCAGTGCCTTTCAGAGTGCACATTTGACGTAAAGGCACAACGGCTCCCAGTCTTGGCTACCCACGCCACCTCTGCTTCTGTCATCGGTTTATAAGGGTGACTTAGTATTGGAGAAGGATCCTGTTCTTAAGTATTTCAGACATTAGGATATGTTTTCTTTCTTCTATATTTGTCTATTTCCTATTTCATATATCGTTACATGTAGGAAGGCATATTAGCATTTAAACATCAAATCAATTCTGCAGAAGTGAGGACGTTCAAATGGGGTTTCTATGGCAACTTTGAATGCACAAGCTTAATTCAGGGCCTGCTGCAGCCCAGTCCCCACCACCGTTGCTCTCAATCCAGATGTTCCTCAGGTCGCCTGACCCACAGTGAAGCCGGGAATCCTGAGTGCGACCATCTTCTCTCACCCGGGGTAATGCTGCCACAGCCACCCAGCATCAGCTTCGTCCCTGGGCGGGAGGCCAACAGGCTCAATAAGTTTGGCTGCTGGTTTCCTAAAAACCACTCCTGTTGTTTGACTTTTCAAATGGTTACTTTTATTGTTGGAGGGAGCCAGCCATAAAAGAGCGAGCTCGGTGCCAGCGCCAACAAAGATTAAGAGGCAAAACTGAACTCCCAATTTAATCAATGCACAGGTCCAAGTTTGGAAATATCTCCTCTCCAGGCAAGAATACTCATTATTAACGCAAAGCACAGTGAGTATAAATGGTGCACTCAGAGTTTAGCGTCCAGGTTTCTTCACTTTCCTGGATTGCTTTCCTAACCTTCACATGGGCGTCCCATTTCTGCTATGCAAGAAGGATGTTTACCAGAAGGGTGATAATTCCTTCCACGGACCTAATTGGTAAGCCTGGAAATGCTGTGCTGGTTGAACATGAAATTATATCCTCCTTGAGGGAAAACATAACCTAGCATTGGGGCTTTGGGTTGCTTAAAGGTAAAATGCTGGTGTAAAAAGGCAAAGCAAAATCTACAACAAAATGTCATTTTTGAAGATTCAGAGAGAAAGAGGAATTAGAATTTCCCAACTTGAACCCCAAATTCTTATGGATTCACCCTGGGAAAATATTTGATTCTATGCTTTGTGTTTATTTTGTGTTTTATCATTAAGGGGAAAATGATGAGAATTTAATTTTTACCAAGTTAAAATAATGTGAGAGTTATTTCTCAAACTTTCTAACATTACCTTTGGACCAATAACAAATGGACAAGACTAGCCAAAATGCTAAAATTTTAGAAAATTATGAACAATTAGAAAAGGATTATTATGACAACTTTAAAAATTATAACAGCGTTAATTGGTCCTGTAGCTGATAAAATGCATAATAGCCTATGCAATTTCTGGAGAGATAATTAAATGAAACAACAGAGCTCTTGGTAAAAGTGATTTAAGTCAACCGTTGTATCTTTTGGGTAAAGGTAATTCCATTTATAGTAGATTTGCACAGATGATACCATTTACTGTTCCTAACTTGCTCTTTAAAAAAATTATTTTTCAATTACAGTTAACATACAATATTATATTAGTTTCAGGTATACAACAAAGTGATTAGACATTTATATACCTTATGAGGTGATC
This sequence comes from Eidolon dupreanum, assembly GCA_028627145.1. Taxonomy (NCBI): domain Eukaryota; kingdom Metazoa; phylum Chordata; class Mammalia; order Chiroptera; family Pteropodidae; genus Eidolon; species Eidolon dupreanum. Next base: position 11,191,898 of record CM053516.1, on the reverse strand, counting down.
GCCCTGGTAAGTCTAGTACCCACCTGACACCATACAGTTATTATGATATTATTGACTACATTCCTTATGGTCAATAATGTACTTTACACACCTATGACTATTCTTATAGCTGGCAATTTGTACTTCTTAATCCATTTAGGTCCCTGGATAGTGACCATCTATGGCCCTATGGGGCCTGAGATAATTCTTAGTTCCGTCTTACCCCTCTCCTTTCTTCCCGGCCTCTTCCTTCTCTCATTCAACAAAATGTTCCAGGTTTTTGCTCTGGGCCAAGCATCATGTTAGGCATTATGGATTCAGAGATGAATGGGCCCGAAGCTGTGTCTTCATGGAATCCACCATGTAGTGTGGGAACAGTCAGGTATCTTAACCCAACATGGTGCACACTTGTTCCTGGTTATCTTTGGCAGTGTATTGGAAAAACCCAGAGGTTGGATGTCATTATGATTAAGTCATTATCTTAACTATCTATAGACTGAACTCACGAATCATATTAGTCAGAATATATCCAATGTAATATTAAATAATATTACTTACCCGATGTAATATTATACATATAAACTGACCCACTAATGCTCATCCAGAAGTACAAATTAGCTCTACGTGAGGATGCGGAAAGGTTCACTGGCCTCCAGAATGTCTCTCCATACAGCCTTGTCTTTCCATATGGCTGGGAATTTCTATTGCCAGCGTTAAAATTTCCTCTTAAATGAATCTTCTTTAAGGAGCTTATCTCTTTAACCGGTTTTTCTTTTATGAACCAGATTAACTGGAAATCATCAAGACTCTCAAGTACTTCTAGAAATTCGCTACAGTCTAGATGTTGCTTCCGCACCAGGCAAAGGGCTAATTTTCTATCTGTAGTTATGTCACCTGTGACTCTCAGACAGTGAGAGCTCCTTGCTCTGTACGGGAGAGGAGCATTTCCCATCGAGACTTCTTCATCAGAAAGGCTAACACTATGGAAAAAGAAACATAGGCTAAATTTTAGGCTATAAAGTGTTAGGTGAGCTTTCCTTTAATCTGAAATGAATTCATTTAACAGAGCCACCTTCATCCATTGTTTTGCAACAGAAAGGAAGAAATAGTGTGATGAAGGGAGAGTCAGAAGCCCATGGGTAGCTAAGACAATGCCAGGTATCTGAGGACTGGTGGTCTCCCAAAGTATTAGAGAAAGGTAAAGTATGGACAGGCGATTGAGAGATATTGCATAATTTTACCTGGAATCTATACTGCTCATCAGCTCCAATTCCTTCTTTAAAACACTCAACAAAATACATCTTAGGAGGAAGTTCAGTCCTGGACTAGGCTGTCCTTTCTCTACATGTTAGATTCTGACTGGTTTGATATTTTAAGTACCTACGATGTACTAAGCATGTGCTATGCTTTGAGGGTCAGGGACCATATTTGTCATTCCTCCTTATGCACTCAAAGCCTAGCACGGTATCTAGTGCCTAGTGTTTTTGACTTATTGATGGAGACAGACACATAAACAGGTAATTTCAGTATGAAACAGTAGGTAAGGAAACAATAAAAGTCCGTAGGAGGGGTGTCTAACCCAACCTCTTTGAGTCCTAAAGGATCAGTACCTGTTAACTGAGCCAAGAAAATTGGAGAGGGCTTCCAGACAGAGGGAAAGGCATGAGCAAGTTGTAGAAACGTAAAATGATATGGTGTTTGGAAAAACTATAAGCTACGTGGTGTTAATAAAGCTGAGAACTTGAGGAGATCCCTGAGAGAGAAAACTTGAGCAGTGGATGCATTCAAATACGTCCCCTGTGGGCCACACTGAGGACCCTGGGTTTTATCCTGCAGGCAATGAGAAGTCATTTAAGGGTTTTAAGCACAAGTCACTCTTATGTATGACATTATCTCACCCTCTTGTAATAAAAATAGCTAATATGTGTTGAATGCTTACTACACGATAGATGCATGTCTAAGTGATTTAAGTGATTTTTTCTCGTTTTATAGAAGAGAGATTAAGTAATTTGCCCAAGGTCACACTTCTAAGTGTGGAGCTTGGACTTGAACCCAAGTCTTAGTCACTGCAGCAGGAGGCAGAGAGAGTCTGAAGAATGTCACAAGGAAGTATTATAACACCACGTTTTTCGACTTTTCTTTTTCCTTAAAACTAATACTAGATTTTCAAAATCATCATTCTCTAGAATCTACTTCTCATTTTTTTTTTTACTCCTTGGTCACAATTTCTACCTTTGTTGAAATGTATATGAAGATCATAAATTGTAAATTTCTTTTTCTTCTAACATCTCTGTAATAGTTATAGATATAGGAGGGATTAATTAAATTACCTAATATACTGAATGTGCTCTTTTAATAACTCATTTTTAATGGAAATATCATTTTCCCCCTTTTATCTTCCTCCAATGCATAACCATAGTGGTCGCTTTATGGGAGACTCTAGAACAGCACTGTATTATAGAACTTTCTGTAATGATGGAAATATTCTATATTTGTACTATCCAATACTAGCTATATACTGACCCCTTGAAATATGGAACTGACTTGAAGAACTGAAAATTTAATTTTATTTACTTTTAATTATTTTAAATTTTATTTAAACTCAAACTTTATTTAATTTTAATTATTTTAAATTAAACATCCACCAGTGGCCAGGGTTTTGGACAGTGCAGATATGAAACATTGTCATCATCAGAAAGTTGTATTGGAGAGTGTTGCTCACGAGCATCATTTTACCTTATATGAGGGAACTAGAATAGTCAGATTCATAGATACAAAGTAGATGGTGGTGGCCAAGGGTTGAGGGCAGAGCTGTTTAACGGGTGTAGAGTTTTAGTTTTGCAAGATGAAAAGAGTTTTGAAGACCAGGTTCACAGCAATGTGAACGTACTCAACACCCCTAAACTGCACACTTAAAAGTAGTTAAGGTGGAAAATTTTAAGTTATGTCTCTTTTACCAGAATTAAAAAAAAAAAAAAAGCAAATTTCCTGCATTACCAACTCCATGGCTGGGAGGTGAGGCAAGGTCATGGTGAAGAGCAGGCTTTGGACCCTGCAGACCTGGGTCTGAGTCCTAGCTCCACTGCATGTTAACTAGGTGACTCTGGGTGCGTCCCACCATAGCCCATTCCTCTAGGATGAAAATCCTATAAGGTTAGGAAAAAATCTTTATCCAACTAACTGCGAAGTGCTGGCTAAAGAAGACTGTATCTATGCTGCATGTGTGTTATCTTTGCCTATGAATGCTAATTCAAAACATATGTATTAAGCATACATAAGCACAACGACTGTACGTACAACTAGGATTGCCAGATGAAATACAGTGCGCCAAGTTAAGTCTGAATTTAATATAAAAAATAAAATATTTTTAAATAATAATATTTAATATAGGTCTGTTTTAAATATTGTAGTAAGTCCCATGCAATATTTGGTATAGACTTACCCTAAAAACTTATTCATTTTTACTCTGAAATTCAAATTGAACAGAGTGTCTTATATTTTATTTGCTTAATCCAACAACCTTACGTAACATTATTGTCTTTATCGCTCGCTCAGATAAGTGACAAAGTTAGCTCTATGGGGGAGGAAAACTGTTTTCCCCAGTACCATGACGATTCTTCCTTCTTGTCCCAATTCTTGTGTTCAATTATCATCAGAGAAGCACGGTGGGCATATGGCTTGATGACTAACCTGACAACTGATAATGGGTCTGATTTATTAATCTTCTGTTTTGTCTCCTAATTACAATTGCTTTGAGACAAACATAAATATGAATGGGTTAAATGCTTTCCGACTTATTTTCTTTTCCGCTTCTGATTTCATTAAGCATCTGTGAAATATCTTTTCCTGTGCTGTGTCCCCCACTTTCTCAAAAGCAGAGTTTTATCTATGAAGGCCGTGGTCCTGAATTACTATGAAGAAGCCCTGCTTTGATAAAAATCAGTAATGGTTAAGACAGCCATCTAATAAAACTTCAGTCAGTGAATTGTCCCATCTTGGAGTGTTTCTGATGTCTAATGTGATTTAAATCCTTCCGCCCTACCTGCCCTCACCAGACAGTCTCCTGCTGGGAATAGTGCTGTGTCATTAAAATGGAATCCACCAAAAGAGACAATAAGTCACAGTCACTAAATAGAAGCACTGAAGCCATGATGAGTATTTTTTAGGCTTTATCTCAAGATTATCCACATAATAGATGCTTATGAATTTGTTCAATTTGCTAGATTAGACCCCTCTGCTTCTCCATTAAAATCTATTTGATTCTACAGACAGAGGAATGTGCTAGTGACATTAGAAACAGGAGCTAAGAGGCACAGATCTCAGCTCAGGTTCTGCGCCTGTGGTCCTGGGACTTGAGTGTGTATTATGTCCCCCAAATTTACATATTGAAACCTACCCTGCAATGTGATAGTATTTGGAGGTGCAGCCAATGAGCGGTGCAGTCATGAGTATATGAAGTATGAGTATATGAGCATATAATCTGCATGAATGAGATTAGTGTCCTTATAAAAGGGTGCCCAGAGAGCCCCTTCATCCCTTCTACCACATGAGGACACAGCAAGACCAGGAAGTGAGCTCCGACCAGACACCAATCAGCCAGTGCCATGATGCTGGACTCCCCAGCCTCTAGAAAGGTGAGAAATAACTGTTTGTTGTGTAAGCCACTCAGGCTACAATGGTTTTGTTACAGCAGCCCAAATGGACTAAGACAGCATGGCGCTGAGCCTCACGCGGCTTCGGTTGCCACAGCTGTACAGCTGGAGCTAATGAGTGCCCTAGAGAGCAGACGAGAAGGTACCCACAGAAGAGCTCTGAGGACAAGGACGATCCTGAGCGTGTGTAGCAAGGGCACTGCTGATAAAAATGCTTCTTTCTCTTCCCTGGACTCCAACCCCCTCAAGGTTGAGGGGGGTTGGGCAGCCAACCTTCTTCTGCCTCACCCCCGCCCCACTGGCGCCCCCGCCTGGCCTAGCTGTCATTCACACCAGAAACCTGACTATGGTCCTATTTGATGAACTCAGCTGTGTAGACGCCCCACGGGGTCCGTCGTGGACACTTAAAGGGCTAAGAAGCTGCCTGCACTTCAAGGAACACAATAGACCGTGTTTACACTAATATTCAGTTTAGTAAAATTACACATTTAAAGGCCCAGTTTTCTAAAACCTTTATGTTTATGTTACGAATCTAATTATTCTATTTATAAATTCAGGGCATTTTATGTAAAATAAGAGGAAGTACCTTTGATTAGTTTTTGATCTACTCAGGTTGAAAGAACTAAATTCCCCTTGCATCGTTAGTGCTATTTACATGAATTCTCATCTTCCCTTAAACATTGGAACTGCAATGATAAACTTAATGCGCATAATTTTCTTTCTAAACAACTTCAAATGCCTGATCTGGCAAGTTAATGACTCTGACGAGCAAAACCTTCCGATGATGTTAAAGCTTTGCAAATCTAGTAAATTGGGAGTTTTCAGTATTGCGACTTACTGAGCACCCAAGTTCGGGCTGACAGAGACAATGGCCTCAGAGGAGCTGGTGTGTGTGCAGGTGAGGAGGGCAGGGCTGGGAGGGGCAGGTGAGCTCCAGCAGGCGGCTGGGGATGCAGGCTGAAGGGCAGAGTGAAGAGCCCACCTGCAGAGGGAGGGTAGCCAGAGGGAAGGACAAAAAGGTCCCATGGAGCCCAGGAGCCAGAGGCTGATGATGGACCCAGAAGAGGAGTCAGGAGAGCAAGTCAGCCAGTCCCGGCTCTGGGCCCTGGGCTCTTAACTTTGGAACTGATCGGCAGCCCTTCATGTGCTGTGGGCTCCCCTGCACTTGCCACAGTCTTACTGTGAGTCTGTGAGAAATCTTTAACTTTTGGACTTAAGTTTCCCTATCAGTCAGATCATGCTGATAATAGTAGTTTCTCCTACAAGAGAGGAATAGAAATTGCTATCAAACACCCACTCACTCTTAAGAGAAGTGGCTTTTTTTTTTTCAAATCAAGGTTGACTAAGGAGAAATATCGCGGGATATAGGAACAGAAACTGGGGAAGGACTTCGAATAATCAAGAGGAATTCGGAATTCCCTGAAATTATAGGAATCAGGACGAAGGGAGGGAAGACCAGGCTAGCTGTGCTCGGCCCAATAACGCCACCACAGCCACGTGTCGCCACTGAGCACTTGAAATGTGGCGAGTCTGGATCGAGAGGTGCCCCAACTGTAAAATACATGCTGTGTTGGAAGATTTTATGAAAAGAGAATTTCAAAGATCTCATTAATACTTTTTAATTATTGATTACCTGTTGAAATTCTGATATACCCCAATAATAATATTGAATTAAATAAAATATGTTAACATTAATAAATTAATTTTAAATGCAGTTACTAGAAAATATTGAATTGCGTATGAGGATTCTCTTTCTTCTGGACAGTGCTGGCTTAGAGTCATTAATAAGAGGAGGATCAGCTACTAATCCCTATCACAGGGCGGTTGGTTTTGTTTTTAATGCACAGCGGTGTCTAGTAACCCACTGAACTTGAGATGCGGCAACGTAAACATCTCCTCGCCCCCCCCCCCCACATCTCACAGAAGTCTACCACATACTTAATTCGCCCTCTGTGGGTAGAAATTAAGTTTCACATGTGGGTGATGGGTCTAGGGCAGAGACAGCGCTCGTGGGAAGAGGTTACCGTGAGCGAGACAGGCCTTCTCCACCAATGTGGAGCGGGTTTTTCTTCTACGGGGTGTGGATCTGGGCGCCCAGTCTTTAGTCATCTCGGTTTAAAGAGGTAACAGCGCACCTGGCATCTTCTGGGTCATGTCGCTTTATAGGGGTTGTGGGTTTATAGGGAAAAGCCTGGTCCAACCCACCAGACTGATGGGCCACGACAGGACGCAGGTCCCATGACGAGCAGGGAGGCTGCCTACTTGTCACTCAAACTATTTGGTTGGCTTCTGGTTCGTTCCAAGGAAGCAAGGTGGGTGAGACTGGAGAACTTCGTGATCGGACCCGACACAAACACGGTGTGGGCGGCAGCCCCGCCCTCGTGTCAGACCTCGTGTGGCTGAGTCTCCCCGATGCTCCCCGGCGCTCATCCCGGACGGCCCCCCACTCCTTCGAGCTAACTCACCGCCCCGGCTTCCCGAGCACGGAGCGTTGGCACCACGGAGCCTCCTGGGTCTGGTCATCCATACCCGAGATCCAGCCACCCGTCGCAGATTACAGCAGACCTCCGGCAGCAGCTCCCAGGGAGAAAAGACTTCCTAACAATTCTAATATTTCCCCCAAAGCCTCTGCCTGCCTGCCTGCTTCTCTCTGTCTCTGTCTCTCTCTCTTCTCTCTGCCTCTCTGTCTCCCCCTATCTCTGTCTCTGTCTCTGTCTGTCTGTCTGTCTGTCTGTCTGTCTGTCTCTCATTGGAGGCTCCATTCTTTCTCCTTCTGGCCTGGAGGAGATGAGAGGAAAGACCGCACGGAGCTCACAGCTCAGCGCCGTCAATGGCCTCCCAGGCTCCAAACAGAAAGCAGCCCGTGGAAGAAGGTTTGGGTCTACGATCCCTCATCTGAAATTGTTGGGGCCAGATGCGATTCAATTCAGGATTTTTCAGAGTTTACGAAGGTAACGTGGTGCATAAGTCACATTACACCACAGTGCGGTCTCAGCAGCGCCCACAAACACACACCTTATTGTTTATGCCATGACGCGTGACACGTAGGAATAGTCGCACTGAGAGGGAGAAATAAAGACTCCAAATGGTCTCATCTCCGTTCCAGGTGAGTTTTGATGCCACGTGAGTTTGCTCTTCACTTATTAAAAACACACACATGACTTTGGGCCGTCAGAACTTTCTGGATTCTGCAGCTGCGGCGGTGCGCGCGCGCGGTGTGGGGGGCTGTGCTGCGGGCGCCAGCCTCAGGACCCCCTGTGCGGGCTTCGCTCCCCCGCTGTGGTCCAGCGGCCGTCGAAAATCTGTAGTCCAGCTTTGCGTATTTGAGGGAAGAATTCACTGTTATGTAATTACCCAAAGTCTAGGTCCTCTGAATTTGAGTTCTCCAAACAGCCAGTTTCTAAACCCATGTTTTCTTTTTTTGTGGCTATTATGGGAGTTGGCATGAGTAACTTTCCTGCATTCGATTTTAGAGTATTATGGAGACCCAAGGATTGGTATTGTCCACCATTTTTCTATTTCACAACTAGTTTATGAATTCACTTTTATTTAACAAGCCCTTGAATCGCATATACTATGTTGGGTACTTCTTTAAGGTAAGGACCATTATAATCTTCATTTTATAGGTAATATGAGGCCCAGGAGGGTTAAAGCACTTGGTCAAGGTCACACAGCAAGTCAAGTGGCAGAGGAAGAATGAAAACCCATGAGCCTAACTTCAGAATCTGTGCTCACTGCCTATTAAACACTGGGCTTATAGAAGATAAAACATAGTACACACAAGAAGAAAGGCGCTTGATTTTTTTAAAAGTAGAAATACATCTGATTTACTTCTTCCAGAGAGTTAGTTAAACCAGAGAGTCAGTTAATGCCCTGTGGTCACTTTTCTCTCACCCAAAGTAAGATTTAACATAGTTTTACTTTGAAAAAGTAGCAATTAAATATGGAAGTCGTTGTCCCAACAGTTACATTTTAACAGGAAAATTTGAAATTAAGTAATGTTTATAAGGGTAAACTGAATTTTCTAGAGTTTAGGAATAATTTACATTACCAAGAACTTTCTTACTCTATTCTGTGCATGAATAGGCTTAAAACACGGTGATGATTATTATTGTTCACAATACTGAAGTTATTACTTTGAACATACAAAGTGCTCTAAAATCACAAATTAATTATTAATGAGACTATTGCTCTTGAAGAGTTATGTTGTTCATAAGGGATATGATTGTTCCACAGAAAGGAGTATGTTTCATACGTTGTCATAATTTGGAGGAATAAACCAAGCTAGCGTCTCCCCATGTCATGAGATTCTGTTTCTTCCCTTCCCGTTTCAGGCAGGACTTCACTAAATGGACACAGGACACAAGGGTCACACAATATCCTGCCAGTGCTTTGGAAGAGGAGGATCAAAGATGATTTGATTAGAAATCTATACCCAGCAAATCCATCTGTTTCTATATATTTATACTTGATCTTCATTTCTTGGTGATAAGATTCCTCTTGGCAAATCTCAATATTACCTCCATTAAACTAAGAAGGAAAGAGATATAGACACACTGAGACCGGAATACCCGGAGGTACCTGGGTGATCCAAGAAGCCAGGCAGAGGGAGACAGCGGCCATCACAGCTCAGCATCCTCAGAAGAGTCGATGCGCTGTGGTTGTTGGAGAGGAAATGACACAGGCGGAGTTGGTTTTTCCCTTGTCTGCACAAGGTGAGTCTATCATTAATCTGTAAAGTTCCTTACATTTCTACAGAGTTGGTGGTTTCTTGTCTCTGTTAAAAGTCTTAAGCAAAACAAACGTTTATTCATGGTATTAGGCGAGATAAGTTATGTGATACTGCAGTGAAAAACAGCCCCCTTGAGCCAATGACTTCACACCGGAAGGGTCTGTTTCTCGCTCAGAAAGTCCACTACGGGCTGGGCGACCCTCCCAGGTGTCTGTCCTCCATGATGTAACTTGACAACCACACCTGATCTTGCAGCTCTGCCATCTCGTCATGAGGCCTCCTTAAGTGTCTTGGCATGAGGAGAGACAGCTAGAGGGCCGACCGTTTCTTCTGAGTTTCGTCCTGTAAGAGTCACAGGTTCGCAGCCCATGGGACAGATCTAGGGAAAGTGTGGCCAGCAATCTTTTCTGCTGGAGTCATCAAAATGAGGATCATTATCCAAAAATGAACAGCCATGACAGGTATAGATAGCAGTTTCAGCTCTTCTTCTTAGTGGAAACTCAAGGAACTGGAGCGAGCTATTTGTTTGATGATGATGTTGATGATGATGATGATGATGATGATGATGACGACGATGATGAATCAATGACAGTATGAGTGAAGGGGCCTAGAAGGCAAGGACAGTGTTGTGTATGTCTCAGTGTCCCTCACACCTTGTGGAAAGAGTTCAACGAAGCCTTTTGAACATGTAGATGGATGAATGAGGCATTCCGTACCATTGATTTCAGGAGGTATTTCTTATTGATATTCTTTCCCAACAGACCCCAGTCAGATCACGCCAGAAAGGCAGTCTACAAGCCGAAGCAGCATCTGACTTGCCAGAATGAGAACTGGAAGCTCTGGTCTTGCCTCTCTGGTAGCAGTTAAGAAACAATAGGAATCAAGCGAATTGCATTTCCAGTTTCAATGTAATTGCTGCTACTGTTTGCCCCTTACCTAAATCTCTTTCCTGAGAACCAAATGTCTTTAGATAAATCTTGCATGTCAGGCCCTTTGGTCAAGTCTTTTTAGCCAAACCAATCCGTAAGCCATTCTTTGAGTATAAAATGCTCTGACCATCATTGGCACCGATGCTTGTGGTTGTTTTTCTCATAATAGTAATGGGCCTGGATTAACCACACGTCGTCTCTCATCTAGTTTCCTGTGCAGTCAATAGCATTCCTTTGTGGGGCGGTTTGGCCCTGCAGCCACTGCCCAGATAATGGCCTGTCTTGATATTTTGGCTTTGGCCTTCTTAGAACCCACTCACGAAGGAGCAAATGGTCCTTGGCTAGACTCCTAAAAATAACTTGTTTTGCTCATTGCCTCACATCTGACTGCAAAGTTGGGGAAATGTATTACTAAGTAAATGTGAATTTAACAAAAACGTGCTGTGGTTTATGCACTGTTAATCTTCTGCTGTGGTTTGAGACAATGTCAGGATTATGAGTTTTTTGAGTTTACATGTGAGTTTGAATCCACCCAGGTCCTGGGCTCTCTTCTCTGAGCGCAGTCTGACGCAGGCTTTGGTTTTTCTCCCCTGGGCCTGGTATCATACAACAAAATCTACGGACGTGCATGGTCATATTTTCATCTGTGTGCAGGCTGCCCCCTTGGGGTTTGAACATTAGTGTTTGCTGATTTTTCCTGCCATATACATTTATGTGCAAAGAGTCTCATTTAGATGCACAAAGGCCTGGAGGTTTGAGGGGGCGTAATTTTTCAATAACAAACTTGGTATGGATGAAAAGGTAATGGGCAGTTTTATTTGGACTATTTATAAACTATCAAAGGGGAAAAAAGCACATTCCATTCTTGTGATTTGGATAAGGCAAACTAAATGAGAAGACTCCGTTCATTCAAGTTTAACTGATCTGTATCAAGACTTGAAACAGATGGAAATCGGTATTTTTAAAAGACAGCAGGCTAAATAAAAAATAATATTCAACATTAATCCCAGGTAGTCCTTTTTTCCTTTCTGTTTGCAATTTATTGAAGCAAGTGTAATAATAAAAGAAAACTAAAGAATGATGATAGGAATTATTCCATTTTTTAGTTATTTTATAGTCTCATAACTACAATTTAGTATTTTGACTTTAGCCTCTTATTTGAAAATGTCTTTGGTTATAGACTAGATTATTCTTAATTGAATATAATTTACTTTCTGGATTTCTAAATAAAAAATTAATCATATTTCATTGTACTCTAGTCTCTTATTTACTAAGAAATGCACTACTTCCTTTAATATCATTAAATGAGTGTTCAGACTGTTAGTTATAAATTTCTAATTATGAATAGTCCACCTGCACTTATACAATCTTTCTTTTTTCTAGTGCACATATGTTCACAAAAATTCAGTCCAAATGTTTGGGTGTTACACAGATAAGTTACACGTGTTTAATACAGTGGCACGTCATAAAAACGTCCAGACTATACCCTGCCTCTTAGAGGTGGGGACAGAGGCTGCAGTGAGGTTAACATTTTAGTCATGATCATTCAGTTACTGATGAGTGACCAAAGCTGTGACAACTGCATTTAAAGCTCCAATTAATGCTGTTTTACTCAACTGCAGAGGTGAGGCCAGTCAGGGTTTCTTGATCTTTGACAAGTAACAGATTCAACAGGGAGACTTTTAAGACACACCTTCTGGACGCCCTGTCCAGACCCTGAGATTCGGATTCAGTAAGTCTGAGGTGAGACCCTGGCAACAGTATTTTTGGGAAAAGCCCCCAGGTAATTCTAATAAGCACTAAAGATTGCGTATTAATGATCTAAGCCTGTGGCCAGAACTCCAAGCCAGAATACATGGTGAAAGACTTGAGGGAACAGAGAGATTAGCCCAGTTTGGGGCCACACCAAAAAGCACCGGAAGGCTGAAGAATTCCTGATGGTTTTCCTCATCCTCAGACAGCTGGAAAATCTCATGTTCTGTAAACCACAAAACACTGGCAGGTGTTTGGTGATTTCTTCGTGGAGATAAGGGTGGAGTAATCACCTTATTCAGAGGGAATCTTATTTGCTACATCTCTAGAGCTAGTGGCATCCCATTTGTCCAGGTGTCTTCCTGCTGGGGTTGTGGGACAGGGCAGCTCTTGGGAGTCCTTTTCTTCTCACCGAAGTTGAAGACCACCCAACTCTTGTCTCCCTATTCACCCTCTCTTCTTCCAGTCCTCTGGGCTCCTGGTCATTCATACACATTCATTCAAAACTATCTGAGTGCCCACTATGTGCCAGACTTGTTACACATGTAATAAATAATTCTAACGTGTGGCCCCAGTAATCTTAAACCCAATAGTCCCAAACTGGAGCTTCCTTGGAACAGGTAGAAATCAGTCAAAAGTCTTTTCATTTTAATTTCAAATTATCCCTGGATTTACAAGAGCATTTTTTTGGTATACTTTCCTCTTTTATTCTACATGAACATAAATACATCGGATTTCTTTCGTTAATACAAAAATTTTAAATTTACTCTTATATTTCCAGTGAGCAATCCAGAACATTGAAACTTGCTTTGTGTTTCACTTGGGAAAGAGACAAATGCTCTGAAATTTACCTTCTGCCTATCATATGCCTCCAACCTCTGGAAGAGATTTGAACTTCAAAATCAAAACATGAAAGGAAGTAATAGTTAACAGCAACGATGTCTTCTGGACAGTTCTGAAAATGGAGGTTGTAAACTTTTTATAAAAATAAAGAATTCTCAAGATAAAATCTGATAGACAATAACTGATTCTATGATGCAGTCAACAAACTAGTAATTCAATTAAAATAGACTCTTGGACTTGATTCCTCTTGAATTTATTATTCTTTATCCTAATCAGGCTTCCTCACATGCGCTGTCTTTAATTGTCCAGAATTTGAGGGAAATGTTAAGTCAATAAAACCATCATGACTGATTTTTGTGGAAAAAAGTTTTATCTATCTATCCTTCTACCCACCCACCTGTTTATCTACATCTATCCCCCAACCTCTCTTTCTCTTGGTCTGTTTTTAGAAGGTCTAACTCTACTAAAAATACCCTAAATGATCTTATTTTTGCATAAGTATCAGGTAGCACATAATCACAAAGCCTATAAAATATACAGCAGTAGTGTAAGAGGAAGTGGAAAAGCTCTATCTGCTTTAATGATCCATTGTTATCTCCAGCAATATATTTCCAGAATATCACTGAAGCACATTTTTAACTGTTTTGCTCAGTGATATAAAGTCTTATGGAAACTTTCTTAATGTCTTCCACAGACGTTAAAGAATTATCCCTCATCTTGGGAAAAGCACATGAACAAGGAGAAAGAACAATACAGTAATAGGAATTAAAAAACAAACAAACAGTAGTTAGCCAAGGAAGAATGAAATCTTGCCAAATGGATGATACTTGAGGGCATCAGGCTAGGTGAAATAAGTCAGACAAAGACAAACATTGTATGATCTCTCTTATATGTGGGATCTGAAAACAAACAAACAAACACCCCCACATAAATGACAGATAAACAAGCAAATAAAAACAAGCTCATAGATACAGGAAATAGATTGGTGGTTGCCTGGGGGAGAATTGAGGAGTGGGGAGAGTAGGAGAAATGGGTGAAGAGGGTCAAGAGTAAAAAGAAAAAATGAAACAAAAATATCATGTTGTATACCTTAAGTATATCCAATTTTTATTTGTCAAGTATACATCAATAAAGCTGGAAAAAAACTTAAAAAAATTCTTCATATTGGAAGAATATTCTGTTTTACCTTTAAAATAATCTAGCTATAAAATTATTTTGGTGTTTCATTAAAAAGCATTGATAAAAACATAAAGTATATTGACCTTAGTATATTAGAGGGAAAGTTTACACATAGTGCTTTTTTAAATTTCTGAAACCGACACACAATATTATATTAGTTTCAGGTGTACAACACAATGATTAGACATTTATATAACTTACAAAGTGATCACTTCTGTAAATCTAGTACCCAACCGACACCATACATAGTTATTACAACATTACTGACTACATTCCATATGCTGTACTGTGTATCCTCTTCACAAAATATTTTTAAAAATAAAATAAAATGAAATAATGGAACTCGATCCTTTTCTATCTATAACCAATCTATAATGCTTTGCTACAGCCCTATATAGAATAATTTAAAGGAATTTAATATCTCAGTATATGTACACACTACATTAAAAACAAACAAACAACAACAACAACAACAACAACAAAAACAGTAGTTGGCCAGAGCTTGTGACTGAAGCCACACTATTCGGAGAGCTCACCTTCCATGATCATTAATGTGTGAGTCTTAGATATTTCAATATGAAAATGACCTAGGAGAATGATTTGCCACACAATTATTTGTATCTTTGAGCATGTAGTCCTAATTTAATTTGGCTCTTAGGAAACAAGTTAGGAACGGGATATTGAAAGCAATGTTTCCTGTTAATTTATTAGGTAAGAGAGTTAGTGCTCTGGTTCCTTTTTTGCTGCCTGGGAACACAGCTAATCTATATTGCCCAGACTCTCTTGCAATTAGTTTGTGGCCATATGATTGAGTTCTGGCTAGTGGAATGTGGGTGGAAGTATCAAATGGTTCTCTAAGACCATTAAAAATCTCCCATGTCTGATCCTTCATACTCTCTCTCCATTCTGTTGAGATTTGAGAGGTCATATATGGAAAATGACCCAAGTCTTAGATGGATAAGACAGAAAAAGCCTGGATCTCTGAATAACTGCGTGGAGCAGAGACTCCCACATTCTTTCTCTATCCCAACCAGTCTGGATTGGCCTATTACATCATAAATAAACCTTTGTTTATTAAGTCACTGAGGTTGAGGGTTGGTTGTTTCGACATCTAGCATTATTTTTCCTAATATTTTTACACATATTAAATAAGTGTTTTGTGAGTGCATTAGAATCTAATATTTAAATATAGCTCTTGTTATGTTGCTATATTTACATCATATTATATTCCATTTAAAGGGGCAAACCTTGGTGGCAATATACAGGCAATATACCTTGTCTTATTGAACTTCGCTTTATTGTGCTTCATAGACAACTGCATTTTTTACAGATGGAAGGTTTATGGCAACTCTGCAACAAGCAAGTCTATTGGTGCCATTTTTTCCAACAGTATTTGTTCACTTCATGTCTCCGTGTCACATTTTGGTAATTCTTGCAAATTTTCAAACATTTTCATTATTTTATTTATTATAGTGATGTGTGATCAGACATCTTTGATGTTTTTATTGTAACTGTTTTGAGGTGCCACACGCCACACCCATATAAGACTGTAAATTTAATCCATAATTGTTGTGTGTTTTTACTGCTCCGCTGACTAGCTGTTTTCCCATCTCTCTACCCCTCCTTGGCCTCCCTGTTCCCTGAGACACAACAATATTGAAATTAGGTCAATTAATAACCCTGCAGTGGTCTCTAAGTTTACAAGTGAAAGGAAGAGTTGCATGTCTTTCGCTTTAAATCAAAAGCTAGAAGGGACTAAGCGTAGTGAGGAAGGTGTGTCGAAAGCCGAGATAGGCTGAAAGGTAGGCCTCTTAGGCTAAACAGTTAACCAAGTTGTCAAGTCAAAGGAAAAGTCCTTGAAGGAAATTAAAGGTGCTTCTCCAGTGAACACATGAATGATAAGAAAGCAAAACAGACTTTGCTCATGTGGAGAAAGTTTGATCTTCTGTATAGAAGATCAAACCAGCTACAACGTTCCCTTAAACCAAAGCTTAACCTACAGCATAGCCCTAACGCTCTCCAATTTTATGAAGGCTGAGAGAGGTGAGGAAGCTACAGAAGAAAAGTCTGAAGCTAGCAGAGGTTGGTTGAGGAAGTTTGAGGGAAAAAGCCATCTGTGTAATATAAGAGTACAAGGAGAAACAGCAAGTGCTGACGTAGAAGCAGCAACAGGTGATCCAGACAATCTAGCCAAGATAATTAACGAAGGTGGCTACATTAAGCAACAGATTTTCAGTGTAGCCTTATATTGGGAGAGGATGCCATCTAGGACTTTCATAGCTACAGAGAGGTCAATGCATGGCTTCAAAGGACAGGGTGACTCTCTTGTTCGAGACTAATGCCAGTGGTGACTTTAAGTTGAAGCCAATGCTCATTTGCCATTCTGAAAATCCTAAGGCCCTTAAGAATTATGCTAAATCTACTATGCTTGTGTTCTAGAAATGGGACAACAAACCCTGGATGAGGGCACATATGTTTCTAACATGGCTTACTAAATATTTAAGCCTATGTTGAAACCTATTGCTCAGTGAAAGAGATTCCTTTCGAAATATTACTGCTCATTGACAATGCACCTGCTCACCCAAGAGCACTAACAGTGATGTGCAATGAGATTACAGTTGTTTTCATTCCTGTTAATAGAATGTATTCTGTAGCCCATGGATCAAGGATTAATTTTGGCTTTCAAGGCATATTATTTAAGAAATACATTTTGTAAGACTATAGCTGCTATCAATAGTGATTCCTCTGGTAGATTTGGGCAAAGAAAATTGAAAACCTTCTGTAAAGGATTCACCAGTTGAGATGCCATTAAGAACATCGGTGATTCCTCAGAAAAGGTCACAATATCAACATTAGGTTGATTCCAACTCTCATGGATGACGTCAAGAGGTTCAAGACTTCAGTGGAGGAAGTGACTGCAGATGTGGGGAAAATAGCAAGAGAACTAGAATTAGAAGTGGAGCCTAAAGATGTGACTGAGCTACGAGATTTCGTAACAAAATTTTAACAGGGGAGGAGTTGCTTCTTAATGGATGAGCAAAGAAAGTGGTTTCTTGAGATGGAATCTACAGCTGGCGAAGAAGCCATGAAGATGACAACAAGGGTTTTAGAATATCACATACACTTAGTTGATAAAGAACCAGCAGGGTTCGAGAGGAGTGGCTCCAGTTCTGAAAGAAGTCTAGTGTGGGTGAAATTCTATCAAGCAGCAACATGTCCTATAGAGAAATAATTGGTGAAAGGAACTATTTCGATTGTTGTGGCAAACTTCACTGTTGTCCTATTTTTATAAACTGCCGCGGCCACTCCAACCTTCAGCAACCACCACCTTGATCAGTCAGCAGCCATTAACATGAAAGTGAGACCCTACACCAGCAAAAAGATTACAGCTCGCTGAAGGCTCAGATGATGGTTAGCAATTTTTTTTTAGCAATAGCATGTTATAATTAAAATATGTGCATTGTGTTTTTTAGACATAATGCTGTTGCATTTAATAGACTGCAGTATAGTGTAAACATAACTTCTATATGCACTGGGAAACCAAAAAATTCACATGCCTCGCTTTGTTTTGATATTTGTTTTACTTCGGTGGTCTGGGACTGAGCGCACAGTATCTCCGAGGTATGCCTGTATTCCTCCTTTCTCCTGTGCTTTAGGAAGAAGGCATGTATACATCACCGGTTAGAATTCGGTTCAGGTACATGTGAAGAAACTATAAATAACCAGACCTTAAACACGGTAGACATGATTCCTCTCTTATAGAAGCCAAGTCGAGAATTAGGCAGTCCTGGGCTGGGATGGTTACTTTGGGAGGTCATTAAATTCAGAAGCTCCTTCCAGCTCACCCCTCCAGGCTCCCTATAGCACAACTCTTATTCCCATGTTCCACTCTCAGGCCAAGTTCCAGCCATTGCATTCATATTCCAGATAGTAGAAAGAGGCAAAGAAGAATGGGGTCAAAAGGCATATGAACTGTTTTTTAGGGGGATTTCTATAAAATGCCACAAAATGCTACTTATATTTCATTGTCTAAAACTATCCTATGGCTATACCGAGCTTCAAAGGAAGCTGGGAAATATAGTTTTTGTTTTGGGCAGCCATGTACTTAGAAAAAATGAGGTGTTCTATTACTAAAGAAAAGGATAATAGCTATAGGAGTACAGTTCCAGAAGCCTTTCCTGCATTTAATAAGTACAAACTTCTTCCTGTGAAGAAAAAGTGACTTATACAACATACAATTTTAGACATACATTTGTCTACATATATATAAATTTTGGTTTATATTCAAAAATATGTAATGCATATAGCTTACCATTTCCACCCCAGTCTCAGCCCATCAGAATTCCTCTGGAGTAAATTAACCATTCTTTAGTGTTTTGGGCATAAACATGACTGCATCAGAAAACAAAGGAGGAACAAGGAGACTTCATGCATTTTATGGATCAGGATGCATGGAAATAAATGATCATATACACATGGGGTATAAATAACAGGCACTGCAATTGCTTCACTTTAAGCAGAGCTGGTGTTGTGGTCGCCGTCCTGATTTATGCAGCGACCTCTATTCTGAGTCTGTTTGTGTCTGCGCTTGAGTTTGAGTGAACAGCAAGAACATGCTGTACTGCATTTCTACGACGCCTACTCCTATATCGAATCGTGGAGAAAGTCTAGTAGAACAAACAAACATGAAACAGATAACTCTCTTTAAATTAGATATGTGGTAGACACCTTTATCCTATTTCCTTTCTGTGTACTCTATTTGACAGGCATATAATTCAGACACCGGATTTCACCTGAGAGGCTTCAGAAAGAGCCACCCCAAGATGTGCCTTGTGGATTACTTGGAACTAAAGGCTGTTTTAGCTTCAGGCTCAAGCGAAACTTCATTCCTTCCCTTTAACTACCCAGAAGAACTCGAATTAAGGGCCTTGCCCATAATAAGAGGTTATCTTTTGAGCCATCTATAGGACAGGGCAAACATCTATTTACCAAACTTCTGTTCTTATCACCTTGGATGACCCTTTCTAGCCCCCAAGGCACCTTACCTCCTCCCCAGCTCTGGGCTCTTCATACCTCAGTCTCCCTTTCTCCCTCTGACCCCTGTAAGCAGGGTCTCTGACTCTCACGTGTGTGGCGTTCCCACACATGTGTATGCATTAAGTTCGGTTATTCTCTCTTGCTAGTCAGCCCCATGTCTATTTGATTATTAGACCAGCCGTAAGAATCTTGACGGTAAAGGAAAATTCGTCCTTGCCCCACACTCCCTACTTCCTGTGACATAAATAACTCCCTCCCCATTACGTATTACAGAATAGTTGGTTTTAAACATGTGTCTTTCTTTCTCCCTCATTCTCCACCCACCCAGGTACATCCCAGCACTGAATTTGCCCACACTACCCACAAGGAAACAGAAGACAAAATGTTTCACGTCAGAGATTGGGGCCTTTGAGTGTCCTTGGATGCCAGGTATTGGGAAGGTCCAAAAAGTGACTCCTGGGAAATGAGGGCTCATTAACTACCTGCCAGGCACTGTCTAAATGCTTCGCAAGGGACTGGCCCTTTCACACTAGTATGTGGGAAAAGTACCTGCTGTTATTGTCGCCCCGTGATTACAGAGGTGGAAACTGAGGCTCAGACATGTTCAGGTAACTCGGTGACAGTTACACGCTGGGACAAATAGTCTGCCTCCCGTACCCGTGCTTACACTCGCCCTGTCATGCTGCCACCACATGGCCTCTCACTGCACCCATGGTCCCATAGCTGTGCAATGTGGCGCCATCCTCATCAGGAAAAGCCTCCAGTGGAATTAGGAAAATAATATAATAATATTCAATGACTTGAATAACAAGTACCCCATCCATCAGAAGACACTGATCTCGAGGCTGAAGCAGCCTCACGACTGCAGGAAAACGATGGCATGTTCGGTTCTGTGGCCTCTGACACCCCTTTGTGGGCTGTCTTGCCTTCCTGTGACAGGAGCACTAGTTTGAGGCCAAGGTTTTGAGGAGATTTTTCTTTAGGCAAATCTTGCCTTGCCATGAATTAACCACCAACCATCTTCGAAGGCACTCACTTACTTACCCCCCTCCCCAAAACGTTTATTTGCGATCACGTTCCCATCTCCTGGGCCCTGAAAGTTGGTTAACAAGGAAGAGGGAACTGATAAAGGCATTGTTAATGGATGTCTTTGTGCATAAAAAAATTCGCATCTCCCTTCCCACGTGCTGTCCTGAATTCCCCTTTTCCTCCTCAAAGTTTTACTTTTTCTCAGAATGTCTGTGTATGCCATATGACTGATTTTCTGTGGTAATTGCTCTCTTCTTCAATAAGAGCCTTTACAATAGCAAACTCCTACAACACTTATGTGTAAATTAAGGCTGTTCCAGGCAAAAATCAAACCTTTATGTATAAACCTGCACTCTTTCTCTCTCCTCTTGAACATGAGTAGAATTTTTGACTAACGCAAAAAAAAAAAAAGAAAAAGAAAAAAAGAAAGAAAAAAAGAAGCCTTCTCCTTTAGAAAAAATTATTCTTTTTTGCATCTATAGTTTCGTGCATTTGGGTTTACAATACAGGATCTCAGAGAAGACAGACCATTAATTCATTTCATAATAGTCAGCTTGCCAAAAAGAGTAGATTTGATTTTGTTGCATCCAAAAGTCAGGTGGAATTCTATATAAATGCAATTTTAAAATTCAGGTGCTCTCAGGGGACAAACGATGTTTCTGACCAGGCTGGTGGTTATGGGGTATGTGTGTGTATGGGGGGCGGGCGGGTGTCCACAAGCAGCGGGGCCTGACATGAGGAAAAGTAACGCACCTTCTCTGAGGGGCCCCCCAAGAAATAATCGCAGCAGCAGTAGCTTTATTTTGCTCACTTGCAATAGCAACAACAAAATGATGCCACAGACGAAAACTGTCATGTCCCACCCACGCCATCTGTCCTGTGCTGTGCACCCACAGCTCCCCTCATTCTACAAATTAATCTTTCACACATTTTTTAACAAAAAAAAAAAAGTGTTAATGTTATAAAAGAAAAAAAAAACAAGGAAAACAGAAAGGGCTGTGTAGAAAATAAATTAAATTTAAATTTGATGGCAGTTATGACTTTTTTTATTGACTATAAGAGCAAACAGTCACATCAAATTGGTGCCACTGGCATGTCATTAAAACTACAGGGCACCCTTAATGATCTCTGACAATGATCGCGTGTGTGTTTTTTTAAATATAGCACGCACATTTTGTCCAATTTGGGCTCTTTTTTCCTGTTGCTTTTGTCCTCTTTCTGAGTGGATATTATTCATGAACTGAGTCTTTATTATCTATTTGGCCATCTGCATAGCATTGGCCATAGTCCCCCGTATTGTAATTTTGAGTGAAAATAAGGACTATTGGAGATTGCAAAACTAAAAATAATAATAATAATAATATGCTTTAAGAACTCAAAAGTAAAAAAATTTAAAGAAAAATATTTGTGATAGAGGTGAGGTTTGACAACACATAGCATGGAGGTAAGGAAAACCATAAATAACTTCATTCATTCATTTAGGGTAATAGAATCTGAATATTCACTCTGCCCCAAATAACATCCTGCCTTGATAACAAGCAGTTCAGAAAGTGAAGCTTCTTCATTCTAGAATGTCTTTGAAAGAAAAAATACTTTGTTTTGTTTTCTTCCTTGCTTCTCTCTTGCCTCGGAAGTCCACATGTCTCTTTGGAGTGGCCCTCCACAACCGTTGCTATCAAGACTTTAGAATTTGAATATTTATGTTTACAAGACATCAGGTTCCTAATTTTTAGTTAAGTAAAGGGAGAATTTCTTTTAAATTAAAACATTAGAGCATATTATTTCCAATTAAAATTATATTTTGGGAAAAATGAATTAACTGAAAACATGTATAATTGTTTTATTCCTAAAATTTGGCCTAATTTTATTTGACTCTCTTCATTCTCCTTTCTTCTTTTTTCCTCCTTTTGATCTTTTCTCTCTTTCTTTCTCAAATTCTCTTAATCAGTATTAGCTTACCTTCCCTCCCCACCGCCCCCCACCCCCGACACTGCCAACTTGTCAGATTTCCCTGCGGCCACTTGAAGGCCATCAAAATCAGCTATTGAAAGATGAATATGGTTTAGCAAGGAAACATCTTCTCGACAAGAGTAAATACACAAGATTACAGTACATTTATGACAATCGCATTTTTGTTTCAAATGAAATGTATAATATCTAATTTTGGGGGATTCTTGCTTGTTGATTCCTGTTAAACTTGAGGAATATGCAATCAGAGCTATGCTTTCTCTCTCTCTCTCTCTCTCTCTCTCTCTCTCTCTCTCTCTCTCTCACACACACACACACACACACACACACACACTGCTTGGGCTTACTACCAAAGCAAGATGAAGTCTGTCAGTCAATTATCTCGTTACTTAAGAAATGAATTATTTACTTGCAGTTAGTAGTGGTTTAAAATAACTTTTTTTTGTACTTGTCTTTCCCCTCCAAACTGGTTCATGTGTGTATATAATAACAACCTAAATGGTAAAAAATTTCAAATTTGAGAATTTAGAGCTAATCACTTTAGTCTCCATATTGATTTACTAAAAATAATAAAGAATTTCTAAAAACAAGAGGGATAACCCAGTTTCAAAAATAGCAACTTGCTCATGGTGTGTAAAATTTAGGCCATACTTTTTATTTATTTTCATACCTATTTAACTTGTATAGAGAAGGTATGCGGTCATTTAAAAATAATTAAGAGATAATTTATTCTTTTATTTTAAGACTACTTTACAAATATTATAATAGCCCAGGAATAGTAAACATTTCTATCTCATTGAATAGCATGCAATTTTAATTACCATGATAAAATTTATGTTTATAAATCAATATCATACATGTTACTTTCATGAGATCTTAGAAAATAAAAATATAATATTATTTTACATACCTGTCTTAAGCCATATAGTTCCATTGTCACTAAATTGGTATAATAATCACTGATATCTTTAAACTTTATCCAGATGTATATTTAATAATATGGTACAAATTTCTCTTTAATAAACTATATTTCGGGTCTGGTTATTAAAAAAATCTCACTAAAACTGCAAAACCCACAGTCTTGAGCATTCACAACTGAGAGCCAAAGTTTTCTGTCTTGCAATAGAACAAGAATAAAGTGATTACAAATGATGGATTTAAAAATCTTCTTTTAGAAATATGATATGACAGAAATACTTCAAGCAATATTAAAAGACACTGCACTTATGTGAATGGTTTGGGCCAGTATCACAGGCCTGAACCCTTCTTTTGTGCGCACCCCACCCAAGTATTATCTTGCACTAAACATCATCTCAGTGCCATCCATTAACTCTTAAAAATGGTCGTGATTCCTCAAGTCTTCTCTGAGTCGTACTAGGAATTCCCAGTCAGAATAATGAACAGGGCCTCTCTCTTCACTCACTCTCATTCTGAGGGAGTTTTGGAGGTTATTTAGAGAAGCAGGATTGGAGATATGAAGTACTAACACGTTTAGGGGAGGTGTGTTTACTCTTGGATGTTTTCGTAGCCGTTTTCAAGTGTCGGGGATTGATAACCTCAGACGCTGTGTATGAAGAAAGATCTCAATCAAATTTCTGACCAGATTCCTCCTTATGGCTGAGAGAGTTTGATTTTCATTTAAACAACAATAAATATAGGCATAAGGGTTTGAATGAATTATGTAAGCGCTTTAGCCATAACCATTACATTCTGCCACCAAATGAGCTGCTGTTCTCACTTTGTTTTATGGGCTCTACATAGCCTGTGTGATTGTGTCTGCCAAATAAAACCCAGCAAACCATGCAAATGAAAGTATAATCTTTTATCTTTCATAGTCACAGGATGCACACATACATATATGTGTAGTTTTATAGATGTCTCGGCACCAGATTTACCGCTATTAGGACCCTACTCTCTTAACGGTCTCTCCGGAAAGAGAAAACATCTCTTGCTTGGAGGCACCTGGATTTATATCCACCAATGACTTATATTTCTGGTTGAAGCTACACTTGAAAAGTCAGGAATAATTCCTTTCATTATATTTTCAGCTTGTCTGTGTGATTCAATTGAGATTATGGACTTTTCCCTTAAAAATAAAGACCCGATAGATTTTTTTTCCAAAGAACAGTAGATTCTAATTTGTTTAAAAACAATGGCAAATTTTCTTTTAGTTTCAGGGTGGCCTAAGTATTTGAAGAACAATGACGATGAATTGGTGACTGCCTAGTTCTGCAATTCGCTGGTCTTAATTGGGGGCCTTAGATAAGCCAGTCAACCATTCCATACCAACATTCTCTTCCAAGTTACGAAAATAACACCACCTCTTATGCCTACAAAAGATGTTTTGAGGAGTAACTCATTTCTAAAATGCCTCAAAGGTGAATACTCTTCAAATATGCTAGAGAAGTGCTTTGATTCTATCAGAAGTCTCTACCACGTCCATCTGGGTATTTCTATGCTGGTTCAGAGTACCTCCGAGAAAATAAATAGATACTTTACTGGTACTCAACAGAATAAGCTGTACTTCTTTTTCCTGAGTTTGAAAGGAGCAGTTGAACAGGAAAGTGCTGCTATTTCCTCCAAACTCTGGAAAAATGCAAATGTTGAAGTTAGTTCATCTCTCCCTTCCTCCCTTCCTCCCTTCTTCTCTCTCCCTCCCTGCCTGCCTGCCTGCCTATAAGTCTTTCTTGAATGTTTATTATGTGCCAATCACCATTATAGGGTAAAGTTATTAATGTAGAAAAAGTCCCAGTCCTGAGAGAGCTTATATCCCATCAAGGAAGGTAGCAAACAAAAATAGTCAGTAGCTTAGATCATAGGAGCTATCCCGGTTCACTTTGCTCAAGTCATTCAACATTCTTCCTCTAATGCTAATTCATGCATCCGGTTATGTTTCAGGCCAGCTGTTTTACATGGAGGCCAATGTGCCTAGTACCAGGCCGTATGTATGCTGGATGTTCAGTCAATGTTGAATGAATGAATTTCTGAAATGCGATTAGTTAGGTTAATAAAAAGTTCATATTTCTCAATGAAATGTCAATACATGCCCACAATTTCGCTATAAGGCCAACCTAAAACTATGTAATGCGTGAGCTGTGAAGCTCTGACTTTATGTTAAGAAAATCTAACTTATGTCAAGCAGATCTTATCAGAAAAATCAGCCAAGCTGATGACCCAGGTGTGTGCATGCCTGTGCCCTGATCATAGCCAAGTATAATCTAATACCAAGTATATTCTAATTCTCTTTACTTTTGGGCTAGTTTTTTCATACAGCATTATTTAAGGACAATGAACAAGACATAAATGAGTGGCATAGGATCACCAGAGCCCAGGGAGAAATACTGACACCTCTGTTTTGTTTACCTTGCTTGTTGCCACCACCTCCATCATCACCATCTCCATCACCAAGGCCTCTGCCACACATCGCTTCCCATTAGGACCTTCCCTTCTCTCCATCTCTCTTCAATTATTCTTCTGTACTCTCACCATTGTCTCATCATTCTTCATAGCCCCACCTCTCCCCTGGAAAGCTATTGTCCCTTATATTCTTCTTCCATGTCTGTCATTTGTCTGTCTAAAATGTTCTATTGTGCATGTGTCTTTGTTATGCAGACTCTAGTTACTATTCTGTCTTAGCAAGCCTGTGTTCCTGCATCTGTCCCACATTCTAAGTGCTAAGGCATGGCTTGGCATTGCAGGCCAGTTTTTTTTTTTTTTTTTTTTTTTTATTACCTTGCTGAACAGCCTCAGTTTTGTAAAACAACTTCACAGCAATGGGTTCTCAGTTAAACAAGTACCAATACAATAAGGGACACAGGAAGTCTCACGGTACCTAGAAGGAATTTGAAATCTGAGTTCGTATTCAAGAACCTCTTTTCCTATTGTCTCCCGTAAAGTCATTACTGCAGCCTCAATTTAAAATGCTTATTTTTACTGAGTTTAATTTAGATACACATTTGCATTGTAAAATGGCTACTTTAAAAATAATCATTTTAGTCTTAAGCATAAACGCTAGTTCTTCGTAAGGGAAGTAACTTCCTGAGTTGCCTGTTATCACTAAGGGCGAAGGAAATTTCTGGATTGAGATTTAACCTTCTGTCTGCTCTTATTACCAGGAATAGTTTGAATCTGGTATGTATCAAGACTTTTGCATTAAGTTTATAGAATTTCTTTATAAGAAAAAATTTTTATTAAGACAATTTTATATTATTTCAACAGTTAGGTTTTTGAGACACCGAAAGAAAAATGAAATGTTATCTCTGTCCAGTGGGTTCATGATGACATTCACATGTAATAAATCCTACATATAAAAAGAATTAGATTATTTCATGTGTCACTGGCATCTAGCACATGGTGGAAGTTTTACAATAAACACTGTGAGAATGTATTCCTTGTTTCTCTAATGTACTGTAAGTGTTCAGTAAAAATTTTTGGATGTATCATTTTTTCCTTATTGCTGGTTTAAAGTCTAAGAAGTTGCTGAATTTAAGGGTGGAACAAGCAAAGGACAAACATCTCCCTATATGGGAATGCAGATAGATAGATGTTCCTACCTTTTGGTCAGAAGCACTGCACTCGACACATAGTAGGTGCACAGCATCAATACCCACTGGTAGTTTCTCTTGTTCTCTTTACCTTTTCTATCAAAGCTCATTTGCACTCAAATTTGTACAAGCCCCAACTTAAGCAAATGGATATTATTAGGAATAGGAGCATTCAAATCTTTAGTTTTATTCATTTGAACAAAACAATCTACTTCTACCATATATTTTACAGAATTTTGAAACAATCAACACTCAAAGATTTACATTATTTTAAAAAATGAGGCATGAATAGCATAGATTTCGTATTAATCTTTCTTTAATAGAACCTATTTGTCTGAAAAAGTCATGTTTCATGAGATCATTTTAAAGAATTAAATCTAAAAATCCAACAGATGAAATGAATGCGTCTTTTAATTATCTGAATTAATGCAACCTCCAAATAGCAGATCAATTCCAACATCTGGATTTTGGAGGTACAGTGTGATTTTCAGGGGAGGTAGACTTATCTATACAAATTTGTTTAGGATTAAATTTAAATAATTTTTAACTGAACTCATATCATTGGATGGCAGGAAGGCATTCTGTGTAGCAAGGAACAGAGCCAACCTGGGGTTTGAAAGTCGCCTGGAATGATACACAAAGTGAATAATGAATGTATTATAGCACAAAGTTAATTTGTAAAAAGAATCGTTGCATGTTTTTTTTTTTCCTTTCATATGCCATAAGGCATAATTATTTTATGGGAGAGAGTATGGAGCAAGAGAGAGAAAGACAGATGAGAAAAGACAAGTGAGACTGAGAAAGAGAAAGAGGTGTGGGTTGGGTGGCTCTTTGCTTTCTTTCTAAATTCTCTGAAGTGGCCAGTCTTGTCAACCAAGCCTGAACCACCAGCCTCCTTCAGCCATTATGCTGACTCCGGATTTATGATGGTCATGTAAAAGCATTGATTTACAGTAAGCAACTGAAAACTGGCAACACAGGAAAAACAGTTCTGGGAAGACTATCTTTTGCTTCTCTCTGCCCTTAACTCCAAACAGGTTTGAATTACTGGTGTAGGCTCATTCTGCTTTCAGTGTAGAGGGGTATATTCCCAATGCCCGGTATAAATCTGCTAAGGACCTTTCTTCAAGAGTTTATGATAACATTATTTCTGTCTTCAGGGCTAAGAATCAGGATAAATTATCTCCTATTTGTGGCTTTTCATAGTTCAGGAATTTAATGAAAAGATTCAAATATTACAGATTTTATAATCCAGGGAATGAATTGGTATATAAAACGCTTTGCAGAATCATATATTTTTTAAAAAACGCATTAGGAAATATGCTCCCTGTTTATTTCATTATCGTGGTGTGTGTTCCAGTTTGTTTATTTACTTTTCTTACTATTGTCTCAGCCGTGTTTCTGTGTCTCTTCTTCCCTTTAGGCCATTTCAACCTGTTCTCTAGGTTCCAACCAGGTTCACCTCTACTCTTATTACATTTTTTAGCTACTATATATAAAGTATTACACTTGGACACTTGGAAATATCTGTTTTTTTTTATTGTTAATATTGCCTCCTTAATTTTTTTAAAGAAAAATTCCAATTATACCTGAAATTTATATTCAAAAATTCATTTCATAGATAACATGACCTATTGCACAAAGTGTAATTTTTTTTTTTTTAAAGAGATTTGACCTGTGGTTTACATTTAAAAGTCACACATTCATTTTATGGACTTACTCATCAAATTAAATTTTATTTGGGCGTCAACATTTTATAGTATTGTTATTGGTTGAAATCATGTGTTATTAAAACATAAAACTTGTTCTCTGGTAAGAAAGCTAACCATGGTTAGAATGAAATGGTTAGATTGAACTTGTATCATTTATAATTTCAGGACTCTCAGAAAAGTATGGATTAATCGGAACCGTACAGAACTAGGATTCCTCTAGAGGGAGGCACGGTATATTTTTTCTGATAGTTTAGAGACTACTTTTTGCACTTTTTTTTTTTCTTTCACCGAGGGAGAGACAACAAGTAGGTTATTGGCCCTCCAACTCTGATGAGTAGCTTTGTAGCATGGTAATTTACTAAACCTGTTGTGCAGAGGTCAAAAAGACCCAGCTCTGAGGTGCTTACCTGAAAAAGGTATTAAGAGTTTGACTTATTACCTTCCATGCTTCCAAAGGGTGCTCAAAAAATAGTAATCATTATGTATTATGACACCGCTGATATGTCTTTATTTACAATTTGTATGCTGATTTTCCAAAGATGATTAAATACATTGTTTTATAGTAAGTTTATAAGATTCTTTAAAATAAAGTCAGAGAGTAAAAAAATATATATGTATGTATATGTACATATACATATTTATATATGTATACATATTTACATATATACATTTATAATATATATTTTTGCTCTAAAAAAAGGGCAGAGAAAATACAATCACCCCAGGAACCAGGGATAAGTGGTTGTAGCAATTGAACAGTAAATGTGGCTGACATTCATATACTATTATATTGTTATTTAGCTTCTCTGTTGTTTCAGATTTTTATATATTTATGCCATTTATTTCCCAACTAAATTTTAACCCTAGGAAGGAGAGAACCTGTCTCATACTTTTCGTTGTCTTCCGTATCCCATTCCTTGAACATGGTAAATACTCCATAAATGTTTTTGATTCTGACAATGTATGAATCTCTTGCATTTTCAAAAATTTATAAATCTTTTACGTAATTGAGGGAGGACATACTTAGTTCCTTGAATATCCATTTAATCTATATTTTCTAGCTACACTATTCAGCCCTTGAAATGGATTCTAGTAATAACTGTTAGATCTGCGAAACAACACTCACAACTTTTAATGTGTTAGTGTCTCTCCATCATGTCGCTGGGGCTGTTATTCTACTTGTAGGAGTGTTCTCTAAAACCTTTGTTAGAGTTGTCAT
Source organism: Eidolon dupreanum (assembly GCA_028627145.1). NCBI lineage: Eukaryota > Metazoa > Chordata > Mammalia > Chiroptera > Pteropodidae > Eidolon > Eidolon dupreanum. Next base: position 11,162,323 of record CM053516.1, on the reverse strand, counting down.
GGAACTGAAATTCTAAGGGTGTTGTGTGTGTGTGTGTGTGTGTGTGTGTGTGTGTGGACAATCTGAATGTTCCATTTTTCTGATGAATTTGTTACTTAATGTCCTGGTACTATCAATTCACTTTGTCTACTCCTCTAGAGATGTTACAGAAACTTTTAGATGAGAAACAGCTTTAAGAATGCAAATATTTCTTTCCTCCTTTGTTTCATGAGCTTATTAGTAAAAGCATGTATTCCTTTTCACATTTTTTATACTATATTTCACCCATCAAAAACATTTATAAATTTCCCTAACTTGAAACAGGTCAGACTGAAATCGGGCCTCTTACCAACAGACTAAAAGATCTAGAATTCACCAAAAGCACCTAAAACGACATGTTTCATGGAATAAAAAACCCTAGGTTATTATATGGATGGCCTTGACCTCAGAGATCCATTATGAGGGCAGATGAAAAGGTTGAGGAGAGAGGAGAGAACATTACTACTGTTTTTAAAAAGATATTCCAGTAGTATTTCCGTTCCACAATTTTGTGTGCTCCTGTTTGTATTTTATTAGTAATTCTGGTTTGCCCACACAAAACTTTCAACTTAGTTTACCCATTTAATCTGCAACAAAGTGAAAGCACATTTTGCCCAGTTGAAAGGTCTCCTGGAAAGTTGGTTAGCAACAGGCTTGCCATTCCTGGATCAGTTAGCAAAGAATAAACACATTTCAGTTGACAATTATTAGCGTACTGACTTCATCACGCTGCAGCTTTTTTTTTATATTCTTGAACCATTTTTTTCATTTGTTATTCAACTTTTTACTTGTAATTCTTGCCTCCTTAACAATATTTCTAATTTCTTGAGGGTTTAAGATCCTACATTTCTTCGTGGCCATAATTAACACAATTTAATTGCAAAGAACAGAAATCAAATAAAAGTTTATTTGAAGGGGGGAAAAGCAATACAGCAGTCTCCTATCTTCCCTCGGTAGTTTGAAGTTGTGGCTTGATACGTACCAATTAAGGAATCAGGCTAAGGCTTCTACAAGTATCAATTTTACTGTAACTCCCTGAAATTTGGTCACTTGGTAATGTCTTTACTTGTAACAGTGCAAGTACATATGCGACAAGAGGGTTCTGAGAGAAATACAGACGCTGTGCTCTGCCTGTAACAAGACGACGTGAGAATGACGCCCAGAAACTGCCTCACTGAGCCTGTCGCGTCCGCAGCGCCCCGCTGTGCACCTGGAAACGGGACACCGCAGGACGAGGCAAGAACGTTCCTGAGTCCACTCCCCCGCGCTCGCGCAGGCGAAGACCTGGGCGTCGTCGCCCGCAGCAGCGGGAGTCGAGGGAGCCACCTTAATGCCGGACTCGAGTCATCTGTGTCCCCGAGAGCCCTGCCTCCCGAGAATACCTGCGTAACTTAAAGCGGCCAAGCCCCACTAAGTATATTTCAAAGTACATTTATGTCTAGCTCGGTGCACACCGAAAAGCTTGCTCCGCACCCTCAGAGCGCGCGAGGCCTCCCAGCCTGGAAACAGGCCCCTCCCAGCGCAGCTGTCGCCGCCGCCTGCGGGCTCCTTTCACTTTCTCACGGCCAAGTCACCCAGAGGGGCGCCGCTGCCGCCACCGCCGCTGCGCCCGAGGACTCCGCCCCGCGCCGCTTCGCTACCGGCCCCCGCCCGCCCGGGCCCCGCCCACTCCAACAGTTTCTGTTTGCGATTGGCACGCGCGAGCGGCAGCTCCGGTTGGCCTCTCCCATTGGTTGGGACCTCTTGTCAGTCCGGCGACGGCCCGCCACTGCCCCCGCCCTCCTGAAAAGTCACCTTTCTATTGGAGGAGACTGCGGCCTGGGGCGGGCGGGGAGCGCCGGTCCTGGCGCTTTCGGTCAATCGCAGGAGCCCAACGCCGGGAGGGAGAGAGGCGGGGGAGGAAAGGGGCGGGCCGAGGGGGGGAAACATCTGGCCGGCGCCGCCGCGTGCGTGCGTGGTGCGTCCTCCCGCCCCCGCCCCTCCCCCGCCCCCGCCTGCCCCCCCGCCCCCTCCCCCCGGCCCGGCGGCTCCCCGCTCGCTCCCTCGCTCGCTCCCTCGCTGTGTCTGGCAGGCTGCGGCCGCCGCTGGGCTGCTGCCATGGGGAGCCGTTGAGAGTGGGGCCCTCTTTGCTCCGCCGCGCTCCTCCGGCTGCCAGCGGGGGTGGGTGGGAGGGAGGGAGGGGGCAGGGGGAGCGGGCGACGGAGCCGGGGTTGGGGGGCGGGGGGGCCGGGAGGGAGGGGGGCCCGAGGAGGAGGAAGCCCACCAAGTCCGGCGGCGGCGGCGGCGGCCGGGAGGCGGAGGACGCGGCGGCGGCGGGGACGCGGTGACTTCGGGCCGCTCCGTGTGAGTCCCGGCGCGGCCCCCGGCCTCTGACCCGGCGCCCCCTCGGCGCCTCGGCCCCCGGCGGGCGGGGGCGCCCGCGGCCGGCGGGGCAGTGCGGGCGGGGGGCGGGCCGGGGGCGCCCCCGCGAGTGGAGTTAGTTTGTGCGGTCGGGGCGGTCGGGGCGGCGGGGGGCGGCGCAGCTGCGGGAGGCCGGGGCGCGCGGACGGGGCCGCTGCAGCTGCGGGGTCGGGCGCGGTGCGGGCTGGCCGGCTCCGCGCCGCGCCCCCCCGGCCGGTGCAGCTGCGGCGCGGGGCGGACTCCCGGCCGGTGCAGCTGCGGCGGCGCCTCGCGGGTGCGGAGGGCGGCGGGCTGGGGGAGGGGGCTTGGGAGCCGCCGCAGCTGCAGTGGCGCCCGGGACGGCCGCGGCTCCGGGGACCGGTGCAGCTGCAGTGGCGCCCGGGGGAGGGGCGGCGGGGAGGCCCCGGGGGCTCGCGCGCGGGGCGGCGGGGAAGCGGTCGCAGCCCCCCGCCTCCCCCGGCGGCTTCTTACGACTTTTCTTTTGTTGTTGCCATGACCCGGCTCTGTTTTCTCGTCTGTTGTTTAAGGTGTTTTCCTGCCGCACCGGCTCTACGCCCTCCACCTCCTTCCCTGTGGTTTACCCTTCCTCTTTCCCCGAGTGTTTTATGCACAGCCAAGTACGGAAAGATTTGCATTTCTCCCCTCCTCCCCACGGCGCCCCCCCTGCCCCTACCTCTTTGAAAAACAAAACCCGACCTCCCCAACCTCTCTGGACCCGCGGTAGCAGGACGTGAAGGGCTTGATTTGTGGAGTGGGAGCCGCTGGCCCATTGCGGTGCTTGGGACTCATTAAACTGTCACTCACCCCCCACCCCACTGGGTAAATGGGGTGATTAATGTCTGATATGTTGGAATGGGGCTTGGGCGTTTGTGGCGAATAGGTTGTGTGGCCGGCGGAGAAGGAATTTATCTCCGAAGACTGCTTCCTGAAATAGGCATTCGTAATTATGTCATTCATCGCGAAGTTAGAGAAAGTTCGGTTTGTGACTTTGGGAAAGCGAGGAGGACAGGACAGAGACGTTGGTTTTTGTTACTCTTTAACTCTTTGCCATGGTTTTCTAACGAGAACGCAGTGGTTATCACCGGGGCTGCAACACTTGGGCCTGAGGCCCAGTTCCTTTTCTACTCCTCACCCTCCCAGGAGGCTGTGGAGATGCATTTGACATTCACAGATGTCGCTGCACCTTGCAGGGCACCGGTCAGCCTAGCCCCGATTAGGTTCCGATTTCATCAGCCATTAGAAAAGACCCACAAAGTCTAGCTAAAAAGTTCCCAAACTTACTAGACCCGGTACCCCCCTTTCTCCGTGAAAGGTTTGCTTGTGATCATGCACATTCCAGAGTGACCCCCCCCCCAAAAAAAAAAAAGATTGTTATGGGACACAGATCAAGGGGAAGGCGAAGTTCTGCTTTTTCTGTGCCGAAAGTCAGATCAGATAGGCAGGTGGGCATTCGTTTTAGGTAAGTGACTGTAGCAGGTTGTATGGCTTTATTAATTTGTCTTGTTGAACCGAAGTACTTTCCAGGATTTCAGAAAGTGCACTTTCAGTTTGTTGATACTGAGAATTGAAATTTGCATTAACTGGCAGTGTGAGAAATTTTCCTGAGAAGGTAGTTGTAGATAAGTAGTTAAGTAAAAGTGAAATAATGTGAACCAGGCTGAATAGTTCTGAATAGTCGTCCAACATCCTAAGACATGTGTACCATTATCTCAGCGGGGGGGGAAAAAAAATGGAAGTGCCGTAATAATGTTGAAATGGGACTTGAGATGTCAAATGGGTTGGTTTAAAAATATCCGTAAACTGCCTTTGAAGCGAAACATTGGAGTTGAATAAAAGTGAGTCTGGATTTCCTGAACAGCACCGTGGCTTGAGTGTGCTGTCAGTATGTAAGCCAGTCCACCAACTTAAGACAGAAGTGTTGCTATTCCATAAATACAGTAGAACTCCATATGCTGAGTTTTTCAATTTCTTCTGTTAGAAAGTTTGGGAAAAAAGGGAGACTTTGAAGTATTTTGTTTATACTAACAGAAGAGAAAAGTTCTCCTAAGAAAAAGCTGGTGGCAGGAGTGTAGAGGAGTAGCATATGGCATTAAAAGGAGCACAGCTGGAGGTAGCATTTCCATCTGAACATGATGTCAGAGCAGCTGACAGCCTGCCATCCCTCAGCCTTTTATTCTAACACACAGACAGGGAGTTAGTGTGTGCGGATCTGTGGTGGAGAAGGTATCTCGTTCCTCTCTAACATCATCTCCACTTTGCATCTGTCTCTCTTAGTCTGCTTTTTTTCCACCGATGTAACAGACCTGGAGCCAGCAAGACTCAGAGGAAAGGACTTAATCAGGTTTATGTGTCCTAAAGGTAGGCGTAGCAAGACATTAGATGGAGCATATTTGTGTTTGGGTGTTTTGTTTATTTAATTTAAAAAAAAATCATATTACTTTTCTAACCTAGTTTAGGAATAACTTATGAAATTGAGTATTAAATGAACATCTTATTGGAGTTGAAAGTCTTGGGCTTGTTTAGTTTTAATTTTTTTATCCCTTTTGCTTGAGCAAATAAATAATTTTAATACACAGAAATATTTCAAGTTTTGAAATGTTAAAGAAAGCTTTGAAATACTGCTTTTTGAGAGATCACTTTGGATTAAAATGCTTTCTGTTGTTTTTCACTGCTGCTTGGATTCCTTTTGCTTTTGGGGTCGGAGTTGGGGGGGGGGGAGAAATAGTAAACTCTGGAATCCAGCATTTAAACTTATATGAGAAGATTATTCTAGTTGAGAAGCTAGATTGTTGTGTAATTAATTCCACTGTGAAACTTTATTCTTCAAAACATTCAGCAGCACTACTGAAACATACAGCTGTATGTGCTTTTGAAACCGAAGGTTTTTTAGAAGGGGGGGAAAAAACTTTTGTCCTCAGGAGAATAGTTTGACTGGTTTCCTCATTTCTCTTTCAAATATATATTTAAGAGATCTTTTATTTCAGCATAACAATAATTATTTGCAGGAGTTTTTGTGTTAGCGACTAATTTAGAACTTGTAGATTTGAGCTGCCTGAATTGGCCAGACAGCTGTAATCGCACTCCTCTATTCTTAATCTCTTTATCTGGGCAGCAGCTGCCATATGGCCACAGTCAGCTGGATCAGATGTTTATAAGCTTCCTTCTTCGTCCCTCTCTGTCCTCTCAGCCTCCTAATTTGATCACAGCTACCTTGTGAGCTGCCCTCCAATCTTTATTTTTAGCCCTCTCAAGGATTAGGATTGATGTTAGCTGTGGGGCACTTAGAGGGATTGTATTGTGAATCTTGGTTTATTCTAGCAGTGGCATCTCGCAGAATGTGTTTGGGGCGAGGGTGAAAGTTTTAGTCCATCTTGGGCAAAGTGTAGAAGAAACGGGGAAGGCATTTGTAAATATTAAATTAATATGTATCCATTCCCAAAATGTACTTTCTGAGATGGATGGTGTAGAGCCTCGCCTCTGGTCACAGGAAAGGGGAAGTTGGGTTTTCTTTATTTTTAAGGAGTTGAATTTTGACCCATTGTATACAGTTTCTGCTCTCCCTCCAGAAAATCAGGACAATGCATATTTTAAAGAATAGAAACTAGTGGGAAAGCAAAATATATCAAGTTATGTTGAAACAAAGTATTTTCTGTTGACAGAGGTAAGGCAGAGTCAGAAAAAAAAATAGTTTCTCTTTTCTAGCAAGGCTTTTTTTTTTTTTTTTTTAACATTGAACCTGTAAAGCTTTGAGTTTCATTTGAATGTACTATGCCTTTATTGAAAAGTTGGAATTAATTTTAATATGGAATTCATCTTCCTTTGCAAAGGATCAAAGTTGAGAATTTTCAGAGTTAAATAAAGCCCTTCTGGCTCCTGATATTCTAGATGTACAGATTTTACAAAGAAATAGAACCAGTTTTTCTCAATTCATTAAAAAAAAATTTGGATTTGCTCATAGTGAAGATGATCTGTTCCATCTGTTGGTGTAGTTCCTTCTGATCTCGTACATGTGTGCTATACCTGCAAATCTTAAGGCATTAACATCTGTTTTTATACACAAGGCTTTTGTTGTTGTAACACTCTGACTTTAAAACTAAGTTGTTTGCTAATTTCTGGACTAATTATGCAATTTCATTATGGTTTTTTTTTTTTTTGATGCAGCTGAAGTGTGTGTTTAAATTGTGCTTTCTAAGTGCAGTCAAGTATCAAAAGTAATAAAAAGGATGGTCGAACAAGTTTTCTGAATCTTCCAGAATGTGTTTGGGACTTTTCTTTGTTCATTATATGAGTTGTTCCCTTTGAAATTAAAGCTGTTTTGTAGGACATAATTTGATGAGTAGAGTTAATTAGATTTCTTCTGAAAGGGATCTAAATTCTCGGTAAGAGACTGTCTTGAAATCAAGGCTTCTAAAACTTGACTAAAAGTTCAGGGAAGGTGGGAGGCATCAGAGACCGCTTGGCTGGGCTCAGGAAGTTTGGAAAGCGGCATTTTTCCTACCGCATTAGGTTCGTGCATGTGATTTGGTAGTCCTTGGGTCTCACGCCTGATTAAAATTCAGGGACATGTACCTCGGCAGCCAAGCTGAATTATTATTTTTTCTATGGGGACTGGCGTCGAAAAGTTGTAAAGTTGTTCCTGGCGGGGCTCTCACGAGAAATCTCTCTTTTCCCAGGTTATGAAGACAGTATGGAGTTTCCAGACCACAGTAGACATTTGCTGCAGTGTCTGAGCGAGCAGAGACATCAGGGTTTTCTTTGTGACTGCACTGTTCTGGTGGGAGATGCCCAGTTCCGAGCGCACCGAGCTGTGCTGGCTTCGTGCAGCATGTACTTCCACCTCTTTTACAAGGACCAGCTGGACAAAAGAGACATTGTTCATCTGAACAGCGACATTGTTACAGCCCCAGCTTTCGCTCTCCTGCTTGAATTCATGTATGAAGGGAAACTCCAGTTCAAAGACTTGCCCATTGAAGACGTGCTAGCAGCTGCCAGTTATCTCCACATGTATGACATTGTCAAAGTCTGCAAAAAGAAGCTGAAAGAGAAAGCCACCACGGAGGCAGACAGCACCAAAAAGGAAGAAGATGCTTCAAGTTGCTCAGACAAAGTCGAGAGTCTCTCCGATGGCAGCAGCCACATGGCCGGCGATCTGCCCAGTGATGAAGATGAAGGAGAAGATGAGAAACTGAACCTCCTGCCCAGCAAAAGGGACTTGGCGGCCGAGCCTGGGAACATGTGGATGCGATTGCCCTCAGACTCAGCAGGCATCCCCCAGGCGGCCGGCGAGGCAGAGCCACACGCCACAGCAGCTGGAAAAACAGTAGCCAGCCCCTGCAGCTCCACAGAGTCTTTGTCCCAGAGGTCTGTCACGTCCGTGAGGGATTCAGCAGATGTTGACTGTGTGCTGGACCTGTCTGTCAAGTCCAGCCTTTCAGGAGTTGAAAATCTGAACAGCTCTTATTTCTCTTCACAGGACGTGCTGAGAAGCAACCTGGTGCAGGTGAAGGTGGAGAAAGAGGCTTCCTGTGATGAGAGTGATGTTGGCACTAATGACTATGACATGGAACATAGCACTGTGAAAGAAAGTGTGAGCACTAATAACAGGGTACAGTATGAGCCGGCCCATCTGGCTCCGCTGAGGGAGGACTCGGTCTTGAGGGAGCTGGAGCGGGAGGACAAAGCCAGCGACGACGAGATGCTGACCGCCGAGAACGAGCGGGTCCAGGTGGAGGGGGCCATGGAGAGCAGCCTGCTGCCCTACGTCTCCAACATCCTGAGCCCGGCCGGCCAGATCTTCATGTGCCCCCTGTGCAACAAGGTCTTCCCCAGCCCGCACATCCTGCAGATCCACCTGAGCACGCACTTCCGCGAGCAGGACGGCATCCGCAGCAAGCCGGCCGCCGACGTCAACGTGCCCACCTGCTCGCTGTGCGGCAAGACTTTCTCCTGCATGTACACGCTCAAGCGCCACGAGAGGACTCACTCGGGCGAGAAGCCCTACACCTGCACCCAGTGCGGCAAGAGCTTCCAGTACTCGCACAACCTGAGCCGCCACGCCGTGGTGCACACCCGCGAGAAGCCGCACGCGTGCAAGTGGTGCGAGCGCAGGTTCACGCAGTCGGGGGACCTGTACAGGCACATCCGCAAGTTCCACTGTGAGCTGGTGAACTCCTTGTCTGTCAAAAGCGAAGCACTGAGCTTGCCCGCTGTCAGAGACTGGACCTTGGAAGATAGCTCGCAAGAACTTTGGAAATAATTTTATATATATATAAATAATATATATATATATATATACACATATACATATATATAAATAGATCTCTATATAGTTGTGGTACGGTCTAAAAGCAGCCTTGTTTCCTGGAACTAAAAAGTCGGGATATTAACTTGTTTTTGCACTTTAGAATAGCATGAGAATCTCACTAATTTAGCATTCTGATACAAGAAACTTTAGAGCAAGTCGGAGAATAGAGAGGGGTTTTTTCTTTCGAGGGGGTAGGGGAAGGAAGCCAATAAGAACCTTTGAAACAAATCGTCCTATCGCAAAATGCTTTCGTAGGGCTTAATTTTGTCAACACTGCATTGTCTTTTTGAGCTCTCTCTTTTTCCCCCACTTTTCTTTCTTTTTTTTTTTTTTTAAAGTAGAAGTTCCCTCCAGTTTTATTAGCCTCTTTACATGTCTCAAATTGCATGAATCTTTTCTGGCTCTTGGAAACCTGAATGCTTTTAGACCCAAATGGAAAATTTCTGAAATGCTGGATTATCTATTTTTAAACAAGCAGTTGACTTAAAACTTTCTGTGGCAACTTCTGGTTTGCTGACAGTTCCCAATGAGAGAAATTCTGCAAGTACACTGGGATCACTGGGACGCTGTCTTTGTGAAGGTTTGCTTGGGATGAAAAGGATATTGCAGCTTCAGCAGTGTTGAACTGTGTGTTGAAAAATGTGAATTACTGTTATTGTATACTGTAATTGATTACATGGGCTGGGGGGGGTGTCAAAGAACTTGACAGGTTGTGTTGATGCTCTTAGTTGAGTCTTGAAAAGTAAATATTAACGCTACAGAAATGCATGAGTTTCAATATATTTTTGTCTTTGTTTGCATTGTATAACTTTAACGAGTGAGTTTAAAATTATTTAATTTCTTTAGAAAAATAGCACCATTTGGAAAATAACTGGTGTTATGAAGAACATAAATGCACTGTTTTATTTTTATTTTATATAATTTAAATTGACTTTCCCACTGTCTTTAAGTTGAAACTGTTAAGCTGAATAAAAACTTAAGCTGCAAATTGATAACTTCGCTACATAACAAGGAAACTATAAATGTTTACAAACGGCTTAAAGATTTGCATGTGCAGTGTGCATTTATAACCAACTTCTAATTGCACAGAACCCATGCCAGCTCAAAGTTTAGGTGTACACATTTACCCAGTTGAGCATTTTTAGAATAACTACTGCACAAATTGACAATAGGTCATTTTCTCTTTTTTTTTTTTTTTTTTTTTTGCTCCCCTTTTCTTTTTCTCCCCTTCTTCCTTACCACCCCCCCAACTCATGAAAAGATTCTATGGACTGAAAAAGCCCCAGGCTGAAAGGACTGGACTGCCTTGATTGACATGGGGGAAGGGGGTCAGTAGACTATGTGGATCGGCAGCAGAGGCTGCAGCCCAGCGTGCAGTTTAATGACCAGCACGCAGGGCAAGAGCATTTTGCACAGTGTTTGTTTTCCTGTCTTGCACTTACAAATAAGGTCTATGGGAGTAGCATGGAAAACGTTTGCTGTTTTTCCCTTTTTTTTTTTTTAAATTGCTTTTGTTTAAAATTTGATCGCCTTAACTACTGTAAACATAGCCTATTTTTGTGCTTAAGATACTGAATGGAAAACTCCATTGTGTGTTGCTGGACTGGTTTGGAAATATTTGGTCAAATGTGTGTTAATTTGGCTGTAATGGCATTTAAAGCAAACAAACAAACAAAAAAAAGCTGTGAAAATGGCCTTGGAGCATTATCTTTAGTTACTTGAAGAGTTTCTAGTTTTTTTTAAATACAGTTTATGTTAAAATAATTTTTATTAATTTAGAGAAGACAATCAATGTCTGTGAGAAAACGGACTTTCTTTTGGATTTTCTTTTTGTGGTCATTGTGAGTGATTGCTTTTTCCTTTTATTAGTTTCACATTCTTCCTTTGTTCTGAAACTTAGACTGACATCTAGCTTTGACAATCATAGTATGTTTTATTTTCCTGAGGGGGGAATAACTTATAATGCTGTTTAGTTTTGTACTATTGGTGTGTTGGTGAATTTTTAAACTGTGTGCTAACTGCAATAAATTATATGAACTCAGAATTTCTTGTGTTGTTTTCATTGTGATCGTGTACTTCATAGATCCTAAATGTGTGTCATCCATAGCATCTTTATTTTTTAATGTCATTTCTATTCAGAATTTATGGAATTATTAGAATGCCTTAAATCGCTCAAATGGAAATGTGCAAACGTTTTTGCTTGTAGTCATTTAAGAAGATACGAAATGCACATTTTAAAAGTGACACCCATTTTCTGTAACCTAAATGTGGAATGTTAAGGTAATTCTCTCGAGGTTTGTGAATCCATGAAACTTTTAAGTGGCAGCCTAGGTTTTTCAAAATATGCTGCACAGCTACTAATCCATACTCCATAAGTCATTTTCATGAGTAATTTTATCCTAAGTTGATTGGTCAGATCTACTCTTCTGTGTTCTGGTTTAAGTGGAAAATTGAAGGAGACCGGATGTCTGAAGTCGGAAGCCTGCTTGGCTAATGACTGGAATTCTAGGCAATCGAATTAGCAGGCATTTGATTGTTCGAGATTAGTTACATACATCCTTTTTGTTGCTGGGCGCACTCAAAAGTTTCCAGGTTTTAATTGTCAAGTTTTAAGTACTGCAACCATTAAAAGAACTCCATTCCATAATTTCTGTGATCTACCCAACTTCGTGATTGTCTCGTTGGGTGTGTTAGGGTGAGGAACATAGTTCACCTACAGAGTTGGCAGGACGCACAGGTGCTGATGGCACCGTGGAGGAATTGTCACATATGGTGACCAGGGTCAGCACGGACCTGAGGGTTTTTGCAAATCCTGGAATCCGTAATTGCCCATAACTTCCAGCCTTAAAGATACAGTTTATATTAACTACCGTCAGAATGAAATAAAATACATTTATATTAAATGGCCTATGGTAAAGTTAATATTCTTCTATAGAAAAAAAGGAAATAAAGTCCAGAGCTCGCAAGGTACCATCTGTAAGCTCCCTGATGGCTTTGGATGGGAATGCAAAAAAGATTGATAAAGCACAATCAATAACTTACGATTTTGAATTCTACATTTCCCTTTTTGTTGTTGAGACTGGATTTCTATTACATGCAACTCTCACTTGGTTTTATAACCAACCAAACATTGCTGCACATAAAAGAGGAAGGTACATTTGAGGTCCACAAAACAATTTTCTGAGCAGTGACAAGGGGGAGGGGTTTTGTTTTCAGTTCCTGTGGCAGCTAGTCAGTTACTTCAAAGCTTTCTGAAGATGTTGAGAGTTATAATTTAGTTCCATTTACTAGCATCTAATTTAAAATGAGCATTATCTTAAACGTAACTGGATATACTTTTAAAAACAATGTTTTGACATGTAATTTGGAAGAAATAAATTCCTTGCAAAACTAGAGCAGACTATTGATGACACAGATCACATTTGATAAGTGAAGGAATCAATTGTGTATTTGCTACATTTTTAAAAGAAAGTAATTTGTTGTGTAATCAAGTTGGAAACCAAATTGACCTCACCTTTGACATCTGGCTGATATGTAGGTGTATTTTAAGTATGTGGTTTCATTCACTTTTGAGAACATCTGTTTCTTCGAGATAATTGATTATGCCCTAGATCATTGGGCCTAGCTAGTATTGTGTGCTAGATTTTGGATTTCCTTTCTAGTTAATTATGCTATCAGATTAATAGGTAAATCAAGTAGACTCATAATTATCTACAAACAGGTTATTGGAAGATTAGAAAGAGTTGAACACTATTAAAATTATGTAATAGCACACATTAAAATGGCTGAAATATTCATTTTCCAAGTAAATCTTTTGAGATATCATCCAAGAAAATAGTTGTTTTTTACCCAAGAAGTAACACTACTTACAAAATCTTGATTCTCCCAAAGTTTATCAATAGAATCAAAAAAATGTAAAAACTAGACTTTCAAACTCCCATTGTATCAGATAATAAAGTGTTAAGAGCTCAACATTTCCTGTATCGTATGACTACATTTTATTTCTATAGAGCTTAAGACAGTCTTTGATTTCTAATGTAATTAGGGAAACTTACATATATACCTCTGGTTAGGAAACTCAGAATTAATTTTAGATGTAATTTTTAGATATTGATCTAAATTTTTCTTTTAATTGTTTGTTGCAATGGTTGAAATTAGCCGAACCGAGTGTGAATTTTGAAATCCAGAACACAAGAGCTCAATCCTTTTCACTAAAGTCATTTGCCATTAAAATGCTGCCATTTTAAAAAAGAAAGCATTAGATTTATTTTGTAAAAGCAAATACCTTTTAGGAGTTTCATTCTGGCTATAGTCCAAGTTTATTACACTGATAAGATTCTGTCCCTTATGTTAAAATTTTTCTACTTTTTGCCTACAAAATGCGATCCTGTGGTCCAAAATGTAGAACCATTTATCCCTTGACTTCAAGACAATTTAGTTACATAAAAAGAAACAGTTTATTTTTCCAATCCTCCCCACTCTTCCTTAGGTTTTCTTAATATCATAAAAGGATAGCTAACGTAGTCAGATCTTATTGATGTCAGTGGAGGTTTTTAGAAATATTAATTCAATTTCAGAGACGTTTTAAAAATTAACTTGTATTTTTGCAAACTGACCCCCTAAAAATCTTTACTAATTAATTTTTGTAATTTCTTGTTAAAGAAGCTGAACTCTTTCAATTTAAAACTTTGTAACAAGAAAGGGTGAGGTCATAGAAATGAAACAGTAGATTGAAAAGTTTTTCTTTTAAGCCCAAACACCTTATAAGTATCTGCTTGTACACTTAATTGTTGAATTAATTATCCAGATAATTCAGATTCAAAGATTTTTCCAAAAATATTCAAGCATTTGAAAGAAATCAGACTTCTCTGAGAAGGATGATTTATCCAGTTAATTTCCCTGATTTAATTCTAACACTGACTAATAAACTGTCAATCACAGTCCCTGGGGTTTATGTAAGCATGGTACTTTTCCTTGGGCTGAAGGGTAGTTTACAAAACAATTCTTTCAAAACTAAATTTTTCCTTGAATTTTTAGGCACTTCTCCCCCTTTCCCAACCTTCTTTAGGGATGGGTTTGCAGTTGAGCTTGCATTTTGCTATAGGAGGCATTCTCTCTAGTTAGTTTGGCAGGAGAAGAATGAAAACCCAATTTGGCTTTAAAATGTAGCACATTAGTCAGTAACAGTTTCAGTGAGGATATTAAGAGTGGCTTTGAGAGGCCGTGTGACACCCATAGAGAGTCCATTCAGGGAAATGACTTATTTACAATTTGTTATACTCTCTGTAGTTAATCATTAAATTAAGTTGTTTTTATTAAATGTCAATATACATGCTTATGATGACTTTATAGGAATTTTAAAAAGTCATGTTGGCCTAAATATTCAAATCTGTGAAAGGTGTATTTACAGTTAATATGAAGTGATACATGGAAAAATGTATGTGAATATTGGCAAACATTTACAGGATTAATTAAATCTGGTGTTTTGATACTTGAAAGAATAGCATAACCTCATTTATCTGTGCTATGCCAAATCAGAGCTAACTTTTGATATGTGACATAGCTTAACAGAATGTATCCTAACCGTGTATGACTTAAAAATATATATTACTTAAAACTATAAATAGGGACATATTCACTCCTTTAAAAATCATACTTAATGCAGTGTGTCCTTCATTTTTAAGAGAATTATTAAAGATCCTCATATTTTTGTATGTCTGATGCTCTGAAATGATCTTTGATCAAAGTAAGAACATTTAAGCTTTTCATATGACTCTCTTAAATTTGTTTTTAAACAGACTAAAAATATACATATACCTTTTTGGTGGATCATTTCTTTGGCGCTCTATCATGTAAATGAGCTGTTTGGTAATATTAAAATGCCCATTGCATGTTTACTAGGCAGACAACAACGCTTCCTAAGGATGTCTATTTGGATAATTTTTAGAAAAGCACAATGTAAAATAGATAATGAAAACATTTAAGAAAAGCCTTTATTGCTTGTGAGCCATAGCCATAGAACTTAGTGCCATCTATTTGAATTTAGCATAAAAAACAACAACCCCTATTTCTTGTAATTTATAACTGTTTCTCTGTATCACTTAAAATTCTCATCGAATAGAAGAAATATAGCATAGGAACATATTCCAAAAATATCTAATTTATAAAGTTATTTCTATAACTGCCTTCGAGAAAGAGGGTCTCTTAAGGATGTGACAGGAGAGACCAAAACACGGTACAGGTTTATATTCAAAGTAAGCCCTTAATGTAAAATTTTTCTTCAAAATCCCCAAGATTTTGCAACTGAATAAATGGAAAGAAACTGAAGGCTGGCAGTTGGAAGATTCCTTTAGGTTCTTATTTTTGTTGAGACTCGAACTAAAATTCATACTTGATGGTCCGCTCTGTTTTTCTCAACATCCTTTTATTAATTACATATAGGAGAGCACATTCTATGCACTGAGTAATTTTGACGCTGTTATACAACCGTGTTTCCCAACCAAATTGTTTTTGTGTGTGAATTTCTACCATTTTGAAAAAAACTGAAACAAATTTGAAATGAAAACTACATTTGAGATTGGCCCAATTCAGCATTCGGCAACCAGCACGCCACATCCATGCCGTGAGGGAGTCTGGACGAAGGATCTGAGGCATTTCTAGGGCCTCATTCTAATCTACAATATAGTGCTGGATAAAATTCTTAGGTTAAGAGAAAAAAAAAATCAGAGGATGTGTCGGGGCACAATGAAATTTTGTTTTTCATACTAAGTGTGAAGTCTAGAAAATGTGGTGATTTCTCACATTCTATTTATATGTTATTTTTCTTGAGGGATGCCTCAGAGCAGTACTAGAATCACTATGTGCAAATGAGGGAGGCAGGAAGGGCTTGTCATCGGTTATTCAACTTGTTCTGTAAAGGTGCTTATCTTGCAGTAAAAATAATACTTCAGTCAAAATACAGGCGGTTTGTAGGTTTGACCAGCATGGAAGGATTTTAAATGATTGAAGTGTTTCTGTTTAGAAGTCAGTCAAATAACACCCTTGAAGAATGAGACAATCAATCCTCATATTATTATTTTTATTTAATAATATATATATTTTTCTCTCTCCTAAAATAACATAACTTTAAAGCATTATAAACAAAAACAATTCCAAGCTTATATCTGTATCCTAACTTTTAAAATTTGCATTCTGGACTGGTGGCTTTTGAAATAATGAGTTAATTTTGTTCTTCGAATTGCAAAAATCTAGTGGCCAAAATTTGATAACAATCTAATGACCCAATTAATCCCCGTTATGTGAAGACCTGTATTGTGTGTCTGATATTCTCTCCTTATAGATTGCCCTATCGCTTGTTCTTCCACAGAGACTAATCTAAAAATCATAAAAACTAGAGCTGGAAGAGGCAAAGGGACCCCCCAGTTCATTCATTCTAAAGGTGTGGGAGCAGGTGTGGGGAAGGGAAGGAGGTCGAAGGACTTCGCAAACATTTCATTCATTCCCCAAATCATTGGCTGACCTGGGATCTCCCTCTCTTTAGGGGCACATAAAGGTTGAATTCCTTGCTCCGGGCACATCCTTGATCAGGTCTGAATCTGAAATCAACACTCTGATTATGCCCAAGTGATAAAATCTGCCTTATGTAAATGTATATTTACCCTCATCGCACTCATCATTGTCTGCTACATATTTGCAAATTGAACCCAAGGTGGTTTCTATACTATTTGTTTTCCTGACTTGGATGCTATCAACTATCAATAAAAAAGATTATAGCAGAACACTTTGCCGAGGGTGTCAGAGGAGGCCAGGTGCCGGCCTCTCTACAAGCCCCGGAGCCCCCGCTCGCTCGCTCTGCCTCTCCGCTCCCAGCCAGGAAAGGGTTGCTTGGGTTCCCAAAACATGTTATTTCTTCAACCACAGCGAGGCACTGCTACTTGCAGGCTAGTAGCTACAGGGCTGACAGAGCTGTTGCTGGACGTGCAAGAGGGAGAGGAGAAACATGGGTGCCCGACAGAGGGTGGCAGCCAGACAGGAACCTCGGAACTTGTTTGCTGCTGCAATGGGAGAATCGAATATTTTCCCACTTACTCTGAAAAACGGCCTTGGTTGGTGTCTTGGACTGTTTCTCACCTCCTTCTCTGAGCAGCAGCTGATGGAAAGGAGACTCGAGAAAAAGTTGGAGAAGGTCTACTGATGATCAGGGGAGGCCCCCACCCCAATACCTTCACTTCTCTGTTTGTAAGACCAGAATAGTAATCCGCCCCGCCCCCCCGCCCCGCCCCAGCTAGCCTCTTTCCTCAGAATAATGTGAAAGCGAATATGCAAAAGCATTCAACTCTCAGAAGAAAAGGTACTATGTGCATTTGACATGCCATCACTATAATAATAATAATAATAATAATAATAATAATTTTTTACATCAAGATGAAGTTTCTTCTTATCATAAAGCTTTCCTTCCAATGTGAATTTTTTTTTTCAATATGGATTTTTCTGATTGAAGTTCATTGAGCACTAATAGTCTCAACTCTATTTGTTTTCAGCAGGCCTGGAGAAAAGTAATCTCTACCGGAAACGTGAAAGTTAAAGTACTGTGGTAATGAAGGAGATTCCACGTTCTCAGGTGGGTTTGTCCGCGTGTACGTGTGCAGGTATGCGAACCTCCTACATCTTACCTTGCGTCATATTTCAGGTTTCTTGTGACAAACCTCTCAAAGCCCTTTCAGCTCTCTATCTGATTAATCCCCAAACCTAAGTTTGGATACAGATGTTTTATCTTAAGGCTGAAGAAACCAAGACGGAGAGCTTCAGTTTTTTACTCTCGTATCATAATATATATATATATAAAAAAAGTGTGGTTAATACCAATAATGATAATGAACAGACATGACCCCCCAGGGAACCACAGATGTTCAAATGGTTTACCCAGGGCTTTAAATGAGTCACTCCGATCTCCCCAGGAGAAGGTGGCACATGCCAGGGGAGAGCTCAGAGATTCTCAGCCTCAGGCTCACATCCTGACATGCTAGTTCACGTGTCAGTAGAGCCACACTGTGGTACAATGCATGTCTGCGGTCGTAGCGTAGCGTATCGCAGCAAAGGAATGCACTCGGAGGAAGATGCACCTGCTGAGTCCACAACTTGATGGGTGCGATGCTGCTCTGTTCCTTATAAGGAAACTGAGTAAATATTGCCCGGGTCCAACTTTTCCACGTCACAGGCTTCGAAGCCCCCATGCAGTGTGTCCGCTTTGCTCTTTGGTGCAATGCCACTTCGCAGAAAACATTCACGCCACAGTCATCTCTTTTCCTTTCTCTTCTTTCTCCCCTGGATATGACACAAATCATCCTTTTCATTTTATAATTTTCATAGATTTTTTTTAAGGCAATGACTTTAATAATACATGTTTGGAGAAATAGCCCCCTTGGTTGATATAGTTAAGAGTTTGATTTTTTTAAAAAAGTTAAAAAACAACAAGAAGAACCAAAAACAAACAAGCCTCCGCCACAAACCTCCCTCTGCTTGGTGCCATAGACAAGAGTCCAAAGGACATTAGCTGCTCCATTGCACACATTGGAAGGGAGAGTTTGCTGTGAGCTCAGACCTTCTAATAGACTGGCAATTTTGTAAAAGGTTTAGAGGATTTTGTTTAACCATTTCTGCATGTGTTTTTAATGAGCTCATGATGG
Organism: Eidolon dupreanum; assembly: GCA_028627145.1. Classification (NCBI taxonomy): domain Eukaryota; kingdom Metazoa; phylum Chordata; class Mammalia; order Chiroptera; family Pteropodidae; genus Eidolon; species Eidolon dupreanum. The sequence goes on along the minus strand of CM053516.1, from coordinate 11,143,915 downwards.
TTTGCAACAAAAGCCAGCTTGTGGGTTTCGCGGCATTTTCTGACCTGATACCTCCCTGCTGACCCGAGGACAGGGCACCTGGGCTCCTGTCCTGGCTCACCTATGGGAGTCAAGGTGGTGGGGCCATCTCCGGGCCTGTCCGCACGCCAGGGATGAATCATGCAGCAGGCAGAGCGGAAGGAGTCTCTTTGTTGACGGCTTTCCATCTGGACTTTGAATACAGCCGGGGTTCACATAGAGCGTTGGTTAGCTGGAAGGGGCTGTGAGAGTCAGCTCCCCCATGAGGGATCAGGAGTGTGTAAAACATTGGGAAAAAATTTTTAAATTAAAAAAATTAAAGACTAAAAATAAAACGGCCCGGGACTTGATTTGCAAAGCTCAGAGAAGCATTTCATTCCGAGTCACAGGTACCTAGGTTTGGGAATGTGTGTGACTGCAGCTTTGACAAGTCGGCATTTAATAGTCAATAGGATCATTTATAGCCTCGTTCAGATAATCCAACTGGAGTACACCTGAATAAATACATCCAGCTCAGGTGGCTAAGAGCTAACTCCTTCTGAGTTTAATAATTAAAATAAACAGAGCTATTAAGATGAATTTCAGCTCGTCATGTATAAATGTAAGAGGCTCTGTAAAGGATGGTGTTTTGTGATTCATATAGGAATATGATGGATGGATGATACGTTTTCCACAGCTATTTAAGAAAAAATGATTATCTTAGTCATGGGGGAAAGTTATGTGATGCATTGCACCATCCAGGCTGTGTCTGGGCCAGTGCGGATTTTTTTTTCTTTTTTTTTTTTTTTTTTTTTTTGTGAAAGATTACTTCTTGGCAAACTAGATATGCAAACGCCAGAATACAGTAAAACCACATTTAATTGGACCTACTTGCCAACTTCTTGAACACAGCTTGGATTATTCTACTGGAGGCTGCTTCTGTTAAAAGCTGGGGGAGGAGGACGTGGCATATTGACAAGGCTTCAGATAATTTTTTTTTCACTCGAAGTACAATTATGCAATGAGCCAAGTTTGGAAGTATTTTACTATGTTTAATAATTATTATTAAAGATATTGTAAAACATATGCATTTGTGAAGTGGAATGTAATGGGAGTAAAATCATGTCATGAATTTTACTTTGGATTTACTTTCCTATTTTGTTTTTTTTATTTGACAGCCTTCCAAATTGATTCTAGCCCAAACCATGCACTCTAATACGTATCGTACTTGATATTAAAGTGAGAATATGAGTAATTTATAGAACCTGAGTGAGAACAGTTTCCTTCTCTTAGCCAGTCTATATGGAATTGCTACCTCTCTTCAGGTAGCAGCTGACACGTAAACCACACACAGAGAGTGAAATAATAGAGCTCGAGAAATCTCTACATCCGTCTCCCTAGTAGAAGCTCCAAACCCCTCACGTCCCAGGCATATCTATTGTTCGATAGATGATCAGGGGCAGGGTGAGGAGAACCGTGTCCTTACGCCCCTGTCAGTCTAGGAGGATCGGCCTCGTCTCTGGCGCTGTCAGTGGAGATGCGTGACCGTCTGTAATTCTACGCAGGTGCTCCTTGGCTTCAGGTGATGCGAAATTCCATCATCATCCCTATCTCAGGGAGGTCAGAAGGCATGACAATCACTTCGTTTCACATCTTGAGCTCAAAGAAATGCATAGTGTCTTTCTAGTCTCTTTTTTTCAAAGAAAAAAATGCCCCCCAAACTGCACTTTTTGAAACAGGACAAAGGTGCTCTCTAACGATTAGTAAGACACTCTGGATTTAGACTGAATCCACCTGCCATGAAAACTCCAAGGTTTTATCACCGTTACACTCAAGCTGCTCAGCGATCATTCCTCTTTCAAGTGTGGAGTGTGGTGATACGCCAGTCTGACTTCTGTTTGCCCTGCAGTGTCATTTTTTAATTCTGCCGTGTCACAGCACATGGCCAGGGGAGGAAGGCGGCCGAGGGGAGAGAAGGACAGACCTCTGCAGCCATCTCATGCCCCTGCAGTGGGCAGCCTTCGCCTCCGGCAGGAATCCGAGGGCGTCTCTAAGTGTGTTTTAAACGGGTGCCCGGGGCTCAAGGGAGCCTGGTGCGGCTCTGCTGAGGCGTGGGGCGGACTGCAGCAGCGCGAGCCTCGTGTCTGCAGAGGGGACATGAGGACATCTGGACCGTGTCCCTGTGAGCAGGGCTCCCACTGCAGGCCTTTGAAAATCCTGCCGCACCGGCCCCCGGAGCCTTGAAACTTTCTCCCTAGAGACTTCAGAAGAGGTGGTGCCCTTCGTTTCTTGGGCCCCTCCAGCCTCCGCACGTGCCAGGCTGCCCAGGAGCAGGGCGACTCAGAAAGCCCTTTGCTTTCTGCAAAGGGCTGGTTTCGAAGCCCGGATTAGGAACGGGGTGGCAGGCCTCTGCTCAGCGGCTGTGCTGTCTTGAGCAAGTGACTTCACCTCTCTGATGACTTCTTTTCCTTCATCTTTAAAATAAACTTCTTGGGTCAGATAACTCTGAGGCTCTTTTCAGCTCTAAATTCTTGGGTATTTAGACCTGTGTAACTGAAATGCTCATTGTACTTGAGCTGATAACATGAAAATATTTTTCCAATTAGAGTAGAGATGGTGGCTAATTTGCTGCTCAGGCTTCTGAGGCTCGTTGGGATCAAAGGCACATTCACTCCGATGAGGGGGGGCTGGGGCAGGGCTGGGCAGCATTTCACTGGCTTTCGGATTTTTAATATCCGACTGTCTTGACACAGGCACATGTCAGACATGTGCTGGACATATGCTTCCTTGTATTTGGTCAAGCCCAGTGGGTTTGGGGTTAATTTCTATGTTTTAATAGGAGAAACCTGAGGGATCCTAAATAGATGTAATCAGGCAAGAGCTTATCTAGTTTCATGTTTTTGTTTTGTTTTGTTTTGTTATTTTGGGTTTTTTTTTTTTTTTTAATACTATGCACCTACTTTTGGGAACGTGGATGAAGACAATCTCACCTTTGTTGCATCTGGTGTTTGAACTAGCAGTAGACTTGGTGGCGAGGGCTGGGGTATAAGGACTCATCCCTGTTAGAGGTGCAGAGTGGTTTTCCGCTTGCTCAGCTCCTCTGCAGAGCTGTGGTTGGACAGCTCCCTGCTGCCTTCTAGGACTGGGCAGGGCCCTGCAGAGGAAGAGGCTAATTCCAGAAGACAGGCAGCTTCCCGAGGAAGGGGCACACCGAAGCCCCTCGCTGTGGGTGTGGTTCGTGGAATCTGGAGTACCCAAGGGAGTCTGTGGTCAGTCCACAGATGGAGGATCATTTGAGGTAGGTAGATCATCAAAAGAGAACACGCCACACTCCCAAATGGGCTCCAGAATTAGGGAAGACCAAATTCTTAGGGACTGTCATAAAAATCCCATATTCCACCACTGGGGGCCAGACCACCATTCCGTGTTTCTAGCATGTAGTTAGACAATTCCAGTAGGAAGGAAAATCTTACCAGAGTGTTGTGTGTGTGTGTGTGTGTGTGTGTGTGTGTGTGTGTGTGTGTTGGGGGAGGGGGATATTGGTATGAATGATTGCAACTAATTCCTATAAGAGTCAACTCAAATATTTTCACTTTTATATTTTTCATTCTGAAGCCAGAAAGTAAAATGGTTGAGGAATTCAAGATTGGCATGTAAGCGAGACTGAAATAGGACTACATTCTTATATTAGTTAAAACTCTTGGTGGCAAGGAACAGAAATCCAACTTAAGCTAGTTTAAGCCAAAAAAGAATTTTATTATAAGGCTACTTGGATTCAATGGAATCCAAAAGCGAAATATGGATGGGCTTTGGGAGCAGCTAGAAGAAGGAGCTCAGAGCCTGTCAGGATTTGCTCTCCCTTCCTTCCCTCTGATTCCCTTTCTGCTGATTGGCATTTTCCACCCCTCAGTCCACATGGTGGACGGGGGCTGCCAACTGCTTCTGCATTCGCATGTCTTCATTTTCAGACACCCAGGGACAGGCTGACTTCTTTTGTCGGTTGCAGTTCCCAAATCCTGGGGGAGAATTCTGATTGGCTGTTTGGATTGGGTGCCCACTGCTTGACCAATGGGCTTTGCCAAGGGCAAGGCTCATTGCACCAACCTGCAGTCCCATGGTGGCCAGAGGCCTGCAGAGGGCACATGTGTGGCAGGGGTGGTCCCCAGGGAACGGGAGAGGGCTCCCTGAAATGAGGCTGGTGCTGAGCTGACATGATAATAGAGGCCTGTCACATTTCTCTATGAAATTAAAGAGAAAGCACGACAAAATATTATTTATCTGAAGGTGAGAATAATATATTCCCCCTTGGGGTTTAACAGCAGTTTTTAATTTCTAACCCATGGCCCAATAATAGTTAAGTGATATATGTATGTTTTTAAAGTACTGTAAAAGATCAATTAATTTTCATTCAATTTGGTTCAGACTCTCTCGAGTTACTCATTGTCTCGTAACCTCGGAGCAAGTTCACATGCATTGTATGAAACCCTTACCTGGCTCATCCCAGCGCCGGCCTGACCGCCCAGCCATTTCAGAGTGAGCCAGGGGTCCTGTGTGCCAGGCAGGGGGTGACCACACAAGGGAGCGCGATGAACCAAGAAGATGCTCCTCTCTTTCTCCTTGTTGGGGACCTTGCAATAAAGAGCTCTGCATCCCCAGCGGGCGAGAAATGTGTTCTCTACCTCGGCATGCAGGAATCCTTGAGTCCAGGACATGGGGGGACCGGCTGATGCTGGCTAATGGGCATGAGGCACCCAGAGCCAGCGCTCTGGCTCCTAACAAAGCTGCCTTAACCTTCGTAGGTGCTCCCAGTGTCACAGCTGGGACATGCCCCTCCCTGTGGGAAGGAGAGCGGTTTAAATGGCAGACGCAGGCTGTTTGGAAGCTGGCGCATCACTCCTGAGCACTTACTGTCCCATTGCTAAAGATGCGCAATGATCGGAGTTTGAAGGAGGCTCCTGGTTAGAGTCAGGTCCTCGAGGCCCAGCTGGAGGAGCAGAAGGCTCATTGATTCAGAGTGTCACAGACTCTGGAGAAAACAAATAGGAGTATTTTAGGCACTGTGGATTTCGTTATTGCTGTTTTCACTCAAATTACTGTGCTCTGCATTCGGGGACCTTTGGAGACAGATAAAGGATGTTGCCTCTTTTCCAATTTTTGTTGATTTTCCCCTTGTCCTATCTGCCTTGTGGGAGGCAGCTGGCAAGCGAGGATAGGACGAGAGTTAGTGCTTTGAAGGCAGGCCGAGCGGGGTTCAGAGCCCGGCCTCACCGCTTCACAGCTAAAACAGAGATTCCGTAACCATTCCGTCACTCCCTCCCCAGAAGGGCACAAGGACCAGCGAGATGATTCCTTTCAAGCAAGCAGCAGAAGCATGGCATCTGCCAGGACCCTTTCAGTCACAAGTGACAAAAAATGGACTCAGACTAGCTTGGAAAAAGAAGGGACTTTATGAATCCCCGTGTCAGGGATGTGTGGAGGTGGCAGTGGCCTCCGGGGTGACGGGGCGCCAGGACTCAGATGATGACATGAAGTTTTCTCATTCTCGTTCCCCTCCCCACCCCTCTCTCTCGGGTTTACTTCTGTATTTACAGCTGAAGAGGACTTTCTTCTGACGGGGGAACTGGGGATGGATGAAGATGGTGCTGAATGGCCTCGTCCCAGCCAGTGAGCCCAGAAGGAGGACGTGGCATCCTCTGAACACCTGTACTTCAGTCCCAAGGGAAGACTCTAACCTGATCTAAATGATGTGCTTATCCACAAGCCAGTCACTGTGACCGGGAATTAAGGTGGCTGCAGGGCCATATAATGGCTTCTTTACAGCCGCTGTTAGTGTAAGCCTTACTGCAGCCCTCCCAGAGGTGGAAATAGAAGTGTAGAGGATCCTAAACACAAGAGAAGAAGATCTTACCAGGGAGCCAGGGAGGGTCTCTCGTCATGGGGTCGTGCCTAGGGAATACAGACCTCAGCTGGTGCAGGAGGGTAGGAAAAAGTGACATGGCAGAGGGTAAATGTTTATGAAGTGGTTACTGCATGCTTGGCCCTGGGGGCATAGTCCTCGCCCTCTGAACTTACAAATTGGTTAAGGAAAAACAATTATATAGTAAAGTACCACGAGTGTCATGAAAAGAGAAGTAGGTGGCAAGTGGGGACACAGGAAGGGGAGTCTCACCCTGCTGATGGGTCAGAGAAGACTTTTCAGCAGAAGCGACATGAGAGGAGGAGTTAGTCACACAATAAGGGGGAGAAGAAAGCTTCGGCCAGAGGGACCAGCATGTGCGAAGGCCCAGAAAGAGACCCGGGCAACTCTGAGGAGCGACTCCGAGGAGCCTGCTGGTGTTCCGACGGGCCAGTCAGTGCGTCTGGAGCACCGTGGGGGATGGCGTATTCATTTCCTGCGTGGTGGCTTCAAACGACAGAAATGTATCCTCGCATAGCTCTGGAGGACAGAAGTCCAAAACCAAGGCCACATTCAGGCCCACATTCCCTCCAGGGCTCTGCGGGAGAGCCCTTCCTTGCCGCTCAAATCTTGCCGCCTGGTGGCTCCAGGTGTTGCTCGTGGCTGCATCCTCTGGTCTCCGCCTCCGTCTTCACATGACCTTCTACCCCGTGTCATGTCTTCTCTTCTGGCCCTTGGATTTAGGGTCCACCAGGTATTCCAGGGTGACTTTCTCTTCTCAAGACCCCTAACTTAACTACATCTGCAAAGACCCTTTTTCCAAATAAGGTCACATTCCACTCCTCCCTAGAGGACATACAAATGGCCAATAAATATATGAAAAGATGCTCAACATCGCCTTGCTATTAGGGAAATGCAAATCAAAACCACAATGAGGTACCACCTCACGCCTGTTAGAATATCTATAATCTACAGGACAAGTAGTAACAAGTGTTGGAGAGAATGCAGAGAATAAGGAACTCTCATACACTGCTGGTGGGACTGCAAATAGGTACAGCCACTATGGAAAACAGTATGGAGGTTCCTCAAAAAAACTAAGAATTGATCTACCATATGATCCAGCAATCCCTCTACTGGGTATTTACCGCAAAGACTTGAAAACACACATCCAAAAAGATATTTTCACACCGATGTTCATAGCATCATTATTCACAGTGGCCAGGACATGGAAGCAACTGAAGTGTCCTACGACAGATGATTGGCTAAAGAAGCTGTGCTACATACATACAATGAAATATTACTCAGCCATAAGAAGAGATGAAATACTGCCATTTGCGACAACATGGATGGACCTCGAGATAATCATGCTAAGCGAAATAAGCCAGACAGAAAAAGTCGAAAATCACATGATATCACTTATATGTGGGATATAAACCTAAAAGCACCAAATGAACAGGACAAACAAACAGAGACTCCTGGACATGGACAATAGACTAGTGGTTACCAGAAGGTGGGGGAAGGGGAGAGGGAGAGGTAGACAGGGTAAAGGGAGTCAAATATGTGGTGACAGAAAGAAATCTAACTATAGGAGGTGAACATACAGTGTACATATAGATACATGCCTTACTGTTAAAGTGTACAGCTGAAACATTTGATTTCATTAATCAATGTCACCATAAAAAATAAATTAAAAAAATTAGGCCACATTCACAGGCCCGGGTGTTAGGAGGTGGACACGTTTTTGGGAGAGTCGTAAGGGAGACTCTGGACTGATAAGCAAGGCCAGATCCTAGGGAATCTGACCTCACCCAAGAGCAGGCCAGGGACACTTCAATTTGCATTCTGGAAAGAACACTCCGGTTGTTTTGTAGAGCCGACTGTAGCTGGGAGATGAGGTGGAAACAGGCAGCGGTCTGCGAGGAGGCTGCCACGGTGGTTTAGGTAAGAGAGGGCCTGGGCTAGGTAGCAAATGAGTGATGGATGGAAAGAAACAGATCATGGATCTACTTAGAAAAGCAGGTCGACTGGCCGTGGGGTGGCAGGATGGAGGCAGAAGGTCGTCGTGGACCCTGTGTATCGTTATGCTATGAATTCCTCCATAATTTATTATGGGTTTTCCCCAGGAGACAGCACTGGAAGAGGGAAAAAACGTTGCCTTTGGAATGGGCTAGACCTGGGTTCGAATCCCAAAGCCTCCTTCCACTTTCCAGCTTCTTGACCTTGGCTGTGTTTCTTCCTTTCTCCAAGCCTCAGTTTTCTCGTCAGTAAAACAGAAATGATAATAGCAACTTCAAAGGGCTCTTAGAAGAATTAAATGACGATGTATGCAGGGTTTTGGGCACCAGGTGGGCACTCTGAATGTGCTAGTTCCCCCTGCTGCCCCTGCTGGGCCAACCCCCTTTCCTGCCAGGACTTCCCCCCACGGTTCAGCTGTGCCACCTCCTGCCTCTCTCCCATCTGCTTCCGGGGCAGCTGGCTCCCCCCACCTGCAGCCCCAGTCTCCTGGGACCCACCCACGAATTACCCTCTGCACAGTCCCGGAACCCTCAACAAATGTCCTTTCACTTGTTGCTCCTAAGCATCGCAAGCTGGGAAATGGGTGGCATTAGCCCTTGAAGAGGGACCCGAGGACTCATGTGATTTAGTCCCTGCTGCAAGTCGTTTATTCACTCATTCCTTCCTGCGTTTGTGCAGCCACCCACATTCAGGGCGGCCGGGCCTGGCGCTAGCCCTGGGGACACAAAGCTGCGTGTTACTGTGCTTCCCGCCTCCTGAGTTTGCTAATTTCTCCAAGCAACCAGCCTTCCCCCTGCCCAGGATTTTCCTGACATGTGGACTTCATGGCTTCACCCTCTGGCTTTGAAATCTCCGCGGGTAAAGTGAGGAGGAGCAGGAGTTGAATTCTCCAGTCTAATGCCACGTTCTGCCCCTCTGGGGGCGTGGCTTGTTCTCTCAGGTAGTGGGGAGCTCTCTGCTCTCCCCTGTTGGCTGCCCAGAGCCTCACGGTTCCCGGTGGACATTTATGCAAATGCACGTGTTCTGATGGGAAATGCAAATGTCAGGTGTCCCCCTCCCAAAGGGACAGTCACAGACTCTCAGTAAACCTTATGAGAGGCTGATTTCCTCCTGCCGCCTCAAAGAGATGCTGTTTGCGAGAAAGGGAGAGACGGTGTGAGCTCGGGGAGGGCGGGCCCTTAGGGACGGACAGAGAGTACTATCATAAGCGATGAATTCACTATGCCACTCGGCATTGTGGGAGGCACCGTGGGGTTTGCCAAGAAGACTAAGGAATGGTCCCAATCCTGGAGGGCCTGAAAGAGGCTCGGGAGAAAAAGGCAAGTACACACGTACATGTGTCTTGCTCGAGGATTGTCACCAAAAAGGTGACATTTAATGGATACCTCACATCTGATGCATTCTGTGTCACTCAGCATAAACTACTGCTAATCTCCCCAACGATGTTTCAAAGTAGGCATAAACACGCATTTTACAGACGAGGAAACCGAAGTCTACAGAGTAACTAACTGCCCCAGGAACCAGCGTTCCGACCGGGTTCGGCTGACTCCCAAGTCATTAGATTTGCTGTTAAAAATTCAGGTTACAAAAACGGATGAAAGAGAATTTGGGGCATAACAGAAATATCCTCCCTTTTGCAGAAGAATTCCCTTTGTTAATCCTTTCAGGTTTGAGTGATTCTAGAACCTGCACAGCACAATTTTCACTCAGCTGACTCACCTGACTCTCCTGACTCACCTGTGCAGTGTTGGGAATACCGGCAGCAGGCTGCGGGAGGCGTTGCTGGCCGAGCGGTCGTTGCTCGATCTCGAAGAGTGTGTGGCCACAGCTTCTCTCGGCCTCATTTGTTGGTTCCAACGTCCATGTGAGAAGACTCAAAAAAGGATTTCAGGGCCACAAAGGAATTTAGATTCTTTCAGACAAATCTCTCATTATCAAGTGAGAGATGGCGCCTCCCCCAGGACCGACTCATGGCCTTGGCTGCTGAGACCCTACGAGTCAGACAATGAAGACCCAGAGAGGTAAAGTGCCCGGCCTCAGGCCACACAGCAGGTTTGTGGTGGGAGGTGAGACTCCGTTTTGCCCAGTGCCTCTTCTGCCGTCCGGCACTGCTCAGCATGGACAAGGAGATGGCTCTAGTCCAGTCACGTGCAGCCCATCGAGGTGCTGGGAATGGTCGCGGTCACCTCTGATCTGATGGAGCAGACTGCAGTGTGATTATCTCCAATGGCCGACACGCTCCGGGTACCCACGGCCGATCTGTACGTCCTCGGTGCCCTGGGGGCGGAACCGAGTGAGCAGCCTTGGCCCTGCTTCGGCTCTGCTGTGCGTTGAGGACTCAGTTTACCTTTAACTGGAGTCTGGCACGTTCTGAGCTGAGGTGGCCATGCTTTGGCCCAGGAGTTTGAGTTTCATATACTGGGCTCCGATACCTGAGGAAAACTGGCCTATTGCTTTCTGAATTGGACACGAAAGGCTGCATGCTTGCCTTCCCTGTTGCTCCTTTCTCAGAAGTGTAGGGTTCTTAGATTCCGTGTGGCCGGGAGAGCTGCGCTCAGCACGTCAGCAGTCTCTGTGCGCCCCGTCCTTGAAGGGCCAGTCCTGGGGCTCCCTGGCCCGCCTCTCCCTTGGAGTTCAGAATGGAGCGGGCAAGGCCACGGAAAGCGCTTGGCCGGGAGCCTGGCGCACAGCAGCCCTCCGTGTAAGTGCCAGTTATCACCGTTGTTACCGTCATTCCTGTTCTCACGACTCCCATGTCGTCTGAACCACTTTCTCATCGACACAGGGGACTGGAGAGGAGTGAATGGGATAGTGGGATGGGGCAGCGGAGGTGCAGGTTAGGGAGGGAGACCAAACGGCCCACAGCCCTGCCATGCTCAGCGCCCCCTCCCTGCCCTCAAAGTCCTCCCCGCCATCTCTGATTCCGAAAACCCTTCCTGCCCTTTGGGGCCCCTACTTTTTCCCCGACTCCTCACAACCACTGCGTTTATCGCCTGTAAGTGGATGGCGCCTCCCCCAGGACCGACTCAGGGCCTTGGCTGTCGAGACCCTACGAGTCAGGCACTTGACACTGAACATTTCTTGTGATTCTCGCATAGATCTCATGCAGTAGATGTCTTCTCACTGACAGATGAGGAAATGGGGTTCGCAAGAGTCAAGTGACTTGTCCAAGGTCACCCTTGGAGTGACAGTGCGGAGAGGCAGGCTCGGGCCCACTCATCCCCAACGCACGCGATTGAGATGGCTGCTGCCGGCACTAAGATGAGACGTGGTCGGTCGCTGACCGTCAGTCGGTGACATAGTTGGGGGACATGGATGCTTTTCTTTTCTTAGGTACACATTTCTGTTTTCTGAGTCTTTTTCAACAAGCCTACACGACTCGTATAATTGAAGAGAACATTAATGATCACTGACAACATAGGCACTTACTAAGCGCTGGACATGCATCATCTTTTTTATTTCTCCCACGACTCGGTGAGGATCCTGTGATCATCCTTGCTTTTTAGAGGAAGAAACCAAGTTGTAGAAATGTCACATAACTCAGCCACTGTCATACAGCCAGGCTTAGGCCCGGGGGCCTGACTGAGCTTACTGCTTCAATTGGAGATAAAACTTTGTCTTAGGAATAAAAGAAGCATTCCACTTAATACACAATGTCCCGAGCAGGCGAACCCACAGAGACAGAAAGCAGCGGAGTGGTCGCTGGGGGCTGGTGGCGGGTGATGGATGGGGAGTGACCACGCGTGGACACAGGGTTTGCATTTGGGTGACGAAATGTCCTGGCATTAGGTAGTGGTGATGGTTGCACAACCCTGTGAATGTGCTAAATGTCACTAAGGGTCAATTTTATATTTGTGTTTTACTATGGTTTAAAAGATGTTTTAAAAAAAAAACAAAGCAAGACAAGAGAAAGCTATTACAAATCGTTTTCAGGGGCAGTTACATTTTGGAAGCTCTTTTCAAAAAGGAATACAATTTCAAGAAATATAAAAAAAGAATAAGAATAAGAGAAAGCCCGTGGGAACGGGGGACCCTGATGGCCGGAATGAGAATCCGATGGTTGTTGTAGTTCCTGACTCTGCCGAAGCGAAGCTGTCTGCGGGCCGCAGACTCCCGCCGTGCGAGGAGCTGTTGCTCTGAGTGCCAAGTGCTTTACGAGACGATTTCGTCTAATGCTCATAACTCTGGGCGAAGGTACTTTAATGACACCCATTTCGTGCATGAGAAAACCGAGGTATTGAGAGGTGAAATGACTTGCCCAAGGTCGCGAAGGCAAAGCTGGGCTTTGATTTCAAGTGGTCTGACCTCCAGGGCCACACTCTCAACTACGACTATCAGAGGTCTATGCGCCCTGGATTGTTACTGTGGGTGCGGCATTGGACTCCGTGAGAACATCCTCATCTTTATCTTTCCTGCTTCATAAGAGCTTGTCCAACAGAGGTAAGTACTTGAGAAATATGGAGCCTGGAGAAACTGCTGAAGCCCCAGGAGGCCATGCCCGAGGATGACGAATCATGTTCAGATTAACCTTGTGCCCTGAGGTTGCTCTGGCGGGAAGTGGTAGAGAGGATGGGAGATCCTCCCCAGTTCCGTCCCGTGGAGACCTGGCTGGGCCTCCTGACTGTGGTCCTGTCCCTGGTGGGCATGGCGGCTGTCACTCTGCTGGCTCATACCTTGATGGCCACTGTTTCAGTCCAGGAAAGATGAACAAGGCACAGCTCCACCAAGGTGGGATGAGAAGAGCATTTAAAGATCGAAAAATAAAATAAAAAGCCAAGCCCACCATCTGCTGCTGTAGATACTCTTTAAAGTCCTGTGGGATTGGAGTTATGCTCTCTCTGTGTGAAGGACACAGAGTGAGCCACATTGATATTATCATTCAACTTCTGTTTGGATAAATAACAACAAAAACAGCAATAATAACCCAATGCTAGAGAAAAAGACCTGCTCTCCACATAAGAGTGCAAAGCGCAAAGTCTCAGGTCCTAAACCCTCGGAGGATGAAGACAGCAGGTCTCAGACCATCCCCTGGTCACTCCTGACGTCCACCCCGGGGCCATCCACAGCCATGTCTGCTGCCCCTCTCACGCCCACTTCCCTTCCCCAGTCTCATCGGTTGATGGGACTGGCACTGTCCTCCTTCTGCCATGTCCCCCCCTGTGCCTTGTGCAGGGCTTGGTCACCTCCCGCCTGGACCCTCCCAAGAGCCTCCTAAATGCATTTCCTGCTTCCCCAAGCCACCAAGCATCACCTCACAGTGAACTCTCTAAAGCAACTCTCCCCCTTGTTCCAAACCCTGCAGTGCTCCACTTCATTCACAAAATAAACACAAACTCCCCAGCCCGGCGTTCACCATACAAGGGCATCTCGTCGCCTCTGACCTTTCATTCATTACTTACTTAACACACATTCCTCCACGCGCCTGGCATCAGGATCGGATCGCCACTGTGGCCACGGAATGACAAAGGCTTGGTGCCTCTCTCAAGGACCTCACAGAGTAATGGGGTCCACACCCGAGTGCCATGGAACCACAGAGCCTGAGCCCCTAATCCAGTCCCAGGAGGTCAGTGAGAGCTTTCTGGGAAAAGCAACTTGTCTAAAGGTACTTTAAGAAGGCGTAGGAAGAAGCCAGGTAAAGGCAGGTAGGTGTAAGCTGGACAGGAAATGGAGAAGGTAGAAGACAGTGGAAGGCCCAGAGGCAAGAGAATAGGAGCAATTCAATATGGTTACAGCCTGTGGGAGGGAAGGGACAACAGGAATGAGTGGGTCCAGATTGCAAAAGACTTGAAAAACCTGTCTGGGAATTCAGACTTAATCCTGAGCAACAGAGGCCATTAAAGGGTTTAAGCAGAAGAGTAATATGAACAAGTTTGCATTTGAGAAAGATCAGTCTGTCTGCACGTCGGAGAAATGGCCAGAGAGAAGGAGAGTTGGCAGGGAGGTTAGTTAGGAAGCACTTTCAGGAGTCTGGGCAAGAAGTGACCATGGCCTCGGGGACGGACGGAAGTGGACAGATGTGACAGGTGTTTGAGATGTTGAGCGGGTGGGTCTTGGCAATTATTTGAGGCAGAGGGTGAGAGACAGGGAGATGACAAGCCCATTTCACAGGCTTCTGGCTGGGGCAGCCGTGTGGACGATGGTGACCTTTCCTGGGTCGGGAGCAATGGACGAGCAAGTCTCAGGTCTGGGCGGGGTGTGTGAGCTCAGCTGCGGACACACTGAGGTTCAGTGCCTGTGATGCACACAGGAGAAACAGTCCCTGTGATGCAGAAGAAGCAGAGAGCCTAAGACAGAGCCCGAGGAACACCGGAGTCTGAGGGTGAGCACGGGTGAGCACGGGTGAGCATGGGTGAGCACGGGTGAGCACGGGTGAGCACGGGAAGGCGAGCTTGCAGCAGAGACAAAGAGGCCCCGAGGCAGGAGGACAACCTCCGGAAGTGGGTCCCCAGTCCGGACGCCAAGGAAAATAAGGAAGGAAGCGCTGTTCGTTGTTTTGGGCAGGGAGTTCGCTGACAACCCTGGCAGGAGAAGTTTCCGAGGAGCTAGTGCTGGCGGGGAGAAGCCAGATTGCCGAGGGCTGAGAAGTCACCAGAGGTGAGACAATGGAAACAGTAAGTGAAGATGATCTGTCAAGAACTCGCTGCCAGGCATGGGGGAGGAGAAGAAAGGCCTGAGTCTGGAGAGGTGAAATCAAAAGAGGTTTTCTTCCTTTCCTTCCTTCCCTCCCTCCCTGCCTGCCCCCTCCCCCAGTGTGGACGGTGAACGCCCACACCTGGAAGGTGCCAGGGCGGCAGGTGAAGATCCAGCAGGGAGAGGGAGTGGTCCATGAAGAAAGCCGCTGGGAGGCCCCACTGAGGCTGTGGGGTGGGGAATGACCCTGGGCGGGACGGGTCCGCTTTCTCTGTTGCTGGAGGAAGCCAGGAGGACGCAAATGCAGATTAGCCTGAGGGTGTGGGACAGGAGTTGGGGAAATCACCTCTCATCCTTTCTAGCCTTGCCTGGAATTTCTCCCGTACAAAACGGGCCACCCACACACCCGCCTTCCCACGGGACCCGGACCTTTCTCCCCTTGATGGCATTTGCTCAGCGGTTTCCTTTTTCCGCCTGTCCTTCATCCTATTTTTAAATGCAGAGGTGTGTCCAGATTTTGTAGAACCTGAAGTGTACTTGATTTGGGACAGCCTCTTGAAGGAAAAGAATGCTAAAATATATCACTTCAGCAAATTTTATAAAATACAAAAATGTGAAATGTTTCTATGGCTCATCCTAGGACCTTGAGAGGAACCCGTGGAAATCAGGGTCCCTGCAGGTCAAGCTTCTTTCATGTTAAGTCCTCTCAATTCAAATGTTAAAATCTAAGCAAACTTCAAATCTGCACAATAGCAACAATGGCAAACAAAACAGCGCAAACAAACCCTCAAACAAAGAAGTAAAAAGCTTTCTCCATGAAGGCCCTCCAAATGGAAGGGTATGAGGAGAACCTTGGTTTTCTCATTTGTAAAATGGAGCCTAAAGCTTAATAAATGCTTGCTGAAGAAATGCAGTAACGTATGAACCTAGCTCCCTTTTCTGACGTATCACGTTGACCTGCATGTTAGTTCTTCACTCGTCTCCTTTCCAGTAGACTCCACATACCTTGCCTATGTCTTATCTTGAGTCCTTACAAGGTGAATCAGTAGATACACATCTTGCCTGTAGTTGGCATTGGTTATTATTGAATATATGGAGGGATGAATGAACTGTGGTGTATGAATCACTAATTTAAGAAAGAAGCTCATCGTTAGGAGACTTGCTTGGAAAGCCACCTACATGAGTTTTCCAGTTGAAGCTGTCAATTCTTAGAGCCACAGTGGTGACCAGTTAACACAAAGACAGGCAGGACTGCAGCCGTGGTGTGGCAGATCACGCACACTTGGCCTAGGAAGGGACGTGGGGGAAGGCAGGGCTTGAGACTCAACCAACTTTCAGAATTCATCGGCAGAATTAGGAACCTTTCAGACATGACAGTGTGGAGCATTGCTTGGGCTAAACCTGATGACTTCGAGTCCCCCCGAACTAGGCAAAAGCTGTCAAATGCAATTCTGAAAGATGAGTCTGAATATGTAGTACAAGGTGGGTGGATTTCTTACTTCATTCATTTTGAACATATTGCTGCTGAGGGAAGGCTGACATCCCAGAGCTATCCCGTGGGGAGAAAGCACTTGACTGTTTACCTTTCAAGGGGCTGTCGTGAAGTTTAAGCGAAAAAAAGTATATAAAAGTATTTGGTAAACTGTCAATGCCACAGAACTATATTTTATTATTGCTATTATTATTGTCTCTCTGGCCTGATCTCTCTTCCTTCCCCTCCCCTTCCTTCTCACAAACCCCATGTCCCACCAATATCTTTAAAGTGTCATCATTCCTCAGACTCATGAGTGTGCTCCTAAGGCTCATGGTTCTGTATGGCCAGGATGGGCCCCCATCCCCACACACGAGTCTCTCTGTCCCACAGATTCAGAGGTGATGCCCAACTCATGTCTCTATCCCTTAGACCCGGAACAACTCCCAGCACGTAGTGGTGGTTCAGTAAATGTCTGCTGGATCAATGCTCTAAGATGATGGGAAAATAGTTCTTATATTTCATCTGGACCATTGGTTTTATGACCTTACAGAAAGCAAATTTAGTTCCCGAGACACCAGCCCCCTTCATTATTTTCTAGGAAAGCAAGGCCATAAATATTTCTTCTTACTCTACAAATCTTAAAAACGTGAAACCCATTTCCTTCTAGAAACCATAATATTCCTGCTCTGATGTAACTTCTAAACCACCCTTAGTATCACATTGGGAGAGGCAGCTCCTTGCAGTGGAAAAAGCCGCAGCAAGATATCCAAGGAAGTGGATTTAAATCCCCGTGATCTTGTCTGAAACCCTTCTCAGAGCCTCGGTTTCCTCTGACGTGAAGCGAAGCTAATAGTCCTGCCCCGCCCTCCCGTCGGGGCTGTTCTCAAGGTCAGCGGAATAACGCATGCACCTAGGAAGCCCTGCACGCTGCGCTCCTTCCTCCCAGGCAACGTTACAGGACCTTGGTGGACACGAAAGACATTTATTGATAAACATTGGTAGAGAGTCACTAATGAAAGGGAAATCCAGCTCTCCCTGGGGGGCATATTGGTGGCAGTTGTTACAGGTGGATCATCCTGAGGCGGAAAATGGGACCATTTGGTGGGAGAGTAAAGGTCTACTCCTCCCTCCTGCTTCTAACAGCAGAGGATCCCGGTCTAGGAGTCCATTGTCTCCCATCTCCACAGGACCCTGCACTATGCCGGTCATCTCCATATTCAACATGTTCCTCAAAACTGGGTGCTTCCCTCTGATACGCTCAGTCTCTGCCATAAATCCTCACCTCCATCTACCTATTTCTTCTTTTCTCTGTCCAGAATCTCGATTTCCTCACTTCTTATCCACTGCTATTATTCTTCCATTTCTCCAGAGAATCAGCTCTTGGTAGGAACCACGATGTCCATGTTTCTAAATCTAATGAACGCTAGCCAGCCTTCATCTTATTTATGATGGTCATAAATAGGACCTCTCCCCTGCCAAAGATACATTCAAGTCCTGACTCCCAATACCTGGGAAGGTGGTCTCGTTTAGAAATAGGGTCTTTGCACATGTAATCAAGTTAAGATGAAGTCATCAGGGTGGGTCCTAATCCAAATGACTAGTGTCCTTATAAAAAGAGGGGAAATTGGACACAGACATGAACAGAAGGAAGATGGCCATGTGATGACAGAGGCAGAGTTTGGAGTGATGCATCCACAAAACCAGGAATGGCAAGGATTGCTGGGAGCCACCAAGAACTAGAAAAAGACAAGAAAGCATCCTCCCCTAGAGCCTTCAGAGACAGCATGCCCCTGCTGACACCTTGACTTTGGACTTCTGTCCTCCAGGACTGTGAGAGAATAACCGTTTGTTGTTTTGAGCCACTGAGTTCGTGGAACTTTGTTATGAGAACACGAGGGAGTTCATACGGTCTCCTTTCGGGCTCATCCTCCATTAGATTAGGTTTCCCTAAGCACTTAGTTCTAGACTTCTCTTCATTTCTCAGCATATCCTCCTCCCTAAGTGACCCCGTCCACATCTACGCTTCAGCTGTGGCTTCTCCACCTATAAATCCTACCCATCCTTTTTTTTTGAGCTCAACTCAGACCTGACTCCCACAGGGAAGCCTTCTGCAGCAGATGCTGTCGGCGCCCACCCACAGCCCTTGGCTCTCCTCCCTCCCACTCCGGCGTCTTAGTGCGAGCTGCTACTCTCTGCTCGAGTGCTTTGTCAGGCTGCAGTGGTGTGTGGGGTGGAGGAAGGCCAGAACACTGCAGAAGGGACTCCTCTAGGAGCCGCCCTCCGCCAGTGGTGGTGGGAGCTGGAGACACATGGTCCAACTTCTGCCCTGCCCCGTGGCCTAGAGCATCTCCTGGAGGTCCCAACAGACCAAGCTCACTGCCCACATGGTAATCTGCTCATGGACTTGCTCTATATTAGCTTTCTTCTGCGTCTCATGTCTCCATTCTCCTACCATGGTTCCTGAGGTCACCTCCCAAACAGACCGCTTGCACTCAAATCCTTATCTCAGGGTTTGCTTCTGGGGAAATCTGACCAAGATAATATGTGAATTACCAGCCTGGGACAGGGTCTCCAGTTATTCTTTCTGATAGCACAAAGGACCTTGGCTGAATAGCAGCTCTTAAAGTTTATATGTGCACATTTCTTTTTGGGATTATTTGAGTAATGTCTGTTTCCTGTGCCAGAGCAGGGGTCAGTGAACAATAGCCCTAAAGCCGAACTAGACATGACTATTCGTTTCCATATTGGCTCCTTTTGGGCTACAACAGAGCTGAATAGTTTCAACAATGACCTGATGGCTTGAAAAACCAAAATGTTTACCATCTGACCCTTTGCAGAAAAAGTTTATCGACCCCTGTGCTAGTCTTTAGGCTTGTGGAAGTTAGCTTTGGCTGTGTAAGAAACCACCCCCCAACTTAATTGTTTAAAACAACCACCATTTACTTAGCTCACAGATCTATGAGTCGGCTAGGTTGCTTTTTCTGGTCTAAGCCTTATGAGCTGGTTTCTGCTGGGCTCAATAATGTGTCCGTGGTCAGCTGGAGGCAGTGTCCCTAAGAGAGCCTCACTCATATTTTAGAAGTCGACAGCTGTTGGCCAGGGAGACGCAGCAACTGGACCTTATGTCTCTCACCATCCAGCAGGCTAGCCTGGACTTCTTCACAAGTGCTGGTAGCAGGGGTTCTAAGAACAGCCAGAAGGGATAAAGCGTAAGCTTTTGTAAGCCTCTACTTATATCATGTTGGTCCAAGCAAGGCACAGGGTTAAGTGGGAAGGTACTCGAAGGGCACAATGGGGTCAGGGAGACAGGGAGGGAAGAGTGAGTGGCTGGTTTTACAACTCGCCATGAAGCTCTAGGCGGGCATAGACGCTCCACATATTTGTTCACCATTCTGTGCTGAAGGGTAAATTGTAGTGCCTGGCATGCAGTAGGCACTGAATAAATATTTATTAAGTAAATGCATAAACTTTAACTGTTTGAATAACAGCTCTCTTTTATTGAGACTTCGCTTTATAGTAGTGCTGTCTTAAATATTTCATATACAATATCTTATGCTTACCATATAAGGTAGATATTATCAGGAGCACTTTAGATACAAGAAAACTGAGGTTTAGAATCAGCAACTTGCCCTATAAAATGCAGGTAATGAGAGAGAATTTGAAACGAGTTTAACTTCAAAGCCTGTGCTCTGAACCAGCTATTTGAGGATGCTCTTATTATTTTTTTCCTTTTACTGAAAGCTTTAAATTTTTTATAGCTTCAAATTTCTTCCTTTATTTTACTGTTTTGATTTTGAGGTTGGAAACAGAATGTTCTCTGTTTCTCCTGGCCTCCCCTGCCTCACCCCCTTGGAGGCTCCGAGGTTCTGTAAAACCTCATAACAGACCTCCCGTTCCAGTGCCAGGTGGCACTTGGGAGTTAAAATGCCTGCGAGGCCATTGACAGCCCCACATCTAAACCCAGTGTTCTTGACAGCTCAGCAAAGTTGAGGACCGATATTTTACTCAAGAGGACAATACATCCAGCCCCCGAGGTTGCCTCGAGAGGTGCTGAGACAACCTTGGTATCGTATCTCTCAGACTTTTCAGTCCTTACATGAAGGAATCCATGGGTCAAGTCAAAATATCTAGTAAACATAATCTTCAAAATGACCACCATTTTCTCACAAGTCAATAATTCGTCAACTCCACAAACACTTTTTAGCACTCACTGTATTCCAGACACTGTGCTGTGCACCGCAAGGGGACGCAGTGAACAAGAGTCCCTGTGGCCAAGATGCTCCACTAAACACAATTGTTTTGTGATGTGTTGAAGGTACTGGAGGAGACATGACCAAAAACTACAGAAGGGGGGCCTTGGACTCAGTTGGGTGGTGGGGGTTTGAAGGAGAAGATAAGAAATTCTCTTATACAACCTTTGGAATCCAATTCAGATTCAAACAAGGCTAGGCTTCCAAAACAGTACAATTGAGAGGTCAAGTTCATAAGCTGAGGGGGTCAGACAGACCTGGGTTAGTATGCTGTTTCTGCCGCCTGTTAGGTATACAATCTTGGTAAAAATAACTTCTCTAAGCTTTAGTTTCCTCATTTATATGCTAAGACTAGCATCTGCCTTATAACATTTTTATAAGAATTAAATCAAAAAAATGTACATGTCAAAGTAATTAGCACAATTTTGGGCACAAAGTAAACGTCTGAAAAGCGATAGGAGTTACTGGGGGCTGAGGCGGTAGCAGTGCTAGTGGTAGCATTCTCACCTCTATTCATCATTCTTTCATTCTTTCAACAAATATTTGCTCAGTATCTGCCATATGTCAGACTCGACGGGAGATACAAAAATGACAAGACACATATCATGCTCTCAAAAGGTTTACAGTTCAGTGTACAGACATGTGTATAAATAGCCACCTTCTTGTCCACCTAGGCCAGTGCCCAGTAATAACGGGTCTGGAATTCTCCTGCATGTAAGGAATGGCTTCTCCTTATGCCCAGCATTTTCACTCTTTAACCATTCTGGACCTTTTCGAGTTCAGATTTATCTTCCATTTTTCATTTGCAGTCTCGTCGTTGTCTCTCTGTCTTAGTACTTGGTCCAACTCTTTTTTACTCATCTCTGGTTTCCATTTTTGGCTAGGTTTGATGTTCTCTCTTTAGATTATATAATCTGGGGGCTGCTCCAGGTGAACATCTTACCTGACCCAGCCCATGCAAGTCCTTTGACGTTGACTAGATGGCATATTGAAGGTAGAGCTTGGAAAGAATCTTCAGGAAGGCATGTCAAAGTGCTGTGGAGAGTCTAAAGGGAAGTTGGCCTGGCCTAGACTTCTCCACATCAGCTTGACGACCAGGAAACACCCCATGATGTGATTCATTTTGGGCAACACAGAGCTCATCCTCGTAGTCTCGTGAGTGGCTGTGAGTGCCTCTGTGTATATATGTCCCTTGTTAACATTCATACAGAGCTTTTAGACGTTTGACTATAACCTGACATCTAAAAACCCATTAGTTTACTCATTAGTTTTAGCAAACTGATTTCAGCCATAGGAAACTAGGAGCTAATTTTTCAATCAGCCATGTCTCCAGAGATAGTTTACAAAATCAAAGAGGAAAATACCTGGTCAATCTAATTCATTATCACAATCAAATAATATTAAAAGCTTACCTGTGGAATAAGCTTAAATTAGGGAATTATATTAGCAACTCTAATCATTATCGACTATGTAACTTTCAGCCATTTAAAAATTGTCATGAGTCTTGAGATTTTAGACCAAATCCTTTCGTTCAGTCCGCCCTGTGACAGGAGACACTGCAGATTGCTGCGTGAGCACTGGCCTTCCCTGGACTCATGTCACGGTCCATTCTCTTATGGAACCTTTAGAATCCGACTCAGGTTCAAGCAAGGCAACCTGGGGCAAGTCAGCTGTTCTCTATGAGTCTTGAGGTCCTCATTCATGAATGGGGGAAAATACTAGTTTTGCACAACTAATACAAGGATTAAGTGTGTCATATTCATGAAGGCGCTGATAATAACAGCTAAGCCTTACTGAGAGCCTGTCGTGTGCTAAGAACACGTGAGTTTGTAGTACATAATGTGGTAGATCGTATCTATTAACTTATTTAATCGTCATAAAACCCTACGAAGTATTTATTCCTATACTTATTTTATAGATATGGAAATGAAGCACCCATCCCTTAATAATTTAAGTTCTCACAATGAATAAACAGTAGAGCAAGACTTTGAGTCTGGCTAGTCTGGATCCAGGGCCTACATATTAACCACCACAATCCATGCCTAACCACTGGGCAATATTGCCTCTTAGTGCCACCTACATCAGTGTTTAGTGCATAGTGGGTGCTCAATAAACTATAAAAGTAGTCAACCATTGGAATCCTCGCTAGATTATAAGATCTTCTGAAGATAGCACAGTGTCTTATTTACCTCTGTATTTATCCTTCACAGATTGGACTTGGAATAATAGAAACTCAATATTGAGTGTGTGTGTGTGTGTGTGTGTGTGTGTGTGTGTAAGTAGAAAGATGAGACTGGGGGAGGGTAAAAGGATAAGCTAAAGATTTTAATAATTTTGTAAGTAACCTGAGGTCTAAAGACGTTGCAATCTCTGCTCAGAGCCTTTGGGGAAAAACCTCTCTAACACAGCAGTGTATCAGAGCCAGGCTAAGCTCTGCCTAGATGACCCAACATCTGAGAAATCAAGCTTGGACATACTTTCTTGGAGAAATATTGGTAGGTAACAAAGAAACGAGCTTGGAACAGTTGGTGCATTAATATCTGAAATGTAATTCAGATGAAGTCATATCTAGATTCTGCCAAATTTCAATTGCTTCCACAGCATCTTGAACATTGCATGCCAAAACCTTCTATCCAGCTCACTCACCAAACACCTCTGCTTCCCAATCACTGGGGCTCAAAATCCCTATCATCACATCCCCCTTCTCCTGTGCACCCCATCCCCTCCCACTCACCCAGTTTCCAAGGCCACAGATTCAATCTTCTCCATGTCATTCCCAACAGAACCACACTCCTCATTCTCCACTGCTGTCTGCTCTCACCAAAGCCTCTTCACTGGCCTCTCTCTCTGTTCTTGCATTTCTCCAATCACCTATGCACCATGGTTGCATTCACCTCCTAATTGCAGTTCTCGGTATGTTGTTCCCCTGCTGGAGGATGTTTGGTGGATCCTCGTTGCCTGCTGGAGTACATACTCCCTCTCTTTGAATTCATGGGCTTTTATCGTAAGACTCATTGAATAACAGGCTTCATTCCCTCTTCCTCCCTCACAGTCAACGTCTTCACACTCTACACTCTGACCCAAGTGTGCTGTTTGAAGTTCCACATCTTCCTTCCAGGCTTTTTGGACTGTTCTTCCCCTCAGCTGGAACCTCCTCTTTCTCATCTGCCTTTCAATTCAAATAGCCTTATTGCTGTTTACTGACAAAACCCAAAGAGACATGTCATCAAGAATGGTGAGGATCTTTTCATTTCTCTTCTCAAAAGACACATTGTCCAACACTTTACATTCACCAGCTGTCAGGATACATCAATAGATTCTTCATTACCTGCTGTGCTTGATGTTTGTTTCTTCATGGCTTATTCATCAAATCTGAACCTCATCTTGTGGACAGGACTGTCTCTGTCTTACTTGTTTACCTAGTGGTCTGTGCCAATGACTTTTGAAGAGACCCACATTTGAAGCGGCCTCTCTAGCTATAAGGGAAGAGAAAGGGGCCAGAGCCTGCAGCCTGGGGCCAAGAGTCAAGAGCATGGAGGTGGATGATGGGAAGTGGGTGGTAGGAGGAGTAACTACGGGGGTCCGATTCTTGCTTCTTTTGAGCCCTATAGATATATGTTCCTCCTCAAATGCCATGAATAAAATGACTAAGTCAAATTACTTTACTCCCAAGGAAGATCATGATGGATCTCAATAGAATATTTTGGACTCAGCCAGTAGAAAATGCATATTTTTCACATTTGAAGACAGACTCGTCTATGATAGAATAGGCATTTCCACCATCCTGTTGATTACTAGGCAAATTATTTCATCCACTTCTGCATTTTGCAGACTCTAGCCTGGGATCCAGTAATCCTATCTGCTTTGAATGGATGATAAATGAGTTCATTATTCTAGAAGTCTTTAACTCCTGTCCCAAGTAGTGACGTCATTTCTTGCCAGGCTATTTATTCCAGCTAACCTCTTATAAATGGACCACTTGAGTAGGACTTAAAATAGATATCTGTCTTATATCCAAAATTGTTTTTCTGAAGATACAGACTCCCTAGTTTGCTATGTGTCACTTTAGAACTGTATAACAATGTTCTTAACAAAGTTCATTCTACGTCTTCAACATTTTGTCTGAGGGTCATAAAGAATTCAGGTGTATTAGTTCATGACCATTCACTGCTATACTCCTTTTTATTTTACCAGGGAAACAAAATGAGAGTAACCTACAACTTTTGCTGTGGGGAGTGATCTTTGATATACCCACGACTCCTCAAGGGGACTTTGATTTCATAGGGAACTAACAATGAAATGTTAGAATCGACAATCAGTTGTTAATGCTTCTTCCAAGTCAGAATCATAACTTAATTCAGTTAACTTTTTTTGAATACCAGTATGTTCATAGCACTCTACTAGACAGTAGGGGAGGGGTAAATGTGATGATGGGAAAACGAGAAAATGAATAAAACAGAGTCACTGCCCTTAAAGGAGTTACAGGCAATTCTCATTATTGGTGGTACTTATGTTGGATAAAAATTGCTGCAAACACTGAATTAAGCGAATATGGAACAATTGCTCTTAGAGGAAATACAAGGTTAGGTTCCTGTGAGCCTCTGATCATAATATATTCATCAAATGATTAATACATAATTTTGTTTTATATGTTTCTGTTTAAAGACACCTTCTTTAATATATTTTGTTGATTAATTGCGTTGAACTCATGGCCAACATCACTGTAACTCACGTCTGAATGAAGCTTGTCTAACATACATATTTTCTCCATAAGGTACATCTCACACGTGGGAACACTACATGGTACTTTAGTGCTCTGCTTGGGAGCCATTTTGAATAGCGAAATCACCCACAAAAGCACAAAAATTAGAAAAACGTGGCACTAACTAGGCTGTGAAAAGGACAGTTGTTTATAGACTGAGATCTGAAACAAGGAGGCCAAGTGTCTCCTTGTTTCACCTCAGCTGGGAATGTGTGCGTTGAGCCATTCAAATTTTCACAACCCTCTGCATGTCTGTGAATGACTGTGAAGATGCTGTGAGTATTAATTTGGGGGTTACAAATAAATTCAGTGAGTAGGCAAATTTGAAAATATGGGATCCATGAATAATGAGGATAAACTACGTATTCTAAAAGGCATGTTAAAAACAAATGATAACATTTACAAGGCAGAACTGAGGGAAAACAAAGTGGCATAGCCAGGACCTGCTATATAATTTACAGGGTCCAGTACAAAATAAAATTGCAGTGTCCCTTGTTCAAAAGGACAGCAGCAGAAGGAACATCAAACCAACTGCGGGACCTTTGTGAGCATGGGGTCCTTTCCAACGGTACAGGTCTTATGTCCACGAAGCTGCTCCTGATCCTGACGCTTAGGATAGTAAAATCTGGGGAGCAGGACTTGGGAGTGGATCAAGAAAGATTTTACGGTTGTGACAGCATTGGACTCCAATGGCTTCAAAATTGCCTCAAATGAATGGGTGAACACTACCCGTTCAATGGAGGATACAGCTGACTCTTGAACAATGCAGGGGTTAAGAACACTGACGTGGGGATCAGGAAGCAGTTGAAAATTTGCATAGAACTTTTGACTCCCCCAAAACTTAGCTGCTAATAACCTATTGTTGGCCAGAAACCTTAGTGATAACATAAACGGTCAATTAACACATATTCTATATATGTATTGTATAGTGTATTCTTACAATAAAACAAGCTAGATAAAATAAAATGTTATTAAGAACATCATGTGGCAGAGAAATACATTTACCGTATTTATTGAAAAAAATCTGCAATAAGTGCACCCGCACGGTTCCAACCCGTGTTGTTCAAGGGTCGATTATATTTACAAAGAACAGTCGAGATGTGTGCTCCGGCCTCCACAGGACAAAGGTTAGGTAACATTCATTGGCCTTGACCACGTGCCAGGTGTTGGGGTGAACGTTTAACATACATTCTCTCATTTAATCATCACCACAACTCTATTATGCCCCCATTTTCCAGCCGAGGCGATGGAGGCCTGGTGGGGTTTAATAACTTGCCGATATTGTACAACGATGGGCAGAAAAGCTTTTGAACCCAGTCTCTCTGATCCCAAAACTACATTTATAATCTTGACTACACCATATTTTCTGATTTAATATAAAATACACATCGCCCTATTCTTTCAAAGTCAGTGTTGGCCTTCTCCCCATCCATGGGGCCAGGTAAGCAGATGCCGATCTCAGAGGTACGCCTGAGAGTGGACATCGTCTCTAACCTGTCTGTCAGCCCTGTTGGTTCCTGCCGAGGAAACACGGTCACACGTCACAGGCAGAGACATACACCTCAGGCCTGCTTACAACAGTCGCTTGAATTCCTTACTCAAGTTTACAGTTGGAGAGACTGTGAGTAAGGACGAGTGACCAGTCTGAGGGCATGCTGGTGAGGAGTGGAGGCATGAACTGGAACCCAGGTCCTCCTGCCCCAGCCAGCTCAGCATTCTTCTGGCTCAGTCCCTCTGTCTTTACCCAGGATTCTTCAGTGGCCAGAAGTTACAAACCCACTGGCACAGAAATGCACCGGCTCTCCATCTTCCCCTGCCTCTCGCCTCTCGCTGATAGGGTTCGTGTGTTCATGTTTGTTTAGCAAATGCATCTTCTTTTTAATTCTGGTTCTTCAACAGGGAGGCAGGAACACAGAGTGTTCAGTTGCATAATGAATATTCTGAACAGCACACATGACAGGAGTCTGCTGGCGGTTCAGGCTCAATTTGCAGACTACTCAGCAGAGGGGGACTTCTAGCTTCTCGGAACAGGGTAATTAAGAGAGGTTGCTGGAGGCGACTCCCCTTGGTATGGGAAAGGGGGAGCAGAACAGTGTTTGAAGACACAGGCACTGACTGGCACCTTCACTCAGCACTAGAAGGCTCTTTGGATCTGAAAAAGCAGCCGTTCCTTGCTTCTTGCTGCCTTGGCTCCTGTCACCTCCCTTTGCCTCGCAGCCAGTATCCCCGGCCTCCTGGGCCCTCTATCCTACAGCACATATGAGGGGACTCGGGACTCTTTCTCCCAACGGCAGTGGCAAAAGGCAGAGGACGAGGTCCTTTCTATTCCATGCTGAGCTGGCCATGCGGGGAGGGAGGGAATAAAAGGAGATGCTGGCTCTGTTTTCTAGAATTAATGGTTAGCGTCTGCTGAGGCTATTTGCACTGTAAACGAAATTAAACAACAAAAAGCAGGGATGAAGCAAAACAACACAAATGATCAAAAACATTCTGGTGGTGGGTGTAAAACTCGCTTTCTCTCGGCAGCAGAGGTCCAAGCATGTACACCCACTGGAAAGAGGAGGTGCTGCAGAGGGCCCCTAGATCATGCCCCCTCTCAGGCCATGTGCATGAGCATGCATTTCAGGAGGAACGCACGCTTGGCTGCTCCGAGAAGTATCACACGCCCGCGCAGTAAGCAGTACATCTCACACGTCCACGAGAGGTCGAAACTCAAACGGAAGTCACTGGAGATTTGTGAACAGTATCGAAAGCGGTGGATAGAAATTCAGCAATTTTATTCTGTTAGGTAAGGAATAACTCGGTGGTAGCTAACCATCCTTCTGTCTCATCAATTTTGTGGTAGACTCATTCTAGGCAAAGTTTTGTCTACAGTTTTCCATCTGTTGTGATCATCGTTATTAATCAAGCTGCTGTCATACCATCTTGGGTGGTGATTTTTGTCAACTCCTCGATGCTAAGTGGAGTCAGTCCTGCTGAGGGAAGACATGCCGGAGGGGCTCAGATGGTACATACCCCCCGCACCACGTGAGAACTCTCGGGCTGTTAAATACCATTTGCTAAAATGGAGACCACAAACATCTATATTTTTTAAGACTCTCCCAGTAGATTTTCCCAAGGTCCGGTTTTAGCTGGGAAGTCAGTTTTCTATCACACGGATATTTATATTGAATTTACATAAGTCTGATTCCATCAGAAAATTCCCTATTCACTGTCTGCCCCCAACTCTGAGTTTCTCGAACCTCATGGAAAACCAACATAGTAAACTTCCTTCTCAGCTGGGCAGAGGGGAGTCCAGGGTCCTCGAAAAGCCAGCTTCTCTAGAGTTGGTGGTCCACGAGAAATAAGCTGTGTGCTTTTGTCTTTGTTTGTTTGTTTACTTGGTTTTTGTATTATATTAAGAAATTAATTTAGGCTAAACAATGTTCTAAAAGTAATCTGAGAATGTCACGCTCTGCTTGAGGTAATTGGCTACACGTGGAGTCATTTTAAAAAAGAGAATATCAGTATTGGGGGACATAAACAACGGAAAGCGGTAGTGGATTTCCATTTTATGATAAGTCAATGGCAAAAAATTATAAAGACAACTTGGTGCCTAAGTATATTATAAATCATTAAACTGGAAATATTAATGAAAATTAACTAGCCTACCTTGACTGATCGAGTTTTTCTGTCTCTCCTGGCCTGTCTCCTCTATCTATCAATACATTCTTTTTTAAAGAAAGAGACAATTGAGACTTCCAAGAAAGCAAGTTTATAATAGTAATAAATGATATGGCAAATATTTGGACTAATGCATAGATTTCAAAAAAAATCTCCTCATACAGAGTAGAAATTGTAATAATAAGAAAACAACAAAGATTGAGTGCTTAATGTGTGCCAGACATTATAAAATGATTTCCATTCATTATCTCATTTCATCCTCATAAAAATCTGATGAATAAGTTACTATGAGTACTCCCCTTATCCAGATGCAAGTCTTAAGCAACCTGCCTATAACTATAACTGGCCATTAACTAGTCCTCCAAGTAGTGAAGAGCAGAGCGAGCATCTGAACTTAAGTTTGTATGACTCCAGAGTCCGTGCTCTTGACCACTGCACTCAACCAGAGAAAATGAGCTTCTATAGCAAAAAATAAGAATTAAAGTTTATGACGACTCGATGACAAGAATTCCTCAGTCTTTAAGGAAATGGTTAAGTGTTCACTCCTCTGTATTTACCTGAACACTTAAGTCTTTCCCGGTTCATCGTGAATTACCCAGAAGTTCGGGTTACCAGAAGATGGCATGGTCAACAACTCAGATTAATTAAGATGGAAAATCTTTGTGATCGCGTTTTGTGTTGTTCCTTAACTTGGACGTTTATGTCTGTTTCCTCACGTACTTGAAACCTTCTGACTTCTCTGTGCCTCACATTTTGTATCTTAGTGCCAATGTCATTCTTTCTTTGCTTGGAGGATTCTTTTCTTTGTACGTCTTGATTTCCTTTTTGCATCCCCCACCCCGGAAAAGACAAAAAGCTCTCCTGAAGAAGGCGGGTACAATTCTTATTGTCCACGTTCTATTCCTTTGCTTTGCCTTAGACTAATGTCAATGCTTTAAACTTTTTCTCTCTTGGCTTCCGCGCTGCCTTGATTTACCTTATTCTTTTGCCTTTTCTCTCTGGTTCCACCCTAAATGTCAACCCTGCTCTTCCCTGCAGGGGAGTGTCCCCTCCAGGAGTGAGGACCTTCGGCTTTCTTTCCAAGCTGCCGATTCAGCACGGCGGCGGAGGCAACAGACAAGTGTACATGGAAAATTGCTGATCGGCATAGAAAACCCTCGTAGGACGGTTGAAAACTGTGGGATCCATGAATTTTCCGGGACGGCGTTCATTACTCACGGACTCTGGCAGGTCGAAGCCTGCTCACCTCTCCCGCGGGATGGCCGCTCGGCTAATGGAATTCTTCTGTTTTCCTAGGGTTCTGTTTTGTTATCTTTAGGCACCGAGTCAAGTGGCATGTGCCGGTGGGGGTGGCAGCTGCCCCTGCTGTCACTGTCCTGGCACGGTTATGACCCTTCTTTCTGTATCAGCATCAAGAGAATGCCGTCACCCCGCGGCGCCCGGCGAAGAAGCCCGCCCGCCTCGCAGCGCGCCAGGCTGCCTCCGAATCCTCTCCCTGCGCCGTTAACTGTGAAATACCCAGCGCAGGAAACGAAGGATCGATAAACGGACGTATCTCTGCATCCCCATGGTGAAATGTCTTTTATTTGGGATTTCTCTTTTGCTGATTAGAGTTTCAAATTTTAATGTTACTGTAACCAATTCCTGGCAGATGATGATTTTTTTTTTTTTAAAGCACAATTAAAGCAGACTTTGCTTTTGGTAAACTATTTTTAGTAAAATGTATAGGATGGAAAAAAAAAAAAAACCAACCCAACACTAACAACATGCTCAATCTGGATGTGAAAGCACGTTGTTCACTAAAAACCCTTATACATATTTCATTATCATTTAAGATATGAACTGGCATATTAGTCTAATAGAAATTTAACCTTGTATAAATGAGTATGGATACATGGCAAGGCATCTGAAAATCTAATTTGTATATACTCAAATAAAAGATTTTAAACTATTAAAAATGCTAATATGCCTGTAGACATACTATTTAATTTGCATAAAATAGTATTCAGGGACTCACTGTATAAAGATGCTAGAATGTGGAATCGGAAATGTCTAGGCTCAGAAAATATTTAAGGATTAATAGAGTGAGCATCTTGAATTTTAAAGTCAATTTGAAATCATATAAACAATTGCACACCCATTATCTGGCATATATATAGTCTGGTTAAGAATTCAAGTGTCTAATTACATGCTTAGCAAAAAGAAAAGGCAAAAAGTCCTTCATTAGAGGTTGGCTGCGAAATGGGCAGTGTTTAATTTGATGTGACCCCCTCGACTGGCTCAGAATATAAATGGCCCTAAAGTTTCTCACTCTCTTTTCTCTTTTCCACCGAAGAGAATTATGAGTGAGAAAATGCAACCCACTGAGAAGCAAATCCTCACTGCAAACCCAGTGGTTGGAATTCCTGACTTGATTTATTGCCCTGACGTACTCCGTTCTCCCTGGCAGGAGCATCCTCGCCCCTGCCCAGGCCCACAGAGCCATCTCCTCCGTGCTGCTCACCAGATCAGCCATCCATTATCCCCTCCGCTCAACAGCTGCTTCCTGCCTGAGCTTCGTGCAATGTGAGGTTTCCTAAAAAAAAAAAAAAAGAAAAAGAAAAAAAATATATGTATGTATTGTATGTAGGTAGGTAGGTAGGTAGATAGGTATGTATGTATTAAAGATGTCTCAGTAGCTTCCTTGATTTCCTTTCGGGATCTAACTAAATGACTGTTCTTCCCTCCTCTTCGATTATTGTATTTGACACCACAAAGCCAAGAGTCTGGCCATCACAGGCTTAACATCTCCATGAATTGGACAGGTAGACCCGAGTCACAGGCGGCCACAGTCCTACCAGCGTTTACTGTGACGCCAGCTCCTTGGCCGACTGCACTGCTGGAGGCTTACTGCAGGGTGGGAGTCACAGAGCCTGCACGGCTCCCTGTGCCCTGAATGCCTGGGAACCACATAGATGGCACCAAGCTCCCACCGCAGGGCAGGCCGCTGCCTCCGCTCCCTCCCAGGCACTAATGTAATAAGAACTGATGGGTTCTTAAAAGGGAAATGAGCAGCAGAAATGTTGGTGCCTTCGCTATTTCCAACAGACCAGACGGGCCACACAGAGAATCGTCCCGTGGGCAGACTTGCCTAGCAAGCATGTAAAGTTTTCCGCATCACCAGTAAAGTTTCCTGTATAAATAAAAACCATCCTCATCGTCCTGTAGCAAGACCTTTATATTTCATAAAGAGGCTTTTCAATTTTTTAAATTATTCTTTTCACAATTTACCCAAAGGGTAAATAGCTGACTGCTGTAATTCCCATTTTATTTCTGGCAAAGTTAGGAGACAGCGGAGTAAAATAACTTCTGTGGGACACGCAGTAAGTCAGCGGTAAAATCTAAATTAGAACTCGATGTCTGTTGAGTTCTTGACTTTCATTCTGTCCACTGAGCCACACATGAAATAATATTCAATAGACTAGAAAACAGGCGCTGCCACACTGTGAATTCTCCGATCTTATAAATCTTTCAGGAAATTCTCGAAACGTCATAAACCGTAAAGTCGTATTTTGATTAATTTGTCATCAGATCTTCCAGGTGAGATATTTTCTACATTTTCAATGCCCTATTTGTCATATTTTATAACCTGAAGTTATTATTTTGGAATTCTGAGAAGTAATTATTAATTTTTTTTTTTTTTTTTTCAAAAAAACCCCCTAGAATTACAACATATGCAATACGTCTGGCTTTGGGATTGTGTACCTTGCGTCTTTGGATGGGTCCTGTCAAAATTCAGATCCTAACCCTGCCTCATTGACAAATTTTATAGCTGTCGAAAGGTTTAAAGCAATACAGATTGTCTGAGCCAATAAGTTGATTTGGTGAGAGCGGGATGCTAATGAGCCTTTGATCCGTGCAGAGGCCAGCGAGCTCTAGCACAGCCTCAGCCTGCACCCCTCACCCCGCCAGCTGTCTCGCAAATGCCTGCCATTGGTCACAGGGGGGATGAGGCAAGCTGGGAGTGGGGATAGATCAGTGCAAATTCATCATCTCTCCAAATGCATCACTCAAGCGTCCGTCTTCCACAAGACAAACCAGCGGCATCCTCTTTCTGCACAGAGGTGGGCACGTTGCAATAAAGAAATGTTCTTTAGTAACATCGGTGTTGTTTTGTAAGGAAGGCTTTTTTTTCCTCGTGCTGAAAATAAGTGTAGACTGGTATCTACATGACTTGGGCTTTTTAGAGGTGTCACGCACAGTGCTGTGGGAGGGGCGGGGAGGCGTACGCGTGCAGTCCTGGGGAACACTTGCAGAGCGCAGAGACGGACCATCAGGGTGAGATGTGAGGCAGGTGATGGCAGCGAGAGCAGCTGGGCTCCAGCGGGGAGCCTGGAACGCCCCGTAGCAGCTGGACAAACGCACGAGGTCAGGCCGTGTTTGTGGACACTGACTTCTCCCTAAGTGTCCCTGGCTGATAGGAGACATCAAAGCCCATCACCCAGGAATAACACCCAATGGATGTTCTTGTATAACCCCCCCCTAAGATGCTGACCCAGGAGAGACGGGTCTTCTGCTGGCTCCATGCCTTTAAAGATGGTGTCACATTCCTCCTGCGCGTGCTATTTCTGGAGTAGCTCGTATCATGGAGGAGGAAAGAACCCACGCTACCGCTGAGATGAAGAGGTAAAATGTGAAATAATTTTCCTTTGCTATCTACTTTCTTTTTCTGATGAAAATGCCTTTTTAACATTCAATGGATTTGTACTATGCGCCTGTGGTATCTAAGCATCTGGAATAAGAGGTGGCAACACAGGACTCCACTTGAGTTGGGCTTTCTAGAATCTCCATGTGGGCTCTACGTTATGCCCTTTTTCTTGTTACTTTTAAGGCTTGGTTGTATTTGAGGTGGTAAAATATATAAGTTTATAAGAAATTTTATTGTCCAATGACCTTTTATGAGGGAAAAAAATCTTAATAAAAAAAGATGATAAAACACAGTCTCTAAGGTTTAGGAGCTGGCATTATTATTATTATTATTAAATTGTTGACGTTGAAATAAATGGAAATGACCAGGAAACACACCCTTGTGTGGAAAGGGGAAGAGACATGACACGCTAGAGAAAACCATGGCAAAAGTTTTTTTTTAAAGCCATTTTGTACAAAAGAATGTTCCAGTTCTGCATGCAAAGTGCTTGAACCCAAGATGAAACAGTGTCGTTTCAAGTCTGTTTCGTATTCAAGGGCAGGGTCCAGGTGCTCACTTGGAGGTCTGCCCTGTGGAATCTGGGATGCCTTTTCGCAGGAGAATAGAAGGACTTTCCACTCTAGCGAGCTTCCCATGATAACGCCCAAAAACGCTTTCTGGGTGCTCAACGGCCTCAGGCCCCCACGCCCCGGGCAGCCCCTCGCGGGGAGCAGCTCACGCCCGCCCGCGCTGGCCCAGCCGCGCGCAGGCGGAGCGGGTCCGCGATCCCGTGGGGCCGGTGCCCACCGCGCGACGTCCTGCCTGACCGTCCCCTCTGTGTGGGTCGCTGCCAGGTGGCCTTTCCTCCCTGAGCACAGTCATTCTACCCGCCACACTGAATCTCCCTCGTGGACTTATTTTTCTCCAGAGCCCTTCCATCTTCTTAATTGCTCCTGAAGTCTCCCCTCCATTTGTTTATTACAGTCGCCGTCACGAGAAGGTAGGCTTCCCCGGGTAGGGATTTTTGTCGATTTTATTCGCTGCTTATTCTCAGTGCCCAGAAAAGTGCCTGGCACAGAGTTGGTGCCCAATAAGCATTGGCTGAATGAATATTTCGATCATAAAGATATTGAGTGACTCCTTTGTAGCAGTGGACCCGGGGCCGAGTGGCCCAGCGTCGTGCCCACGACCCGTCAGTTCACCCCCACGTCTGTTTTCTCACCGGGGAGGCTTTTCCAGTTCACCACACAGCAGTGCTGGGGTGAGCAAATGAAGCACTGCTTGCAAAACGATTTGACACCACGGTTTTCCATCTTTTGAATCAGTGTCGCATTAGCTATTCTTTAAGATCGTTTAGAGCTCAATGTCAATGATAATGATGGAGGCCAAGTGCGAACCTCTTTCCTGTTGCTTGGTGCTTGATGCCTGTGACTGTCAGGCCTGGTGGTCGACGTGCTGCCTGCTCACCTCCATCTGTGCCTCAAGCCAGCAAGATCCTGACCAATGTTTCCTTGGGGGCTTCCTCCTTTTTACAGTTTCCAGTGTCCACTCCAGAGCTTCCTGTATACACGACAGGATGACTTTGAAATCATGCTCAGATACTGAGGTTCTTGTTCTGACCCTGCTGGACTGCGATCGAAGGACATCTCAGGTCCTAGCAGAGAAGGACTGAGGCCCCTTCCGTCTGCATCAACTGTAAAACTCTTGTTGCTGAAAGCGTGGCTACTTTTGGTGGGGATGGGTTCTCCAAGGAGTGGCGAAGAGAACGCCCCGGAGGGTGGAGGAACCGTTCTCACCCCTTACCACAGCCTGAAGGAGAGTTGTCGGCATCTGCCTGAACACGAATACCTTCCCTTGAATTCCCGCTGTGCCGTGGACCAGCCATCCTCACGGGGAGAGCCTCCTTTCCACTCCTTCTCCAGCTTTACCTGGAATCACCTATAGACATCACCCAGTCTGCTCTCTAACTTTTGGGTGTCTCCCGTTTCAAGTCTGTATCAGACCCTCAAGTGTATGCCAAAATTTAAATTTCTAAGATTTATTTTAAATTTTCTTTTCATATGTCAAGCAGACTTCTCTTTCTAAATCCTAAAATCACCTTTAAATTTTAGACAAGGGCAGATGTCACTTAATGTGACTGGCAAGTATTCCACACGCCATTTGTCGCATGTGGTCGTTGTTTTCTCTTTTGCTTCTCCCTGCCCCCCCCCCTTTTTAAAAATCGCCATCATGCCATAAAACCAATTAAAACAAACTTTTCAAAGACTCTTATTTCCTGGCTGAGATATTCCAACCTCTGACTTTCTCTGAAGCACGAGATAAGACTTTCTGATTAACCGGGGGTGGGATGTTTATTCAATCTGTTCGTTTTATACATTATGGATACTGATTCTTAATTTTTATGCCATGTCAGTGGCATACACTTTTTGAAATTAATAAATACAATACATACCATCAATGTGTGAAATTAAAAAAAAGCATATTTCCATAGTTTGACATACAAAAATGTACTCACACACTTTTGAAATCTACTGTCAAATCATTTCACATCTGTACCTAAAGCAAACAGACATAATGCTAACAGCTTGTTAGAATTCAGAAATGCCACCCGCTAATCAGCCCACCTGTGGCATTCTCAGTCCATCTTGCAAGCTGCATAGCCTGCTGCCAAGAAGCTTGACAAGAAAATGTATATTAAATTATTGAATAAGATTGGAAATATTGTACAGTGTGGGATAAAGAGAATGCACAATGTGTGGCCAATGACATACTGTACCTTTTCATTCTAATGCCAACCTAGAGGTGACCTAGCTTTGTTCCCATTTGCCATAAATTATGAAGCTTCTGCTATGTCACTGGATGCAAAATTGCCGACGAGGTTTTCATTGTTTTTATCAGATTTTGTTATGCATAATTGGCATTGGCTAAAACAAAAACCAAGGGGGGGAAAAAAAAGCAGAAATCAAATTTTGAACTGAGTTGGACAGAAACAACCCAATTCTCATACAATTCCGTCCCGAGTGTTATCTAAAATCCTAAGAAAATGTTCTTTTGATCTTTCTTAGCAAAAAAAATCAAATGAAATGCAAAAGCTGTTCAGGTCCTAGAGCGAAATGGGCAGCAGCTCACGAAACGGACTTGGGGAGCTCGTGAAATTGGGGGTGAGCACAACATTGCCCCAAAACGGTTACATCTCTCTCAATTATTAATTTCTATAGCCTATAAACTAATGTGCTCACAGAAGTATTTTCTCTGGGGGTCTGTGAGTAAGAAATGTAATTTTAGCATCTGTTCTTTTAAGGCTATTTGCTTTGGGAAGGCAGTGTGTTTTGCCATAAATCTAGGTCATTAATTTGTATCTGTTCTTTGTTTATTTAAGAAACGGGACAAAAGGGCAGCTGCTGAAACATTTGGCGGTGCCGAGGGGTAGTGGGCTCAACAGGGCTGGAGTCCTGCACACGACCAGCTTGAGTTTGTATCCACAGCTACAGGACAGGAGTTTACCGAAATACTTTGCCAAACCATGCGGTGCTCCGCTTCCCTTTGCATCAATGCCCTGTTAATTACCTGATCCTGAGGGGGGAAAAGTTAGAGAAAAGTGTCAGTGCAAAAGCCTAGGAACCTGCCGAGAATCAGATTAAAAAAAAATCATTGTGATACAATGACTGGCAGTTATTCTACAGAATATCAATATAATCCTGCAGCTGGCCTGCAAAGGTAACACTATGACCTATATAATTTGATATTTATAAACCGACTGCACAATAATATCCAGGAAATTGATTGTTAACAACGTTTAATGCTCTGAAATTGGCCATTAAGTGCAGAATCGTTTGAAAGGCATTATTGTTATTACGAAGCATTGCAGAGGTTTTATTTATTAACATAAACCTAATGGACTCAGTAAATTAGGTGAATTGAAAAAGGTCATTGGCTGCTTGTTCATACTGGAGTCGAAACACTTTAATTCAAATGGATCACAAGCAGTGTTTTCAAGGATGATCCAGTCTAACCTACTCCAAAAAAACAACATGGAGGCATATTTCCTTGGATTTAGAAATCATGGTAATAATGATAATGATGATGATGATAATGACACCAGAACTGTTAGGATTGCTTAAAAGGCTCTATTAGAAAAACGTGAGTGTTCTATTCAAAACTTCTTATTACAAATAAAAAAGTTAAATTTATCAAAAATGAATTTTAAGTCCCAAAGAAAACTTTTTGCCTAGAATCATATGTCTTTTGGATGCAATATAATGCCACTTTTGCATCTTTCTAGAAATTCCTCACTGGGAGAGGGTATGGTCACTTTATAAACTCGCGAGTTTGTTTGTCTCAGCCTGGGGGGCCTGTTGGCTGAGACATGAGTGACTCAGGGGTCCCAACAAACCCCCTGTGGTGTTGACGAGTTTATTGAATACATAATGGAAATTTAATACTTATCTGGATAGAGATTTAATTTTTTTCCGTGGAATGTTGTTTTTTCCTGTGAGGAGAAATGGTCTTGTTTTTTCAGATGCTCTCTTTTGAGGAAGTCATAACTGAAGATTTGTTCAAACTAGGGACTGCTCTTTCAAGGGCCATCCACAAGGCCCTTTCTGGAACATTCTGGAAACCTGGAGAACGTGCGGGCCCTGGTGTTTGCGAGGCCGTCCTCTCAGCAGCAGCAGCAGGCCTTCACGGACAAGGACCCGACACCCCTAAGAAGAAATTTAAGTGGACCTTTTTTTTTTATTATTTCATTGTACTCTTGTCTTTGCATTCATCATTAGGGTAACACGTAGGTCCCCAGAGTCTTGCTCTCAGACTGAATGTGAACTTGATGCAGAGATAGAATGTATTCTTTCCCACCATTGCATTGTTTTGTGGTCAGGTGGTGCAGAAAAAAATTAAGGCGTTGTCACACCAAATTATCTCTAGTAATAGCTAAAAAGACTCTTCTTTCGACATCACTAAAAAAAAAAAGAAAAATGAAATCCATTAGATATGTGACGTGAGAACATTTCTCATACCCTGAGACTGTGTTCAGAGAAGAAAACCCATGAAGAATTCTTTCTAAATGTTCATATGCCAGTAACTTGGTGTGACATGTGGAATACTCTCTCAAGTCCATTAACAAACCATTGGATGGCTTCTAAACCAATGCCCACATACTCAGCACCTACTACGGTTAAAGAAACAGGACACAAAGAAATAGGACATCATAATATCTAATACCCTCTGGAAAATATTTTAAAATTTAAATATTAAAAAATTTTAAAAGTCTGATCCGAAATTTTGCCAGGTGCCAGATTTAACACCTAGACTCATTCTGTCGGCTTACATTATTTTAAAGCTACCTTTGTGGCAAAA
The DNA here is from genome assembly GCA_028627145.1 of Eidolon dupreanum. Taxonomy (NCBI): domain Eukaryota; kingdom Metazoa; phylum Chordata; class Mammalia; order Chiroptera; family Pteropodidae; genus Eidolon; species Eidolon dupreanum. Next base: position 11,105,206 of record CM053516.1, on the reverse strand, counting down.
ATTTGGTAGAATATTATTATTATTCTAAAACAAAGGGGAAATCTTCAGAATTTATCTGTCTTAAGGGAGCTGGTCCCTGGTTCACCACCGAGCTAGGCGCAAAACACTTTGTGCTTGTCCCATCCGGCGATCATGTTTCAGTTCTATTCATCTCACGATGTTTTTCTTTTTGTCTGATCCCATCCAGACTCCTTTAGTCTCTTACACTGCCCCCTGTTTCCCAAGGGTTTAATGGATGCGAAACGAACATACCCAGTAAGATGCAGGATTCCCAACCCACTAGGACAGCCAACAGGTATCTATCTGGGTCCTTATTGGGGTCTCGATGCATATAAAGAAAAGAAATTTTATAGATGTATGACTATAATATCATATTTATATGAGACAGAGATGGTCTCTTCCACTACCTAGAGCTCTTCCATTCTCTAGTCTTGCTCACTTTTCAATTCTATTCCAACATCTCTTAGCTGTTAAGTTCCTCAACTTTTCTCTGTGTCCCTTCCTCCCAAAACCAGTTCAGATGCTCTCCATCTCATCATCTTCCCCAGGGTGGTTGTGGCCTTTGGGATGCAGTCTAGGTGTTAAGTGAGTGATTATTCATTGTGATCTCCAAGCCTGAAAGCCCCCTCTCCTTGTACAGGCTCCTCTCCCCAGAGAACACTTTGGCAGGATTTTTCTCAAAGTAGAATAAAAAATGCATCACACTTTTAAAAAACAATCCACATGGCATCTCTCAGGAGACTTTTGATGCAGGTTCCACTTCTGTTAAGAGAAGATGTGTGTTGTAGTGGAAAAATCATTGAACTGGGACCAAAAAGATCTCCCTTCCAGTCCTAGCTCCACTAATTACTAACTGGGGGATCTTGTACAAGTCCCCTACTCCTCTGAGGGTCTTAGGTCCTACCTCGCAGAGGGTCTTGTGTAAAATAGAAAATGGAACTAAGGAACATCCAACGTCTTTCCAGTTGAACGCTCCCTGAGTTTGGGAAAAGGGATCCTGAAATGCTAAAAGAAGACATTCATCAAAATTAGGATTTGATACCTTGTGAGAAGTTAACTCAACCTTCTACCTTTTGGGTATTTTACCTTCAAATCACCAAAATTTTGCCTTCATTGCCAAAGCTTCTTTAGGAACAACATCTAACAATCATTTAAAGTACAATTTACCTTCAGATATAAATTTTTTTGAAAGTTCGAAAGCAACATTCTTCCATTTTGGGGCAATGACTATGGAATGAGATGTAGTAGATTTAAAAAATGGTAGATCTCATAATTTTGTCTACTTTATTGGTGAATACTACAAAGTATAAGGCCTATCCTGAGATATCATTTTAGTAAAGAAAAGTTTTTTTATGAAGCTATAGTTACAGTTAGATCAACCCATAATTCTATATCTGTCATCTATCTGCCTACCTGTCTGTCTGTCTATCTGTCTATCTATCTATCTATCTATCTATCTATCTATCTATCTCCTATCTATTTATCATCTATCATCATTGTCTAGCATCTATCAGCTATCTACATGCACACATATTATACTATTCTAAAAATAAAATAAGAAAACTTCCTTTCCTCTTATCTCAATAAATACTCCATATTAAGTACTTTATGTTGAGAAGATTTTTATCACTGGAATACATTTCAGATATACTTGAAAAACTGTAAAGGATCCAGAACTAAGGAATGAGTAAAACTGCTCCATATTTGCATGAGAAAAGGAGAGATGAGAGGGAGTAAGGAAGTAAGGAAGAGTAGACAAGAGTGGGTTGGGTGCTCTTAGCAACCCTCGAGCAGATATGAGCAAGACTCACGGACTCTGTCTGTGTTGAGCATAGAATCCATTATGACCCTTGAGCTTAGATGCTGCAAGAACAATGTGAAGAACTGAGCTGCTTTCCTGGAACTAGAAGTGTCGTGCCCCAATTATATGAAGTAGCTTAGAGAGTCTTATAAAAAATATCGTCTGATAGCTGATGCTTTGAAAAGCAGAAGTATAATTTAGGGCAGTATTTTCCCATCTCCAGCTCAGCATACATCAGCACACTCTGAAACTCCGCGATGTCGGTACAAGCCGAGCTTTCCCCAGCTCAAAGGCTGCCTGTGTTCCTGAGACTCTCCCTTCTTCCATCCACTAGCCAATCCACGTTTGTGACTGTCCCGCCAAATCACGGTCAGACTGTTTTCAGCAATCAATCTCACCTGCCTCCTGAACATCATCTCAATGTAAATATACTCCCTGCTGGATCAACTTTTTCTTTACTTCTTACATTTCAGACTATATCCTGGAAGTCTCTTCTCTAAGGTTTTACTTCCTTTTTTGCTACTTGACATGGTGAGAGACATTCTCTCATGGGTTACATCTCCCCTAGTTATGTTAAAGAAAATGTTAACATTTTTCATTAAAAATTAAATTAGAAAAAATTGCAAAGCACTCGAATGTCCCAGGGAGCCTGAATCCACCTGAAAACAAAAATCATCATAAATGGGCCATCTCTTAGATCATTTAAATCTCTCTCCACTCAAAACTTTCCATGGTACCAGAGTACTTCCAGTGCTCATAATGTTATCATGATGTTATTAGGGAGTGATTTAGAATCATTCCATGTGAACCAGTATGAAATCTCAACCTGGGTATCATGTGAGTTTTGAAGTTGCATAAGGGAGCTAACTTTCCAGCTTGTAGGTAATCCCCTAAATTTATAGCAATTTGACATCTAAATCTCTATATATGATAGCCGAGCTTATAAATTATTGAAGAGACATTAACTATTTATTGAGGACTTCCTGTGTGCTAGGCAGTGTGCTAAGTGTTTTCTGTGCATTGTCTCATTGCATTTTCTCAACAAACCTCCTTAGAAGTTGTTAGTCCCTCCCTAGAAAGCGATTTGTCCAAGATCACACAGCTAACAAAATCACAGTCAGAATGGGGACCAAGGCCTGACACCTAATCATTAATCATTATGTTAAACATGAAAATACATTGTTTATGTTTTAAAGCGGTTAATCATGGAATACAGACTTTGAGGTAAATCACTCATCGTGGGAACATTTGAGCACTGTGGTCTCAGAGGATGGTAACATGCTTTTCTTAAATTGGAGGGGAGTAAACGGGTATTTGCTGGAATATGAAGGATTTAGGTTAAATATGCAAAATATTTTCCCATAGCAGAGAATTGTGAGATGCAGGAATGTATCTTGAGAAAAATGACAGAATCTCTTTCACCAAAGCCCTTTAAAACATGGCATAGATTTTTCTTTGAACAGAAGTGGAGAACATCCAAAGGAAGTGTCTCTTGTGTGACAGGATTCTATAACCATACAGTTCTAAACAGTGTCCTGGCATTACATTCTTTTAGTAAACAGTCATCTGAGATACAGCATGCAGTCAAATGTATGCAGACCCCAGCAAGAGGAGCCTGAGAGTCTAAATTGGATGAGATTCCACTATTCTGAACCTTAAAATGACAGTTTAGACAAAAAACAAGTCTTCACAGAAGGAAGAGCATGAATCAATAAAGACGATTTTATCTTAATTTAGTATTTGTTAATTAAATACAATTTGACCAGTCTCTTTCTTATTCTGGGGGCACAAGAGTCAGTCCTATGAAACCATTGAAAAGAGAAAACAAAAACCCTCCTTTTAATTGATCCTGTGCAAGAGGCAAATTTTTCATTGATCAGCCCTTCAATTTGTAGCTCACTTCTCTTCTGAAAATTTAAGAAATAAAGTAATAGCTTTTTGAAACAATGAAGTTTTAAAATTTTTATTTTTTTAAAGTAGTTAATTATTAATCAAAGAAAAAATCTTTGTGTGTGCAGTAGTTGAATCAGGAATTCAAGATCTACTCAACAAACATCTGTGGAAGGTGTTATTAGTCTAAACGTAGTAAGCTACCTAATTTGTGAACGTAATAAGTTTGGGTACTTTAGAGAAACGTGGGGGTTTGAGAGAGCATGTCACAGATGAATCAGTCTGTGGGAAGTAAGAAGTTTAGTAAAATTTGGACCTCCGATCCATAGAAATCTTTTCAGGTGATTTCTTAAGGCTTCGCTGGCTTCCCGTTACTGGATGCATCATTATTTTGACACTAATAACTATGAGAAGCCCTGGGAAGATCTGGTGGACTGGAAATTGCTTGTGAACCATTAGTTCTAGCTTTTAAAACTAATTTACTGGAAAAGATCATTCTTGTCTTTTTTCTTTCAATCATGGAAAACATCATTTCCTGTGTGCCATTCAGTGTGACAGTCTGTTCTTTGAAGATTCAATCAACAACAATAATTCTCTAATGCCCTAAATGCACTTCGATACATTATTTTAAGAAAAATGTACATGAATTATGGATTTGAGCAAAACCCATATTTAATCCAGATTAGAAATTCCATAGCATTTTAAGAAACTGCTTGTTTTCATGTCATTCCTTCGTTCTCTATTATGTCCCCCGGACTCTCTTCGGGGGCTCTGATTTGAATGTAACTTTTCAATTGTTTTCTTTATTGATTTAATCTTATAATTTGCAGTTTGAGGCTGATTAGCCAGCTTTTTATACAACAGTACAATTTTTTTTCTCTGTTTAACACATCGCAGAGAACTGAGTGTCAGGTTTCTGTCTCATATGTTCCACAATTCTGTGTTCTGGTGTGATGCCGGCATAATTCGGATGCCGGTATAATTCGAGACAAATAGTGATCTTTCCAAGTTTCATAAAATCAATGCTTGCAATTTATAGGAATTGGAAATGCAAATATTGGAATGCTTTGCAATAGCACATGGTTACATTTTTAAAATTCCAAAGGTGTAGAGAATTCAACTGACTTCCCTACAAATTGCAGCTAGCGTTCTAGATTGACCAGGAATGTGAGTAGAATGAGTCCCTCAGAAGGAGGCCGGAGAAAGAGAAAACAGCCATCACTCTGTCATGTTGACCGTTTCTAGGTGAGAAAGATGAGCCCAGGGTTCACAGGGCCACGCATGCTCATTCATCTGTCCATTCGACGCTGAGAAATAAAGCAACATTTAGGTGGATGCAAACTCATCGTCAGTTGTTGACGTCTCCACTGTTGATGCCAATGGTGTTTTCCCAAATGTCTTAAAAATCTGCTTAAATAAAAGTATCAAACGCTCATAATTTCTAGATTTATGGGGGGCATTCGAGGTGACATACAGAGTCAGGGACATCATCTTAATTATCTCTTTGTCTCCCACAAGCTCTAACACAGTGTTGCGCACTAATTATGTATTTTACAATGGAATAAATGGATGAATCTAGTTCATCTGCTATCCCGGGGCAGGCATCCTTGCTTTACATCCCTGAATATCTCACTAGTCAACCTTTGTCTATTGCTGCTTACCTCTAAAGGTTTCCAAATTCCCCCTGATGTTGAGCCAAAGCTTGTCCAGCTGTAACGTCCATGCATCAATCTTGGTCTGTACTTGGGTGAACTGTCAATTCCCTTTATGACAGGACAATCCTTCCAATATTATAGGGCAGTTATCATGTCTTCCCTTATATATCTTCAAAATATTTCTTCTCAGTTCCTTCCACCACTGCTTATAAGGGAAGCAGAGTAATAAAGAGGAAATTACTAGGTGAGTGCTCAGTAAACTTGCAATTTATCCCACCTTGGTTATTTGTGAGCAATGTGACATTTGGTGGGCCACTAATCTCTTTGGGCATTTACATAAAATATCATATTAACATTTGTCTGCTTACCTGGTAGTATTGTTTGGGGGATCAAACCTTCTGGAAATTGTAAGATGTTATGGAACACAAGATATTGTTATAATAAGACATAGTTTCCAGCTACTTCACTGATCTAGTGTCTTTCCTGTGGCTGTACCCATAGTTTGTCATTTTGTTCCTCAAAATGTAGTGACCAGAATTGAATTCATGGTATTATCCGTGATTAGCCTTATACAAAGTACAACAGAGGTTAAAAGGAGGAGAAAGGAAGAAATGAACTCACAGTACTTAAAACTTCACATGTGCCAGACCCTTCATTCTTTATTGATTTTAATCTTCATAATCATTCCTTCAAGAATGTATTATATAGGTATGTTAAAAAAAAAAACCTTAGAAATGTTAAGGAATTTGCTCCTGTCGGCTAAGTTAACTCAACTCATGTTCTTTCTACTTTGCCATGTTACTCCTAATTCCATTATTCATAACTGGGACACTCTGCCTCTGTGATTGGAGCATTAGATGGTGACAACATTTTGCCCCTGGCTGGAGCATAATGGTTATTCATATTAAGTGTGCAGTAGACCAAGAGCTTTAAGTTTTCATTTTTATTTTGTTTCACATATATTTCTATTCACTCTGCATACATAGAGAAGGTTTGGGGGAACCTAAATTCAGGCCTTTTTTGAGATTCATTCTGAGGTAGACATGATCTCACATTATTCACAACCTCTCTCTGTTTAGTAATTCATTCTAGATTTTTATTGGGGATAAACATCAAGCTTACCAATTTTTAGTTTCTCCATTTCTTTTTTATCCTTCCTTTTAAAAATGGAGACATTTGTCTATTGATTTTCTCATACCTCTCTCTTATTCTCTCTTCTTCCTCCCCTTTTACCCTCCCTCCCTTTCTCCTTCTTTTTAAAGTGAGTTACTACATATAAAACACTCAGAAGTATTCATCATATACGAAGTGTTCAAAAACATTAGCAATTATTACTCATTCAACAAGCAGTGATTAAGAATGTTTTTGAACCAAAGAGCATGCCAGGTACTGGGTATACACCGTGACTAAAAAGAAAATTATCCTTGTCCTGTGAAGTTCACAAGCCATTGTGGAGACAGATAAATCCTTAGGGTGGTCAAGGACCACGCTGAAAAAGTCACATTTAAGCCACAACCTGAAGAATGAGATACAGTGTAACACAGAGGTCTCCTAGCAGTGGTATCCTGAGACTACATATGCGATGCAGTTTGAATACACAGAACAGCTAACTATGTACTTCGTAGTGCCTCACTCAGCTTGGTCTCTGTCTGCCGATGTGTTTAACCACTTCAAATGTGAAGACCTTTCTCCCTTTTGGAAAAACTAGAAGCCAAATAGCAATGAGTAGCTCCATTTTTTTCATCGCTTGGAAATAAGCCTATCCCTCCTTCATTCATCATCATCTCCCTAAATGTGGCCCAATAAGCCATTTCTGTCATCGCAGACATTTTTCAAAGCTTGTTCTGGGCTTCAGCTTTCTGTAGCAGGCTGAATAATGGTTCACAGAAATACCAAGTACTAATCCCTGGAGTCTATAAAGGTTACTTTATATGGGAAAAGGGACTTTCCAGATATGATTAGTTTAAGGATCTTGAGATGGGGAGATTATCCTGGTGGGCCCTAAGTATAATCACAGGTGTCCTTTTAAGAGGGAGTCTGAGGGAGCTTCGACACAGATGGAAGATGAAGAGGCAATGTGACTGAGCAGGAACTGGAGTGGTACAGCCATGAGACAATGGAAGGTGACAGTCACCCAGAGCTGGAACTGGCAAGGGATGGATTCTCTCCTAGAGCCGCTGGAGGGGGCACAGAGGCTGCTGACACTTGGACTTCAACCCAGTAATACTGGTTTTTGGACGTCTGGCGTCTGGAACTATGAGAGAATTTCTGTTGCTTGAAGCCACCACGTTGGTGGTAATTTGTTATAGCAGCCACAGGAAACTAATACGCTCTCTTACATTATTCTTATATGTTCCTCAAACTCTTTTATAATCTCCTTGAGTTGTGTGCTCCTCCTTCCTTTTTTTCTGTATGCATAATATTTATGTTTCAATAAAACACATTGCATGTATTTTCTTTTAACATCTGAGCTCACTATCCACGCTTCACACCAGTTTCTTCAAGGGTCATTGTCAAGAGGTCAGAAAATAGAAAACATTGTTTGGACAGATTTATAATGATTTCTCAACGTTTTTTTCTTGACTTTTCAAATATTGATGGTACAAGCGTACTTACTAGTTGTTTTTAAAATAAGAGGACTTTCATTTAGTAAAATCAAATTTTTGTGTTAAAAGTTCCATTGATACCAATAGACCTGGTGAGCTAACACCTGGGGAGGCCCTGCTGGGAGGGAAGGTGGGTCAGAGACCCAGAGCAAGCTTCCTCTGCTGCTCAGCACCTGCCCTCCAACACCCCGTGTGGTCCTGAGGGAACACACTGCCTTTTGAAAGGGGCAGACAATGCGAGGCCTTTTGAAAAGCCCTATTAAACCTGGATACTTAGATGAGTCCCAAATTAACAGCAACAGAGAATTCATGTTTACTTATACCTCTTTTCCCATTCTTTTTTAGTCGAAAACATATTTGTTATTGCCACCTGTCTAATGTTCAAAATAATCAAATCTTAGAGAAGTTATTGCATTTGAGAAGTGACTGGAACAGCCCAAATAGAATTTATGTGTTTGCTCTGCATAAAAACTATCATACACTGAAATCATTTAGAAAGGTGTATATGGAGAGAAACAATTTATTGCCATCAAGTTTACTCAGTTTTGCTCTTGTACTGTTAGGGCTATTAACCACGTCTGGATATGCGACAGGGGCTTTGGGTGAGAAAGGAGAGAAAAACAGCTGGAAGGGGAAGTGATTGAAGAGAAGGTAGAGATGGAGAAGGAGGCACAGAGGAGGAAGGAAGTTTTGACCTAGATTCTCAGCTGCCCATTCTTTGAATATCAGAATCCAATTAAATGCTGGGGGAGGCGGGGTGGGGAAGGCAGAGAACTGCTAGATGTGTGAAGGTGAGAGTCCAAATTTCTGATTCTATTCATTCTCAAAGCAGCGTCCCCAGAGTCCCGTTCAGTGCCTCAAGTTTCACTTTCGAGTTCACACGTGCTTCTCTTCTTTCTTTAGTGAGATGAAACTAATGTATTCCGCCATGTGCCTTCTAAATACTTAACCTTGTTACTTGAGAGCCATGTGTTGTGAAAGAGATGGATTGTTTAAATCGACAGGGTCTGGCGACCGTTGGGAGTGGCAGTTTTGGAAGTGACTGATGGGGACCCAGCACAACCTGGGGGTTGCTCAGATTTATTTCCAAGCTGCCCTGTCACTTTTCTCCCAGGATTCTCCCAGGATTCTAGATGAGCTAATCTTCACCTATTATTCACAGGTAATAGTGAAATAATGTGAGAATTTTTGTTTGCTTTTTCTTCTCGAAGGTCAACATTCCTATTGTTGCATCTTTATGTCTTATCTGAAGTTTCGATCAGTGCCCAGCTCTTTCTTATATTCTGTGATGTTTATGGACCTTCATTACGTGTCCACCAAGTGGAAGGCAGGGTATTCTGTGAAGAGCAAAGCGTAGAAACCTTGATCCTAGAGGAGGACAAATTACCCCCCAAACTACAGATGACAAGAACACATAGCCACAGCGTGCGTACCTGAAGGCAGACAAGGATTAGATGAAGGGGGCTCAGAGCTCTGGAAGTCTTCATCAGGGACACGTTGCAGGAGCAGCTGAGTGGGAGAAGAGGAAGCCACAGAGCAAAGCCAGAACGAGGGCCAGGTGAGCGTCGTATCTGCCTCATGTGCAAAACTTAAGCAGGTGCCAAAAACTCAGTAATCAAGACAATGAGCATTTTAATGCAGTATTTTTAAAAATCGCAATACAAAAAAAAAAAAAA